>JAMXBC010000011.1:76117168-76836335 GCA_024138005.1 Lumnitzera racemosa | reverse complement strand
TTGTTACCTTAATATAGTCTCATAATCTCATATCCCATGATTAAGCAAAAGACCTTTAGTTTTGGATTATTTCGATTATATAGGAATCCAAAATTAGAATCGAAACTGAAACCTCTTTGTTGAATTGAGAGAAGCCATAAGTCTTTTTTTCTTTAATTTTATTCCTTTGATGCCATTTGGTAATAGTTAATTTACTTTCACATTCGTTGCCTAACCTAATAAAATTGTTAGAGCTACAAGTTTATAGAGTAATTAATCATTCGATTTAAGTTATATAAGAAAATTAACATTGGATTAACGTGTGAATATAATAAATACTCAACTAGAAATATATTAGGATAAGATTCGATGTTAGATTAATCGAGTTTTTTCTTAAATGAACTTTGGACTATAACCGTTCGTCGTGTTGGAGCACATGCCATCGTCTCCTCGTCATGGTTGCACAACCAGTAACAAGTCGAAGAATTAAAACGTCAACGCTACATGGAAACTTATACACGTATATAAATATGGACGAGCAAAATCCCTTTCTATTGCTAAATACGAGGAAAAAATTATGGGAAGTAATACAAGTCTAAGGAGCATAGGCAATTAAGAGAATGTTTTTGTAACAAATGGAAGATCATAAGGAATGTTTATTAAGCCAAGGAAATTTGGGAAATTCTATTTTTCACTGACAAAGAAATGATTATATAGTACACACTTTTGAGTTATGATCACTTCGAGTTACCGGACGTAGAATTTCTCTGTGAAATGTTGAATGAATTTAATTAATTTTTTGCACTCTCACACACCCAAAGCTGATTTCTGTCACAATACATCTCATATTAATAATAAAAAAAAAAAAAGTGTGTTTTGACGCTTGAAAATTTGCTATTCATAAATACACTTTGTGCGAAAGGTGTAAATTCTCTTTAAAAAAAAAAAAGAAGCCAAATCATCCAAAATTTTCCATGAAAAGTGACCATTGCTACATAGATTCGTGCAAATTTTTCGTGCCTTTATCAGTATTCTCGACCAAAACGTGTTGTTGCATCCCTACAATGGCCGGGGAAACCCCAAAAAAAACAGTACATATATCATGTCATTTAGGCATTTTTATGCAAAAGTGGCCAAATTATTTTAGCAATAGCAACATTTGGTCATGCTTGCAAACTGCTTGGCGGAGGGAGGATCAACACACTCGAGGTTTTGAATCCTATGCTCTACAAGTAAGCAGTCTAGTTTAGCCGACATATCGAAGATTTTAAGAGCTTTACTATGGACGTGGACCCATCGATGGCAAGTGGATATGCTTTTGGAAACCCCCGAACGATCATTTATTTGTAGGTGAAGCAATGAAGATAGGCATAAATTTTAGGAAAATAATTACTTGTGGTCACAAAAGGAACAAAAGCTCAAATCATCAGCGCGTAATTATGAATGTGAAATCCCATCTCTGGAATCATGTTAAGACTCTACAATATGAGATTAATTAATCAGCAATCAGAATTCGTATTTCATCTCATGCAAAAAGTTGGGATAGATTTGAGTATCCCCCAACCATGACAGATATATTGCAAAAATAAGGATCCCATTGACGCTTTAATAATCGAGTCCATTTTTTCTTATGTATGTTGTAGTCCATGGAGAAGATTCTTCACACGTTCGGATATCGAGCAATTTTGACTCCTAACAATGCCGAAGTTAACAGGTTGAATGATGAGGCTATTGAATCATTTATTATTGCAAAGTCACATGATGAGGGTTTTGGTGATTCGAAACATTTATATCATTTACAATTTCTGAATTCCTATTTTGTCATGCACAATTCACCATGAGCTGATTTAATTAGATATAATATATCAATTAAGCCTATACAAGAATCTAGAAACTCCAAGCCATTGCTTTGAACTCGTTGATCAATGATCAATCACCTCAACCACCCATCGATTCCAATTCTGTCCGTCACTCTAACTCGTGGCAATGGGTCCAACTTCCTAGGCTACACGACCCCAAATCCTTCACCTACCTATCTATCCCCCAAGCTTCACAAAATTTCAAAAATTACATTAGAAATTAAGAAATAAAAAAAAAGAGTAAAGAATTGTTATCTCTTACCCTCCCCATAATTTTAGCAACTACACACTAAACCTCATCTTGAACAAATTCCTGTCCTTCGCCTGTGGTCCTGCAGTAACGTTATAGCCCTCTTTCAAGTCCTAACCCTAATCCTCCTTAGCCTGACTCGTTACGAACTTAAAGCAATAATAGTGAAGTAATTGAGAATTGAGAAAATGACAATTAAAAACATTGCTTAATTATTGAGTTAGATACACAAATAGAATGCATCCACTGAGATTTACACAAAATTATTAAGTCAAGGCGACACTTGACTTGTTTATTGAATTGGTCAATCTATAACAATTGTAACTCTGATTTCATATACTATTATCATTTTGAGTAAACCTACCTTAGTGGCTTATAAATAACCAGCTAGCGATTCCCAAATATATGGAGAAGGTAGGAGAAGAAAACATAACCACCCTACTTCAACAGAACCAATAAAGTGAAACAACGTGGATATTGCCAAAGCTTCAAGCTACCGCCAACGGTCAAACTCGCTTAAAGTTTACCCCCCAGTGGTCAAGCTGCGGCTCCAAGTTCCAAGAGAAGGGTGTGATTGCTTGCGTCAGCTGATGGGCCGGAAAATTGGATAGGACCTGCAAATGGGAGCGCATGCCATCATTGTACAACGAACGTAAAGCACGGATAAATGCATGTACCAAGCATGGTCATTAAAAATAAACCCCCTTTACCAGGACAAGGGTGGAGGAGACTAGGTTATTATATGATAAGACCTGTCTGGTCTTCCACCGATATCACGTAAGGTTTGTCCAATTTGGTTGGACGGAAAAGCATTTAACCACCGTACACTAACATTTTAATTACTACTCAACCAACCCATACAATTAACCATCGATCACCAGCCAATTAATGCCAAGCATTGCAATGACCAGCCAAGGGCAGGTTTTAGAGCCATTGAACCACGCCTGAATCATAAGCAATTTGGCCAATGGCTGAAGTCCATTTGTTTTCTTTACCCATTAGTCAAATTACAAGGGTTTGTTTGAATTAATTAATATATAAATGCGTTGTTATTGTAATAAATCATTTTATATTTTTTTTTCAAAAGAAAAAATCATTTTATATTTTAATATGGAAGCAAATCATTTAACATATCAAAACAGAAGGTTTTGAAACTAAACATACAAAATGTCCACTCAAATCAAAACTGGGAGAATAGTGAATTATTCATATTATTATATGGCTTTGGAGAGTCGTATAGTTGAACTAGTCTAGCACATATATTATATTTTTGAAACCTAAACTAAATCTGATTGTTTTTTAATAATAATCATCCATATAATTGATCTTCTTGGCAAACTAAGTTGATTATTTAAGAGTATTCAATTTACACTAAACTTAGGATTGGGAACAAGGGAAAGTATTTTGTGAAGGTTGGCCAAGTTGGTATATTGATATGTGCATGTTGCCTAATCAAGTGGTTTAAGTATGTAGGCTATCTTGGCTTGGATGGCTAATTAAGACTCCCTTAATGGTCAATCAATTTACACGTGTGTTACAATTCGTGTTTTGAAGGGAAATAAAGATGTTCAACTTATGACTTAATGTAAAATGAATAATGTCAACTGACAATTTGTTTATGAGCTTAGGCAGTCACTCAAGATAAAGTTGACTACCCATAAGCAAATTGGTCGAAAGTTGATGTCAATCTCTCAATGATGAAAATCAATTATGAAGTTAAATGTCCCCTATCATAAAAAAGATGGTAACAATGCTAATCAATACTTCTAAAGCTAAAAGGACTTGGAACAGTCCTAAGAAGATAGGAAGGGAAAGACTAACTCGTCCTCTGTAATCAAAGATAATACATAAAGCAAATGAGAGTCAAATGCCGCACGAGTACTTATGGAAGGAGTAAACCTTCCGTCCTGTGATAAGTGGTATCAAAACTAAAAGTTCCAACAAAGTGGAGCCACTTAAATACTACTCAACATACTATATGAGAAAGTGTAGTTCTTGCTAATAACCGAGCTCATGTGAATAAAGCTCAAAAGGAAAAGCAACCACCAAGTGGAAGGCATCATTGTTAGAAGGGGTAAATGTGCCGTAAGTAACATTGTAACAAAACTTTGCCTAAATCAAAAGAAAATAAAGAAGTGAACTTAAAAAGTAGACCTTACCGTTAGGCCACTAAACAAAAGGTGATCGATAAGAGCGAGGGTGAGGGAATGCTTATGGAAACCCTAGAATCCTGGTGAAGTTGATCTTGGTATGGAAGAATAGAGTTGGTGATTTCAAATGGAAAGGTAATAGTGAAGAGTTAGCCTTAAGAGGAGGACGTTGTGGATTTAAGTAGGAGAGAATGTCGCAATTCACGTTTTGGAGGGAAGTAAGAGTGTTCAATTTAGAGCTTAATGTGAAGCGAGTGACATTAGTTGGCGATTTATTTGTAGCCTTAAGTAATCTCCTAAGACGAGATAGACCACTCGTGAGCAAATTAGCCGAAAACTAATGTTGGTCTCTTGATGATGACCATAACAGATCGAAACTAGTTAAAAAGTTAAACGTCTCTTATCATAAGGAAGACTGTGACAATACCGGTCAATATTCCTAAAACTAAAGGGGCTTAGAATAGTCTTGGAAAGACATGAAGGAAAAGGCTAGCTTACCCTTCGTAATCAAAGATAATACATAAAGCAAAGGAGGGTCAAGGGCCGCATGGATACTTATAGAGGGAGTAAACCTTCCGTCCCTCGACAAATAGTATCAAAGTTAAAAATTCCAACCTATTAGAGCCATCTAAATGTTACCCAATGTATTATATGAGAAAAGGTTGTTGTTAACAAGTAGACTTATGTAAATGAAACTTAAGAGGAAAAGCGGCCATCGGGTGGAGGGCATCATTGCTAAAAGAGATAACTGTACCGTGGGCAACATTGTAACAAGATTCTGTACAAATCATAAGAAAATAAAGAAGTGAACTTAAAGGGTAGATCCTACCATTAAGCCACTCAACAAAAGGTGATCTCGGAAGGCGAAGGCGATGGAATGCTTATGTAAGCCCTAGAGTCCTGGCGAAGATAATCTTGACATGGAGTTGGGTAATGGAGGAATTGAGTTGGTGATTTCAAGAGAAAGGGTAGTGGCAAAGAGTTAACCCTACAACAAAGGCATTGTAGATTTAAGTAGGAGAAATGTCACAAATCATATTTTGGAGAGAAATGAGAGTATTCAACTTATGGCTTAATGTGAAGCAAGTGACGTTAGTTGGCAATTTGTTTATGAGCTCAGGTAGTCTCTCAAGGTAGAGTTGGCCACCCATGAGTAAACTGATCGAGAGTTGATGCTAGCCTCCTAATAGTGACCATAGCAGGTCGAAACCAGTTGAGAAACTGGACGTCCTCTATCATAAGGAGGACAGTGATAATGCCAGTCAATATTCTTAAAGCTAGAGGGGTTTAAGAATAGTCTTGAGAAGATAAAAAGGAAAAAACTAGCTCACCTTTCGTAATTAAAGCTAATACATGAGACAAATAAAGGTCAAGTACCACACAAGCACTTATGCAATGGATAAACCTCACGTCCTGTAATAAGTTGTATTAGAGTTAAAGGTTCTAACCCAGTTGAACTACCTAAATGCTACCCAACATACTATATGACAAAAAGTAATGCTTATTGATAACTGGACTTATGTAGATAAAGCCTAAGATGAAAAGTGGCTACTAGGTGGATAGCAGCGTTATTAGAAGGGGCAACTATACCGTAAACAGCATTATAATAAGACTTTGCTCGAATCATAAGAAAATAAAGAAATGAACTTAAAGGGTAAACCCTAATGTTAGACCACTCAACAAAAGGAGATCTCGGAGGGCATAGGTAAAGTCGAGAGCGAGGGAATGCCTTTGGAAGCCTTACAGTCCTTACAAAGATGATCTTGGCATGGAGTTAGGCAATAAAGAAATAAGGTTGGAGATTTCAAGAGGAATGGTAGTAACGAAAGGTTAGCCCCGCAACGAAAGCAGTGTGAATTTAAGTAAGGGAGAATGTCACAATTCATGTTTTAGAGGAAGCGAAGGTGTTCAACTTTGGGCTTAATGTGAAGCAAGCCATATCAACTAGCGGTGTCAGCTAGCGATATGTTTATGGGCTTAGGTAGTTTCTCAAGGTAAAGTTAGCCACCCATAAGCAAATTGATCGAAAGCTGATACCAATCTTCTAATGATAGCCATAGTTAGTCAAAATCAATTGAGAAGTTAGATAAGAAGATAGGAAGGGAAAAGTTAGCTTGCCCTCTGTAATAAAAAATAATACATGAGGCAAATGAAGGTCGAGCACCGCATCGGCACTCATGGAGGGGATAAACCTCTCATCCCGTAACAAATAGTATCAAAGCTAAAGGTTTCAAAGCAGTGGAGACACCTAAATGCTACCTAACGTACTATATGAGAAAGGGTAGTTCTTATTGACAACTAGGCTCGTGTGGATGAAGCTAAAGATGAAAAGTGACCATTAAGTGGAGGGCATCATTGCTAGAAGGGACAGTTGTGCCGTGAGCAACATTGTAAGTAGCATTGTAACAAGATTCTGCCGAATCATAAGAAAACGAAGAAGTGAACATAAAGAGTAGACTTTACCATTAGGTCACTCAACAAAAGGCAATCTCGGAGGGCGAGGGCGAGGAAATGCAAGCCCTAAAGTCCTAGCTAAGATAATCTTGACATGGAGTTAGATAATGAAGGAATAAGGTCGGTGATTTCAAGAGAAAGGGTAGTGGCGAAGAGTTAGCTTTACAACAAGGGCATCGTGGATTTAAGTGAGAGAGAATGTCACGATCTGTGTTTTAGAAGGAAGTGGAGGTGTTCAACTTAAAGCTTAATGTAAAGCGAGTGACGTCAGCTGGCAGTTTGTTTATGGGCTTGGGTAGCCTCTCAAAGTAGGGTTGATCATCCATAAGCAAACTGGTCGGGAGCTGATGTTGCTCTCCTGATGATGGTTATGACAAGTCGAAACCAGTTAAGAAGTTGGACGTTCCTTATTATAAGGAGAACGATGACAATACCAATCAACACTCCTAAAGCTAGAGAAATTTGGAACAGTCTTGAAAAGACAAAAAGGAAAAGGCTTACTCGCCTTCTGTAATCAAAGATAATACATCAAGCAAAGGAAGTTTGAGTGCCGCATGAGCACTTTTGAAAGGAGTGAACCTCTCATCTCATGACATATGCATCAACTAAATTTATGTTTGTTAGTTTCCTCTTTTATAATTGCTTATTGCTCAGGTTATTTGCTCTAATTATTGAGAACTGTGTATTTGCATTGTTGCACTAGTAGATCTATATTTAATCATGCTCATGATTTTTTACATAAATTTAGGATCTTGATGTTCTAATATGTACTAGAGTTTTCTCCTTTTATCATTTGCTATCCTTTAGTTTTCTATGTACTAGTGATATGTAACAAAAACCAAGATCAAATGTAATCTACTTTTACTACAAGCAGAAGGGCCATGTGAGAGTAGAGTGCCTAAAGAAGAAGAATTGAGGCTATGTTGGGATGATGAGGAGAAAGCATTTTCTAATGTAATAGAGGTTAAGTTAGAGGATAATGTGCGGTTTTGGATTATGATAGTGCCTTTCGAATGCATTGTAGAAAATATTGGTTAGAGATCTACATACCTATGTAAAGTGGTTCTGTACAGTGCACAAAGATTGAAACTACTACTTGGCTAAAAAAAAAAAAGGTTGAAACTACTAGTGTAAATGATGTGCAATTATACTACATGATTTTAAGATATTCACTTTGTTAGATGTAAAGTATGTGCCTGGATTATTCCATAATATTTGTTCCTTAGCATACTGGATGTAGTTGTTTATCTATGTTCAATGGAATCTGATTGATGAAGTTAGGTTAGAAATCTACATACTTGTTTTCAATGTTGTCCATGATTATTTTTTAGGCTTTTGAGATTTTTCCTTTAATTGTTCGTCTAATTCCTGTGCTTTATTGATCTTGTAACCAAAACTGAAATCAAATTCTAACAGATTCCATGTAACGACTCCAAGCTGATGGAAAAGCTGAATATACTAAACAATTTCACCTCTGAACAGAGCATTGTTAAAAGACCTATATAGTAATGTTGCAAATCTAACCAACCATCCACATTGATGGACAGGTAATTACTTAACTCATGATTTCTACATCCATAAGGGTGATTCAGAATAAAGTTGGGTTTAGAGTGGAGCAAAAACAATGAGTGCATTAAATCAAAACATACCAGGACTGATATATCGATTTTGGAGAGCCCACTCCTCTCGCATAGAAGCAAATCTTTTAAAGGGTTCACCTGAAATTTTAGTCGTCCATCAGTTTTTCTAAGTGAACCAAAGCTTGTGTCAAGACATCAGCAGCAGGAAATTATAGTTAGCTCAATGCAACATAACATACCCATGATTATCAACTCTAACAATTCCTACATATGTCTTACCTTCAATCTCTACCATGGCCTTCTTGATTACAGGTTTGAATTTCCCTGGAAATGAAAAAATCATGAGAGATGAGCGCATGTCAAGGACTGGTACAAAAATGTCCAAGAAGAATTCCTTAAAAACAAGAAGAATACTACTCAAGCAACATGATCCCACTGAATTTGCGCTCATATTGAAATACCAATAGAAAATTGAGATCTATAGTTTTGAATTATTTCCTACAGAATGAACAAAGATTTTGAAAACATGCTACTGATATAACAACTAATACCATGTCTCCTCTCCACATCCATCAATGAAGTTAGTGCGGTTCCACCAACTGTCCATTCCTCAACAGGAGCATTCAAATTTCCAACCTGTAATAATTTCAATATAATGAGTTAGCTTCAGTGTTATCGCTTGCAAGAACATATCCTCCAATTTTCTTGCATTAGAATAAAGATGAGCTCAGCATGGTTACGTACTGAAGATATTAACCCACTTTTCCCACTATGAAGGAGTGTGCCAGCAGCATAACCCAAAGCATAGCAGTATGTAGCATCAAAATTAGTTGGCAAACCACATCTTCCTTCATATCTGAAACGTGGAAAGGACACATCATATAAGAATCTATGGCAGAAAAAAAAAGCACTTGGTACTATGTGATAACAATACGTTTGCAATAATTCAATCTTTTATATGTCCAGCCTGCATTGATACAGGTCTAAGCAAGAAGTTTAGCTCCTGATGCAGGTCTAAAAGTTGGATTAAAACCTAATGTTTTGTAGACTGGAACTGGAAAATTGCAGTGCTGATTGGCAATGGGGTTGGCTTGCTGCATTCATGACTTTACATGAGTTGAATTTTCTTAATTGATTTATTATCCAAATTCTCTCCAGAAGACAATATTCCCACATCATACTTTATCCTAATTTTGCTGAAGAGATCTAGTTGTTGTCCCGCTCCACCTTTACTCAAGTCATAACACATTCTAATAGCGTAAGATTAATGACAAGTTTGCCCCAAATGACAATTAAAATCAAGAGCAAGAGCTCGGGGCAGAATAAAGTGTCACAGCAATTGAATTTTCTATCTTGCTGGGGCATTTCATCTACCAAAATGGATGTGAATATATTGAGGTATCTCATTGAATTATTACTACCATATTTGTACTCTATCAGCAGACATATATATGTTTTGCATTATTAGTACTATATTTGTACTCTGTCAGCAGACATACATATGTTGTGTACTGTGTAGTGTTTGTGTTTGCTATGCAGTTCACATTGGGGGGTAGCTTGGCGCAAAATTAGCTAACTATTGACTAGTGCCATTAATTAAACAAACCTTTTCTGTTTTTTCCATGAACCTAGCCACTATATTCAGTCAGCATTTAGATGGCATAGGCCCTGGAAGAATCACATTGTTTGATATAAATACACTAACCAGCAAGCAATGAAAGCAGTCAGGGTTACACTTTGTAGAGAAGAAAAATGTTGTATTATATGATTGGACAAATGGTCCAAGAAAATGTACCCGAAAAAATGTGATTGCGCATTGAAGTGATTTTTATATGACCCAGCCAGCTTTCTCTTTTGCAATTCTGCTTCAACCATTTGTATAAACATTTTCTCTGTCTCAATTTTAGCAACCTAGGGATAAATTGGTGAAATTAATGGTAAATCAGTGTCCACAAGCAAGGGTTGGCAACAGAAATCGGTAACTTTACCTGTACATTTCCATGGGGATCCCTTTCAAGCATCAACTGGTCTTGGATTGCTCGAGGCAAAAGTTCAAAAAGTTGCAATGATTGATTTGTGAGTTTCATCTTCCAGCGTCCACTTTCATCCACATCATTAAAGGCCAAAATTTCATTCACTTCCCTAATAAGTTGTTGCACCTATGAATTTGTAGAAAACGGTGGTGCTTATCAGATGTCATCAGCAAGGTGAAGGGGAAAAGGAATCTATGGGATAAAGTAAATTAAATTAAAGGAAACTCTCTTCCTTGATGATTGAACTTCAAAAATTACCTCAGGGATGAAGTCAATTAGACCTTCTGGTAAAAGAATGACACCATAGTTAAAACCACGTTCTGCACGTTTGCATATTACATCAACAATGTAGTCTGTTACATTCTTCAAAGTTTGCTTTTTGGCAGCAACCTTCCATGAAATACACTCTTGTCAGTAAGCCCATTGCATAACCAATCAACAGAAGATCTTTTCATGTCAACACAATAATAAAATCACTGCTGGTATGAGACTAATGTGAATCCATTCCACAAAAAGGACTGCAGTCAATCATAGGCAAGTTATAACTAATCTGGCATTGTAGCAAAAATCACCCTAAAAGTTGCACGAGTTCTGCAGTAAAGGCTAATTTTTCATACACTGAAACAAACATTTTGAACTACAATTGCAATTGAAAGGGCACCTCACGGAACCTGTCACATATAGGTTTACATGAATGCTTTTATAACTTTGGGGCATTAACATATTAAATTTAGCTTTACAACCAACTAATATGAAAGCTTAAACTTATAGACATGGCATATGAATTTTATATTATCTATTTTGTCAGAACATTATTATTAGGAGCACATGTCTACGCAAAATAATGCAATATGCATGCTCTAAATTCAAAAGTGCCTCTAATTTTTTACAGCCTGTCATGAATCAAGATTCCTCCTTTGGATTGAAACCACCAATTATCAAGTAATACAACTAAGGCAATGTGAGTATGGACAAAGGAACTTTGGCTTGGACTTTAAAGCAAAACATACAATATAGTTTCATCCTGATGTTGAGAGCACCACATGCATGAATTAATTTTCCATGATACCATAACAAAACATAAAAAATGTCAAATGTTACTCTGACGCTCTTAATAGTTTGTGGTAATTTGTGGCTCTTAGGATATATAGTGGTAAGAGGTTAAGGTAGCATTCAACAGTTAATGGTTGTGGTTAACGCCGATTGAAATTGTCAATTTAAACTTGAAAACGATTTTATTTGTAGGACTTGAATATAATTCATTTTCTAGTAGCATTTTCAGTACCATGAGCGGGGCAGCTGCTAGCATTCCTTCCCACCACCACATAATGGTAAAAACGATCTTGAGATAACTATGACTATGATGATATTTGACCTTTGTAAAGAGTGAACAGCAACAAATATGAAAGACTACTCAGAATATACTTTTTACGGAACTAACACGCCCTCGTGAATAGTGGCTAGTGTTATTCTCGCACGAAATCAGCAAAGTTCCAATGATCGAAATTACCTTTCAAAAGAGGGATCCCAGAAAACTCCAGGTAAATTGACAGTTGTATTTAGATCATTGGGTAGATTTTACTAATTTAGACTAATGCATCGAAGAAGCTCACATGCATGATTAGCCTAGATGTATTTAACATTTCACTAACATTGTAAAATCACCAGCAATTCTTTGTGAGACAAAATTTGCAGCCTCTTTGTTCATTATTCAGCAGTTGCTTGTTATAATGTTCCTTAATTAAGGAGAATTGTATTGGCGATAGCATGCAAATTTAGCTACCACTGCCTGAATAACAAATGTGAACAAGTAAAGAATAAAATTAAAAGCATACCTCTTCTCCAATGATAGCAATATTAGGATGAGTTTGCAGAGCACATTCTAAGGTAATATGTGAAGCTGCACGTCCCATGAGCCGCACAACTGCAAGTGCAAACCAAAAACACTTAGACCAAATATCTGTGGGGGTTGGGGGGAAGGAACTGTAGGTACAAAGCTCATATCAGAATGAGCATGAAGTTATGTTTCTCCTTGTTACACTCCATGGATATCACACTGTCTTATACAAATGTAATGGAATCTCAGACTAATACTGTGTTTGGATTGGTAGCAGTGGGTAGAAGTTATATGTGATGGAAGTAAGTGAAAATATTTCCATTTTTCATGCCATTTTGTTTCTTTTCGAAATTAGACTGAAGTGAGGGGTACTTTAGACCAATGAAAGTTATATTTTTGTTCTTTCCTTTTTTCAGTATCAACAAAACATTAAGCAGGGAAAATCTCAGTCCACTTCATTTCACTTACGAACTCCAAATCACATATGAGAAAATGGAACTTAATATTTCCTTCCTTTTCCGTCCACTTCTACTAACTCCTGTAGTGTATATATTTGTATATTTGTGTATCCTCCTTTTTTTAAATTTAGGTTTTTCCTCTAATGCTCCGATACCATGTATAATTTAATAATGAAGTATTATGGAATAGTTAAAATTGAGCAAAGTATTATCAGATAAAGTAAACCTAATATAACTATGATATTACAATGAAAAGACTAAAATAACCCTATGTAAGGAGGATATACAAATATCTACACTATAGTACTTCCTTCTACTGTAATACTTATTATACAAAGTGTAAGCCTTCCAAAATATGGAAACAAGAAATCTAAACTTATGTAAACAAAGAAGTATCTAAAATAGTTAAAGCTCAAGGACTTACAGTGATAATATTTTCCTGATGAACGAGCATCAACCATGACATTGCCAATCATTTCTGCATATATCTGGTCGGAGGTTCTAATAATTAGCAAAGATGGTGCACGTTGTATTTAGACAAAGCTATTTGGCACAAACTCTAAAAATACATATAACTGTCTTGAAATGACAGGATATTACTTTTTGCTGGACAAAGAAAATTATGATTTCTCCATCAGGATGAAATCTTGAAACAGAAAACAAAAGATTCTAAATACTTCTTTAGTTAAAAGTGTAACTAGAAAAGAATTGCAAAGAAAAAGGGGAATTATACTTCCATTAGGAGAGTTGCTGCATTTGTTTTCAACAAGAAAGCCCAAAAGGTGTTGAAAAGATTACCAATTATGGATTTTGGACATTAGACTAAGTGTTCATGTTAAATTAAAAATATTGGGAGCTTCATGTCTGGTTAAGAAATAAACAAATGCTAACCATTAATGCAAATGACTCATAAAAAGTCATCAGGATCTCATGTGAGACTCGAACGAAATAGGAAGCTAGAAATGCAAGTAAGGACTAAGCTTGAATCCCGTGTTAGATCCAAACGAAGTATGTTCCTCTGTTTTCTCATGTCCTGTTAATATTTAAACTAGATTTCAGGGTCTTTTGGACTAAGGACCACCTTATGGGTTGACATCTGAATGCAATCCTGCTGAGAGCTTCAAGAATAAATAAAATAAACACTTGTTCGAACAAAGTGTTTGACATTCTGACAAAGTTCAAATCTGAGATCTTTATGTCTGCTCAAATCTAACAACTTTTGCTTGAAACAATGCAATATTTCAAGCAGCTAAGATGTGTTCTGTCATCATTATGGGTCTAGATCTGTTTGTAACTGTTCCAGCTAAATCCATTGGATGGAAATACATTACACGGTCAAATCAAATGGTTGACCTTTGATGATGTTATGAACTATTGCATTGCTTAGAAATGAACAAGATTATCTGTCACTTTCAGTTATCGTACTGATGCATTCTCAGAAATTTTTCCAATAAAAACTCCTCTTTCTTACTCCAAACTCTAAAAAACTTGAAAACATTCAAAAGAAAGATCTTTTTTGGTACTTAGGAGCAAAAATTTCTGCTTTTGTTCTTAAAACACATATTTGCATCCTAGAAGAAGTACCATATTATTAGAATACTTAGTGTTGGATGTGTAATACTCTTTAAGTGTAACAGTTCATGCACCTTTAAGTTTCTGATTTTTCCCCCAAATTTTGTGTGTAACCCAACAAAAAGAACACCATTCAGATGAAAATTTGACGGTCACTGAATCCATTAAGTTGTTTACCTTGCATGCAGTGTCAAATCCAAAACTTATAGGAACCTCATTACATTTGAGATCTCCATCAATGGTTTTGGGGCAACCAATCACCTTCGTCTTCATATTTTTAGCACTGCATCAATTATCATCACAAGAATCCACTCAACACTAAGAGATCCACATTTGAAATAGAGGAAGAAACGGGATTCAAACATACCTGAAGTATTCTGCAAGAAGGCAAGCATTGGTATTTGAATCATCCCCACCAATAACAGCTAAGCCATCTAGATCTAGTTTCAGTACAGTTTCCTCAGCTTGTCTGAACTGAAAATTGCACCACTTGCCAATGTTACATCCTATTTAAGCAAGGTATGATTCAATAATGAAGTTTCTCACCTGCTCTGGAGTCTCAATTTTGTCTCTTCCACTGCGGATCATGTCAAACCCACCCTGATCAGATATTGAAAATAAAGTTAAACAATCAATGATTGATCTTGACTGATTTTATTACTTCATAAAGCTTGCAGGCATTGACGTCTGATTGTATGTTGTTGCAAAGTACAACCTTGTAAAGATCAATACATAAAGCAGATTGCTTACATGTAATAGGCCAGGTCAATCCATACCCAGTCGCTCAAGAGAATCAATAATTGAATAAATGCCCTTAAATGATCCCTATGGAAAAAGTCTTAGCATCGACTTGAATCTAACATAACAAGCTTAACTTGCCATTGAAGTGTCGTATATTCTAAAAGCAAGGAATTGAATTTTCAGAGTATATAAAAAGGATTGATATGATGCAATTTTACATGACAACACCTGATATAGTAGAATCACATGGAAGAACATTAAACAACAGAGTTGGAAGAAGTTACCTGATTTCTGTAAGGATGAACATACTCCGTAGTCAGTTCTACATACTTGCACTTCATTATACCGGCGGGGCCCCCCCGGAAACCATAAAGAGTGCTTCCCCTGGTGTGAGCTTGCAAGTAATCTAGTAGAAACACTGGAATTAAAATAGCATATTTATGAATGGTCAATGTAGAAGTCCCTGTTTATCTGACTCTTACCGAAGAGGGCACAGATGACATTGTGACCTCCAGGAGCTTGTCCTCCTGACAAAACTACTCCAATTTTCAACCTCCGATCTAGCGCTGTTGTTGGAAAATCAGTTGGCACCAACTTAGCTGAGGGTTGCCCAAATAGGTGTGGAAATAGCTTAGCGATCTCCTCTGCAGGCAAAACAAATCAATCAAATACAATTATCAGAGACGCCAATTCTCCCATTATTAACTTTCTCAATTATACTGAATATCAATGAAATCTTCTCTATGAAGATTATCAGCTGTACCACACCATGAGACAACCTGATTAAACACTTCAAACTTCATTTTGCAATGCATTCAAAGAAGACAAAGGAAAATATCCAAGAAAGTAATCTGATATAGTCTTAAATTAAATTCTCTCTCTCTCTTTTTTTTTTTTAATTGGAGGGGTTCAAATTTTATTTTTACATTAACTACCTTGAAATTATATAAATTCTCTCCTCTCTATACAATTCATTTTTCAGCATGACACTGAGATACCATCAGAGTACTTTTCAAGCAACAAACCACCCGCTCTCAGCTATAGGTGACAAACATACCTTTTTATATACTTGATCCAAACATTCCTTGACAGTTAATTATTGTTCGCGATCTTGGCCCTATAAACCATTATCATTTATTTCCCATTGTGAGAACTGGAGACAGATTCACTCTCTTTCTCTGACATCAAACACTTAAAATTTCTCTTCTTCAATCTTAAAACGGTTTCCTTATCCATTCAAGACCCAATCACAAAACATTACGCATTAAGTGGGCACCATTGAAACGCTGATAGGGACAGGGAAAGGGAAGTTTCACCCATCAAACTCGCTTTATCTCCTTACAAGCTTTCACATACAAAGTTTCGTATGTACCTACTAAATGTTCTCCTAGTAACATTCGACGGATAATTGATAAAGACCATACTTTCAGATTTTCAGTCATATATGACAGCATGTTATCGCCTAGAAAGACGGACACAAATAATTTGAGGACGAAAAACTTCATCTACCCCCACACACACACTATCTCTGCATCACATTATCAACGACGTATTCTACTACACAATCATATAACACACGCAACTACACACTAGATACAGAAAAATCGCAAGTTTTCAATAAACAAACAAAAAAATGATCGCGAATTGACCTGGATGTCCAGCAGCAGAGCTGGGAGGACCATCGATGACGTTAAATGAACCTTTCAAAACAGAAGGCAGAGGAAGCGCGTGATTTATACGACTCTTCTGGACTTCACTGTACGAGGCCGTCGCCACGCGTCCTGATGTCAGTGTAGTCGCCGGAGGACGTCTGGCGGGGGCGTGATCGATGTGATCGCCGCTGACGATCAGAGCAGGAGCCATTTTTTGAATTTTAGTTTTGATTAATTAAACGCTAGTGATTTAGTGGATTGTGGTGATTATGGTTTATGACTAAGCTTGCATTGAAACGGAAATACGGGGGTTTAAAGAGGAAAGCGGGCTTAAGAGAAAAGTCGTTGAGGATAAATCTGTCATTTAGTCGCACCGCGCATGCTTCGGTCTGGGAGTTAGTTTTGCCGTATTTTTGTGTGCTGCGCGGGGGCTGTGCGACTGCTCCAATTTTGAAATTAAACTAAAAACAAATTAAGACCATAATAGTTGAGCAATAATGCGATTTCGAAATGGATTAAGATTTAAATTTTTTTTTAATAATAAAAACAGAGAATATAATTTGCATCTACAATGGATTTTTTTTTTTTTGCCTCGAATTCATGTCACCAAAGAAAATATATAAAATGGAATATATATATATAATTAATTTATACTATAATCATATTCCTTTCTACAGTATTTTGAGTTGTATGTTGTATTAATTTCGTTTTTTTTTTTTTCATAGTCATCTTTCTCATCGTTTTGAATTCATATTAATAGATTCATCGGCATCTACGAATCCATGGATTTGGACGGAGCAAGCTACTTTCAATATTAGAGCCAAACAATTTCATTCCGTATTATAAGTTCTTACTTACCTATTAATCCATAAATCTGAATTGTTAAAATATATGCCTCTAGATTGAAAGTTTTCCAATAAATTTATGATTTGGTTTTTATAATGTTCCATAGAAAAACAAAGACTTCATTCCCAAATACAATAAACAATAACATAACGTTTCAAAGAAATTAAACTAAAAAGGTAGAATGATAAGCTCAAACCAACAACTTTAATCTCCTATATCATTAGAAGTGGATACCAACACTATTGAACAATAAAAGTTCTACTATAAAGATACAGAATCAGTATTTGATAGGAGAAAATAGCTATATAGAGATGGGAGATTAAGGTAAATAAATATACATCAAACTACTTGATAATATTTTTATTCCTCGAGTAAATATTAACCAACATCACACTTATATTAAATAATTAAATAAAATAATCTTACACCTATATGAAATAATTAAATAAAATAATCACAGTTGCCATCTCTTTATTAAACTTTTATTTATACAATCGTTTTTAATAATTATTCTATTCTTTTCCAAGTTAATTGCTCTATTTGAAAAACGGAGATGGAAGATTCCTTGTGGAGCACTTCTAGATGATTGGAATTATAAAAATTTAGTTTAAATTTGAATGGCAGGCTGCTACCAAAGAACACGATTGGATGTTACTCTTTGAATACAGTGAAGTATGACGCAGGGAATTGCTCATCATGCCACTGCCCACGGTCTTGTTTTTTCTTCGGGGTTAGAGAGGAAGGACAGAATGACTTTTCTTTTACCAGACGAAACAAAAGCATGCAAATTTCAACAACTAACAACAGAATTTTCTGTTTGTTTATGAATGAAATATCTTCTTACCCAAAAAACCGACAGAAAGTATATTCCAGATGGTCTCGGGTCAAATATAAAATCAAACTAATAGCTGTGCTCCGCCCATGAGTGCTCCATGAGGAACGACGATTTCAGGCCCTACTTCTCTGTGATTGACTGTTTGTTTGGGCCGCATCAGGGTGCTCCTCCAGGACTGCAGGTTGAGTTGAAATTCCCCTGCCCTTATTGAAATTCCGTACCATGTCTTATTTTCATATCTAAACAGTTGGTATTTGTAAAATCTTAACCTATAATACTGACCTATTTATTAACAAGACAATCATCTAAGACCACTAATATTAAAAGACTTTTTTCTTTTTATACCATATTATGTGAGCCAAGAAGTACTTTGATGTATTAATTAAACTAAAATTTGGCAAGTATTCAATAGTTTTGCCATTCACAAATTGCTTAATAATCGGTTTAACTTCTTATAATAACCATTAGGGATGAAAAAAATTCACACTAAAATTTTAAAAGTTCCGGTTGAATGTATTATTCAAAATTTTCAACTTATTTACATAGGTAAAACTCAACACTTTTAACAATCCATTTAGAAATATTATCAAAAGTTTGCACGCATTGCATGATAAGCAAAAAATATAGACACCACATAAATATTTTCATCTAATTTTATACTCATGCATTGAAATTGAAAATAACCTAGATAAAGAAAAGAGAGAATAGGGGAGGGAAAAAGTTTTTTTCTTTTTTTCTCACATATAACGTTACAAATTTTTCATTAGAATAGTTAATTGATCATTTAGATTTTGTATGCCTAAGCTTGTAAAGACAAAATAAAAATGATAATAATAATATAAATAAGAATAACAATAATCTTTTAAAAAATATATATATCTCCATACCTAAATATTTTAAAACTCTAAATATATATATACACACATATCTTCTTTAATCTCTCATCATAACCTTATCATTCTCTTTCCATATAATTTCTTCTTCTCCTCGTTAACTTAACATCGTCATCTCTCATAATTTTTTCTTTACCAAAAAACTCTACTCTAGAAGAATAAGTCAAGGCAAAATACGTAAGAGAGTTTCTCAATTAGGATGAATTGTAAGATTTTTCTCTAATTGGAAAATTCATCTAATCACATTCTATTGAATTGTTGTTGAGGTAAGGATAATAAAGAAGTGTGAATATGGGGTTTTGAGAAGTCCTATAGTGGTTGTTGTAGATTTGCAAAAAGGACATAAGTACAAAGTGTTAAAATTATTGGATCAGATCAAGCGATTCATATTAAGGTCAAAAAAACATATCTTAGTGTTGTTTATCTATAAGTTGTGAACAAAGAATTGAAGCATCTCAAGTTTTTGACACGTTAATCTATTATTATTATCAGTATCAATTATGAAATTTTACCAAAAATAATATAAATATATGCATATACATGAAAAAAAAAATAAAATAAAATAAAACATGTTTTAATAAATACATACTATTAAAGCTTTTAAAATATATTTTAGTATATGGTTTAAGGTGTAGAAATGAATAGGGATTATTTATATAGATATAAATATAGATAGATACTCATATAGATATAGATGTAGATGTAAATATAGATAGATAAAGAAGATATATTTATATAGATGTAGAGGAGATTATAGATTTTTTTTTTCTAAGCCTATTAACTATAAACAACACAAAGAGAGGATATCCAAATTATATGTTTGCAGATATTGAATCGAATGAAACTTATTGGTTTATAATAATAAATGGCAATAGGTCATAATAAAAGAATAATAAAATAATTACATTAGTCATAATAACAAACGAATTAATGTGAAAATACATAAGTATGTGTATATATAAATAAAAAAATAAATATATAGTTCTTAATTTTTAATCTTATGTAAATGGAAAAGTTAAACTTTAACCATAGGTTTGAATCTATAAAGTTATTAATACAGTTTTTGAACGATTTACCTTAAATATCAAGTACGAGCAATTCAAATTAAATCCATAGTTATAGATTGTAACATTAGCTTTTAATTAAGTATAGACATTTCATGAGTTATTATATGAATATATTGGGTTTTAGTGTCAATAATGAATCATGAAATATGGTTGCTCAAGAGGATGATACGTAACACATGTTCGTTGGTTGTGTTTGCTAGGACATAAAGTTAAAATAAACTAATAAAATATCTTATTATAAAAATATTTGTTGTTTGTACTTGGTTCGGTTTAAGGGCTTGGGGTAGCAAAACCCTAAGGGGTACCTGCTAATTGATATGTGAGATTGTCCATAGTGGAGTTTTATATAAATATAATATGGGTAGATTTAGAGACTCATAGGTGTTGGTGCCCAAAGTGGCAGTTCTTAATGCCATATATATATATATATATATATATAGTACGTCAGGTTGTGAGTTAACCCAAAGTCTTTGGACATCAAGACTTTAATGTTTGAAAAACTAATTTAAAGATAATAAAAAAATTGTTTGTGTTATATGTTTGCATCAACGCATGTAACTGTTATTTTGTGTGGTATGCGCATGTGCATGTACTTATGATGTTACGTATTGAGGATTACCATGATCCTGAAGACCCTTATTATATAGCTTTTAGGATGGGAAGAGTGACAATTACATAAAAAAATAAAAGTTAGGATAGGTAAATTTTATTCCTTAAGGTAATTGTTTATCGTTTAAGAATTAATTATTAGATATTAATTTGGCATGGAGAATCATTTTTTTCTTTAGGTTATCTAAGGTTTTTATAGTATTATTTTGAGATTTTAGTTGTTAATTTATGCTTGACATGTTATTAGATACTACAGACAAATGGCAGATTGTGATACCCTGGGGCGTTACAGAGGTAACATAGTTCAAAGCATATTAATTCCAAATAGGTCCTCAAACTTTTACCAAATAGGACTTTGTGTACATATTATCAAGTAAGGAAGTTGCAAATAGTGTAAATTCCAACTTCTCAAAAGAGGTGATAGCTTATTTACCATAAAGGGGGGTAGATTGACAACTTTCATCGGTCCATCTAACAACCACTAGAAAGAACATAATTTAAAATCCTTCAAAAACTCTTTTAAAAAATAAATGAAATGTATGCACTTCTAGCTTTTTATCAATTTAAACTACGATGTAATAGGAAATATGCAGTTAAGAGTAGTCAATCTCATACCTTTAATTGAGATCTATAACTTGGAAAAAAAATATTTATGTAATAAAATATAAATATGAGAAGAAGAGAGAGATTTGAAAACTAAAAGTATTGACTTGTGACTTTGTATGGTGCAATTAATGTATAAGCAAAGTTTTAAAAATTGTTAAAACCTTAAGTTAAATGAGTTTATGAATGTTTGCTAAAATTGTTTAAGGAACAAGTCTGTAAGTAGGTTTTAGAGCTAGACACGAATTTAAACAGGTCTCTCAGGGTCTAATTAATTTGTCTCTCATGTTGGACTTTTCACTATGTAAATCTATTTAAATTGCTTTGCATCTTATCCTTTCCAAATCTCATGAGTCAAGTTCTGAATTACCAACCTTACTTCATTTGGATTTGACTCAATACGGTTTACAAGTGCCTTTCAAGTAGCTCCACTTTAAGTGATTAGCTCTGGTTTCTATTTGAATCGATTTTTCTTTTTTCCTAGTTTAGCAAGATTATGCAAGATATATCGATTGGATTCTTCACCTTTTGAACCAATCATTTGGGTAGACTATCTGATTATTTCCACATCTATATTCTCGCTTAAAAATTGATCTTTGAAAATGTAATATAATAAAGTAAACGCTTATACTATATATGATTATCAATTTAGATATACTTATTGGTAAATATTAAGTATATACTTATTAAAATATTATCATCTTACTACTAAAAGTTATAATTTTATGCAAAACAAAATAATAAAACTAGAATTATTTAATTTCATAAATAAAATTTTATAGCATAAATTTTTAAAATTTTCTTTTTAAAGCTATTAGTTTTATTGATAAGGCTCTTTAGATATGGACCCCTCAGGCCCGTCCCAATTTGATGTAGCCCGCAACTTAGGGCCGATCACTTTGGATCCAAACCGAAATCACGACCTAATCAGCTAAAGGAGGCCTCTAACAGCTAAAAGACACTCAATAAAACCAATAAACCAAATCAACAACTACTTTCAAAATATTCGAGATACATTAGACACTATGAACTCACTCTCTAATACTTGCAGAGCTTTACCCACTAACTGTTCTCTAACTGCAGATGCCACTCTTCTGTAAATATAAGATTATCATTTAACGATAAACTGCTTGATACTTTGTGCATTTAAGCTTACTTATCACTCTTAAGCACTTATACTCTCCAAAACACCTTACTAACTGTAGCATCAAAGTGATCACGCCAAACAACACCTTGGCATCCCCTTACAGTATTCTTTTTACAGGCTTTCTGATTGTGGGAAACCCAATCCTTACTAACTAAGATCTTAAGATGACATTTGGTGCCATTTGTGAGAATTTTGATTTAAGTTCCTATACAGACCAACTAAAAAGACTAAACACCTTTCCCAAACACCACCTTCAACCACCATGTCTTATGCTAGCAACCTTAAGAATCGCTAGTTGGCGAATAATCTACCCATTAAGAACCAACCCCTTCAAAGGGAAATGTTGGAAGAGCACTTAGTTGAGAAATTTGCTACTAAAAACAAGTTGCTCCACACTTACCTTGAAGAAGCTAAAAGGTGCAGTATACAAACCCACCCCTACCCCTTTCAAGCTTCTGACGCCCCTTACCCCTTTCAAGCTTCCGATGCCCATACTAGGTAGAATAACCATTAGTGACAACCACAAAATGGCAGGGATCAACAATCCAATCCCCCAATGCAATAACAGCCAACAAGGTCTGTAGTCACCCACGACCAAGCTCTAGCTGGAAATGAGCAAGTGGTCTACTCCTAGGAAGTACCAGCGTACTCAGTAGCGTACCGAACTCACTCGATAGAAGACACTAATCTCAATGAGCTCCATGTGATCGTAAGGAGGCTCTCCGAACAACAGGGGAGCAAGGTTACTAGTAGTGCTAGGCTAGTCACCAGCAACAAAACCTCCTTCATCAAGGGTATCTAGGACGAAGTGTTGCCCCTTAATAGTAAACTTCCGACCCTGGATTAATATGATGGCATGGGTGACCTTGACAATCACTTTCTCCACTTTCGCACCCTTATGAACCTCCATGGTCATGGGGACGCCATAATATGCAAGGCTTTCCTAAGCACTCTAAGGAAAAGCAACTCAAACGTAGTTCAATCACTTGCCCGACAATTCCATCAACTCCTTTAACGAGTTGGCATAGAAGTTTAGCCTTCACTTTTAGGCTAACAAGCTTTCGTCCAAGGACATATTGTCTTTGTACCTAATTAAGCAAAGTAAAGGCAAAACTCTGTAGGAATTTGTAGCCCGGTTCAACAATGTTGTAGTCGAAATCCCTCAGCTGGATGAAGGAGTTGTTGTTCATGCCGCTCAACTCAGCGTCCGACCTTCAGGAGATTTCTTTCAATCACTTGTGAAGAGTAAGCCAAAGACCCTAGCCTATTTGTAGAACAAAGCCTAGAAACACATGGATTGAGAGGATAATATTTGTGTCAGGCATGACACCGATCGAGAAAGGTTGAGCAAAAAACAAGACAAAGACTAATTGCCCATTAAAGATCGCCTTGATGGAAAGGCATCGAGCAGATCAGAGGGAGAAGGCTTAAGCAAAAAAAAAAAAAGACTAGTTAAGCGAAACCCCCTCCCCCCTCCTATCTATTGTAAACACCTTATTTTTTCTTACTAATTTTTATTTTGGGCTAGATTTACTAAAAATTCAAAAAAAATTTGAAAAATACAAAATAAATAAATAAATACAAAGTATCAATAGTATTTAAGTCAAGTTAGTGAGGTATTTAAGGCGGATTAGGCAATAGCATAAAATATATAAGCGATTTAATAAATTAGAAGTCTTTAAAATCTTTTAGCTTCATTAGAAAAATATTTTGAGATTTTTTAATCTAAAAAATATTTTAACTAAACTAATTAAAATAACACTCTAAATTTGTTAAATTCAAAAGTGGTGTTAAAAAATAGTTAACATGTGTATTTTAAGCTATATAGAAAAGTCAAGTCGTTTTGAGAATGAATTTGGCTAAAGTTTGAAGGTTGAAATAAAGTTAAGCCCAACAAAATGATAAAAGTAAATTATAAGGACATATAATGTTGAGAAAAAGGCCATTGCTTTAATGGTTAGGCACTTGAACTTGATTTAGTAAGATGGAGACAATAGGTTCGACACTTAATATAATGTAATAATTTTCTTTTTTTTTTTTTTAAGCCTCAATCATCTCCTTCTTCCCATTCAACCGTGCAGGAAAGAAATAGTAAACATCGACAGGATTTCTTCAAACCAAATTACATTGATTTGTTTTTATCAATTTTAATGTAAATCTACCTAAAGATATCATATATGTTCATTTAACATAAAGATAACAACGAATCAAAGGATTGGGATTACTTTCACAAGCACTCAAATCTAATTTGATGATTTTTCTATATATTTCAAGGAAGAGGAATCAAGGGAGAATCCTAGTTGAACTCCATCATCACCTCATGCAACAATCCCTAACGTCATCAACCTTTTCTCAACCTTGACATCAACAGTGACAACACAAGTCCCCCATCCCCATTCAATACAAACAACATAGCCGTATAGCAACAAACATCATCTTAACCAAGAACCTAGCTACACAGCCAACACATAGCAAGACCCTAATGCCTTACTACTATAGAACAATAATCTCACACCCAGTTAACGTCTGTCCTCACCCATAACCTATGCTACCCAATGACTATCATGATTCCCAAACTTGACAACCCCAACCCAACGCCTAACTCAACAAACACCAAACCTCATTAACTACTATAACCCACACCAAGTGTACCCTTATGGCCAGCAAACAACCACACCCGATAGTGCATGCACCACCACATACGACTACCCAACACCGTAACCACCAAGCCAAGCCTACCATTAGCCACCTCTTGAAACACTGCCATCATCACTTCCAAACACCAAACTGACAACACCATCACATTCTACACTTCTAATAACCCCCACTCATCCCATTCTCTTGAATTGAACAGCTATTGCTTGTGCTTTTCGATAATTGTTGTCATCATGAAAACTTGAAAAATACTCAAACCACCACCAAAACTCGAGGCACATTCATGGATCTAATTTTTGCTAATCACTTTGTTGTAAAAGTAAGATTCCCCCTTCGTTTTGGTGATCAAAAAGCTTAAAAGGACGATGAGAAGCTATTGTTCATTAAAGCTCTTACCCGACTCATGTGTGACTAAAGACCTACGACCCGACCCAATGCAGCTTGTCCAACCCATGTGCAAGGTAGATCTAATCCGTCGGTTCGTTAAATTGGCATCCTTAATCTTTACTTTATCATTTATTTATTTATTGTATTGTTTTAGTCTTTATTTTCATTTTTTATGAAAAATTCATAATAAAAGATCATTTTTATACGTTTTCATATCCTTTGCATGTTTTCTCATTTTTTAAAAAAATTCCAAAAAATAAAGGCCTATTAGTTAGTTTCTTAAATTTTTATATGGCAACTTTTATCTTGATAGGTTAACCTCTAAGCTTATTTCTCTAGTTAAGTTTTTTAAAAAATTATTTTATTAAATTAGGGTTTTCTTACCTAAAACTCTAATTTGATTTTTACCAGTTTAAATGGTTGGTCTCCAAGTTATTTTTCAAAATACTTTTTTTTTCTAAACATTTTTTAAAGAAAAATGTTTTTTCTTAATTTTAGGTCAAGTATCTTATATTAAGCAAGCTAGGCTTAATATATATTAAATTAAAAAAAAATCGAAATAAGGTTCAACATCTACACGTAGCACATCCGCTTTAATGGACCCACTGTCCAGGTCTGCTTAGAGGTGAAGCATAGGAACTTATTGTAGAGACCCTTTAAGATGAAGGAAAAGCCCAATTGTTAAAACTTAGAAAAATACTGTTAATTCCACAGTAACTACGACCATACTACTAATGAGTGCTTCCAGCTGAAGAACGCGATTGAATATGCCATTTAGTGGGGCTTCTTTAGTGAATTCTTGGCCTAATAGAGGAATAATAGCAGTTCTAATGATGATAAGGATCAGGCACCTTAGAGGCGACAAATCAAGGGTGCTTGAGCAAAGTGGAACGATGACTACCACAACAACCACACCCTTAATAGCATCATCAATAGAATCATTAAGGGGCCACACCTTAGGAGCCGACTAAGCATTGATAACTCAGTTAACGCCCCGTTTGAGGTGCTGATAGTGAGGGAGAAGAGATAGAAGCTAAATATTTCAATCTCTTTCTCCGAGGAAGATTTGGAGGGGATAGACACGCTCTCATTAGGATGCCCTGGACATAGGGGTAAGGATCGTGAATTTCAAGGTCTTAAAGATAATGGTGGATATTAATAATGCCACTAACATCCTCTTCCTCCATACATATGAAAGAATGAGGACTAAGTTGATGGTCAAGATGAAGCTGTACCACCATAATCTCATCGACTTTAATAGTAACACTGTCCAAGCCAAAGGAATCATCACTCTTGATATGTAACTTGGTGATGAGGACCATGTTGTACAGTGACCAATGGAGTTTGTCAAAATCGAACGCCTGTCCCCATATAATGCTCTCTTAGGAAGACTAAGTTTGACGTTTAGGGTTATTATATCCTCCCTTCACTTAAAAGCTAAATTCTCAACCCCATTCGAGGTAGGAATATGCAAATGTGATTAGAGGCTCTCCCAAGAGCTTTATGTGAAGGCTGCTAGAGCCAAAGACATCTTTGCTCCGAATATTGACCTACAAGAGAAGCTGGCTGAGAAAGGTACACGAGGCGTAAAAACTAAGGAAGTATAGATCGGTACCTCTCCCAACCAGACTACCAGGGTTAGGATTGAGACTCCCATTAGGTGAAGGACAAGATAATTACCCTCCTACAGGCCAACTTAGACAGATTCATCCGATCGGCGTCAAACATGCTTAAGGTCTCTCCCGACCTAATGACCCATAGTCATAACATCTATCCTATCATATGGCTTGTCAAGTAGAAAAAGAGACACTTCACCTTAAAGAAGCAAGTTACAATTAAGGAAAGTGTGCAGAAGCTGTTGAAGGTCGGCTTCATGAGGGAAGAGAAGTACCTAACCTGGCTAGCAAATGTAATGCTAGTTAAGAAGAAGTTTGGGAAGTGGTGCATGTATGTCGATCCTCAACAAAGCTTTCCTGAAGGATTACTTCCCTCTCCCTAGGATCGACCAACTAATCAACTGCACTTCAAGGCATGCTCTGCCGAGCTTCATGGATGCCTTCTTGGGTTACAACCAGATAAAAATGGACCCAAGGGATGAAATCCATACCTTCTTCATCATCAACTTCGGTACGCATTGCTAAATAATCATACCTTTCAGCCTCAAGAATACCGGGGCAACTTACTAGCACATGGTGGCAAAGCTGTTTAAGCCCCAGATTGGGCGCAACATGGAGGTGTACGTCAACGTCATGATTATAATTGTTAAGAGTAAGGAGCTGAGCAATCATATGAAGGATCTCTAGGAAACTTTCAACCAAATGAGAAAATACGACATAAAGCTGAACCCCTAAACATGTGTCTTCAAAGTCGATTTGGGTGAATTTTTGAGCTTCCTAGTCACCCAAAGGGGTATTAAGGCTAACCCTGAAAAGAAACGTGTCATCAAGGATATGAAGTCCCTTACCTTAGTCCATGATGTGCAAAAGCTCACCTATATGGTAATTGTGTTAAGCAAGTTTGTCTTGAAGAGTGTAGATAGAAGCACTGAGTTTTTCAAAATCCCTAAAAATCTTAAGAATTTTGATTGGACTTCGAAGTGTACAGCAGCCATCCAATAGCTACAAGACTTCCTCGTACATCCTCCAGTCCTCTCTAAGCTTATCCCAAGGGAGGACCTATTTTTGTACTTATTCATAACACTCTCCTCTGTACTAGTCAAAGCAGAGGGGAGAGAGTACAAGCTCGTATACTACGTTGGCCACATACTCCATGGGCTTGAGGTTAGGTACATTCGGTTAGAGAAGTTCGCCTTAGCTATCATCACTTAGTATGTCGACAAAGGCCCTATTTTCAAGTATACTAGATCATCGTACTCACAAACCAGTTGTTGTGTATCATGTTGCAAAAGCCAAATACATCTGGACAAATGGTGAAGTACGCAATGGAACTAAGCACGTACGAAATCCAATATCAACTACGAACGGCTTACAAGATACAAGTGCTAACCAACTTCATAGTCAAACATACAAGAGAGGAGAAAGCACCGCTGGGTGATGATAAGTCAATGTAGACTCTCTACATCAACGGATCATCAACCTCAAGGAGTGGAGGTACGGGTCTTGCTCTGATCAGCTTACATAAGATCACAGTCTGCTAAGCCCTTTAGTTTAGGTTTAACACTAGCAACAATGAATCTAAACACAAGGCCTTGATAACCAGCCTTAAATTGGCCAAAGAGATTGTCATTAAGCACTTACAAGTCTTCTTAGACTCTATGCTAGTTGTCCAATAAGTCTGAGGCGAATATGAAGCTGGGGACAATACAATGGCAAGATACCTAGAGAAGGTAAAGAGCCTTTCAACTAAATTCCCTTCGTAGACCATCATGAAGATCCCCCAACTCGAAAATTCAGTGGTCAATTGGCCATCCAAACTCGCCTCTACTAGGATATAGAAATCTAAGGTAAGGGATAGGAAGATCTTCATAGAGTACATGTCAGAGAAGAGTATAACTCCGATCTTGGCTGAAGTCTTAGAATTGACAATAGTAACATCAAAGCCAAGCTGGATGGATCCCATTCGGAGTTACTTGGAGCAAGGCACGCACTCGAAAGACAAGAAAGAGGTAAAGAAGTTGAGATATCATACCATCAATGATACGTCGGTTGATGACATCCTATATTGTAAGGGGTCAGCCTTCCTTTGCTTAAATGCCTTCAAAATGGTGAAGGCCTATGCATCATGGAAGAGTTGCACCTCGGAATGTACAAGAATCACATTCAGTCCCAAGCCCTCTACATCCAGGTATTACAGCTCTAATATTACTGACTTGCCATGAGACAAGACGTCAAAGTCGTAACCTAGAAGTGCCTTTAGTGCCAAAAGCATGCCCCTGTCAGTTACATACCCAACATCGGTCTCTAGCGCCTAACCAGTCCATAGCCATTCACCCAGTGGGGCATCGACCCCTTCCCCAAATCCTCGAGAGGATAGCAGTTCATCATAGTTGCCATTAACTACTTCACCAAGTAGGTCAAAGTTGAAGCTATGCAAAAATCACATAAAGAAGTGTTGAGTCCTTTGTTAGGAGCAACATCCTCTCCTGATTTGGGGTTCCATATGCCCTCATCATGGATAATGAATGGCAGTTCAACAACCTTATATTCAAGGAATTTTGCACCAAACATCACATTATGCCACACTTCACCTCAGTCACTTTCCCCTAGTCAAATAGCTAAGTCGAAGCAACCAATCATATCATCCTGGACAATTTGAAGAAGCGAGTAGACTGGGCCTATGATACTTAGGTGGACAAACTACCCAACATTCTATGGGGGTATAAGACTACCCACCTTACTTCTACAAGTGAATCCCCTTTTCACTTAGTGTTTGGGTTCGAAGCATTCTTCACCATTAAAATCGAGCTCCCCAACATCCAGACTCAAAGTTTCAATGCTATCCTTAATGAGTCCCTATTATAAGCTAACATCAACACCATCGAAGAAATTAGAGACCTTACTATGGCTTGGGTAACTGCTTACCAACACTGAGCCGCTCAATACTACAATCAAAATGTTAAGCATAAAAAATTCAAGGTCGAAGACTTGGTCACTTAAAAGTTAGAGGCCATAGGTTCGCGAGAAAGATAGAGTAAGTTGGCCCCTAATTAGGAAGACCCAATCAGAGTTAGAGAAACTTTAGGAAATTAAGGTTAGAGATTAGAGAGACTGGGCAGCGAGCTGATCCCGCGCACATTAAATGCTGATAACCTTCAGCGTTATTTTGATTAATACATCATTATGTAAATCATTTCAAAATTATGAATGAAAGTTACATTCCCTATGAGTTATCTACAAGTACCTCTCTCTCTTACACTAAGTCTCAACCCCCAAAAGGTGAATGGACCTATTAACCAAGTAGGTCAAATCGCCACCAACCTAACCCCTTCTGGTAACCTCGGCAAGGGAATACACCCCTTGTACAAAGGAACTCCCACCTACTGAGTGGGTCAAAATGCCACCGACCTGACTCTCTTGGGTAACCTTGGCATGGAGAAGCACCCCTTGTACATAGAAACTCCCACCTATCGGGTAGATTGGAACGCTACTAACTCGATCCCCTCAGGTAACCTGGGTAAAGGGAAACACCCCTTACATTGAGGAACTCCTACTTACCAAGCAGGTTGAAACACTTAATCGAGCAAACAAAGAAAAATGTTCAACAAAAAATGAAAAGTCAAAGTGTATAACCAAGTACATGAACAAATTCAAGTGTCATTCATCACACGGGTACAAAATTAAGGTTAACATCCTAACCTGTAGTAAAAAAAAGGAGGGGAGAGGGAGGGAGGGGTTGTAACTACCACTTAAGATCAGCTAACTCCGGTAACTTCGAAAAATCTAAAGCTTCTATTTGCTCAAAGTATTGCTCTATCGTTACCCTTGGGTAAGCTGGCTTTAGGTTGGAGTAGAGATAGAAAGTTACTAACTAGGGTCAATAGGAGGACCACCTAAACCTTAATCACCCTGAGAAGCACCCTTAGGGGTAACCTCCTGCTAAGCTACTAGGGCAGAAGTAGATGTAGAAGCATCTTGTTTGAACCAAGCAGTAGAAGGTGCACCTTAGACCTTGTTGTCTGCTTAAGCAGCTTCTCTCTCTCACTCTTAGGCCTCCCTTTTCTCTAGAAAAGTGGGATTATCTAGAAAGTCTAGGAGACCCAAGTAGAGATTGGGATAAGGGGAGAGTACCTCTCTCTTTGTGAAATGAGCAAATTCGGTGGATAGGTCCTCCAACTCGTCTAACCACTCTTCCGTCAGCCGAAAATCGACGATGGCTCTCTTAACACGGCATCACTGATGATTTCTTTCATCTCCAATGCTCTTCACTGGAGCTTCTAGATTTGTTGTTTCAGCCTAACTTTCAGACTAACTAGCTCTAGCAAGGTAGCTTTGGCACTACCGCACTTGGATGCCTTCATCACCAGCTCGATCTACAGCTTGGAGACCAACACCTTCTGCTTAACATTCTCTTTCTTAAGGTGGGTCCTAACTTCCCTCTCCTCATCCAGTTTCTGAGAGAGATGGACCTTAGTCCTCTGCTCATCTTTAAGTCGATCTTCAAGTCGTCAGCCTTCTTAGCAACACTTTCAACAACCTCTCTCTCCCACTCTACATCCTTTAATCTCCCTTTAAGCCTAGCCACCTACACATAAGAGCAATGCAAGCGCCAATTAGCCTTAGCAAACTTATTTAAATATTTATTAGTAGAAGACTCTAGCTCCTGCAATCCTTTTCATCTCTACATAATGCCTTCCGAAAGCTCTTTACCTCTTTCCAAACAGCATCATAATTACTCAGCTGAAGCAACACCTGGCCATGGTACTATGAAGAAACATAAACTAAGATTAGTTAAATGACAAGAGTAAAACACATCAGCCTAATGAGGCGAAGGCTTACTTGCCAAATGAATATGCTTAAGTGGCCAGCCATGTCCATTGGGTTGCCCCTATTAACCTTTGACATCTCATCAAGGATGGCCTAGTCACCAAGGGTGTAAGACCCCAATAAAGCTTAGTAGCTAAGAGTCCGGTGCTACAACATAAGGTCATTATTCTTAATCTCCCACTATGGCCTTAAGAGCTTCCCCCTGATCCTATTAGTCTCAACTTTGAAAGTGTGATGGCGGAGCTCTTCATTTCATGAGATGTACGACATTTTCTTAAACGAGTTTGACTCGATCTTTAAGAACCTAAACTTATTAAGGACACCAAAAAATTCATTGCTAAATTCATTTACACATTTATTAAGATAAGCCGTTAGCTACTTGTACCAAGTTGGCCGGCTTAATGGTGCCCTCCCCAGAGGCTTTTGCTTCTTATCTTCGGACATTGCTTTCTTAGAAGTTTCGAGAGCCTTCCTCTTTTACCGATCACTCCGGACAGGGCAGTAACCTCGGCTATCCCTTCTTCTCTGCTAAGAAGGACAAGCATCTCGATGTTTGGCTCATCGGCTCCAGTGGACTCATCTTCTACAGTAATGGGTTCGAAAGTGGGGGATAAAGGTAAGGGAAGAAAGAGCTACACTCATAGGCTCGGTACCCAGTGGCTCTACTCAAGGACCAAGAGGAATCCCTTAAGGTAGAGCTACTGACTCGACCTTACTGGTCTCCTTAAAGCTTAACCTCGATCGCACGACCTTGCCCTTCGAGTTGGAAGCCTTTAACTTAGCCTACCGATGGCTCATCCACTCATCCATGGAGGGATGGGGAATTTTCTCGGCTAAATTATTGTCTGTAGAGAATCAAAATAAACAGTAAGGAAAAAGAAAAAGGCAAAAGCAAATTACAAACACTACCATTCATCAACTCCATCGTGACTGATACAGATAAGGAAGATCCTTCCCTTATTTTATTAAAAGAGACGTTAGACAAAGTATCTTTACATTAGCACAACAAACAAAGGCATTCGTTAAAAAAAAAAAAAAAACCTTCATATTAGGGAAGAGCAAGGAGATAAGATAACAGAAGTATCTCTCCACCGTCTCCATAGCATTTATTTCCTTGCCATCCTTGAAGGCTTGGATCTCTCATGCGGCCTTGGTATCACTAAAGCCAAGCTCCTTCTAAGCCTTAGTTTGGACTAGTTTGATCTACCTCATCTAAAAATCTGCCTCCTCAGGCAACTCAACTACTATGTAATCATCTTGCCAGCCTTTGACAGAATCTGTAAGGTCGCAAAATAACTTTTTCCTTAGATGAGGTTGGAGGTATAGCTAACCAACCCCACCCTACCTAACCCAATGCTTTTCCACATATAAAAGTGGTTGAAAAGCTCGATGTGGCCCTCATCACCAAATATTCGCAAAGTGCTTGGAAGGCCTACAATACCATCTAACCATTCAAAGGGACCTATGTTAGACTGCACTAATGAAATTTGAAGAGCTCTTTCTCAAAGTCGCTCGAAGGGAGGTGCTACCTAAACTTTAGGCACTTCTCAAACACTAAAAAGCGCCTCCCTGACAACAACAGAGATTGACTAAACAATAAAGTTGCTCAAGATCCAACTCAAGGGCAAAGGGCTTACTCCCACTCACTTGGCCGCTTAAGCTCTTGCCTATACCAAGCGCTTCGAACAAATCCCTAGGATGTGGTGGGGGAGCGTATGTATACGTATTCCTAGGGATGGCATTTATGGACCTTACTCTATCTAGTGCCTTTACTACCATCTTGGTGGAGTTGTTGAGTTGTGCTAGTGACGAGACTTTGTCCTCTCTTGTAGGGGAAAATGGGGATCACTCCTTGTAGTTTTGGAGCCAATGATGTTATACTTTGACGGATTCGAACCTGTCTTATTTCTGTTGGTCAACGTTGCTATGAAAGAAGATGAAGAAGAATGAACTTTGGTGGAAAGTTTGCAAAGAAGATCAATACAAGAGAGAGTAAAGTTTGTAATATTGGAATAGAAAAATTGCAAAAAAGTAACCTCTCTCCGCAATTATGGTATTTATAGGCCAAATATCTTAGAAACCATATAAGCAGTTGTAGGAATTTGTATAAGCACAAATCCCTTAGAATGTTATAGTGTAGACACGTGAAGATAACCTTGATCGGATGTCTACATTCGAAAGGCAAAACGCATGCAACCGCACACCATTTTGCTATGATTAGACATCTGTCACATTTTATTAAATGCACTGAAAATAGGTACGATAAAATAAGAATTTGAAAGTTTCTTCTAGAAGAAGCTTCCCTGAGGTCCTTCTAACTTCTACTTGCTTAACATTTTGATAGCATCGGGCCTTAAATCGAATAAATTGCACTTGCCCGCACAATGGTGAGCTTAGTTCGACTTAGCTTACTCAACACCTCAAATCGCCCTCCTCAAGCCCCAAATTCCTTACCTCAGATTCAACTATCCGGCTAGGTATATGGTCATTCTGCTTTAACTTTCCTATTGAGGTTCTATTCTACTCAGGTCTTCAGCACTCCGCTTTGGAATAGTTGCACTCACCTTTACCTAGAAAGCAATCTGCTCAGATATGTCACACCTACTAGGCTAATACTAGTCTGGACGTCTCGCCTCGGTTCTTGGCCACCTCGAACATCTTCACCTTAGCCTTCCACCGACCCAAACTTTCATCATATCTACGTCAACACGACGACATCAGCTTGGATACTTCGTAGTCAGATCAACCACACACCTAAGAAGCCCATATATCCTTTCTCTTTGCCTTCACTTTGGCAATGAGATTACCAAAGGTGAAGGGAGGCAAATGTTGATAGGATTCTTTGAACATAGGCTTCTCAAGCTTATCTTAATCTAATGTAGCTCATAGCTTAGGGCCAGCCGCTTTGGCTCTAAACCCAAAGCACATCCTGATCAACTAAAGGAGATCTCTAACGACTAGAAGATACTAAATAAGGCCAATAGATCAAGTCAACAACCACTTTCAACATATTTGGGACACATCGGATACCACAAACCGACTCTCTAATATTTACGAAAGTAACACTACCTACTAACTACTTTCCAATTGCTGACATTACTCCTCTTTAAATACAAGATCATCATCTAATGGTAAATTATTTAATACTTTGTACACTTAAAACTATTTATCGCTCTTAAGCACTCATGCTCCTAAATAAGTCGGAGTAGCCACGTTGGATAATACCTCGGTGTTTCTTTATAGTGTTCGTTTTGCAAACTTTCTATTTATGCAAAAACCAATCCTTATCGGTCAAGATCTTGAGACGACAAGTTTCCTAACCAAATTGGTTATAAACATGTCTAGCAAGTCTTTCATCATTTAAAAAAAGAAAAAATTAACTTTACCAAAATATTGTATGTAATATATTGAAAACTATAGTGACACTTAAATTGGTAACGGCAATAAACAACATTTTAAATGCTTTTTAAAAAATTATTTAATGTTTTCTTTAAAAAGTGGTTGTATACATAAAAATGGGGCAAATGCAGAATTTTAGAAAACGAAAAACTAAAGGCAATGCGATCCATGATTTTGAACATTTTGAGAGAAAATGATTAATTTAAATTTGTGTATGTGCAATCATATAAATCTAAGTTGCACATCATGGAGATAAAGATGATTTTTAATCATAACATGAATTGTATATCGGTCAAACGAACGATTTGAAAAGTTAGCACTTTGCAATAATAAGAATAAGTTAGTTAAACTTACCATCTAAACCTTCAATTACATTATAATTCTAAGTAAAATTTTCAACATTTTATAGCACGGACTGAGTTGGACTCGTGTCCCGATATCGAACTAGCATATGGGTCAATTATCTGGCCCGATATGCAGTCGATTTTGGACTTGTTTATGGACCCCTGAATCTGGGCGAGTTTGCCAACACTCGACAAAAGAAATAAAAAGGAAAAGACAATGCATTGTCATTCAAACTACAGGCAATGCAGTTCTCACTCACTCAAATCGAAAGAACCATGGATTCATGGATTAAGTCATTGCAACCCCCCTATAAACGTCCTCTCCCGTAAATTTACACACATGCCTACATTGTCTCACAATTCCAAAAAGCACACGCATAGAGGTTACATTGCGGCCAACTAGAAACTCTATTGTAGAATATATTCAATAACACCTTATTTAACTAGATAGTAGGTTTGTAATGAATATTAAAAGTTATGAAATTGGTTTTAAATACAAGTTTAGGGAATCTATACACTATTTAATCAGATAAATTTCAGATAAATATAAAAAATTATAGAATAAGTTTTGAATACAATCCTAGAGAGCTCCTATAGGATAAAATATAGATATGTTATCCACATATACCGTATTTATTATGAAACTTATACTTTGAGGTATACAATATATAAGTTCTAGAATAGTTTATGCTTACCCTATAAAAATTATTAAACAACAACAAATAAAAATAATAATACTATATTTATACCTTGAATGTTCAAAGTTTTTTTTAAAAAAAAAAGAACCTTAAAAGAAGAAATAACTATATTGACTATAGTTCAAACCTATCATCCATAAGGTATCCTAAACTTAAAGCATTTTATTTTCGTTGTCTCTTATCTCCATTATATATTTATATCTTTTACGTCTTTTTCTCATTTTTCCCATTACTAATTCTATGTTTACTATTATTTTTTTACCTCTTTTATGTCCTTTTTTTCCATTACTAATTTCTTTATCTGTATAAGAAAGGTATGTGTACTAACTTTTCATAAAAATCAAAACTTTCAGCTTCATAAATGTATTTTCAATATAAATTATTATTTTGCATTATACAGGTTTCATAAGGTACCATGTACTTTATAAGATTTACAATCTATAAGTTCTAGGCTGGTTCTGATTCCAAAATTTAAGAATTATACTTATAGAGTAAGATACAAATAAAGTCTCATACCATATTCACTCTATACTCACTTGTCTCTAAATTATAGTAGAAAGCCATTCAAATAGTATTTATGAACATTTTTTCCCTCCTTTCTAAAATTGTCTCATTTGTTAATATTTTCCATTCATTATTAAATTTGACAAGTACTTTATAGCTTTGATATTATAATAAACATTTTTTTTTCAAACTATGTTTCTTATATCAACTTTCCTAAAATTCTTAATTGGTGAAACAAGAGATTATACTAAAGTAAAGCATACTTGTTGAGGATTATAGAAAGATAGGCAAGGAGATTACTTTGATGAAAAAATAATAATATAAATTTATGATGGAATACATAGAAAATATTCATAGTTAAATATGTATTGAATCAGTTACACGTAAGTAATTATTATCCATGTCTTGCATCTATTTTTAACCCACTCTTTATTCTAATTCATGCCAAATAATTTTCTTAAATATTCGTATCACTTAAGAAAGACTTGACTAGTGTCAAATTTTCAAAAGAAAATTATTGGAATGAAACGAATTATAAAATTTATGGAAGATAAAAATGATAAATGTTTAACCATTATAAGTACACCACAAACCAAAAAAGATGGCAGCAGTGTTTGAAATACATAATTAACAGCTAGTAATTACAATGCATTAGTCTATAATTTCATGTACTTTTCTTTAAAGTGGTAGGCATTGAAGTTAATATAACATCAAAGTAATTTTGATCTTTGTCTCTCTATGATTCTCGGTGCTTATGCTTTATTTGACTCAAATCACCTATTCCAATAGCCTGGGATTTAAAAAAAATGAGATAGTGGCTTCTTATTATCCCATGAGGGTATGGCACTACACAAAAGGGATATTAATTGTGAGTAAAGTTGACGATTCATGTTATGGTCTCATATCTTGTATCAATATTTAAACGGATTTGTGTTTAAAAAATATTAACTTGTGATATAACCCGTTTATTAATCATATCTAAATACTTAAACCCATAACTTGACCAATTTAATAAGACTGTTTATATTTGAGTTAAACCCGTTTATTGATTAAAAAGTTTTATAAAAAATCTATAAGATACTTATACATGAAAAAGGTAAATAGACAATAATAATATTTAAATTCTATAAATTCAGATGTCATAACATTTTGATACTTAACATAAAATTATAACTCAAATAAAATTTTCAGTGAAATAAAGTCTAATCAAATCCCAAAATTTAAACTACACAACGTCACCTTAATTGCTTAACCTATTTGAAGACGTACCAAAATCCCAATTACTTGCATCTTATTACCATTATTCTAGTATTTTCCATAAAACTTTGTCCACCAACAAGCAAAAAATGATTAAATTCTTATATATAAAAAAGAATTATCATCTTCATAATAAATTTCCTTTACGTTAAACATTATTTCAATAGATAGTTGTGATATGATACTATTTTATCATCCACAATCTATTTTTTTAATAAGAAAAAAAATCTAATCATGACGCATTATAAAGAATAGAAGAAATAACAAAGTGCACTATTTTCTACTAAGAAGTTCCAATAGACGGTTTCTAAATGAAGGTCAAAAGTTTATGTGGCACGATAAAAACAGAAAAAAAAAAAGAAGATTATAAAGATAAAAAATAAGTGTACACTATTTAAAGCAGTGAAAATAGAAAAAAAAATTAGTAACTCACCATTCAGAGAAAAAAACTCAATGCTTCATACTTACTTTGGCAGTTGAAGCAAAATGCAAATTTGAGAGCTTGTAAATGTCAGATCATAATGTGCTTGATTTGCAGCAAGAAGTTAGAAGGAAGGAGAAAGAAAAAGAACTCAAAGATAGAAGGAACCCTTGTCATTAAAAACGATTGTATTTAACTAACTTAACCGTATCAATTGTCACATGGAGTGTGACTTAAACCAAACTATGTAAATTTTTGCTTTTCTCTCCACTGGAAATGAAAGGAATAAAATAAAATATAAATTTATTAATAGTGGATGGGTTCACGCATCAAACCCATGACCTATTCATATAACTTGTTCAATTAACGAATTCATAAACAGGTTTAGATACTTAGCCTTAACCCAAAAACGAATTTAAACATATATAAAGAGGTTTAACCTATTTGTATCTCGTGTTAGTTTTTTCTGTACCCATACTCATTTAAATTATGCTGCATCATGTTTCGGTCTAACGGGTAGGGTCCTAAATTACTAGTCCTAATTATGAGTATAACACGGGTATAGAATTACTTATAAAATTTTATAATATATGGAATATATTAGCATTAACATGGTCACAACTTTTAAATTTTAGTTGGTTTATTGTTTTACTTTGTAATTACTTCATGCAAGGGTAGTAATATGTAAGCCCTAAAGTTAAGGTAAGAGGCTATAAGATTAAACTTAGAACACAAGATTTAGGTGATCGGTTAAAGGATCCAGTCAAACTCGAATTATAAACTATGGAGAAAAATATTAGTAAAAATGACCCCATAAACTTGAATTTAAGAAAATAAGTAATAAAATAGGAGACTACAAAATTTGCAAATTTTAAGTATAATGATTGTTAATTATCGAAAAGGCGAAAAGTGTAAGTTAATACCCAATAAATTACTAGAGATAGATTATATGTATACTAAAAATCATAGAATGACCTAAATAATAATTAGGAATGTTCACATGTATCCCACATGTATTTACGTGTAGATAAAAATACACGAAATTACTTAAATTGGCTAAAAACTTAGTAAATAATTAAAGAAAATTATTAAATTGATTAAGAAAAATCAGAAGAAAAAAAATCAGAAGAGTGTGGATTTATGCAATTATGGTCGTGGCAAGTTAGAATCTGAAAAATAAAAATTAACCAATTAGAATTAAGCAACATAAAAGCCAAAAATCAAGGAAATGGGGCAATATCATGTCTAATTAATGCATATTAATTACCCAAAATGTTTATAAATAAGGAAAAATTTCAGAGAGCTCCTTTGGACAGTTGAGCATTAGAGAAAAATAGGAAACTTAAAAAATTCGAGAGAAAATAAAAAAAAAAAGAAAAGAAAAGAAAAGGAAGTTGTGCAGATTCGGCTAGTGAGCCAAACCCACACCTCACCACCACCTGAGACCGAGCCACTACCCCCACACCACTCCAGCCTCACCGTCTAGGCCGGTCAACGCACTTGGACCAGATTTGGACAGCCAAAAAGCATCGAGCCAGTGAGTCCCTTAATTGCTCCGATTCTGAATAATTTTGTAAAATTAGTTATTTTACCTAGAAAATTATGAAACTTGTTATTTTGAGGTTTTATTGTATGTAGATTTAAGGAAAAATAGTGATGTAGTTTAATTACGTCTAAAAATATAAGATTCTTAACAAATTGATTAAAACCGAGCATAATTAGAACGAGAAATAAATAGGCTTAGGAGTGTAGTTTGGAGCTCAACTTTTTTTTGTAGAATGCTTATGTGATATACAACAGTGTTATGAAGCCATTTTTTTAAAATTAATTTTTGAAATTTTTAAGTTAATTTTTAGCCCTAAAATGATGGAAAAATTGGGCATTTTTAGGTTAATTAGGTAATTAAGATACTAATTACTGATTTCGATAGGAATTAGATGTTTAGAGATATTAATCTCTGATGTAGAACCCTAATCCTAGCCTTTGGAGTATTAAGTATAGTTAATTTAGGAAATTAGGTAGTTATTGTAAGAAATTAGTAATATGTGGAATTAGAAATTAATAAATCTAAAAAATTAGGGTTATTTAGATAATATTAGAATAAAAATCAGAATAAAACTAAATCTGAATTAAGATTGAATCTTAGGTAATTATATAAAAAAGTAAGATTTTCTCACATCGGGGATAAATCTAATACCCCAATTAGGAATAACATGTACCGAAAAGTTTAGAATATTGAATTAAGACCCAATAGGATATTTGAATACTCGAGCTTAATGCGATTAAGTTCACATTAGGATTCGAGCATATTTAGGACTTAGGAATCAAAACTAGAATCAAATTTAGGGTCTGAACCTTGAAATAGAGTAGAAAGAATTATTAGTATATAATAGGTATACATAGAAAACAGAGTTAAATTATAACTTAGGATGTGAATCCGTAAAATATAAGTACTCAAAATACCTCTTTGTATTATAGGACTCCTAGAGACGAATCGGCTTACAACTAAGTGATCGGGCGATTGGGAAATTCCTAGTAAGTTGGGTTATTACTTATTGTAATAGAGTACTAGTTTTATAGTACTTGGAGACTTAGGCTTATATATGGTTGTGATTGTAAGTAGTTTACGCATGTGTTTGATGTATCTGAATTAGTGCTGAATTTATAATGTGAGTGATTTTGTGATTGATTGAATTGGTGTGAAATTGTTTGAACACCCTAAATGAAATTTAATTTTATTCGATTCTAATAACAAAAAATGTCATGCATTGCAACCCGTTAGGGGATCATAGGATTCTCCAACCAAATACCAACCCATTCGAAAGAGATAGCGCAAGATTACAAAATGATTCCTTCTTCATCCTTAGTCGAACTAAGTGACAGGAGAGGAGGTCGCGGTGAGGGTGAAGTCAATGGTTCGAAGGTAGTCGCGAGAGGAGCGAGGTCTTCATTGCACAAGCTTGGGTTTGATTGTGAGCTGCTGCATAACATGGAAACTCCTCAACCTGGATTGGAGCGGGTGAAATTTTTCTGATTTCACAACGGACCAGACTACGTTGTGCGATGACACTTAATTGTTGCATTGCATGAAAATAATTACTTGATAATCCTGTTTGTACTTGTATGCATTCATGAGTCTCCAATTCAACTTACTGAGTTGTAGTTGCTCATACCCTTATAGATCCTTTTACAGGTCCTGATTTCTGAACACTTCAAGTACTATGCCGCCCTACAATTATCCAGAGGTTAGTCCGTTTTGAAGCCAGGGGTGTGAGGATCAAGTTACTTAGTAATAATGTGTAACTAAAGTGACCTTGTAGTTAAGAATGAAAGACTGATAGTTATTATGTAAATTAGTGAACAGTTGTGACTATGTAGAATTTCCTAGGAAGTTCCGTGGACTTACATATACTTATACATGTTTATTAGAAATTTGTAATATCTATCATAATTATAGTTAAACTTTTAATCGGACTGTTTATTTCAAAGTGAGGAGTTGTCGATGCCTTGTGTAGATTATGTATATGGTAGGCACTGTGAGGCTAGTTACGATCATAGACTAGTTTACACGACGGGACTGTTGCGACTCTACGACTTCGGGGCGTAACATAATATATCTTATTTATTTCTGGCATTATATTTTCTTGTAAAAGGAGTAGTGTTCCGATGCATGTAGTTGTTCAAATAAATGGAGAAATTATATGTGGTTTCACTCAAATGAGTTAATATTGAAAAGTGCAATGTTGCAATTTGCATTAATTAACAAATTTTTCTTTTGGATGAATTGAAATTGTAGAAGATTATACAATTAATAAGGAAAAAAAACAAATTATTTGGCCAATTCATAGTGTTTGGGAATCAGTTAAACCACCAATTCAGTCAAATGACGCCAAATTAAGGAGAATAAGGCTAAGTAAGTCTTGATTTAACATTTAAGGAACTCACATCCTTGCGATTCCAATTGTTTCGAGCCAGACTAAGGTCCCATATTCTCCTTTAGCTAAGATTAAATAGGGGTAAGTAACAAAAGCATATGTTTTCGAGAGGAAAAAAATGAAAGCATATGTTTAATGGCTTTATAATTGTTGTATTTACACACATGAAAGATAAAATACTAAGGAGATTATTTTGTAATCAATAATATATAAAATGTAAGACTAAGTTTTAAATTAAAAGAAGTCAAAGGAGCATTTACTTTGCTGAATGTAATAAGGAGGGAATGGAATGGAATGGAATTCACTAGAAATGGAATGGAATTCACTAGAAATGGAATAAGGCCATAATAGCCTATTACTTTGTTTAGTTAGACAAAAAGATAGACAAAGAATATACCCTTAATAAAATTAAATTACTGTATGACCCTTTTTTATATTATTATTTTCACACATTGGCCTACATTGTCTTTAAGCCTCAAGAAAAAAAAAATGTAAATTACAAATCAGTAAACCTCAAGACTTCATGCATTTTTTTTGTTCAAACTGATATAAATTGACAAGATTAAAGTGAACTAAAAATTTGAATAGAAACACTTGGATTATTTGTTCACTTTTTCAGATAAAGAGGAAGGATAAAGCAAAGTAGAGGTACTGGTCGCTACAATCGAGTTGTAGGATCATCAATTCATAGATCATTATTTAAATTTAACACCGGATTTACAAATTAGGAAGTCCATAAAGTATAAAAGAATCACCAATTCAAATCCATTTCACTACACTTGGGTTTAATTTCAATTTTCTCTCTTTGGAAAATAAAAACTAATTTCAAACTTCTCTCTAAAAGTTCTAGTTACATAGATAAATCGAAGCAAAGTAGAGGTACTAGTTGACTCTAAGGCATTTTTAGATTCATAAAAAACTAAACTTTGGTTTCAAGTAGTTCCAACTTGCCCTAGATTAGAAACCCTAATTTAGCAAAAGTAGGTCAATTAATGTTCTAATGAATGTTTGAATGAATCTAATGATGAGTGGTTCTAAGTATAAGAATATTGGTGTTTGACTAAGAAAGTTAGGTAGTTACTGGTATTCGATATTGGATGATCAATACTCTAGGAAGAAGATCCTTGCTTGATGATGAGCATCCAGTGGTCACTAATGATGGGTGTTCGGTGTGCAGTGTTCAATGAGTGTTTGACAACCACGCAGAAGAAGGAGAAGGAGAAGATAGTAGGGAGAGAGTATTATATGCAAAAGAAGGAGAGGAGAGTGGAGTAATTTTTCTATTGAATTGCAATTCGTGGGTCCAAGCAATGAATTGCAGTATATACTTTTTAAGAATAAGGATTCTTTGGGAATTGCAGTTACGAAATTGAAAGACCAAGTAAACATAGCAATAGAGATCAAATGAAGAGTTCCATCCCCTCGAAATAAACGAAAAAGATTCAACAAGTTATATAAGTTACGTGTATTTACACGTTGTGTATAACTATGAATCATAATTGAACATGTGATAACACTGGAAGTGTACCTGTAAGTAATTATTCACTACCATCCCAGCATATACAAATCCAATTGGCAATTACATGTTACGTATACTTATATGCAATGTTGTAATAACTAGACCAGACCAACTAATCAAACCGATTCAACTGTAGACCAGTCACTAACACAATTTGATCCTTTTAAGAAAACTGGAGTGATAACAATCGTGTGCCACATCAAAAACTCGGGCGGTAAAACCAAAAAACCGATCAATTAGACAATACCAAACCAACAAAAGATAAAACCCTTATAAGATATTAAATGGCCTACAACTTAAAGATGTGCGCTTAGTTAGTACATAATTCCACTTATAGGCCGCTATACAAATATGGACTTAGGTGGCCTTTATTTGTACACAATCACTCAAGGGAAGTTTTCTAACATAAATGATGTAGGACTATTGTGTGCATAATGCAACTTAATCTTTGCATACTAGAAAACATTGGATATAAACTGCAAAGTGAATATCATCAATTGTTCTTCCCCTTATCCACATCATGAAGGTTAGTTGAAAGAGAGTTGCCTAAGCTTTTTCTTAATCCTCTATCTTCATTGAACAAAACAAAAGGGGACAATCTTTGTTTAGTTTTTTGTATTATGTTATCACATGATGGCTTTCTCTATGAATAAAAAGTGTTCAAATAATAATAACAAAAAATAATGATTTGAGTTAGAAGGAAAGTCAGATGGATTTAAGCAAGTATGATACACCAGAAAGGTTGAGGCATTAGAGAGAGTGTACAATGAGTGCCAAAGCTAAATTCTTTAGGGAGACAACTTAAATTGATGAAAATAGGGTTGCTAAATTGTATATGTTTAGGCTTAATTTGATGAAAATATTAAGTCATATTACTTTTGACATTCAATTGTCAAAGACTAAAACTTTCACAACTTACAAGTACAACATTCAGGTTCTCTGTAATGCCTCAGAACTAGGTCACTACATCCCGCTACGTATCAATACCAAAGTATTGACATGCAAAGGCTTGGAACCTGCTAATATCCTTAAGTATACTTAATGAACAAAGAAACCACAAACCTCCCTAATATAAAGATAATCTCCAAGTCTCAACATAGGTGGCTTTACAAGTCTCACCTTACAACATCATCATCAAACCACACTACTAACTGATGGAGTTTGTCATGCTCCAACAATTCAAACTAAAGTAACAAGATAACAACAAAGTTTCACATGCTCCAAATGCAAATGCAATATTTATCACATAACATGAAACATTCACACATAAGGAGTTCATACCTCTTATGCATTCACATCCTCATGATATACAACTAATGAAACCCTCCTATTACTTCTCGTAGTAGATATAGTCATCATTCTCTATGTCATATACTAAGTTGTATCCTAGGTAATCTTAGTAGTCCTAATCTCTTGCATTACCAACATCTAAAAACAAAATTCCCTAGAAGGTAAGCAAATATGCCTAGTATGAAGATTACGTAAACATACATGCATGAACAAGCATTACACATGTCATATATGGATGAAATCATGTATTACATAGCCGGTTATTATCTTAAATTTTAGGTCCAACAAGCATCATAGCTTTGGCGTTCCAAAGTTTCGGGGTAACTCATGACCCTAAGTTACACAAATAATAGATACAATATAAGTATTTAGTATTGTATACTCTCTAACATCCTGGAGTCATTAAATAACCTAATTTTAACCAAACTGACTCAGTAAGAAACTCCACTTGGGAAAACACCATTTACTAATTCATAGGTGCTACCCTAAGATCACCAATACTCCTGCTCCCATAGGCTCAGCCAAAACACACTCAATACAACCAACATTAATATCATATATAGTTAAGTTCAATTTCACCTTATAACTAACAAGCACCAAACAACAATCATGTAACCTTATACCTGAACAAATAGTCTTGTACAATACTTGATTTTCTAAACAACTTGTATCAACTTTAGAACTTAAGATAAGAATGTGTTTCATTGAACTTTAGGTCTCTTTTCTAATGTTAAAGTCAAACTTAAGTTATCTTAATTTAATTCCTTTCAAACTTTAACTTGCTAGTAGGCGATTTTATAAGTGCTTATTTAACAATCTGGGGTTTATTTCTAAGTTAGTCAGGGTTGAATCATGTTTTGGTTGATAAGAATAAGTTTAGAGTTGAAAAATAAATTCTTTAGGCGATTTTGATCAATTACCATCAAGTCGGTATTGGGAAGTACTATTAGGATGGTTCTACGAAGAAAACTGAAACAAAGTTGCATAAGAATGACCCTTATCGTCATGATAGCTCACCTTAGAATCATCAAGACGGTTCTTAGCCTAAGCCTACTAGCAAAACAATTTATTTGTGAACCATCATGCCGGTTCCAAAGCAACTACACACTGATGTTTGTCTTTTTTGACGAACATCCAACCCAATTGCAGAAAATGACTTCCAAACTCTTAAAACTCATTTTTCCACTTTCTTAATTTTTCCATAACACCAAGAAAAATACTTTCTAAACTATTATCTTTTACAAACTATTAATTATTACATGAAAACCAAATCATTAGAGAAACTTGTGATAATGAATCTCTCTAAGAATCATCTTCTTTCTTGTATTATTTAAAGAATTTGCACAAGATAATTCTTTAACATCGACAGTATTCTATTTAATCCACATTACTTCATAGTTTCCCACTCCAAAATATGCATGATTAGACTTATCTGTTCAAGAACATCAAGTTTTACCATCAAACTTCGCCAAACCATTGAGTTCTTATGTTTTTTGGCCAAGGACTTACGTTAAAATGAATACAAACATAAAGTCTTAAAAGGGAAAATCTAAGGAAAACCCTACACTATCCTTCCTTCTCTAATTCTTCCCCGTAATCAAAGGGCTGGAGCTATTTTGGTTTCTAGAAAAGCTATGTTAGGGAATGGGAGAGAAAAATACAAGTTTTATTTTATATTTGTACCCATTCTCCCAACCATTGTATCTTCCAACTTTTCTATGACGGATTTGCCCTCATTCTTCCTTTAAAATCTCTACTTTACCAACCTCTTTTATTATTATTAATCTTTTATTTAATAACCGATTTTTATTAAATTTTTCAGATATTACATCTTAATCTCAATGGAAGGTAAGGGAAGGAAGGCGAACTAAAGATCTACCATATAGATAACACATAAATTCTAATTTATTTCAACTTAAAAATTAATGTAATTTTATGTTTTTTATTTTTTGAAAATAAAATATTAATTATATATCTTATTTTATTAACTCTGGTCCTATCCTAGTTCTACCTCTTGGCCCTTGACCCCTTGATATGTTAAGTCTGACAGTAATACATGTAATATGTGCTAATCAATGAATCCCTTCTTTAAATGAACACTTAGTGTTTTTGTTGTGTCTCTAATTTATCTTCCGAAACAATATGGATATTTAATGGTCGTTTTCTTGTTTTCTTGTTCTAAAAAACTTAATAATGCCTCACAATGAATGATGCTTTTATAAGACTCTGGAAAATGAAACAAATGTTATCTATTACAAACAAATTAAATATGATGAAGATCGTATGTTAACAAATTAAATGTAATTTATTATAAACAGATTAAAAATACACGTAAAAGATGCACCGTCTAAACACCCTATCAGTTTCCACTTTTTATTAAATTAATTATCGAAATAAAGATACACGCCCAAACTGAGGAACACCACAAGAACAAAAACCCATGGTAGCTTCTGACAAGATATCAATGACCAAAAAGCAACATCGAAGAGCTACCATAGTTTGATTGAAAAAAAAAAACAAAGGGAAAAACAAATGAGAAATGCGATGGTTTCGACGCATTATTATTTCCTTTTTTAAGCTCCAAGTGAAGAACAATACGACAATGGCAATTTTTGATAATGCACTAATGGTCAAAAGGAAATATGGAAGAGCTACTATGAGAAAAAGGTTTTTGAAATTGAATATTATAACTACAATGATGATAATTATCATAAATATCGCATTATATCGAAGATAAAATAGAAAAAAAAGGAACAAAATAATTTTCATAAAAGAAACAACAAAACACTTACATTGGCAATACATTATTCAACTAGGGATGCAACCGGGACATATTTAAGATAGGGTTTAATATTCCTAGTATTCATCTCATTACGTTATAAGGTTACTTAAGACTCAGGGTTTTCTGAGAGTTATCTCAAACCCGCTCGACAAACCTGTAAGGGACCTGATTCCCAAACTTGCTACCTTTTGTTTTTCCCCTTTTTGATTCCTTAATATTTTATTGTTATAAGTCAATTTAAATCACCAACTCTTGTTTCAATTTAAATCATTCAATTGGTTCAAAATTACAAGTCTTTGCTAACAATTTTTTATTTTTAATTCAACCATCTAATGCCTTTTTTTTTAATATTTAATGTTTCAATAATTCCCTACACCGCAATTATTTGAAATGTTCATACTTTAATTACAACATCAAGGATAATGGTGGTTAGTGGGTCGATCACAATCATCGAGAGAGAGAGAAGAGATTGAAACTTGAGAGAATGAGAGATGAGAGTAATGAATAAGAAAGAGATAGAATATATGCAATTAGGGTTTGCTTTTTAGTTTTTATATTCTAATTGTTTATTATATAATTTAAAATATTATTATATTTAATTGAGTTTAGATTTTTAAACGAGTTAAACAGTTGTCCCAAAACCATGGCCAAACCTTATAGGGTTTTTAGAAAGAATCCTAAAACTTGATCCAAACCTCTATAGGATATTTAGCAGGTCGAGTACCCTATAAGTACCCACCCAATTACATCCTTATATTTAACCAAAAGTTGATTCAAGCATATTAGTTTACAAAGAATTTTATGGTACAATCATTTAAAAGTAAATACATAGTATACTTACTTTTGAGTTACAATAAATCATCCGTTAACAATAAAAATAAAATTGTTGGCATCTTCTAAAATGTTCCAATCCTACTTAACCATCTTGCCTTAATAAAAATAGTAAAATATTAAGTATATAACATACAAAAGAAATTGTGAAAAGAATGGGATTATTATTCTTTTTTTAATGTGCTCTTTTCTTTTTGTTATTATTTCATATTTCTTTGTTATTTTTATTACATGTAGAATGGCTCTATAGGGGCCTTGAAAGTATGTTTGTAGAGATTTATATCAACCTTGAAAGATAAATGACTAAGTATATATAGAATAAATATAAAGTAATGTACATTCAACTTACCTTACATTTTGATTCTACGAGTGTATGACTAATGATGGTTGTGCCGATTACTTACACCAAAACAAGTCCCGACTACCTGTGTTTCTTGTTTTCAAAGACAAATCAAGCACTAAGACATTGCCATACTATTGCATTAACACATTGCGGCGTCTTTTTCACTCTTACTTTCACCTTCATCTTCGTATCATGAAGCAATTCCGCGAATACCTATGAAAATTGTGAGACATGAATGTAGAGATCTTAAATCATCTTTATTCTTAACCTTTATTGTCGTAACAAAAACCTCTAAATAAATGTGCTCCTAGAGAATCGATTCGAGCAAATACAAAGGAAAATGGGAACATTAAACTATCTTTGGTTGGGAAGAGGGAAGGAATTAGAAGGGAAATGAAGTGAGAGAAAAAAACTAGAAGGGAAAGAAAATAAAAGTAAAGAATCAATGTATTTTCTTATTTGAATTGATGGAAAGATGAAAGAATAAATATGAATGAAGTGATTTTAAAAATAATATTTTAAATTATTTAATTATTATATTGTATTAAAAATTTTAACAAGTCTTTAAAAAATAATGTTATAATTGAAATTTTAATAACTATTGTTTTTTGTTTTTGGCTAAATCACTCCAATTTGGACAAAATAAAAAGTGTGGGCCATAAGAAAAGTTTTCCCTACTAAATTAATCCCTTCCCATTTTCTTTCTATTTTCAAATAAAAAAATTCCTTTTTTTTCTTTGACAAAAAAAAATCCTTAAAATTCATATTTTCCTCCCATTTTCTTTTCCCTTCTAATTTTTCTTATTCCAAACATAGTGCTAGTGTGTGTGCAGTGTACCATCAGACCTCAGCAAAACTTTTGAAGTTCTGATCGTGCTGTCACCACTGACATCACTGTAGATTTCGATCTAAATAACGTCCTTCCTATCCGCGTTTTCCCTCCTTCTTCCAGGCTGGCACTATCGCTTTTATTAATGAGAAGCAAAAACTTTGGATTAGAACTGTCTTCTTCACAAGCTTTATTAGCTTGAATTTCAGCTTTGCCACGACGTATAATGATTTGGGTAACACTGTCTATGCGTATGATTATCTGCTAGTCACAAGTTGGTACCACTCTATACATTAATAAATGGATCTCGTAATAGGAAAACACGAACACTAGTAATTTTTAAAAAAGTTAAATAAAAAGTTTTTAAATTTTTTCATGTATTTATATTTTCATAAAACATAAAATTTTTTTATTTTTCATTTTCTACCCCTAAGTGTTTCGAGATAACAACTAATGGAGTTTTGAATACAAAAAATGTGTAGTGTTTCTTTATAGTTCAAAATCATGCAGGATCACTTAGCTATGACATCCCAAAATGATTATCACGTGCCAGACACCTTATTTTTCTAATATGCTTCTGTTCATCTTTTTGGATCCAGAATACAAGAAGCAATCCACTAAATGGATCTGCAGCAACTGTGGCTAATTATTGTTTACATCGCTTCATTACTAAATTAGCAACGTGGGTGATTTTGAGTACGTGTTTGGTGTTTCATATTCAAAACGGAAAAAAAATAAATAAAAAAGAATATAAGAGAATTTCTTTGCTTTTTATGTCCACATCTAGGCTGGATTTGGCATATGTTATAACGTTGCAATATATTTTCTTTTCAAAGCCTTTAAAAAATATCTCCAATAAATTGAGGAAAAATAAGCTTTTAAACTTTAATCTTAATACGGATACATTCCGTAAATTTAAGAGGTACATTAAATTAGCAATACTAAAAGATATTTGGTTTTTATATTATAAAACTTTTGAGATAAAGTTTAGGAGTCTCAAAATAACATTTTGAGCCGACAAACTGCCTCCAGCTTGATATGATTGATTTAATATACGTTAATTAGATAGTTCGAGCGTTTTTGCAAACACAAATTGCTTTGTGGAAAGCAGTGACAAGGATCTTCATGGGAAAGAAGAGGGGAACTCCAAGTTCAGTGTTTCTAGCCAGTAGATAGCTATAAAGAAAAAACATTTCATTTTTTGTATACTTTTTAAAGAAAAGCGTATTTTTCGGTTATCGTAACCAATGATGGACAAGCTTCTTTATCTATAAACATGACGGGGTACTATTGAGTCAAATTAACTTGTATGTTATTCGAATTTACTTTATTATCAGTGAAACTAACTTTAAACTGTTCCAATAACTTATTTAGTAGCTCAATTATTTTATTAGTCTAATCAAACTTTGATCATAACTTAATTAGAGCCTAATCAAGGTTACCCTATGTTATTTTAAGTAGAACTTGAGTTTAAAATTTCAAACTCAATCAAAGCAGAATCAAGTTCGAGTTTTGAAAATTCCAGTTAAACTCGATTTTTAAGTTATATTATCTCGACTCAACCTTTTTACAATCTTACTTTTACAACTTTATATTGCGAATACTAATTGAAATGTATACGTAAATCTCCTATTTGATGGGTGGGTCTTAAATATCCTACGAGTTGAATAAATAGTAAAAGTTACATTTGATAATATGTGTAATTAAGTGTATTTACCTATTTTTCTTTTACAATGAGGAGTCAATATGATATGTCGAGATTTTTAGTATTTCCTATTAGAAATTTTTTGAACTTATCACAACACATTCACCTTGTTTATTTGTGTTTTCCTTATCAATATGTGAATGGTATATGATATTTTATAAGCTTGGATGGAAGATTTTTACAATAACATTAATGTAATGGTAGCCAATATAAACTATTAATCTACGAAAACTTAATCTATGTTATTCGTCATATTAAAATAGTCTAACCTATTATTGAACAATAGGTTAATAGGTTTTCTAAATAAAAAAAATTAAATTAATTAATTAAATGGGAAAATGGGAGAGAGAAACTAACCTACTTATCTTATATAGCAGGTTATATTGACAAACGTTATGATAACACTATATTATTAGTATTAATAAATTCTCTTTATGCTTCTACCCCACCTTGGGGGCCCTACTATTTATGCTTAAAAATGATTATATAGATACATCATTTTTTAAGAGTCCTCTTCTTTCATATGGTTTCATCTTATCCATATGGATAGTTTATATTTAGATCTTAGATTTATGGGATTTTTATAAAAGTTATATAAATCTCAAAAGTTAGAGAATTTGAAAAACTATAAATTTTCTACAATAACGTTAATAATATAGTGTCATTGTAATACTGGTTAAGGTAATCTACTATAAAAAGTTAGCGAGTTACTTCATTTCTATTTAATTAATTATCCATAAAAAATATTGACATGTTATTTCGGTATCAAGTTAACCTATTTTAATAGAATGAACAGTATAAATTAAGTTTTATTAAATTAATAGTTTGGATTGACCAGCGTTATAGTAATGTATTTTTACTAGTATTACCGTAGAAACCCCCTAATAACATGTGAAAGAAGATAGACAATAACTCCCTCCCTCTTTTTATTCCAAGTCAAATTAAAATCTCGTGTTTAGTTCTTAAAGGGTGTCAAATGTGGTCAAGTTATGAGACTAAAATGTTATGAAGAAATTATTTGAAATTTGTTACATATATGAGATAATCCTACATGTAAACCACTTGAGTTTGGTTTAACATTTACTTAAATTTGGACGATCATAACTAAGTAAAGCTTTATCTCAAAGAGATTGAACTATTTAAGTAACTTATCCAGTTAAGCTCAAGCATTTTGATGTTGAACTCAATTAACCCATGAACTTAAACAAACTCGAATCAAGCTTAAATATTAGTAGAGTTTAGGCTGAGTATAGATGTCAATATTATTTTAATTAAATTACTAATATTTTTTAGGTTATTAAGTCGAAACAAGCTTAATTAGATCAAACTCAAGCTTATCGAGTACTACAATGTATCAAGCTTGAGCTCAAGACTATAAGCTTAATTGAGTTAAAGTTTGAGCTTAAACTTTGGAATTCTCAAGAAAGTTAGGCATAATATCGTCTCAAATCTATTCATTTATAACCCTATTTACAATGTACAACACCCATGTTATTTATAAGAATAAGTATACAAAGGTATTCTCAAGTTATTGCATTTTACATTACAATATTTTCTTTAATCTATTGTTTAGTTTACGTTTTGGCCTAAGTTTCTAAAGGAAAGGGTTTTCGAAGTATTAGACTAAAATTTAAAAACTTTTATTTCTTATATTTGGTGGTGTAAAAATCCATTTCACATTGTAAAACAAATATATCTTTAAATAAAAAATAACCTTATACCAATTTTTCAAATCATTGGTAAACTCCATCTCTTTTTCTTTCTCTTTATTCAATGCAATAGTTGTGTATACCAAACAATAAAAAATTATGTATAGCATTATACACACTAAATATGGTACAAAAGTATTATACTATCATATCCTCTTTATACTATCCTATAATTTTTTGTACTTGTCTCAGAATTAATTAAAATCCTCAATTTTTTTAAGTGACAATATAAAATGATGCTACTATAAGTAATAATTTAAGTCTTTTTCTTTGCACCATCCAAATAAGTCTTTTATATTTATGACTATAAGTGGTAGGAGATACTAATGGAATGACTTATTTGATGCATCAATAACAAATATAGAGGAATTAAATGATCCATTCAATATGTAAAGGACTCAATTAAATTTCGATATAAAGGTGTAGGACTTAAATAACTCATTTAAAATCTAAAAAACTTAATTGGGTTTTGTCATTTAATATATAATAAAGACTTATAGTGTATTTTTCTCATCAATTATAACTTTCGATACAATATGTTTAGTTGACATCATATTAGTTACATAAAATAACCACTCCTATTTTACGAAGTTTTTACTATAATTACTTAAGAATTACAATGCTATGTTTATGTTATGGAATTATTCCATGGACTAAACATTTAATAAATGCTTGATCCAACAAAGGTAGTATAGTTTTCTATCACTCCATATAGGTATTGAAGGGGAAAGAATCATACCCATCTTTCATACTATTGGAAGTACAGTCTTCTTCCTTTTCCTTTTCTTTAGAGAGTTTCGAGATGGTATACCATGTGAAACTAGTAAAACTTCCCTTAGCACTTTGCTTTTTCGACATTAGGCTCTCTTTAGTCTTTTAAAGAGTATGCCTATGCCATTGCCACCTAATGCTACTCTATCAAGAGAATAAGAACAGCCTACTCAGCATAATGATAACAAACTCAATATACAAATACTAATGCTCCCCAATCACCATTCCAATCTTAAGCCAACCATAGCCTTTTGTCCTTTAAAGCAATGCACTGAATACTTTAAAACTCAAGACACAATCATAAATAACATGACCCACTTGCCAAATGTGCATTAAGTGTTTGTGTCTCCAGAAATCTTTCTTCAAAGCTTCCTTGTCCCATGTCTGAAAATGAGAGTGTCCAGGACAAAGAAGAAGCAGAGGCTTCTTCAAAAGTCAGGCTGCACCAGGACATTGTGCTGCAGCTGCAGGTTAAGCGTCTCTTCATCCGAGGAAGCCGAAGTAGGTGAGTCCGACCGGTTCGCATCGATCTCTAGCCTCACCCATGCAATGGTGCAGGAGAGACTGGACCAAATGATAAGAGAAAGGCAAGAGGCAAGAAGACGTGTAGAAAGAAGGAAGCAAAAGGTGGAAGGGACTAAATTTGTGGTGATGGTTGCAATGGAGAAGAGCTCCCATGATCCTATCAACGATTTTAGGGAGTCCATGATTGAAATTATTACTAAAAACAAGATTGATGATCCAAAGGACCTTAGGTGCCTGTTGAATTATTATCTGTCGTTGAATAGTGATGAGTACCGAGGACTAATAATGGAGGTATTTCATGATGTTTGTACAAGATTGTTCTTACGCTGTAAATGTCGTTGATGAAAATTTTGTGATTTTAATGTAACATTTATTTATGTGGATATATGCTTAGTTATTGTTAAAAATGATCTCATCTGGTTCTCGGAATCAATTAGTGTTGGACATGGGAATCTCATCGAAATGCTAATAGTTTGATTGTCATATTTTTATGGTATAGGAGGGGATGAAGTTTTAGTCTATATTTAGTTTACATATTAGTCAAACTTAATAAAACAAAGAGTATCACGATATTTGACTAAAATTAAAAAATTTATACTACGTTATATGAAAAATTATCTGATAATAGAAAATAAATTCTAAAGTTAATGCGGTACAAAAGAGTTAGTACTGTCCAACTCTCTTTCTACTGCACTTGTTTAATTCTCCTTGTCCTATATCCAAATTTTGTGCATAAACATTAGTTTTACGGAGGTGATGGTTGAATGGGTTTGTGTCTGGCTTATATAGGCTTGGAGATTTTTTCCCTTATCGAAGTCAGCAAAGGCCTGTCTATTTGACCCAGGAACTTTTTCCAAGCCTGATCATGGCCGGCCTTGCATGGGCCTAATTGGACATGATGGGCCCGACTTCCTTTTTTTTATTTTTTATTTTTTAAGAAATCCTTCTATTTTCTTTATTATATTTAGCCTTTCATACTGATAAAGCTAAAACAGGTTACGTATTCTCGTCATCCATCATAAATATTGTTAGCTTTTATTAAAATTGAATGTAATAAAATAATTTGTCTTTTTATTCCAACTTCAAAACCCGTTCTCAATTCATCAAAGTAACGAGTATGAAATTCTACTTCAATAATTAATCATGCTCGTTTTAATAGGTTTTCTTTTCTCATACAATCCATCCCAGTCTAAAAGATTAATCAGGCCTAAATTCATTAATGAGTTCCATCCATCCATAAAGATGTAAAGTTTATCGTTAAAACAGTTATAATTATAAATATATAAAATCAAGTAAACTTAGAGCTCATGCTGATTATCATGTTGCTATTGGGTCTGTATCACTAAACTTCCACTCTCTTGTGGTTTTCCCTGCATAGAGTTGAGTGCAGTAAAGCTCATGTTCTTCTTGAATATATCATAATACTATCGGTACTCAATTTTTGAAAAGTATGACAACAATCCCTAGAAAGCTGCGGTTCCATAATTTATTTCAAACAACATTCTCAGAAGTTTGATGCCCAGAAATTATTCTTTTTAGAACACATCACATGAAATTCTAGCATGTCATTCAAAGTCTCATCACATATAAGAAGTAATCACCAATAGAACAGAAGGTTCAAGCCAATAAGGGGCTGCCTTCTTTGATGAAAACAAAGACACTGCCACCATCTCCTCTGGAAATACGAAGATCTTCGTCGAGGTACGTAGTAAGAAACCACGAATCAGCACTGCGATATTGAAGGGGAAACCTGAGAGGTGGTTGGCTTGAGATGGTCTTTGCGATAGATGCAGCTGTGTCTTTAATAGTCGTGATGAAGCTTTTGAAAGGCAAGAGATCGACCTGTTGCCCACAAAATTCGATTCTATCTTGCACAGCTATGGAGTTGGACATTTGGGGAGTTCCGATCACACCTTCCTCAATCATGACCTTCAAGGAAAAATAAGAAGCCTATTAAAAGTTTCTTTTGAATAAAATGATGTAAAGAGACTTATCGGATCATTTAAAATTTGTATAAGTCTCAAAACCACCTATCTATAAGTGGTCATTCTCTAATAAAATAGACTAGACATTAGAAAATTAGACTTGTATATGAGTTTACTTAACTATCGATTGCTAGATCTAGGATTTTATTAGAGGAGTTGTAAATGTTAATTTAAACATAAAAATAGATAATTCTTTAAAAATAACTATAAATCTTGGGAAAATCAATATTTACAAAATTTTTGAAGTTAGAAGGCAGCCACAGGGAACAGTCCTCACCTCTCCTCACGCACCCCCTCTAACCATTTTCATTCTTTTTAATTTCGATTCATTTTTAATACCTCCATTTCCAGATCAATGATTGATATTACGAAATCATATTCTTAATTCCGACGGAGACAACTGGCTTACACGCTATTTAGGCGTAAAGGCCGAACCTGCATACGCCTAGGACTTCGAACTTCAAACTTGGCATTGGTACCGAAAGAAGTAGTTGCCAATGGTGACTTAAAGTGCACTGAGCTCTCTACTTTGAAACTTTTTGAATCGATGATCTGAGATATCTTGTCCACGTTCAAAAGCGGTAGAGCACCGCTTGACAGCAACGGAAATAAGCCTACATGGGTGGTGTACCTGCACCATCACCAGGTAAAGGTAAATCGAACATCACAGAAGAAATGTCTAATACGAGATATGGGACTTGAGATTGGAGCTCATTAAGGGTATTACTTAATTATATAGAAGTGAAATCTGTATATTACCGTTTAAACATAGGATCCCTGCTTTGACGTCAGGGTGAATTTTATATCTACAACCATATCATCTAAAATAACGTGGTTTCATTCCATACTTATATCGGTTAGTACAAACAAAGATTTTTACATATATTGCAGCGTTATACAAGTTAGATCAGATTATTATTAAACGAAAAAGAAAGAAGGGAAAATAAAGACAGATTTGAACATTCGATGGATTACCATTTCCAAGTGCCCTTATGAGGTAAGATCAGATTATGGGGAACATATAACTAGAAGATTTATCTTTCTATCTTCGCATTTTGAAGGGGCTACATAAGCATAGTTGGATATGGATTTTATTTCGGTGAACCTTGTCCACATAGACCCTATTAGATAGATAGTATGCTCTAATATGATAACCATGTTGAACCAAATTCATACGAGGATTATTTTCCTAGTTGAACTGCCTAGCTAGGTTGTTGCTGTTGACAAATAGAATTTTTGTTGCCGTTAAGTCGTCTTCCTAACTTTTCTTTTTCTAAATATTTATTATGCTGTAGTATCTACAAAGGGAAAATGTTAATGTATTAGTTAATTTTTTATAAAGGAGATCGCCATCAAGAAAATGGTTTTCATTTTAAATCATTTTAATTTTTTTTTCTTAAATTTCGTACACTATTTTTATTTGAGTGCAAGAGCCATGGCTTTTCTATTTTGAAATATGAAAAACATATATATATATATAAAATATAAATAAAAGCAAAAGTCAGCTATCTAATTCTAAATTTTACTATTGTGTGATTTTATACTGATTACACGATCACATAAATATCAAGAACCATCTATATAGTTCAATAGAACTTGGTTGAGTGGTGAGAGTTAATTAAATTACATTTTTTGTATATATGTTTTTCTCCTTTTCAATTCGCATATCTATGTTATTATCTTTTACATTTTTATCACTACTTGTCAATGCTAATAAAAGGACATGTATTAATTTCTAATTGGTCCACAACAGTTAGTTAAATAAAATAATATTATTAAATATATTTAATTAAATATTAAAAAACTACCGAAAATGGGAAAAGCAAAAATCCCAAAAAAAAAAAGAAAAAAGAAAAAAGAGCAAACAAGACTTAATTGACTACCCTAAGGCTAAAGAATAGCCAACCACCATCATATAATAGGAGGAAGAAAGTATGTATATTCCTTCAAAAGCGAGAGAATGGCCAACCACCATTATGTGATGGGGAAGGAAGAATGTATAATCTTTAAAAAGTGGGGCTAGTCACCTCAAGTTTTGGGATGGTTAGAATTTGCCTAAACAATTTAGTGTGTCCTAACCTTCTTAGGATAGTATGACAAAAAGATCAATTAAAGTTATGAAACTTAACTTCAGGTTAGACGGGTTTTTTTCGAAATTTCATTCTAACCATATTAAGGTTGTGGGTGAATCCCTTATTTGTTTATTTTCTCTAAAGTTTTTTGAAAAATCTTTTGTAATTCGTTTGTTATTTTCTGTTATGTACTATTTAATCAAATATAAGATTATTTTATAAAATTAATTACTTAGTTAAAAAAAAAACAATGTATGTTCTCTTGTTAGCATTGAAAAGCAATAATAAAATACAAGAGTAAAGTATACAAAACTAGATATGTTTTCCAAGCCAACTTGACCCAAAACAAGTTTGGAATCGTTAGTTCACAAATCGACAAGAGAATAAATCGAGCCTTACCCGTAAGAGATTGGGCTCATGTCAGTTCGGTAACTCTTGAACTATGGCTTTTTTTTTTTCTTTTTCAAAATTTCCTTAATTATTATATATAATTTGTAAATTATTCATATTTTTTTCCAACAAAATTTAAAACTATATACCGTTGCTCTTAAATAAAAAATTTTATTTTTGATTTAATTTTTTTTTATATTTGAACAATTCATTTAGATCGTATAAGCGTCAATACATAATGTAATATTATATATAGTATATTATATATAGCATAACATATAGTATATATATTTATTTTAGTATATATATATATATATATATATATACTATATACTTGTTTGCATTACATATATATAGTATATTATATATTATAAATAGTATAATATAGTCTATTAAAAAAATAATATATATAATATGTTTCTATCATATTATATATTATATATATAATATATTATATATATATTAAATTTTAAGATTGGTTCCGTCTTGAATCATGAGTGATTTGGTGTGATTGTTGAATCTCTTAGGCCTTTAAAGCCTAGTAATTCAACCGCAGGCCTAGTGTAGGTCAGTTGATGATTTAAAATCTATACTTGCATATGTCTATACGGAACAAAATAAGAATATTTGAAACAATGGAGAGTGAAAATATAAACATATAAAATGAATTTCACCTAATTGCTTTTACTGTATTGAATGCACAAAGTGCTCAAATTAGTCAAATATAAGGACAAGCGTGAGCAGAAACCGTCAAGTTTCTGTTCCTTGCTCTTCCATGCTTCTATAGTACTTCTCAGTACATCTATGTCCAGTCTACTTATGCTTAAGAAAAAAAAAACACACACACACAAAATCCAAATAGCGTACGATGAATTATTGTACTTCTTACCCTAAGCAGTAAAATACATTTTTTCTAATATCACATGGTTGATGCGATGCAGCAGTATCTAACCTAAGCCAATATATATATATATATATATATATATATATATATATATATATATATACATCTACAGGCTATACCAATTTACGGTCGAACTGATTAGAAATGCATCTTTCTATAAAATGGGCCCAAAGTTTTCACAACATTGTAAGTTTCTAAGAAAAATGCAACATCATATTCAAAAGATGTAGACCTTTCTTTAGGATACTTAAACGAGTTAGATAACGGGATAATGATTTTTGAAACAAACATAGACTTGAATTTTTCTCATTTACCAGAATAGTTTTCGCAAAATTGAAGTAAACATTTTGTTGTATTAAATATATTATTCGACGGAATATTTTAGAAATTTTGTTCGTACATTAGGGTTTTACATGAAAGATCTGGTGCAAGAACAATTTAAAATATTTTATTAGCTCTCTCTCATAGCAATAAGTCATCAACGAAAATCAAATTTCAGTGTAAGTGTGAATCAATAAAATTTAATTCTATCAAAGATTACCTCAAATTTTTTTGTAGTGATGGATAGCCAGAAAAAAACCGAGCTTAGAATATTCAGACACATAAAATAACTTAATTTAATTGGATTAATGTTGTAATTTTTCTTTTTGAGATGAACTAATGACTTCTCTTACAGGCTGTAATTATAAAGTGCCACTTTCGGTCATTTAATAGTTTAGAGTTTTGCTGACCTCAAATTTCGATTGTAGGCGTTTTTAATGTTTAGCTTAAATCTAAAAATCCGATTTAATCCGTTTTATGCATAAGATTTTTCTCGTCATATGATATTTCGTATACCATGGTCCACATTTATATTATGGAGAAAATAATAGCCTTCTAGAAAAGATTTTACGGCTCAATTATGAACCTTGTCCAGGGGATAAATTTAGATTCTCACGGAAGACCACAAGCGAAAGGGAAATTTACATATATAGGGATCGAAGTTAAAATAAAGGATAAAATTTTTCAATGATTGAAAAAGAAAGAACAAAATTTTTTAATTGTTTAAATACAGAATGAACTTTATGGAAAATAGTTACATATAAGATGACGTTAATAGCAAGTCCAGTATAATATCCTTAGTTCCGATAATATAGCATGTCAAATAAACAAAATATTGATCCCTTAATGTATGATTTTTATCATCTATTTAAATATAACGTCATTTTCTGTTTACTTCACTTTTAACACCATCAAAATTCGTTATCCAACGACAATCTTGTGAGATAGTTGATTTTAATCGAAGCAAGCGTTAGTCCTAAATTTATTAGATTAACTAATGACTAAGTGAAGGTAAAGATATTTGCAAGAACATAATTATAATCAATGATCTGTGAAGCAAATCATTTAGCGGAGATTACCTGAAATATTTTGCAGTAAAAATGATTTGCGAAGTTAAAGATTGAATGAAGAAAAAGAAAGTAAGAAGAAAAGAAAAAGTAGGACTAACACCAGTATCCAATTGCCGTCGAACATTGACAACGCATCATTTGGAGCTGAAGTAGGGTTCTTGGGTTCAATCTTTGAGATAAGCTCGGCAATCTCAGCTCTCGTCTCACTACTTGCTTTCAACCCCCTCTCAGTACCATAAAAAAATTCCACCAAATCTTTCTTCAATGTCACAATTGTCTCAGACTCCACCACTTCTGGTACGGCCACCACACCACTATCATCATCATACGCCCGGACAAATGAACCAGACCTTGCCCGAGTCATCACCTGGGGCAAGGTCTTGAGTTGCTGGACTTTTGGTTTCTCACGGATGTATCTAGGGAATGCACCACCACTTTGGTTAAATGAGAGATAGGATGGCTTGTTTACGGTCAAATGGTGGTGGCTTGTTGGAATCACACTTAGAGTCTTGTGTGCAGTTTGATTGAATTGAGAGATGGAAGACATTTTGTGAGTTTGGAAATTCCCTCGTAGAGCAAACAGAACTCAAGATATAGAGAGAGGGGATTGAAAAGAAGTAGCAATGTAGAAATTTACCTCCCTGCCAGCAATATATATGAGTTGAAATGGATTTAGTTAAAGTTGCAGCTGGAGTTTTTAGGACGCAAAATCCAGCATTTATGAGGACTTTAGCAGGGGTATTAATGGGAATTTGATGCATCTCAAAAACTACAATGTCATGAATATTTGAATAAGATATACGATGTTGCACTAATAAATTATTACATACGTTATAGGTATAAGTTTTAGGATGTTTCAAAATAGAAATAGATCATATCTTGTATCCTTTCTTTATGGAAATAGCTTCCAAAAATTTTAAATTATATCTTAAAACATCAAAAACCTACTTGATGTATTAACATACAAAGAATTACATCTTCTATAATTTAACAAATTTAAACCTGTATCCATGGTATAGGTTTTATGCAAGTCCTAAAATAAGAATAGATTACACATAATATCTTAATTTTATCATAATTGCTTAAAAAACTTTAAAAGAAGCATATTCTTTAATATTTAATATTCAAAACCTACTTAACCATATAAGGTATTATATTTTTACTATTCAACATATTCTAAACTTATATTTGTAGACACTATAGATTTTAAGCAGGTTCAGAATTTTTGGAAAATTCTCTCATAAAGATAAAATATAAGATATGATTTGATCCAATTTTATTCTAAAATATAACACTCTATAGGTTGAGTACCTTCTGGAATATTGAATATTAAAGGATATCTTTTTAAAATTTTGAAATTGTCCTCGTAAGGATAAGATATTAGGTGTAACCTATTCCTATTTTAGGACTTACATAAAACCCATAACATGGATATAGGTTCAAAATTTGTTAAATTCCAGAAAGTGTCATTCTTTGTACGATAATACATAAGTAGGTTTTTAATATTATAGGATATAGTTTAGAATTTTTGGAAGCCATTCTCGTAAAAAAAGGATATAAGATATATCAATTCCTATTCTAAAACCATCTTAAAATTTATTAAGTGTTATAAGATAGGTTTTAATCAAGAACGGATCTAAGATCATATAATTGGAGGGGTCAAATATCACTCTCGAAATGGTAAAGTTATGATAGTCTTACCATGCAAAATATTCTAGAATAAAAGATAACCTGATAGTTGCCATTGTAAACTTAATTTACACAAGACAAACACAACTAATTTGTTTTTAAGTAAACAATTAGTGAAATAATAAAATTATTTGTCAACAAAAATATGAAAAACATATACTAAGATTATGTTATCCCAAGTAGCATTTGCATAATTCAATAGCTAATCTTACTTGAGAAATACATAGTTTGATACTAAAAGGTTTAAAGATAAGAACCAAACTTCAAAAGCGTAACTGATCATCAATTTTATATCTTCACTCCCTAGAATCCAGTAATCACTAGCTTCAGGATGGTTATAATGTCGCTTCTTAACTAATACCTGCAATATCATTTATAGGAAAATAAGCAACTAATCGCTCAGTAAGCTAAGAAGGAGACATAAAACTATACGTTAAGCACAGACATGGTTATCACACAATGATTTAAATGCAATGCAACAAATAAATGACATTACATGATGTTATCCGATCAGTCATGAAATTAAAGAAATTACACTTACTCTAATCCGGTTTGAGAAAACAAATTCAACAGTTTATGACTAAACCCAAACTTATGCAATATAGACACTACTCCTCCTATGACTATTTTTGAACTATTACCTTCATCCTTGTCACGACTTCATCTTATGTCATTTAGTTCCACTAAGAATAAAAAGGAAACCATTATACTCTAACGTTATCTCTTTCAAAGGGATCGATATTTGGTCAAAGAATCCTAAGCATGCCCCATTAAGTTACAATACATGTTCAATTAAGATTACAAATCGTATATCGATAACTCCAGTTTAACGAAATCAAATAAATCATGCAATGCATATAATTTCAAACTAGAAAGGTAAGCTTGTAATACACAATTAAGTTCAAAAACATACATACACAGACATGCGCATAATCAACTTCCTATGCGCATAATCAACTTCCTAAAAGCATAATCAAGTATAATCTTAAACATCTAAGTACTATAACATAATACTTCGAAATATAATTATGTATTGATCCCAAATTTATCTGAACTTTCCGCTTGCTTACTTATGGTATAACTCGCAATAGGCTTCTATCAATAATCCTTATAATACAAATGTTATTTTAGTGCTCATATTACTACTATATATAAGCTTTATTCTATAACTTAGATTATTATCTTTGGTTTAAGGTTTTATTAGCTAGCATCTGATTTAGTTTCTAATTTCATCTATGATTCAGCCTCTTAATCGGATTCCAATTCAACTCCTCATTATAACTTATTCATATGTCTAAAAAACGCATCTTAGCCTACTATATAAAATTTAACCGCCTCCATCTCAAGTGAATGTGGTCTCTGATTCAAGTTCGTATCAACTTCTTAATGTATTATTACCAACCTTATATCTGAATTAGCTCTTAAATTAGCTTTTGATCCGTACCTATTATATATTTCCGTACAATCCCATTTCAATTCAAGATAAGAATGCAAGTATGATATACAATCCAACACTATTCTAGCTTGTACTAATTACACTCAATTTCACTATTTGAAGTATTTCACGTATATTACAAATATCAACACCAAGCCCTCGCTATTCAAATCTATGACTCCCAGCACTACAAATTGGTTCTTTCATTATTACTTAACACCATAATATGTTAGAATATTCATTAGGTTAGAATCCAACTTAGTTTATTAGAAAATTATTAAGTAAATTTAGAAAAATAGCCATTTAGTAGGGTCTTTAAGGCATAAAAATTAGATAAAAAAATGAAAAAATAATTTTCATGAAAATCTTTCCATAATAATTTCATGTAAATCATAAGTAATGTATAGAAAAATTTTGAGGTCAAAAACAACATTAATAGGGTTTTTGAAATCAAAAGTTAAATCAACTCAGGTTTAGTAATTTGTTAAGAACAATATATTTTGAGATCTAATTTAAACAAAACAATATTTTTCTTAAAACTACATACAAAAATATGCCATCATACAAATTTTCATAATTTTTAGACTTTATTTGGTATTTTTATCAAATTATCAGAAACCAAACAAAGTTACAATACTCAATGGAAATCGCCGACGAAGCCATCACGGCTACCTACTGCTTGTTGGCCAGAAAGGGTATAGGTCTACTATAGGATGGTGGTCTTGTTTCCTTCCTAGGTCATAGTTTGGTATATGTATGATATGAGGTACGTGAATCGATTAAATTCTAGTATAGTAGATATAAATCCAAGTTGATCCCTTAAAGACTCTAAGTACTAATACTAACTTTAGCTCTATTATTTAACCAAAAATTCAATCTTAAGAACTTAAAGATTTAAACTAAAATTGTAATAATTACTAATTCTACAACTAATCAAGCAGCAAAACAAGAAACCAATCAATTTAAGATTTAATTCAAGACTCAATGGCATACCTAGATCTTGCTTTCCCTAGGTCGATACATGTGATTTTCAAAAATAATCTAATTAACTCATTAATTTTCTTGATCGAGAAAATTCTCCATTAAAGCTAATAATTTTTTTAAGCCTATTAACCCTAATCTTTAAATTACTTAATAGAATCTCTTTCCCATAGCATAACTTAAGATTGCACTAATGTAGAGCGAATTCTCTTAAAGAAAATTTTAAAGATTTGAAAAATCTTGCAATTTATCTCTAACATTGCACAAATTCTCATCAATTATACATAAATCTAATTATACAAGAAATCTCTCGATCTTCTTGTATAATATTAGATTTTTATATTAATACCTACAGGAATATTAATCTAAAGCATGCAAGTATATATAATTGATTCGAGAAAATTAATGAGTTTCATTAGATCTAATAAAAACAATTGTCACATGATAGGTTTAGGTTCCATAAGACCTAGACACAAAAGGTCTACTCTCTACTCATGATAAAAAAAAAATAATAATCTTTAACAAAAACTAAAGAAAGAACAGTGAAGTAAATCATAAATATGACAAAACAAGTCTTAAGTCTCGAAGCTCTATGCTCTCTTAGATATTTTGTCCTTAATGTTCTCTCAAAAAGACGTACTAAAGTTCTGATAAAAACCCTAATGAAGCATTAAATAGGAAGGACAAAATAAAGGATTCATTGTCAATAACACAACCGGGTGACACAACTGTATCGTTTTGATACACTTTATTAAATCTTATCTAAGTTTTTTTTCACATCTTCATAACACTTAGGAGTAACTCGACCTAGGACAAAACCGTATATTTTGGTTCATGTCCTTCATTAACCTCTCATGTTTTTGCTTCAAATCTCCTTGGTTATGTCAATTTTCAAAATTTCATAACTTTCTCATTTTAATTCCGAATTGAATATTATTTTCTCGTTTTCTTCCTTATATCGTTCCAAAAATTATAAAACAAACTTTTACTTAATTAAGTATCATTTTCTCAAAATTCAATGAAAAATTACTATATAAAATATATGTAATTCGAAGCTAATTAATGCATACAAATTTAGCCCTAAAAATACCTTATTTTATATAATTTTCTAAAAAATACTTACACTATTCTCATTGACCACTCTTTATTTTTTATAAACTCTAAAAAGTCCAAAATCAATTGTAAAGGGGCTAGTCTCAATTTATAAGATAGTGTAGGTTGGTTAAGGTTTTTTAAGTTCACATGTATCCCTTTAGACCATTTTTTAACCCTTTAGGTATCATATTCTTATCTTTCTTTTGGTCAATTCTTACTTTTCCAGATTGCCACACCCATTCCAGCATCTTATAGTGAAATCCATCATTTTATTGAATTTTTTATTAAATTTTCTATACTTATTTAGTATAAATTAGACATTTTAAGTAATTTTAGATATTTATAACTACATGTAAACTCATATATAATAAAAATAAATACTCTTAAATATTATTTAAGCTATTTTATGATTTTTAGTATACATATAATTTATCTCTAATAATTTGTTTATTATCAAAACTAGTTTAACGCATTTCTAATAAATAATAGGTAAAATATGTTTATTCTATAAATATAATATCTTTTTATTTTGTTATTTTATTTTCTTAAATCCAAAATCATGAGGTAACTCCTATTAATATTTCTAGCTTCGTCGTAAAATTCGACCTTAATCAAATAACTTACACTTTCAACCTAAATTTTACAAATCATTTTCAAACCAACCAATTGTAAGTTTATAGTCAATTTTGTAGGGTCACACACCAAATTTACTTTAATTGAGTTAATATCAAAATTATTGCTAGGAAAATATTTTCTTATTATCGTAATTATATTGCATTTTATATATATATAAAGATCTTATTATCGATTGAATTTGTAATAATTTCTAAAGTTTAAAAGGATGGAAAAATTCAATTAGAAAATGACTAAGAAAGATCGATACACTTCATAAGAAGTTTGAAAAAATAATTTTGTAAATTTTTCTTATGCATATATATTAAATAAAAATTAACTATTAATTTATAAAAATTACATCCATATGCAAAACTTGTGCAAGTTTTGTTTTAAACAAAAACATATTGAAAGAAAATAATTGAATAAAATATTACAAATAAAGCAGAAAGAGCAATTCGACATAGATATAAGTATTGTATTTTTTTTATGGCAACTTTATATTATTGTTGCATTAGTAATGCAAAATAAAAAAAAAAAGAATATCATTTTGAATATAAATTATTTAGCAATCAATTATTAAACAATCCATATTTATTTTCATAAAATTAATTGTAAAAAAAATTACTAAATCAAATCATATAATTAGTATTGTTTATTAATATTTTATGTGATAAGACCAAAATACTTGTAATATGAATAGTATACAAGAAAAGTACAAAAAAAATCCCAAATATTTCACATTCTTATGAATCATTCCTTAATTTTTCTTTCAGTCCATTTTAGGCCTTAATCTTTTCAAGTCATATCAAATAAATTATTCCATTAAACTCTGTTAAATTTTTCGTTACTATGAACATGTGTTAACATATAATTAGTCTACATAAGCGTAAAAAGTCCTTAACATTTACCTAAATATAAAAATCAGTTTTTAATCTTTTCATTTAGTTCTCATTTAGTTTGTAAATTTGTTAAAATGTTAAGGATTAAAATGGACTAAATAAAATGTTAAAAACGAATTTGTATATACAGGTAAATATTATGGACCTTTTTGTACTTTTTCCGTAGTATAATTATTTTTTATGGTGTTACTTATAATAAAAAAATAATTTAAGAGAATTTATTTAATTAGATATGATTTATGATTAATGAAATAATATTATTGGTTGTTGTAAACAAAAAAAAGTTTAATACATGGCAAAAGACAAACATCATTCAAATTTTAAATGCATCTTAAAAAAGGTAAATGGCATAAACCCAAGACCCTATATTTATAAAACAAATACATAATCACTAGACCATGCTTTCCATTATATTATATTTTTCTCTTTAAAATATATATTTTTTCCTTTTCTAAAAATATTAAAAAATAAAACTTTTTTCCGAACTTTAGCGAGGGCCTAGACCCCTATCAACCCCCAAGACTCGTCCCCGGTTTCAATTTAAAATTTTTTGAAACCGCTTCCATTAGGATAGAATATTAGGTATCATATATTCCTTTTCTTGAATCTGCCTAGAACCTATACTATGTATGATACAATTTGGAATTCACTAAATTCTAGAAACTCTAATACCCTGTATGGTTTTGTGAGTTCCATGGTATTTGAAGTTATAAAGTAGCTTTCAATTTAAAATTTCCTTCCCTCGGAAGGATAGGATGTAATGTATGATCTATTCCTATTATAGAACCTACCTAAAACCAATGCAGAATGCTAAACAGCTTTGGAATTTGTTCAGTCATTTACGTAGTTTCCACGCTATTAGATGTACAAGGTTAGTGTCGACCGAAAAATTCAGGAAACTATTTTCTATCCTTATTTTGGAACCTACCTAAAATCTACACCATGTACAATATACAAGCACGAAATTTGTCAAATCTTAGAAGTTGTGATATCGTACTTTTAGGTATTTTCTAGAATATTAGAAGACATAGGATATATTTCAATTTAATGTTTTTGGAAACTATTTCCTTAAGGCTACGATGTAAGGTATAATTTATTCCCATTTAAGAATTTATACAAAACCTATAATATGTAAAATATATAGGACTGCAAATCAACCGAGCCAAGTTAAACTTATGAAGGTTCAAGCTCAGCATTTAAAAATTATCAAACTAAAACTTGAGTCGAAATCTTACTAAGCCTAAATATATAAAATAAAAAAATATATAAACAAATAGATTAAAAAATAGTGAATGAGAATCGAATTATAAATTATATATTATCATATAACAATTATATATTTATATATATTATATAGCTATTAATTTTTTATTTTAATAATATTATAATATATAATATTTATAATATATATAAAGCTCTTGAACCTACTCACAAGTCAAAACAAGCTGACTCATGAACTTAAGCTTACAAGCTTGCGAGCTTAAATTAAAGCTCTGCATTAGCTTTTTTAAATAAACAAACTTTATCTGAAACTCAAGCTTACCTTATTTATTAATTGAGCTGTTGAACTCAAGCAACTTGACTCCTTTGCAACCTTAAAAATATAGGTTCATAAGTTAATGGATTCTAGAAATTGTCTTAACCTATATACTTTTCTAAGTTCCAAGAAAACTGATGATATAGGATTTGTTTCACGTTGAAATTTTTTGAAATTGTTCCCATAAATATAGGATACAAGGTATATTTATTTCTATTTGAAACCTATCCAAAAACTATACCATGTATAATATAGATTTGCAATTTGTTGAAATCATAACAACCCTAATTATGTGTTTGGTTCATTATTCTAAGATATTATGGAAAGATTACGACCACAGTCGCTTAAAAGTGACTACATTGTATAGGTATCAATTAAGACCGTCATTTAAAGTAATTCAATATAAACCATCCATTTAATTTACATCTTTAACATATAACTTATTGATACATCACACCAAGGACAAATAAGGCCAGCAATAAAGAAGATGGGTTCGAACAAGGCTATGGCTCAAAAATTGTATAAGAATGGGTAGAATATAAGCAACTCACAAGCTGAGCATTGGATGTACACACTAAGGAACACTTGTAGACCAATTAATTGAGTCGATATTATGCATAACCAACCAACTGAGGTACTTATCACCTAAACTTGCTCAAGGGTATTAATAAGAGTAAAGTACGTAACTTAGACTTGCAATAAACAATTACAAATTACAAAAAATGAAATGTATATTCTATTACCTGAGAAGATGATGCAACACATTACAAGAAAGGCTCTTATACCTACTATTTTAAGACAACTACACTAAGGACCAATTTGCTAAAAAGGAGCATTTACCTAAAAGAGCAAAATACCAAGAAAGTCAGCAACATGGCAAATCCGTAAAGTGCATAAAAGAATGTTCTTGCTACTTCCATATGGATGTCAGGGATAGGTGGCATCATCCGTCTGGTTAGGAATTAACAACATATGATGGATTGGGCATGGCTTGAATTTAGTTAAGCAAGGCATTTAGGTAGTTTAGTATACAAGGTTAGACTTAGGTTGGTTGTTGTCTCTTTGTTAGGGCTAGCTAGGCAACTAAGAGTTCCAAGGTTACGACAACAGGTACCTAAATAAGTCACCTCTTGAAGGGGTTGATTGGGAGATAGGATGGCCAAGCTATTGGTGGAACTATGGTAACTGACTCTAAGTTGGCTTAAGTCTAAACAGAGCTTGGAATGGCTAAGGTAAGGCAAATTCCTCAAGACTAGGATGAAGGGTGAGGATCCACGAAGTCATACTATCCAATCCTTTAGCTCAAGCCTGGGTAATAAGTCTTGGGAGATAGGTCCTAGGTGATACATCCTGGATGCTAATCCTTAAAAACTACCATACAAGTAAATATGAAAATAAAATAAATTATTAAAAAAAATACTCTAATTTCATTTTTCATAAGGAGGACAAAGAGTCTTTGTTTTCCATTTTAGCGTAACAGTAACACATAGCACGATTTAGTAAGAAACTAGTCTTTATTCATCAAACAATCAAAGAAGAGATTGTTTTGCTGGTTTCTATAGCCACCTACGGCAAGGCATGCAATTTCTTCTTCTTTAATTTATGTTTTTTATTTTTTTTTTTAATTTGTTGAGTTGTTAAGGTTATGATTTTGGTAAATTTGGTTTTACATGGTTCAAAGATGTTGTTGACAAGTCAATATTATCTATCGCCATTTAGTCCAATGAAGGGATTTATTATGCTTCTGGGGTTAGGGTTTTCATAATAGTGAAAAACTCATTTCGATTGAAACTGACTTTAGTGCTACACTGTGACCGTCCATAGTTGGTCCATGAAGGTTGTTTTATTTGTGAGTTGAACTCTATTCAATCATTGATAGGTTTATTATTTTTTTGGTTATAACTTTTGTATATAATACGTGTAAAGTTTAATAGCTATGAGATCTTTTTTCAATTAGTAATGCCTGTTGGCAGTTTGACCGATGAAGGAGTTAATTTTAGTTTAAATCAATTGCAATGTCAATAGCTTTACTTATATCTGTCGAAACATGGTCCTTGAAGGTTTTTTGTGAGTCAAAGTCGACTAAGCTGTTAATAGTTAAATAACACCCATCAACAATTAATCCCGTGAAGGACTTTTTTACTTGAAATGGATTTCTCTGTCGAGAGCTTTTACTGTGCCAGGCAACAGTCAGACAATTGCAATTCCGTGAGATGATTTCTACTGCAAAATCATGTTACAGCTGCGGCACTAGGTTCTATTCATTATAAAAATCTACGTCTGATCTAGGTCTACGGGTCTTCCTACGTTATTTTCCTGCGGCTACTTAAGCATTTGGGTCATTAGAAAAAACCCGACAATCCTTGGACAAAACCAATATATATATATTTTTCCCCTTTTTTAATGAGATATAAACTTAACTTCATTAATTGAGTTGAAGCTCTAGTTAACTGAATACTCAAAGTACAATATAATGCTGAAGAGTATAATGACAATGCGTGTGTTGGTTTCATTTGTATTTAGGGTATCAGCTATTACTTTCTAAGTCCTTTCCATATACATAAATACGTGAAAGTTCTTTTTTAGAAATGAAGCATCCAAGGAATTCATATGTCCATTACTAGTAATATATATTATTAACTTTACAACCGATCCATAATTATTATATTTTTACAAGTAACGTATGAAGCCTATGCTAATGACTTTCTCTCTTTTACAGTATGGAGGAGTGCGTAAAGCAAATCGTAAATGACGTATGCCTCATTAATTTTCCCTTTGATTCAGAGAATCGGCTAGGATGTAAAACAATAAGAATCCAACTCATTTTATGGAGATCACGTGTGTGATAGCTTATAGTTGACGATGTTCGTTCTTATGGTTATGGTTGCACAAGAGAAGAGTTGAAAATTAGCGTACACTTCCAGAAGAATTGAGGAGAGAATAAATGGATATTGAGAGTTCAGCTGAGTATAGCAGGTTGAAAGATGCATCTAAGTGTGAATTCATGCATGTAAAAGCTTAGAGCTTTTAAAATTCGTGATGTTGTATGTTAGGATATGAGATTATTTCGATTGTTGACTGATCCTTTGTAACATGACAAAAGATGTGCTTCCAGACTCGTATCTAAGGTCTTACAAAATTTTAGACGCGCAAAGAGAGAAGCCATAATTGAAATAGGATTTGGTAATTTGTTGCACATGACATGAACTGCAAAAAAGTGGACGGAGAGCTTTTTGTATGGCTTGTCGAAAACTTCAACCCTGAGAGCTATGCTTTGCAAGTAAATGGAAAGAGGCTCAAGGCAACTCCTCGTAATGTGAAGGATATTTTAGGGCTAAGTAGTGATGGATGATGAGATCGAAGTAGTAGATAAAATTTTAGCAAATGTTTGTCGTGTTGATTCTCAGTCGCCTGCTTGAGCCACGTTCCGGGTTGAACATTCAGAGAAGTATGTCGTGGTACTGGCTTAACCAAGAAGATTTCCATCGTAAAAAGCGCCCCTTGTTACAAATACATGGCCCGTCTACCCCACCACCACCCCCCCCCCCCCAAAAAAAAATAAAAATAAAAATAAAAATCCTTAGTAATATAGTCCAACACTAAAAATAGTTAACTAGATTAGAACATGTTTATAAAGTATTTTTTAAAAAGATGTTTAATATACCATATCAGTATTCTAAATACTTTTTCATCTAAACACTTATTCACTTTATAAAAAAGGTGATTTAAGTAAAGATTTTTTATTTTTATTTAATTATTTCATTGGTCCTAACCATTTTGATATACTTATTAAAAAAATTATTTAACATACATCTTTTCGATAACTTACTATTTAATATACTAAATAAATAGAAAAAATCAATTAAAAGCAACTAATTTAAAAAATATAAATTAAATGGCAAAGATTGACATTGTACAATAACATGCTCTCCAGAATGTTGGTCTCAATAGAGCCATTCGACATATAATTGCCACTCAAAAGCAGCAAAGTATTTATTAAAATAAATAAATTTATGACACTTGACGCATTAACCACATGGTTAATTGTGTAAAAAGATAAGTAAATTGAAAAATTAATTCTTTATAAATGTTAAACATCTATTCACAAATTCAAATTATAAAAAAGGAGGGGTGCTTAGTATGGGTATTTATTTCAAGTACACATTTATATACATGCTTTTATAGTTAAATCTCCCAAATTTCGGTAAAACGAATAAAAATTTTAACGTAGTTTCATTGAACCTATCAAGAGTCTTCAGCAACCTGTCGACAATGCCTCGTGTTTTTTTCCCGTCCGATCCCCCCAGCTATAGTGAAAGCTACGGAGTTATAGTAAAAAAAACCCTTCAAGTAAACGATAAGCAATACCCCTTAACGGTAATTGTGGCCCATCTACAGTGAGCAATATAACCCAGCACTACTTAACTGAGTGTCAATTACGAATAAGTATCCTGAATTATAGTAAAAACAAATAAAAATATTCAAAGAAATTTCGTCAAAATTATCGACAAGCTCTTATTTTTTTCCCATTCCCTTCCTCCCGATTACAGTGAAAGCTACAGAGTTAGAGCAGAAACCATACTAAAGCAGTTATTTCTCATCTTAACTGTAAATATGGCCCATCTATAATAAAAGAGCCCATTATTAGTGTTATAGCCCAATACTAATTAATTAATTCTGATAACAGATAAATATCCAAATACAGTAAAAATAAATAGAAACTTAATGAAGTTTTGCCAAACTTGTCGACAGTCTCATTCAGGAAGAGTGGCCGGAGAGAAACAGGTGGCCATATCCGCTGCTTTCCAATACCAATACCGATTTGATTCAGACAAAGAAGAGGAGACTCGCTGCTCGGACTCTACTATGTGGGAGACGGAATGAACACACAAGGCCCCCTAATTAGTGAAGGAGATTTTTAAGATTTCGGATTGGGAAAAAGAGGCTAACATGACAAAAACTCACACACACACACACAAATGACACGCAAGCTTTGGCATGTCAAGTAAGATGTAATTAGATATCTTATGTTATATTATAATGATAAACAATACTCTATAATGATAAATATGGCCATTCACGATAAAATGCACCCTTTATCAATTTTATACCCCAATATAATGTTTTAGCTTGATATATAGACTACATGATAAAAAGATATAATTAGATATTTCGATTGTGTTGAGAGGGTCAAGTAAAATCATCCAAATGCCAAGTTAGGGTATCGAAACAGGGTCTATTGTAGAAGAATTTAAGTTTCTATTTGCTTCACACTTGCTTCTCCTGGTATCCACTTACTTTTATCTTCACTTCTTCAATCTGAACTTCTTTAACTCCGACCGTGTTTTCTAACATGCTCTACTTCCAAAAATATGAAATGAGGCACCAAGATGACCATGGTAACCATGATTGATTCTTACAGATTTTTCAAATTATTATTTATTAGAGATTTAGATTGCTATTTTATTATTGCCCTAACAAGAACATATTGCAGTAGGTACCACATTAGTTTGATTATGAAAAAGATAATGTTGAAAACGGTAGTTAGATTTGGGGGTTTTTTCTTTTGAATTTTACACTTAGGAGTGCGAGATTGCTAAATCTCATACATAATTGAATTTTTGCTTACTAAATTTTATACCTAAAGTTTGAATTTGCTAAGTACCCCCTCTAATTACCTTCATATGATGACATGGTGAATATTTATTAGTGAAATAGTGCAAGTTAAAGGTAAGATAGTATTTGACAAGTAGAAGTTTAATTAGGTATGACATTCAATAATTTAAAACTTAATGTAAAATTGAAAAAGTACTTAAAAGTTCAGGTAGTGATTTCAACATTGTCCCATTATGGAATTGTAACCAATGGCTAATAAAGGGTGTAATTACTTGTTCATGAAGTGAAATTGATGATATGCCATTGACTTGGTTTGGCCATAGAGTGAAATAGTTGATATGCCATTGATTTTGATAGCGGTAAATGCACATGAAATGTAATTCAATCTATAACTTCTTTTCAATTTGAACCGTTTTAAATCGTTTGAAGAGTTAAATATAATTGCTTTAATACAGCCCCATTATGTTTTAGCCTGTATTTGTTTTGTATTGAGCTTCTGTTTCATTTACCATCTCTTTTATAGTTATATTTTAGATACTTTATATTTATTCACATCAGATTGATCTTTAACTTCTCAATCATGATCAATTATGATGAAATGAAAGTACTATCTATTGGTAAATAGCTATAGCAAATGGAATAACATCAAAAGGTTTAAGGTGGTAATAATTTAGATCTAAGGGAAATTGGAAATGATCCCTCTAATTTTTTATCTAGATGTAGATCCACTTTTAAATGTTGCAAATTATTCTCCTAAATTTTGATAAATTAGCAATACAAAAGATATTTTCATTTTTAATTAAAAAAATCACACTATTAAAAGGTCATAAAATACACTTTCATAAGTTCAACAATATTTCTACATCAAAATCAAAGTTTAAAAAAATTACCTACAATTTATGAGATTATTTTTCAGTTTATCAAAGTTTAAAAAGATAATTTACAACATTCGAAAATTCAAAAAAAATAATTTTGCACATACATCAAAATTTAAGGGATCATTTGCATTTCTCCCCTTGGATTTATTTAATTTACAACCTTCATATGATGACACAAAAAGTGTTTATCGATCTAAAAGCACACGTTAAAAGGAAAATAGTATTTGACAAGTAAAAATTTAGCTAGTTATGATATTTAACAATTTTAAACTTTAAATATAAAATTGAAAAACTATCCAAAGATCAAACATTGACTTTGATATTATCCCACTATAAAATTGTAACCAGTGGCAAGTAAAGGGGTGGTGACTCGGTGATGGAGTGAAATTGTTGGTATGCCATTGATTATCATAGCGGTATGTGTAGGTGGAATACAATTCAGTTATAACCTCTTTTCAAATTGAACCCCTTTTAAATGATTGGAGGAGCTAGATAGAATTGCTTTAATACAGTATGATTTGGTTCTAGTTTGAACCGTATTTATTTTGTTTCGAGTTTCTTTTTAATTTTACCAGCTCTGTTATAGTTAAATTTACCATTACCTTTAGCTCTCAAACACAATCTATTATAACAAAATGCAAGCACCCTTTACCTATACCTATTGGTGGATAACTATAGCAAACGGTATAAACGTAGGAAGGTTTAGTTTGCAATAACTTAGATTTACGTGAACGAAGTAAAATAAATAGCTAATGTAAAATAAAAATCACGTAAGATGGAAGGGAGACTTGCTCAGAAAGTTGGAAAATTTTTCTATTCTTTTTGACATTTTTGTGGCAGGGTCTAAGGGTGCTTCGTAGTAAAACCGCATCTACACTCTAGACACTGATATTAATCATCTTTGTACTCCAATTAACGTTAGGTAATTAGAAGGTGAAATTTCACAGGGACTTTGGATGGAATGTTACACTTCAAGTTAGGTGAGAGAAACCTCCATAGCGACTTCATCAGAGCAATCTCTAATAACTATTTGTTGGGGACTATCTTCCTTCATCGATGACTATCTATACCACAAGCATTAGTGATACACTGTGCGTCTGTGCCGATGCCATTACCAATATGCATCAAGATAGATTGCCTAACGCCGTCAACAAACTCATACTAAAACCAAGACTTACACGGGCCAATTCAGAAACGACTACTCATTGCTACTTTTAACTCAAGGGCCATGTTCATCACCAATATTGATAATCTCCTTTTACTTATGGTGAAGTCGGTCCGTTGATACTTATGATTGTCTCAACCAAAGCCAAGCACTCTTCTCGAATTTTTCTACTTGACTGACCTATGGACAATCCTAATATGAAGTAGGCTTCACCCTCAGATTGAGTTGCACTAGCAACCTGGAATTCGGCATGTAATTATAGATGTATATACTAAAAGACAGCAGATGATTGATCAAATAGTTTCATTCTGTTTAATAGATATCAATTTATCAAGGGTGCATATGCTCTTCCTCAATGAAGCAACCAATCATGTAACAACACACGCTGGAAGGAACGTGTGTTCATACGATTGGATTTTGAATTTCCATCTTCACCCGTGTCAATTTTTGTCTTCTATTATGTATTTCCAATACACAGGCCAGACCAGACATATTGATGTTATACACAACTTAGTTTTATTAAAAAAAAAATAACAATAATAATAATAAATCCTTTCAACCCAACAAAAACTTAAAATTCATGGGAAATAGGTTGTAGAGGGTAAGTTAATTGAGAACATTTCCTCATCAAATCACGATTATAATTCGTATTGATGAAAATTTTATCTTAGATAATTTATGTACAATTGAATACAACGGATCCTAAAAGACACGCTCTTTTGAAATCCCACAAAATTCAAACACTAGATTACAGAACTATTTTAACAAAATTCAAAATATACAATTCACCATGTAGCTAAAAAGATATTAAAATTTCAAAACACCCATTGAATAACTAAATATTATTGAAATTTGCTTTTACATTTGATTTCAATAAAAGAAGACATTTCAAATAATAATAATAATTCTATCGCACAACATTAGCCCAACCCAACATTAGCCCAACCCAAAGTGTATGTTCTTCCTAGACCAGGAGAAGAGCTGGGTCTAATCTGTGAACTAACCCAAATCCAACCCATTGGTTCAATGAATTGACTTAGACCTAAATTAGCTAAGTCTGACCCGAGATTAGACTTGGCAAGTTCATACAGGTTACAAGTGGTGACCCGACTGAACCGGTGAGTCAGTGACCCTAAGGGTGAACCATCGGCTCAACCCGCTAATTCGATTAGGTTCAATGAGAAAAAAAAAAGGATAAATTTTTTTAAAAAAAATTCAACTAATTCGTGTTAAGCCCTATTTCATTTTTCTTAATTTATTTTATAATAAGTCTAACCTGCTTAATATAAAATACTCAACATTAAATTGAGGAAACACTTAAAAAAAATTTTAAAAAGTGAGAGTCACTAACCAGTTACATCGGCAACAAAATGAAATTAGGGTTTTTGACTAAGTTTGGAAACTAACCTATTAAGACTAAGTCAATATGTAAAAATAAAAAATTAAAAAACTAATGGGTTTTTATTTTTTATAATTTCTCTAAAAATGCCAAAATATGTACAAATATGCAAAAAAGTGACTAAAGTGACTAAAATGACTTTTTAACTACCAATTTTCAAGAAAAAGGAAAAAAAGTTTTTTTTTTATATGGTTACCTCGGAGATGCCTACGTATCTGCTAGTCGAGATTAAACCAATGTAATTCTTTTTTTTTTTCAAAAAGATTTAGTAGGTTAACTCTTTTTAATTCAAAAATTAAATTAGGTTTACGTTTTTTAATCAATTTATTTTTATTAATAAAAATCTAAAAAAAACATCATTTTTATTCCCAATTAAAAAAAAGTTAAAGACTCTAAGTTAGTTTTTTTTTTTTTGTAAAAAAAACTGGTATATGATAAAACTTTTAAAAAATCCTAAAACACTTAAATGAGAAAAAAATAAATAAATAAAAGATGCAAGCTTTATTAATTATGTTAATATGCAATTATCATTAAAGACGTACCATTTTATGAAAAAAAAATACAATTACTGTTGATAATATGCCTAACCATGGAAAAGATGTCTAAATCGTAGCAAAGATGCATAAATTATGGAAATTATGCTTAAACAATGGAAAAAATGTCTAAACTATAAATAAGACACTATGGAAAAAAAAGCTTAAATCATAAAAAAAAAAAGATACCTAAACTATAAATAAAATGCTTAAATAATAGAAAAGATGTCAATTGAAGTTTTTTTATTGGGGAAAACGCAAACAATCCCCATAAACTTTGACTCAAATACAGATTTTCTCCCTAAACTTTCAAAATGTAGCTTTTGGCTCACTAAACTTTCATAAATTAACAAATAAACCCCATAAAAGTGTAACGACCCCCTAAACTTTAATTTTGGTATATAAAAACCCTTTAAACTTTGATTTTGCTATATAAAGACCCTATAACACATAGTTTAGAGAGTGTTTATATACAAAAATCAAAATTTAAGAAGTTATTCTTACCTTATGGGATTATTTGCTAATTTATGAGAGTTTAAAGACTAAAAACTACACTTTAAAAATTTAGGAGGGCAATTCGTACCTAAGTTAAAGTTTAGGAGGGGTTTTATGTAATTTCCTCTTTTTTTATTTTTTGAAAACTAAATAAGTGACAAAGCAATTTTTTTATTCTTGAAAAATCCCTAAAAGCCTAAAAATACAACTTTATGATAACTTGCTAAAATATACAGTTTTCATGTAAATGTGATACTTTTAAAAATGCAATATCTATACAAAAATATATTTTATTATTTAAAAAATGATGACATACTAAAAATCAACTAATCAAAATTAATGTTAAGACCTAAAAAAAAAACCATGTTAGTACTTATTTAATATAAATAAACCATCTAAATTATGCAACTTTGTAAAAATTAATATTACATATTAGAATTATAAAATATTAATGAAGCTAACAATAACTCAAACAAAAAAAAACTAAAACTAAGTACCTGCATTAAAAAATAAAGTTAGTAAAAACAAATTTACAAAAAAAGATTAACATTACTAAACTAATTAAAACAACTAAATAACTACAAGAATAATAATCATTAAAAAAACAAAAAAATCAAAACAAAAGATAATGGAATCTAAAATCATCTAACTGGTCAGGTCGGATCCACTTATGCATGAGTCAAATTTGAAAGCAATAGGCATACAGTGTGAAGTGCAGGCATATGTGTCGTGTTGACCATGAAGTAGACATGTGCGGTTGTATGTGTATGTGCATTCTAGTCTTGTGGTGTCATGTTGTGTTGCCATATGCGAGTGACATGAGAATAGTGTATGAGTGATGTGAGGAACTGTGAGTGGATGAGTACGTAAATTAGAAAATTGTGAAGTATAGAGATGTAAATGGTGTAAAGATTATGAGCCGCATCTGTAATGTGAATTGTAAAAACGTATCTTTTTCAACCCCCATTGTTCACTATTTATAGGCCATCAATTAGGATCTTTTAGGATAAAAATTTAATCTTACCAAATCCGAAATTGATAAGATACGATGATACTCAATTTAGATTTTTTAAATTCGTTGAAAATTTGACTCAGTTTTCAGAAACCCTAAAGGAATTTAAGCTTTCTATCTCAGTCTTGATTCAACTTATCTTAATTTAGTCTAAAATTTACAATAACCCATTTAATAATTCATAAATTTATTTAACCCAATATAAATTAAATAAACTGAACTAAAAATATTTTTAAATAAAGCTTAATTATTTAAAACTCAAAATTTATTAAATTGAATATATACTATTATCTGATTCAATCATATTCGACTCGACTTGACTCAACTATAGTTGACACTTATATTATTTTTTTTTAATTTTCATATTTATTTAGTTGTTTTTTTATTTTTTTTCAATTCAATTTTTTTTCCTTTTTTCTATTTTTTTATAAACCTGGCTCAAAAGTGAAAAGAGACTAAAAATAAAGAGTAACAAAAATAGAACATCAACATTTAGCACTTGCAATTTTTCTCCAATCTATTCTACATATTCAATACTTAGATTAGATAATTTTTTAAAAAAAGAAATCTTAACTGGTTTTTTTTTTTTTGGAATTTAGGAGTCAGTAATATCGGTAATATTTTAGAAATTTAAAACATTAAAATAAAAATTAGTTTATACAGTATAACATTTAAAAAAAAATTGAAATGATTAATCACACAAATGTGATGGTTTTTCTAACACACTAGAAGTTTTAAAAAATATATAAAAATTATTCTAAAACTACAACTATGTGAGTCTGTGTACCGAACACATAAGTAATTGCTAACATAGTATGATAAAAAAAATTAATCTTAAAGTCGTTAAAATATGATAGTTACATTCTCATTACATCTTATATACAATATATTTTTTCAATTTATGATACAATACCATTATATAATGGAATATTGTATAAATATTTATTATCTAAATTTAAATTATTTTCAAATTTGAAATTACTATATGTTAATACGCATAATTCAAGAAAGGAGAAAAATGAAACTACCCAAAAAAGAAAAAAATGCAATTAAAAAAAAAGACGGATCACAGGCAAAAGAAACTGGCCTGTGAACTGATGAGCCTATTGAACCAGTTCCAGGCCGAGCTCATCCTGAACTCAAGTATAGCTTCTTCCTACAACTACAACCTCCACGGGAGTTTTAATTTCCTCAAACGAAAAACTGCTACACAGAGGAACACTCTGTTTGGCTATTTCTCTAAAAGAGAAATGAGGGGAAACAAGTGGAGAACAAAAGAAATAAATGAGAATGAAACGAAGTGTAATTTTCACCATGTTCAATAATCAAATTGAAAGTGGAAATATTTTTACTCATTTCCTTCCTTTGCCACTCATTTCTACTCTTCACTTAAGATTGCCAAACAAATCATTTCCTTCTTTTTCCTCAAATTTTCTTCCATTTTCACTGTTTTCCACCAATCAAACATAGTAGAAACCTCAGAAATATGAATCTGCATATCATTTAAGGACGAAGAATAGGACCGTAGCCATGAATTGGTTCAGTAAACATACACAAACGCCTATGTTCAACCATTTATCATCACTTAGATAAAAGTCATGACGTGATCCTTTTGCCCTCTTCCTATGATAACGCAAGGAATTTGGGAAATTGCCATTTCACTCTCGGAACAATTAGCCATGGCCAGACACAACCCGAAACCCACAATTGTGGCTCTTTCCCAAAACTTCTCAAAATGTGCATTTATCTTTCAAAGTGCTCCTAAAATATAAGCTTTAGGGCCGGTTCAGAGAAGTAAATGCACTTTTTTGAAACTTCTGTAGAAACAAAACCACATTCGGGAAGGTTCAGTTATATCAATGTATGACCAACGATTGTGAGTGTCATCATGCTATTGTCATAGAAAAAATTGCCATGCAAAGAGCATCATTATATTGGACTATTTATAATGTTAAAGTTTTCAACATGTAACAAACGTAGAAACAAAGCTAAGCATGCCATCTAACGATGGTAAAAAATTTTGTGCTATCCTTCATTGGACCCTAGTCTAAACTCATGAAGCAGAAACCAAAAGAGAAGGGAAATGGGCAAAAAAAGCAAAGAAGAAAAAACCTTGCAATACTCACATGCCAATGTTTGCACAAACAGGAAAAATCTAAGTTCTATCTATAATGGCAGACAATCGATGTTATGACCCAACAGTGATTAATGAAGAAACCTAACATATTTTATCGATTTTTATGAAAGAAACTCAATTACAAACCCTAATACCTTCACGGTGAAGGTCCATGAGCTAAAAACTCACAAAGCACATGAGCACATCTGCTCATCGCTAACCCGCTAATTTCTAACACAATGACCCCTTCCCCCTCCCTCCTATTAGACTCATATATAAAATTCTACTTCTACATATTTACAAACATGCCACTACACTACACAAACAAAACACCTAAAATACTAACATATGCACCACACATCATTCACAGACATCAACACTGAACACTAACACTAGCATCCTAAGGTCTTCCCGATTGCCTCCCCCTTGAGAAGATCCTTGTCCTCAAGGACCAATTAGAGATAACCCACAACTATCCCATACCATACTTTGTCAAACTTAGCAGGATATGGGAGGGAAGAACACCAGTCACAGCCACCTTCCAATCCTCATATCCTGCTGGATCGTCATCATCGTTGTTTGGCTAAAACATAGTGAATGATACAACAAGAAAGTCTCCCTGCGACTCCTTTTTCTCCAAGGTCTGTTTATATGGAGCAATAGCTTCGGCCTTGAACAAGATAAAGGAGTCCGCACGAAAAGCTCCTTCAATTGGTGGGGTCAGTTGCCACTTCTCCATACAAAAGCCTCAGGAGGTCATCCACCATACCTTCCTTGGATTGACCTATTACCTTATGATCCAATAGGCCTTTAGTTACTGCTTCTTTGTCAGTGAAAAATGCAAGTTTCTTATCGCCTATGCCTGTGAAAATGTTGACAAAACTAGAAGTGGATTGTTTCTTGGTATTGCAGGTATTGACATCTAAGTCAAAAGGATCTTCTTTTGAAGAATTATGCCAAACACCTGAAGGAAAACAATCAGTCCTATTACTCAAGCGAAGAACGGCAGATGGATCACCATCAAAAGTGCCTAGTTGATCTCCTATAGGAACAACAGCTGTAACATCTATTGAAGCTTTTTGTCGAACACCATAACTGCAAGTAGGATGGTCAACTCCATGTGAACTACTCTCATCCAATTTGACTTTGTCAGGAATTACTCCTTTATTTTGACTCGCAATCTAGCATTTATTGCATTCTCAACAGTGTTCTGTGAATTTTCGACATACCTCCTCGAATTGTTGACATATTCAGATTTAATTCCATATAGCCTCTATCCAAGGAAGCAATGTGATGTCAGACTGCAACAAAGTTTTCTCACATTTCAGTGACATTCTTCTCCAATTTATCGATGCGCACCTCAATTCAAGTCATGCTGCAACAGGTTGGATTGAACTCAGCTCGCTAGGGATTCCCTTCAGCAAGCCAATGACAAGTCGGACCAATTTGTTATGAACCAACAGTGATTAATGAAGAAAACTAACGTATATTGTTGATTTTTATGGAAGAAATTCGATTACAAACCCTAATACCTTCAAGGTAAAGGTCCATGAGCTAAAAACTAGCAAAGTCCATGAGCATATCTGCTCACCATTAACCCAACAACTCCTTCCCCCTCCCTCTTACTACTAACTCCTATATGTAATATTCTACTCCTACATATTTACAAAAATGCCACTGCACATATTTACAAATATATCCCTGAACTTATCCCCTTTACCTTTATTACACTACACACACAAAACACATAAAATAATAACACATGCACCGCACATCATTCACACAAATTACCACTGAAAACTAATATCAGCATACTAAGCTCTTATCATTCTGCTTCACCATGATATATGGTCATGACCATGTGAAATATCTAAATCATTATCTACATTTTCCTTAACAAATATATAAATCTCAAAATCCATGAATCTAGTCGTGACTCCACAAAAATGTTCACACTGCTCATTCGATCCAATGAATGCTATACAAAGAGAACAGCAAAGGTTCAAGCCATGCATAACATGCTCTTGATCTTAAATTCTAGGGAAGGATTTATACACACTACACTAAAAAATGGTGGAAAGAAAAAGACATGAACAACAATGTTTTTATAAGTTCCTAACAAAAATCAAGATCAGCTGCAAGACTGCAATATAGTTTCAACTCTCACAAATAACAAAGAGGTAATGAAGAGAAATAAGCCAGTGATGTTAACGAAACTAGACAGCCAAGTGGGCAAATTTATTTTGTCATTCTAACAAAACTAATCAAATAACTAGTAGAAAATCGCCAAAATCCCTTTTTTTGGTGTAAGGTGAGGTTATAATATATATATATATATATATATATATACAAGGAAAAAATCCCCAAAATCCTGATTGCCTGAAAAATAGCATCCTCATGTAAAGAATGCCAAAGCTGCTACTCCCATATGGTCATCCTTCCAAAATTAACTGCTGATGTTAATTCGACATTAATTTATCAAAAAAGTCCAAATTAGAATGACAAAATAATTTCTGCATTCAAAGTTCAAATTGACCTAAGCAGCCAAGTGGACAAAGTTTCATGTCTCTAACAATCAAATGCTAGCATATACGAAGCAGAAAAGGCAGAAGGTGGAGCCCAGACTACATATTTATCATACAGCAGCATGTAATCATCAAGACCACAAATCCCAACAAGAAACTCTAATTGTACTCATGTGACCATGCATGGGATATAATAGCCACCTTTCTCCACTAAATATCCTTTTGTCAATTGTCACTATTAAAGATCAAATTTAAGTCCACACCACCATAATAACAGTAAAAGACATTCTGTGCGTGACCATGTTCTTTAGGGATTGAATAGTCATATTAATCAAATTACCAAGAGATTTCTTTTTCTAGGATGAATCAAAATGGATGACATGAGAATTAGGAATCAAAATCTAATCATGTAAATGTTTGCAGAGGACCTAAGTCCTTCAAGTGGGTAACATCACCTCCAAAGTTCCCATGGACATCTTCAAACTTATATCTTCCCATAAAATGGTTGAATGATGTCAACACAAAGCCATGCAGCAGGGAGAAAATTTCCACACCTCATGAGCTTAGCTCGGACAGTAACTGAAAAGGTGCAGTTCCCTGGTTTATCTTCATGCTTTCTTGAGAATGCTTAGTGAGATGTGCATGAAGCCACGAGTGAAAACACAAGACAGAGATTTAACTGCTCCAAGTCACTACTCAGATACTTGATTGACCTCCTCCTTCTTAGCTTCTTCTTCAGTCACAGCACTGCTTGTTTTGTCATTCTTATCATTTTTTTTATCTGCTTCTGCAACATCTCCATTGGAGCAATGGTTCTTCAGAACAACTGAAATATCAGCCTCAGAAGCTCCAGCAAGCTTAAAGCGGTCAATGGAAGCATCAAGGTTTTCCTTCCAACCACCCATCCCTAATTTGCATTCAACTTGAGATCGCTCAAACAGCATATTCCCCCAGAAAAGATGGATCTGTGATCTCATAACTGCTGCTTGTTCAGCAGCTTCTTCAGCGGAAATATCTCCCTGACCACCTGAAGACTCTGCTCCATTACCACTTCCTTGTCTCTTCTTCCTTCTCAATATTTCTTCCTTCTTGCTGGGATCTTTAAGCTCGCTAGCTCTTTGTTCCTCCAGCTTTTCCCACATCTCTGTTGCACCTTTCATCTTTTCCTCTGCAGTATCAAAGAGTTTGAGTGTCTCCGTAGGATCCCAAGTAGAGAGGTCAATTTTCTTGGCAAGAGCAAAAGACCAATGCAGTTTAGCCATTTCAAACTGCTGTTGCCCCAAAGCAAGCAATCCCTCATAAAAGTCAGGCTTGATAACAAGTGCTTCTTCATACTTCTCTTTTGCCATGGAATACTTCTCTTTGACCCAATCATAAGCTGTTTGAAGCTGAGCTGATACAATGTCTTTACCAGCAGACTCATCCAAGGGAATCCGCTTTCTTGCTGCACACATATGGACATTGCCCCAATTGAAGAAAGCCAATGCAGCCACCTCCTGGAACTTTGCAGCTGCCTTTTCGAAGAGGTTTTGAGCTTCTTCACTTGTCACTGTCTCCTCAAGTGCCTCTGTGCACAACTCCATCCCAAGTTCATGCAAGTCAATGTGAGCATCGGGGTCTATTCCTACATGAGTGCGGAAAAGTTGAGCAAACTCAAACAACCAATCATCCATCTCAACCTCCTTACACTCGGGGTCTTCCAAAGCACCAAGTTTATCTTTAGGGACTTCTTTCTCTTTCTTGTCAATCACAGTCTCAGCAGCTTCTAGTACAGATTCTTCAAGAGAAGAATTAGACACACTTTCTGCCACCTTGTTCTCCTCACTCTCCACAAGCTTCTCCTCCTCTTCCTCTATTAATGGAGGCTCCTGCTCAGCAGTTACCTCCACGACATGCAATCTCAGCATTCCAAGCACATCCGTTTTGCCAGTCTCAGGATCCTTAGGAACGAGACTGTCCACATAAGCCTCAGCCAACCTAAGCTCACCAGTAGAAGTTATAGTGACCAAATCACCATCACTATCCTTATATTTGATCAAGACCGACTTAGAAGATGGGAAACGCTTGCCGACAATCTCCCTCAACACCTTAAATCTGCAATTTAGAGGCATTTCAGCAAGTCTAATATCATGGTCGTAAACAAGCTTCAAAGGCCTCCAGTGAATTGTAACCTCTGGTTGCTGACCAGTATTAGACAACATTGTGGCCGAAGAAGCAGATTGTTCCTTCTTACTGTCCAAACCAAAGTTGCCAGCAGGCTTTGAAGAACCACTCACGGGCTTCAGCAAAAGTTTTGGCATTTGGCTTTTGGGTTCTGCACCATTTTCAGCAGGATAGACCAGGTTGGGCTTCTCTATCTTGTTACCAGTGGATACATGCGACCCCCCTGAGGGTGTTGCTGCCTTCTTTGGAGCCTGACGGGCAGGCAAACACGGCCCAAGGCCACCAACTGGGGCCCCACGCACTGCAGAAGCCCCTAGAGCAGCCGGGGATGGGCGGCTCTGAAGGTCCTGCTGAGCCTCCTGGCGTGGACCTACTGCCATCCTAAGCCGCCTAGCGATCTCCAAAGCATCACCATTATGTGGGTCACTACCCAACAACACCTGCACATCCTGCATAGCCATTTCATACTTCCCTATAGCCTCAAAAGCTCTAGCCCTCCTTACCATTGCACGAACAAACCGAGGCTGAACCTGAAGTGCCATGGTACACTCAGCAATTACAGTCTCATAATCTATAGGCTTCATTTGCATCAGACAAGCAGCCCTATTGCTATGAAACACGGCCCTATCTGGGTGCGTCTTCGGCATAAGTCTTAAAGCTTTGTCATACTGTTCAAGAGCACCCACATAATCCTTATTCGAAAATTTCTTATTTCCTTCCTCTTTCAGCTCATGGGCTCTTTTCAAAAACACAGATGAGTCCAAGTCAACACCCCCATTTGCAAATGGAACTGAATTATCACCAGAAACATGGTTTGATGAAATTGGATTTGAGCTTGGACCACCCTTCTTTTTCCTACCTCCTGATTTCCCCATAAAAACTCTCTAACCCACAAAAATTTTTATATATAATAGAAAAAAAAAAATAAAAATCCTTACTTTTGTTATTGCACCACTCCAGTGAAGCTAAGGAATCAAACTATATGCTCTAATTAAGTAGCTTGGAATGAAATAAGAAAATGGGTACTTACACAACTTAATCAGAAAAAGTCAAAGTTCCAAAATTTTTGTGTGCTATTGCCTTATTGGAGCTTTGAAGGTAGAAACACAGATGGGACTGTGTGGATAAATTGTTCAATATTTGTCGGCTCGGTGAGACGGAAGGAAAAAATTGGGGTTTTGAAAGGTGAAAGGGCGATGGAGCAGAAACCCTAACTGGAAGATCAGAGGATTTTATCGGTAGAGTGAGCTGTAACGGATTCTAAACCGGTTTAATGATCGACCGCTCTGCAGTTTTTATTAGTATGAAGATGCGCCATCAACTCTTTATAATAAGGGAAAAATTGCAAAAATATAGTATGTATCTTAGTGTTAATTTGTATTTTAAACTAAACGGCGTAATGTTCTATTGCATCTTATATTTTATCTTTATTGAATTGTGATTAGATCTTTTTACTATGCTGTTAGATTTACGAGCCACATGTAGCAATAATGTTATTTAAAACACACTGTTATAATTGATCTAGAATAATCAATATAATAAAATAAAACTATTGAATAAATTTAATCAAATAATATAATGAAAATAACTAAAAGTTACATAAAAAAAAGTACTACAAAAACATGGAGTATTCCAACCATCCTAAAGTTAGGAGCACTTACAAGGATCATACTAAGACATTAAGATAATCAAAATAATAAGCATTAATATGGTGGACTATAACTCCTTCATGCTCATAGATGGCACCCATCACCTTATGATGATCGCTAAACCCCTAAGGTGGTCAATCCTCCCACCATCACTTTTTAATTAAAACCCATCTACTTTGTATCAATTTAACATTTAGGTATTAAGACAGCTGGAATTGCTGGTTTAATCTAAGTTTTCTTCTATTTTCAATTTTTTTTTTTTGTAATTTTAATGTAATTATAATTGTTTTTATTTTCATTATATTACTTAATTAAATTATTTAAAATTATTTTATTAAATCGATTACTATATAACAATATAAATTGACATGTACTTGATGAGTAACATTAAGATACAGTAATGAAATATTAGTCATATATTTGTCAAAGAAAATCATAAGTCATGAGTTTTCAAAAAGAGAAAAACACGAGTCGTATTTTTATAACTCTCCCTATAATATAATATGCAAGGTTGGGAAAAGAAAATAAAATAAAAGGTAAATAATAGTATCCTCTTTGTGGATGACCTTATAAGTTGTAGCTTTAGAGGTATTTTAGCATAAGGAAGCTAATATTGAATCACAAAACAACAAATAAATAAACAATGTAAAGGAGAGCAAATGAATAACGATATTTAACATAGAGTCTCTAAAGTAGAGTAAACAAATCATTAATGGAAAACTAATGACAATTCAATAAATTTGTTTAGTATGTTTATTCTAGCTAACTAATTATATATAAAAGGTGTGCTAATCAACTTAGAGAATTTTTGAGTTGAAGACACTTGGAGGGACATCATCAAGAAGAGACATGGGAGAAGTAAAAAGTAAAACCAGTTTCTCAAATAGGTATGCATGGTAGTAGACCAAATTTGATCCTCTTGCTTGCTCTTGATCAATTAGATGTATGATATCCTATGGAGTAATTAAGTAGAGTTTCAGCATTTAACTAAGTTTGATAATGCTTGGAATATGATATCTTTATTTCTAAACTTTGATACCTAATGTTGATCGTTAGATGATTTTTGAGATGGACAAATGGGATAGGTTGTTGGTTGTGCCATTGGATTGTATCGAATGATCAATAGAGAATAAGCACTTCTAAAAGCTTTATGATTCATCGGGCTATCGACTATGAATAGGCTTAGTCAAACCTAAATCTTCATAAGGTTTATGTATAAGCCCAAACTCTTTATAAAATAAGCTTAAGGCATATTAAACAATCCTTGAAGAGCTTCATAAAACAAAAGACCTTCTTGAAGGCTTATTTTGTGCATAAGATTATTGAGTAAGGAGGAGAGCTGACTAACCAGTTAGGTAATTCTTGTTGCAAGCTTATCAAGCCAAATTTCTTGAAAACATTATAAAATTAGATCTAGTTTCCTAAGCTCTGCCATTAAACTAAAAAAATCGATCGATAGCATTAAATTGGTCTAGAAACCTAATGACCAAAATAACACTTTACAAAATTAAAATAAGTTATAAGATAAGTATATAACCTCGCTCACAAAAATAACTAAAATCTGACACCTAAGTTTTTTTCATGACAAAGTCACATAAAAAGGAGTCTATATAATCGTAGAGATATATCATCCTTCTCAATAAGCTCAACCAATCGTAACTTTAAGCCCACGTGTAAAGTAGAGATCAAGCAACAAAATAAGAAACCTTTAAATGAAACACTTCTATTCTACATTTAGTTTTATAAACATAAAAATCATTTAGCTAAAACAATAAAAAGCTAGAATCATACTTAACAATCTCTACCTTCGAGCGAATATCACCAAAGAATAGCTCCAAAACAACCTCTTTCGTAAGCCCTAAGATGAGCTTCTAAGCTAAAAACTTTACCTTGTCGATAATACCTTATCACATTTACCAAATAGTAAGTATTTACTTTTATCATAAAACTTATTACCACCATCTTCCCACGACTAAAATATGTTGTAATTATCATATAGCTAATTCGATCTCAAAGGGTAATACTTTGCATTGACCATCTAAAACATAAGCCTTGGTTTTGATATCAATTTCTTATGATACATAATGGAAGATGGCTACTATGGAAATATACAAAACAATGAATCAACTAGAGAGATACGTAAGAAGAGTTTTGTATGTATCTATATATTACATATATAAGAAGAGGTTTGTATGTATCTATATATTATGTACGTATAGGCTTGTATATATCTATATATTACATATGTATAGGTTTGTATGTATGTATATATATATATATCCTAGCCGAACAATACGTCCGCAATTAATATGTATAAAATAAATAGTTGTTATCATCATCAATATCAATTATGAATGTAATAAGTTTCTCTATTTAATATAATATAAAAAATTTCTATCTCAATTAATTGATAATAAATAAATTTTGTACTTGACTAGTGATTTTTGTGCCATACTTTGTAATATTGCTTTAAACCATCAATTTCCTTTTTAATGCACTCCAATAATATAGATACATAAAGTAATGAGTATTATTATAATTTGACTACATATAATATTATAATCATTATCATATTAATATGTGTTATTATGGTTTGACTATATAAGATATATTAATATGTGTTAATGTATATTATTTTAGTTTAACTATAGAGAGATAAGTTTATTCAATAGTAGGATTAGAAATTTTTAACTAGCCGTTGAGTAAAAAAAGATATGTGGTTAATATCATAGGGGCAAATAATCAAGGATTATGGATAAATTATATTCTTAGATGGTATATAACTAAAAGAGAAGCCATGAATCTACTCATAATCAATTAACCAATTTACAAGCTATTTAATGCCAAAGTATGTATACGAAAATGCTTTAAGAAAACAAAATTTTTAATTTTCCCTTGTGAAATTTTGAAAAATGAAGTACAATAAAGTGAACATTATATAATTTTTTTATTTCAAGTATAATTTATACAATTATTGGCGATCCACTTATCCATCTCATTCATCACTTCAAATTGATAGCCAAACCATGCTTCTATTTATAAAGAAAGGAACATGAATGAATTTATTTAATCCTTTCATATGCTTCTAAGTAAACTTATAAACAAATACAAATAAGGTAGTATGTCAAAAGAGATATAAAAACTAATAAACTAATGCAATCACCTTCAACAAAAGAAAAATAAGATATATAGCCATTGGAGAAAGAATTCTTAGCAATTTTTATAGAAGGATTTAGATTCCTCAGCATATATAGATGATCAAATTAAAAAACAATGATAATTAAAATAGTTAGTTTAATTATAATCCCATCTAATAATAAGTGTTTTGAATAAATCTATAAGTTAATAAAGTAAATTATAATTTGTATATAGATTTATTTTAACTTTTCTGATGGTTAATGAGATAAAACTACAACTTATTTTGACATCCTTAAACATAGTCTAACATTGTACTTTATGTTTAAGTATCCTAAAAGTCAAACAACTTATTCTAACTATAACTTTAACAAAATCAACTTATCGTAACAAAATGAGGATGAATCATTTGCCATATGTCAAGGACAATGAATGCATTTGATTTTCTATCTTCAAAAAGATTATATATTAGATCTAATATAATAGTAATTCTTCAATGGATGTATTAAGTAGTTATATTGTAAATTATACCAATTCTATCTTAGCATACAAATTGCCAACAGTATTTCACTAATAGTTGAGTTATATCTATATCTAAAAAACATAATCTCCTATTATATAATCTAATCTATATTATAATATAAACTTTTATAGTTATGTGAACCTATCTATGTAATTATGTTATGAGCAAACGGATATATTAAATATTTAGTTAGTAAAAATACTAATAATATAGTAAAATATAAAAGAAAAATTAAAAATGTCTTGAAAAATTAATCCATTTTAAAAACATAATTGCGTAGATAAATTTTTTTTTCTTTTGAATGATCAAATCTTTACTACTTAGCCTTTTACTCCAAATATCTAAAAAAATCATGAAATTACATATGAGATTATTTGCGAAAGCTTAGTTAACAACAAAAGAATGTTGTTAGGAAAAAAAATGATCACACTTTTCTTATGGACCATATCATTTGAAAGCTTTAACTAACAATTACATCATTAATTAAATAAAAACAAAACTTATGCAACTTACACAAAAAATATAGTAAAACTAAAAGGGTTTTGTAGATTAACATAAAGTTGTTCACAAAATATTTAATGAATTTAATTAACTTAATTTCAAGGCAAATTATAGAGAATAACATATTTATCATTAATACAAGTAACTTCCTTAAATGAAGCTATTTGTAAGAATGACATTAAAGTTGCTGCACAACCTAAACCAAAAGTTTATATATATATATATGGTTGAAAAAATAATAAATTTAAGGGCAACTATACAATATGAAAATTAATTACTAAAGGAAAAAGATGCAAGTCTCATATTTTCCTTTACTAGTAGAAATTGTGTAAACCTTTAAAAAATTTTATATGAATTCATAATTGTTATGATGTAATTTAGAGAGATATTTAATATACGCTAAAGTCGCTAAAAGAGATTGGAGAGATATAGTTTAGATTATTTATAAACTTCACAAATACTATTAAATATTAATTTTTATAAACTTAAAATAAGACTTCTAGAAATCAAAGATTTTAGTAAAAATCTAGACCTAAAAGTTTATCATGATTATTCTAAATTTGCCCTAAACCTAACATAACCATGTAAAATCATCTAAGATAAGGACCAAAATCTATCAAACAATTAAAAAATAGAAAGGATGGATGCAAGAAGCAAGTGGCATGAGGATTTGCCAACAAAAAGACACCCATTTGTCTTCTAAATGTCACTTTTATCATCTATCTATCAACTTATATACACATGTGAGTATGAACATGACCTAAAGGAGAAACCTAGTCAAAAAAGAGTTTTGTTTTCATAAGTAACCTATCACCTTATTATTTTCTTATGGTCATTCTTTAGAAAGATAAATAATCAAGAGACAAAGTTGATCAACATTAGTAAAAAATGATTGCTAAGATTAAAACTAATGGAAAATGATATCTTAATGATAAAAAACCTATCATATGGCCACTCTAATTTTAGATTAATTAAACTAATTAACTAACAACTATGTATTTAGGTCAATATCATATATAAATATTAAAGAGATAAGCACCATAAAATCATATCTCAACATTTCTTCCAATGTATAATGAACAACTTTCAAAACAAGTAGAAGAACCAAAAGTGGTATAGAGGAAGGGAATTTCAAATTGACTTCCTTATGTCATTTTCATGAAACTCCATTATCATCATCTACATAACTAAGTAGGAAAATGACATAAGCAAGATATAAGATAAAAATGTCCTTATCTTTAAAAACCTAATTCCTTTAAGTAATTTCCATCTAATATTGAAATAATATCATAACTTCTATAAATAGAGATACTTTACTACATTTAGGATTATATTGTGTCCTTATAGTCCATCGCATCCATCTCTTTCCTCTTGTCTATATTCTACAAACTAACCAACGTTCCATTTCTCTCACCTAATCTCCAATGGTAACAACAAAATATAATAGGTGGTTTTTGAGTTTTCAAAAGCAATTCAAAAGCAACTCTCAACTAAAAATGTAGTAACACTTATTAACAAGTTATATTTGATTCCATAAAGTCTCTTTTTTTAAGACAAAAGACTCTTCCAAACTCTTATTACTAAAAAATTTTTCAAGACTCCTAAATAAATCAAGAAATATTTTTAATAAAGCTATTTTATGAAACTTTCAAGTTTTTCTATGAATGATTCCATTTTTATAACTTTCATTTAAAAACCTTTTTCAAACCAATCAAAAGTTTTTCACCAACTTCTCCACTTCATATAAGTTTCAAACTTATCTTATCAACTATTTTTCAAAACCGAGTTGAAAATAAGCAAAAGCTCATCTTAGCTAAAATATGTCTTTTATAGAAAAGAAACTCTAAAAACCAATATCTTTATCAAAATCTCTTCTTTTTGAAAACCCTTCCTATATGCAAAAGTTTCCAAATAATAATAAGATATGTTTTCTACAAAATGAAATCTTTATCAAAATATTCTTCTTTCATTCTTGGATTTAATTTGTATACATCTCTAAAATATCAAGGCTAAAAGATTACCTTTTCCTTTCAAAATAACTTCATAAGGAACTTATAGGAATTAAGTGAACAAATCCATACGTAAATAATGATGCCAAAGTTTCATATTAAATCTTTATGACATGTACATATCTTTGAACTATAATCCTAAAACATATTTGAACATATTAGACTTATTAGACACATGGACATACTTTTAACCTTAACTATTTAAACCGTAACAATTGGACTTATTATGAGGACCAAAAGGTTGAACATAAGGACTATGGACATAAAACAACAAGAATGATTCGGACATAACACTAATTAACTAAAAAACTTTATAAAAGTATAAGATTATAACTTATATGCCTAAGAGCTCGGTAATTACTAGGGCTTACTATTACATTCTAAGGCCACAAAGTTGTAACAGTTCCACCGTTTAAACCAACCTATGATAGTAACTAACCTCGCAGTTCCTATTATAGATATAATTTACACAAGGCGTCTACGACTCTTCACTTTGAAGTAAATAGTCATTCATAATTAAAGATAAAATTTATATATATAACTAAAAACCTTAAGTCATATTTACATTAAGATACCCATACTATCCTACATTTCCAAGAAATTCTACACGTAAAGGTAGTCTAATAAGTAGCATATTACATATGACATAATTAATCTAAAAACTTAAGAGTTAATAACAAAACTATAGAAGATTAGATTACATTAACCAGCTTGATTCTCACTGCCTCATAGCTTAACTCTTCAAAAAGATACTAACGTCAGATAGTTATAACGCGTCATATCGGTTAGTACCAACAAAAAAATCTATAAGAATATAAGCAACCGACAGCTCAGTAAGTTAAGATGGAGACTTAAAAATGCATAACAAAAACAAACAAGGTTTTCAAACAATTAATTATATGAATGTAACTAGCAAATGTCATTACACAACGTGGTCCGGTTCATTGTGAAATCAAAGTAATTTCACTCGCTCTAATCCGGTTTGAGGAATTTTTATATTTATGCAACAGTTCACAACCAAACTCATGTTTGTACAATGGAAATGTTGCTCCCTCCATGACTATTCGTCAAACCAATAGCCTCATCCTTACCATTACCTCTTCTTCTGTCACTTAGTTTGACTAAAGATGAAGAAAAGGCCATTACATTATTCAGCGCTCTCTTTTTTAAAAGTGTCGGTGTTTGATTAGAGAATCTTAATAGTCTCCTAAAGAGTTACAATACATGTCCAATTAGTGTATTTATGATGGTTATAATTAAGTTCGGTTTAAAGTGATCAAACAATCTCACACCACTTAATTTACAACAATCACTAAAACACAACATAGATTTTCAGCACCGAGTTAGATACACACAAGCACATGCATATATAACTACCTATAATCACAATCATACACACTTCTAAACCTTCGAGTGTTTTAAAATAGTATTTCAAAATATATTAAAGTATTAAACCCAACTTACCTGAAGTCCTCAATTATCTCATTCGACTTGTCACAGGTCATCGTCTCCTCATATCGTATAATATAAATACTCTTTTAGTATTTATATCCTTATAATATATATAAACTTTAGGTTATGATTTGACTCAATTTTTCCATATATATAAATATGTATTGTTTATTATCAATCTATTCTAGGTTAGTTTTTGAATTGATTTCCAAATCCGGTTTTGATTTAAGTTCTAATTCAATTTTGACTATGGGTGTTGTAAGCCCCAAAGTTCAGCTAAGTAACCGTAGGATTGAATTTAGAACCCAAGGTTTAGGGCGATCGCCTAAAGAATCCGATCACACCCAAATTATAAATTATTGAGAGAAATATTAGTAAAAATAACCCCGTAAACTTAAATTTAAGAAAATAAATAGTAAAATAAGATATTATAAAATTTTCAAATTTTAAGCATAATAGGTATTAATTATCGAAAATGCGAAAAGTGTAATGAAATAACTAATAAATTACTAGAGATAGATTATATGTATACTAAAAATTTTAGAATGACCAAAATAATATTTAAGAATGTTCACGTATACCCCACATGTATTTACGTGTAGATAAAAATACGCGTAATTACTTAAATTAGCCTAAAACTAAGCAAATAATTAAAGAAAAATACAAAATAATTATAAAAAAATCATAAAAATCAGAAGAAGATAAGTTGCAACAAGATAAGGTCGTGGTCAGCAAGAAAAAAAATAACCAATAAGAATTTGACAAACAAAAAGCCAAAAATCAGGGAATTGGTGCAAAATCCCATCAAATTAATGCGCATTAATTTCTACAATCGTCTATAAATAGGGGAAAAAATTCCAGAAGTCCTTTGGTCAGTTTATGATTTGAGAAAAATCAAAAAACCAAAAAAATCGAGAGAAAATCCAAAAAAATTAAAAAAAAAAAAAAGGAAAACTGTGCAGTTAGGGATTTTAAGGGGAACCCACACCAGACGAGGAGATGGGAGTGGACGGCCACCACCACCATACGGTGGTGGCAGCGCCCATTCCGGCCGACAATGCCACGGCGGCCCGAGGTGGCCGAAGCCACCAAAACCGGTGAGTCAAAATTCCAGCCTGATTCTTGTGAAATTTTGTAAAAATAGTAAATATAATTATAAAATTATGAATTTTATTATTCTAGGACATTTTTGTATGTAGTTTGTAGGAAAAATATTATTTTGATGAAAACATGCCCCGTAAAATATGATCCTTAAGAAATCATGCAAAACCGAGTACATTTCGATTTAGAAATAAATGACCTTAGGAGTGTAGTTTGAAGCTCAATTTTTTTTTTTTTGTAGGATTCTCATGTGATATAGAACAGTGCTATGAAGCAATTATTTTAAATTTAATTTTCAAAATTTTTAAGTTAATTTTTAGCCCTAAAATGATGGAAAAATTGGGTAATTTGGAGTTAATTAGGTGATTAGGATATTAATTACTGATTTAGATAGTAATTAGATGTTTAGGGATGTTAATCTCTGATGTGGAAACCTGATCCTAGTGTATGGAGTGTTAAGTATAAGTAATGAAGGTGTTATGTGATAAATGTAAAAAATTAGGAATATGTAGAATTAAAAATTAATAAATATAGAAAAATTAGGTTTAATTAGATAATAAAATAATGAAAATCAAAACATAACAAATCTGAAACAAAATTCAATTTTAGGTAATTATATGAAAAATGTAAAAATTTCTCACAATATGAGTAAATTCGGTACACTAATACGGATTTAAGTGTACCGGATGGAATAAAATGCTGACTAGGGGTAGTAATCGTATTTAGTTAGGAGATCGGGAAGTAATGTGATTAATTTCACATTATGGGTTGAAACGGATTTCTAGGGTTAGAATCTAAAACATTACTTAGAAATCGAACTAAAAACTTAATTTAGAAATCGATGCGAAAACCGAACCTGAACCTAACCCCAACCCTAAAATAATTATAAAAGACTTAATATCTAGATAATTAGGTATATTTAACCTTAAACAAAACCTAACAATAAGCGTTATCGGATAAAATGAACTTATAATATTATATGAAATACTGAAACCACATTCGTGTTATATGGGTGATCGGCGATGGCCTGAGCAAATCGGACCTCGAGTGAGTGAGCGAGGAGTCGAGGTAAGTTGGGATTAATACGATGTTGTATTTTGGAAGCTTAAGATTATGCTTGGTTGTGCTTGTTAGATAGAGAATGTGTGCATGTGCTTGATTATGGGTGATGCTATGATTTTGTTTGTTGCTCTGGCACATATTGTATGACTTGTATGAAAGGATTGATCACCCTAAACTGGACTTGATTAAATATCTGACCAGAAATCATAATCAGACATGCATGGCAACCCGTTAGGGAAACTTAGGACTCTCCGGCCAAATACCGACCCCTTCGGAAGGGATAGCGCAGGATTGCAGCATGGCAACCCGTTAGGGAAACTTAGGACTCTCCGGCCAAATACCGACCCCTTCGGAAGGGATAGCGCAGGATTGCAAAATGATCCCTTCTTCATCCTCAGTCGAACTAAGTGACAGGAGAGGAGGTCGCGGCGAGGGTGAAGACAGTGGTTCGAAGGTAGTCACGGGAGGAGCAAGGTCTCCATTACACAAGCCTGGGTTTGGTCATGAGCTGTTGCATTAATGGCAACTCCTCAACCCGGATTAGAGCGGGTGTAATTTCTCTAATTTCACGACGGGCCGGACAATGTCGTGCGATGGCATTTGCTTGCACATGCATTGCACCTAATAAGTGATTGAAAACCTTGTTATGTGTATGGTATAGTTGTAAGTCCTCCGTCCTAACTTACTGAGCTATGGTTGCTCACATCCCTAGAGACGTCGTACAGGTGTTGGCTAAGAAGCGGCAACTAATTACTCTGAAGCTAGCAACTGCTGGATCCTGGGGAGTGAGGAAAAACATTGAAGAATAAACACATCTTTTAAGGTCTAAGTTTTTATTTTAGAATTATTTTTCATTTCCAAATGATATAATACTAAGGAATATACTATAAAGAAATGTTGTAAACTTTAACTGCAATAACTGAATGATAACAGATATATATAATTCCTCACATTTATAGGTAAATGATTTATTTAAATTACAAACTGTCTACTTCAAAGCGGGTTAGTTGTGGATGCCTTGTGTGGATCAGGTCTAAGATAGCGGTTGTGAGGCCAACTTCTATCTTAGGGCGGTTTACACGGTGGGGCTGTTACGACTCTGCCGCTTCGGGGCGTGACAGGTGTTATATATAAATCTAAAGATCTCATTTCTAACCATAATGTGAAATTAATTACATTATACTCGGGTATCTTAAATATTATTTTTATCCCTTAATCAATATTTTAGTTTGTACGGTATACTTTAATATTAATTTAGCTATTAAAGTTATTCTCAATATGATAAAAATTTACATTTTTCATATAATTCACTAAAATTCAAATTTCATATTAGATTTATTATATAATTCTATTGTTATTATATTATCAATTTTATCCTAATATTTTCTGTTTGTTATATTTTCAATTCCACATATTATTAATTTACATATATTTACGACATAATAATTATATTTGACATCCTAAATGCCACAAGTATTATACTACATTAGACATTAACATCCTTAAACATCTAAACATACTAAATTAATAATTATCTATTTAATTACCTAATTAGCCCAAAATCACCTATTTTATATATCATTTTAAAGCTTAAAAATCATCTAAAATTTTCGAAAATTAAATTCTAAAAAATCTCTTCATAACAATGTTCCATATCCTCTTAATAGTTTATACAAAAATTTTGAGCTTAAAACTATATTCTTAAGGTCATTTATTTCAAACTCGAGTTTACGGGATTTCTTAAACACAGTATATTTTTAGACATAAATTCATTAGACTAAAACTTTTCTTTAAATTTGCATACATAAAAACCTCAAAATACTAAATTTCATAAGTTTATAATAAATTTGATAATTTAAATAAATTAAACAAGATTCAGGTTTCAATGGACTTCTGACCACTAGTGGTGGTCTTAGGGTTGTTGGCTAGTTTGGGCAGTGGTGGTAGTAGTTTAATTTTAGGTAACTGTGAGTCAAGAGTTTACTCTAAAAGTTCTAATTGTACAGTTTTTTATATTTTTTTTCTAAATATATTAAACTTTCATTTTCTGATTTCTCTCAAATTTTTCTTGATCCATAACTAATTAAATGAACTCCAATTAAAGGTTTGGGTATTTATAGAGTTATCTTGCTTTTTTTTTTTTTTTAGTTTTTAGTTGACAAATGGCCTTATTCTCTTTGAATTTTGCTTTCTATTTACCCTATTTTAATTAGTTAATTTTTTTTATTTCTAACCCCGACATGCCACGACTTGAATCTGGACAATTCCTTTCTTTTCTTGATTTTTCATTGATTTTTTTGTAATTTTCTTTAATTATTTTAGTACATTTCAGGCATTTTAAGTAATTTCACATATTTTTACTTACACCTAAATACATATAGAGTATAAATAAATACTTTTAAATATTATTTATGTTATTCTATAATTTTTAGTATATACGTAATTTATCTCTAGCGACTTGTTAGTTATTGAAACTTGTTTTTACCTATTTTTGATAAATAATAGGTAATATGCTTATAATTTGACACTATAATATTCTATTATTTTATTAATTATTTTTCTAAATTCAACTTATATGGTCACTTTTACTAATACTTCTAGATTCGTTGTATAATTTAGGTTCAATCGGACACTTTATCTAATTACCTCAAACTTTACTTATCGAATCCAAACATCTAATTGCAAGGCTTTTACTTATCGTAGAGAATAGTTACCGTTGGTCATTCATAATAACGAAGAAAATAAAGTGAAGAAGTTAAAAACCATAGTAGTTTCTGTAAGCTGCTCGAAGGTTATTACACAACAACAAACACAAAACGACTTAATACTTCGCTTGATATAACTTACAAGTTAATGTTAAGGTCAACTTACCACTAACCTCTAGCTACTCAGTAAAATTAGATAAGAGTATAAAGAAAATGTACTCAGAGAAGGATATCTCATAAAGATAAGTATATGCAATATAAAAAACGTATTAGATGATTTTGGCTACAAAGAAAATAGACTATTTATAGTAAGTCCATAAGGTAATAAGGAAACCTAAGTAATTACGATAAAAGGTAATACAAAAATACTATCATTATACATTACCAAAAGCGTAAAAGGGATAAATAGAATAAATGAATATAATACAATATTAGAATAAAAGGAATAATAGGTGCCACACTGCGGTTGAATGCACGTTTTAGAGTCTTAAAATGTTGGAGTTGAATTGTACTGATGTTGGGGATGCTGCCGATGAAGGGTACTCGAAGTTACAGAAATGAATAAAGGATTCTGCAGCTCGATAGGCCGAGTAAGTAATACTCGATTCAACACTTATCAAGTCGGCTTCAGCAGTTGGTAGTTTAGTATGTTGGAAGAAAGAGTTCTGTGTGGGGGCGCTTCAATCTTGGCATTCGATAGATCAACCTCGGTAGTTGATAGGTTATTAATTAGGCAAGGGTTAGAGCAGAGTAGAGCAGTATGCATCCAAGTTGGGACTTCAGAGAGTTCGCCCACTGTTCTTTACTATAATGGTGCTCATCCTTGGTAGGTTAGCCAGAAAAAATTCTTCGAGTGAGAGATTATAAGCTTGGGAGAAAGGTACGAGTGAGGGGTTCGGAGGTCAGCAGTCCATCAATAATCGATAAAAAAAAATCTTATATATATATATATATAGATAGTATTTACTTCTTGTTGTGTCCTTTTAGGTGATTATGAGTTTGAGTTACTCAAAAACTATTACGACAAGTAATAGAAATAGATAGGTGAGTATCTACGATGAGTATCACTTACTTATATTTGTAATTAATAGTACTTTAAATATATACATCAACTGGTCATGTATGGGTTATCGAGAAAGTGCTTGCGTTTGATTTGTGCGAATTGCTTATGAAAATATTATAAGATATTACACATAATAAAATTGATGATTATGATGTGATGTATTCGTATGCAAGTGTTGATCAATAGTTAATTAACCTTAAGCATATTGAAACTTTAATGTAAAATAGTTATCCATAGCATACTATATAAATCTATTTTTGCCACCACTACCGCATAGGGAATGGAAAAGTGAGAATCTTCCCCATCTTTCACAAACCAAGTGACTTTGAAAATGGTCGTGTATTGGATGGGATTGTATCTATTATTTTGTTTCGAGTTCACATATCCGGAGGTCGATTAGGGATTTAATCAATTCCTAGTCATTTAGTGGTCAGGGAAGACATTTATTTCTTAATACTTCATTTAGGCTTTCTTAAGACTAATTAAGAGATTCTTCTTTATAACTTATTTACATAACCTTTGTGAACATTTCATTTTAGTTTCTTTGACTAACCGTAAGATCCTTCTTCTTGGGGATTATAGTGGATTTTAGGATGAACATTTCTTTTGTTCTCCTAGATAACTGAGAGATTGGTTCTCTTATGAGGTTAAGGATAATATTACCTATTTAATTCTTCTGAGACCGATCAAGGGGTATCATCTCTTGATCATTATATTGACATGGGTATTATTTCAATTAAGAATTGAGATTATACGACTATTTTATTGTGGTGGCCAAGGATGTTATTGGTAGAACTACTAATCCTCAACCTAAAGTCAAGGGAGGGAATAAACCCTAGACTACACGTTGGATACTAGTTGGCCAAGTGTATTGCTTCATATGCTTAATTGATTGACAGCACATTATATGATTGAAAAGTTACTTATTATACTTGAAAGGTAGTATGAGTGGATTTCTTACTAAGATAGTTGTAACTTACACCCTCTATAGTTATAACTTTTTGCAGGAACCTTAGTAGCTGTATCCAAAAAGGTTTAAGCCTTTGGTGAGCTTTAAAAAGATAGAAGCGGGCTTTGGAGGAAAGTGTAAAAAATTCATGAAGATTATAGTTCATATGTCTTTAGTACTTTATTTGTAATATTAATTATTAGAAAATACTCTATAACTTTGTAAGTTCTGTGCCATCTATTTTATTATATAATATGAACTTTTATTCTGTATCATTAAATCTATGATACTCTGTAGACCGATCTAGGAATGACGCTTCATGTACTCTTTGAAAGTAATTAATGGGTAGGAAAGCTCTAATTGATTACTTTTGATCAATACATGGCAGTCTGTCACTATTAGATTGTCTTATAGGTTGTGACAAATTGATTCGTAAGAGATTTTCCCTTAACCATTATCCTTTAAAAAGATGTTAATAGAAGAATGGTGTAAAGCGTTTGAGTAAAAGATTGTAATAGGCTTAAAGAATAAGGATGAACAGAGAGAAAGTGATGGTAATTGAGAGACTGTAATCTTAATTCTTAATGAAAACTAGTAGTTGATGCACTGACAATGCATGTGCATAAAATAAAAAGTTTTAATTTATAGAAAATGAAAACTTAAATCTATATGATTAATTAACAGTTGCTTCCTTACTTTAGTTGCTAGTAGAGTCTTTCAAGCCTCCTAAGGGGAATTAAGCCTTATTTGGGAGGGGTACTAAGTCTAAAGAGGATGAGCTGCAAAACAGATAAGGATTAGTCGTTACATCAAGGGATGTTTAGCATGAGCACTCCGATACTAAAGTTTGTAAAGTTAGCAATTGAGCGGGCTTTAGAGACAAGGAGGAGAGCATTAAGTGCATGTGAGGCTGTGCATTCCCTTCTCTTTTTTACTTAACTCTTACGGAGACCTAAAGGAGAGTTGATGGATGAGTGATCAAATGTCGCATCCCATTAATGGATGTGAGTGTTGTGCAATTGAGATAAGGAGAGCTGTTAGTATAGTTGCACCTAAAGATCATAGGGTTTGGGCAAGTATGAGGCATGCTTCTATTCTATACCTTCGCTCAATATAGTTTTTTGGCAAACTAAACCTTCTAAGTCGGTAAAGCTCAAGATCACTTGCTAGGATCCTTTGACTCCAAGTACGAGCCAACCACTCTTAGCAACAGACTTACCAGTCGGCCATTTGGGTTGAGCTTATATAGAGTCATGACTTACCTAGACAACTATCTTTTAGGCTTAGGCCTTAAGTCGCCGGTCTATGTTTAAGGCCTGGTATCAATAGTAGTCATTAGAAATTAAGAAATGCAGAACAATATCAAGTGACAACAAAAAGATGGATAATTTGATAAAACTCACAGAAAATATATTTTGTGAATTATTATAAATTGATGCATGCTTACTATACATTGATGTGTACATATTATAGTTTGATCATACATATTATTATACGTTAGTGTATTTATTATAACTTGATTGCATAAATTATTATATATTGATATGCATTTACTACAATTTGATTATACAACATTATTACTATATAATAATGCATAATACTGTAGTTTGATTATATAAAGATATAATTATTATTGTATATCAATGTGGATTTACAATAGTTTGATTACATGGGCACCATACAATAATAATTGTAGTAGTTATTATTATTATTATTATTATTATTATTATTAATGTGTATATAGTTTAACTACATGGGGTAAAATTATTATGTATAGCGATGGATACTCAATAGAAGGAGAAATATATTAAACATTATTCATGGTTACTAAATATTGTTTAGATAAAGACATTTAGGAATGATAACTTTTTTTTAGAGGTTATGAGGTGCGAAACAAAATGAGGAATATTTGTTTCTTATAATAGATAAATATAAAGACAATTGTTTACATTATTATACATCAATGCACATTTACTATAATTTAACTATATAGGGATATAATTTGAATAGTAATAGATTATAGGTTTAGGGAGAGGAAGGATAGGGATAAGAGAGAAATATACTAAATATTTCCTTACTATTACTAAATATCATTTAGGTAAAAGGTATTATGGTTGTAACAACTTTTATTGTAGAAGTTACAACAACTTTCTTGCAGAAGTTACATTCATCATTTTGTACTACGTTATACAATAATTAATTATGCTACTAAAATCATATATTATGTGTAATATCAAAGCAAGAGAACCTACTTGGGTATTTTATATGTAAAATATTATTTTTCTGTGTAATATTACAAAAAACCTACATATTTAGGGATTTTAGCATAAAATAACTTCTCACATCTTCATTAAATAACCACTTACCTACTATCTTCTCACATTTCCATTACAAAATCAACATCATAAATAAAGTTGCCCACTAATTTCCTAGCTCTCCATCTTTAAAGATAACAAAATGGAGTAAAGAGAGATGTGGTTTATTTTTAGGGTTGCTGATGTTGAAGTTTATATGATATGGTATGCAATTTTATTTTCATAAGCCAGCAATAAATGTAATTATTAATATTATTATAGTTTTACATCTATATTTTTTATATTATTTAGTAAGGATCTATACAACCGAGTATGTTAGGCATGGCTATTAAAGTCATACGATAGGTTCCAAATAATAATTTCTTGAAACTTGTTTCCACGGGTAGGGTATAGAAATGAAATTAAGGTACCATGTACCCTTTTCAGAACTTTTACTTTATAAGGTACATGTTCTAAAATATCTTGTACCTACCACATAATAGTAATTAAATAAAATTAATAAATAAAAAAGAATTTCATCTCATTAAAATAAAACAAAACTTAGCCTATAGGAAACCCTAAACTAAATGCTTATCGATCCCTTACCTTCCATCTTTAGTCTTTAGTTTATACTTCATTGTTATTTTCTTTTTACTTCTTCCTCCTTTACTAAATCTTTCATTTAGTAAAGTTTGAAAAAGGGAATCTAAGTTCTAAGTTTTTACTTCTAGTGTTATCTACAAACCATACGGTACATTTATTACTTATTTTTTATAATAAAGTAGTTTATCTATTTTATGTTTAATAAAAGATTTGATACTAGTATTGTTAAACCCAAGTTGACCCCCCAAAGTTCAGTACGGTTCAACCTAACCTAGTTATAAAATTGATTTGGTCTAACTTTGGTTAAATTGCGATTGAACTCAATCTACCTTTTTAACCTTTGACCATTTAATATATCTGAGTTAATTACCTGAATTAGGTTTGACAACATTGATTATTATTATTAGAGTGAAATTTGATTTTACTAATATCATAAGCCATATGTTACAAGATACATCTATCACTTATTTTATTTTGAATATTCTTTATTATTTACAGGTCTTGCATTAATGAGACATGTATGTTCAATGTTTTAGAATATTGAGTTTATGTTGTTGATTGATTTTATTGTTAAAGTAAGGATCTTCTAAATCTTCTATTTACATTTTATAAATTTTGTAGATCTCATGTTAAGTGTAATGTTTATCACATTCATTTCTTAAAAAACATTGTGCTTATTCTCTTGAATGTCTCTATAATGTAATTATTATAAAATGAATATTTTATTTACACGAAGAATGTTTTATGTAATGCTTATGCCAAAGTTTGTCCATAATAATAATGGTCAAATAACCATTTAAGGACAAAAAATGGCTAGAAATAAACCTCAATGGATTATATTCATTAGCGTCATTTGAAAGATTGGCTAAATTAAGCAATTGTTTTTTTTTTAAAGGATTAGATTGATTTAATGTTTTGAAAAAAATAGTCATATTGAAATTTATAAAAACAAAAAAATCTACATATTCAACAGGATATCTTATACTCTATATAATTTCCATGATATAGGATATAAAGTGGTTTTAGAGTATCTCAAGGTAAAGTACAAGTAATAAAGTTTTGAAACCATTACTTATAGAGTAGGGTATAGGTAGGGTACTATACCCTCCATACCTAATACCCATTACCCTTATTATTTAGCAAAAAAACCTCATGTCTTCATATGTTATATAATTTCAAGTTTTCAAAAATTGTAATTTAAGGTAATTATAAAGATAGCGAGTATAATGCTAGTTTTTTTTTTTTTTTTTTTGGTCCATAAACATGGATCGAATATATAGTGTGCTTCAATAATTTTATTATTTTTAAAATTTTATTATACTACTATATTTAATTACTATACACGCATCATGGTATGCTCTTATGCTAATATTTACTTACATACAAACATACATCATAACTAGTATAATTATATGAAAGAATAGGTTACGTGAATATTCCGGTATTTTTTTTATAAGTTTTAACCTTTTAAAATGACAAATGTCCATGTTACAATATTTTGACATAACGTTGATCAATAGATATGAATCTTCTAAAGTTTTTAATTCATAAAGTTTCTGAAGTTTCCCTTCTTAAATTGTGACATGCGGCATAATAAAAATAAATAATTAAGATTAAATACTCTTTTTATCACTCTTTAAACCACTAATCTTCTTCCTCTAATTCTTGTTTTTTTTTTTGTCTAATTATGTTGCCTAATGTAGATTGCCACCACATTTATTTTCTTTTATTTATAATAAGCCGCATCATAGAAATAATAATCACACCTTGCATTGAATAAACAACAATGGTACTTTGTCATTGAATATAAAATAGTATTGCCAGCAATCATGCCTTACAATCAACAATCCATTGTAATTTATATATAGCGTCACGCTCCAATGTTGTAGCAGTCCCGCCGTACAAACAATCTTAAAATAGAAGCTAACAAGACAACCGCCATTTTAGACCTAATTTATATAAAGTGTCCACGACTAACCCGCTTTAAAGTAAACAATTCATTAATTAAATATATTATTTACTTATAAACTTAAGTAAAATACATACTTATATTAAAATAATCTAAGTATATTTACAAGGTTTAGCAATCTAATCACAATCTAATTGAGTAATTTGTAAACAAATGCTAAAAGTTTTAAAATAAATCTAACTAGAGAGTGTATTTGGTCTTCAGTTTATATCCTCACTTCTCAGGATCCCATAGTTGCTAGCTTCAAGGTAAATGTAAGCCGCTTCCTAGCTAGCACCTATAACAAAGTTTAGAGGGATATAAGCAACCATAGCTTGGTAAGTTGAGACGAAGACTTAAAACTATATAGCGAGCATAAACAGAGTTATCCACCAAATTATTAAGTGCAATACATGTTTAAGCAAATGCCATCGCACGACGTTGTTCAGCCTATCATAAGATTAGAGAAATTGCACCCGCTTTAATCTGGGTTAAGGAGTTTCCATTAATGCAACAATTTACGACCAAACTCAGGCTTGTGCAATGGAAACACTGTTTCTCCCGTGATTACCTTCGAACTATTGACTTCACTCTTACCGCGAGCTCTTCACCTATCACTTAGTTCGACCAAGGATGAAGAAGGAACTAATTATGACATCTACTGCCATAGATTGGTTTTATCCTCTAATGTTTATTGTTATCTTTAGTATAAGGTTTTAGTATACTTAATTATTTAGGTTTTTAAGTCTCTTACAGTTATTCCTACTTCAGGTTGGGTTCTGATTCAGTTTTGGAGTCGGTTTCTAAATTAGGTTCTAAGTTAGTTTTGGAAGTATTATATGCAAATCCTACGATCTCGTTTCGAACCATAATGTGAAATGAATTACGTTATACTCAGGTATCCTAAATATCGTATTTGGTCTCTAATTAGCACTATAATTCATACGGTATACTATAATCCTAATTTAGCTATCAAATTTGCTCCTAATTTAAGAATAACCTATGTTTTTTTTATGTAATTTCATAAACTCCCATTCAAAATCATATTTCTATTATTATAATACCATAAATTTTTATCTAAGATTTTCCACTCATTTATTTCCTATATACACATATTATGTATTATTATATATTATATACTTATATTACCTATTTAACACTTCTAACACTACATATATTATCTTTCACTATCAATAATATGTTAAGATGTCTAATTATATTCTAAATCGGAATTTATACCTAATTAATCTTAAATCACAAATTTAACTTAAATATACCCTTTTATCTACATTTTAGTACATATTATGCATAAACTCTAGGTAAATATATAATAATTATTATATAAGCTCTATCAAAGCTGTAGAAAATATATTACACTCAATAAATTATGGTTGTTATATTATAATCATGAAAAGTACTAAGATAGTTTAATATATATTATTCTCTGATATACCGATTTTAAGTCTGATTTTGTTAAAAATTAGCTTAAATTAGATAAATGACCAAATAAAATTATAAGATTCAAAATAAATTTTTCCAAGATCATAACTAAACTTTATAAGTCATTATAAATCAGGTTCATTAAGTAATTTAATTAAAAATCTATGATTTCTTCCATATGAAAAACATAGCAGATTCAATAAAATAATTTTAATAAATACTGAACGTATATTTTATAAAAAATTATTTTTATTTAAATTAAATAAATCATATGAGGAATATGTACACAAAAAATTATCTCGAAATAATATTATTTACTATTTTTGAAAATTCATACAAAATTTGTTGAAATCAGGTATATTCTTAAGGAACCTATATAAGAACTTATAATTTCAAAAATATGGTTTGATATTATAATTATAAATAAAAAATACAAAGGAAAACTAAATTTCATAATTTTCCATATATATTTGATATTTTTATTAAATTAAACAAATTCAGAAAAGAAATTGAAACTCACTAAACGATAAGCTTTTAGCCACCAATGGTGACTCCACCATTTTCTACAACTCTAGAAGTAAGGTCCATTATCTAGTGGTGGTGGGTGTTCCTCTCTAGGTGGTCATCGGATATGGGTTCTATTTATAAGCTCTATTTGCAAGATAATTTTCTAATTTTTTGTAAATTTGGTTTTTCCTCTTTTCTCTCCTCTCCTTAGATTTTTCCTGATTCTAAACTAATCAAAATAAGTTTTGATGGTGGTTTTCTGAATTTATAGGGCTGTTAGGTATTTTTTTCTTTAATTTTCCACTTGATAAATGCCCCTTATCATCTTCCATTTTACTTTTTATTTGGCCTAATTTAATTGGCTGATTTTATTTCTTTATTCTCAGCAAGCCACACTCCTATTCTAGACATTTCCACACTTTTCTTATTTTTCTTTAATTATTTATAATTTTTTAATTATTTAGTATTAATTTAGTATATTTTGAGCATTTTAAGTAATTTTATGTATTTTCACCTACACGTAAATGCATTTATGATACAAATAAGTATTTATAAATATTATTTAAGTTATTTTTTGATTTTTAGTGTACATTCAATTTATCTTTATTGATTTGTTAATTATCAAAAATTCGTTCTAAGTGTTTTCGATAAATAACAGATAATTTTCATAAAATTTAATATTTTATTAATTAATTATTTTATTATTTATTTTTCTAAATTCAAACTTACCGGATCACTTTTACTAATAATTCTAGCTTCATTGCAAAATTTGGGTTAGATCGGATAATTTATTCGATTGCCTTAAATTTTATGAACGAAACTCAAAATGCTTGATTGTGGGTCTTATATATAGTGAATGTGTTTGTGTTTGTATATCATATTATATATATGTTATATTTCATTATAGATAGTTTTGTAATTACTATGTACAAGGGGTAATTTTTAACTTGTATTTATAATATATAACATACAATATTTATTTATCTCTGACATTTTTGTTATACTTAAAGCTATAATATATAAAATATATATTTTGATATATAATATATGACATATGTATAATATATATCTCATAATATATTTTAAAGGTTATATTTTATTTATTATATTTTTATTATACATTATTGGTAGCAACATGCATGTTAATTTTTATAATATATATTTATTATATTGTATTAAAGATAAAGTAAATGATATATGTTTACAAATAATATATTATGTTTATTTGTAACATATTATATATCTAACTTACATTGTATACACTTACATCATTCCATATAGCATATTACACTATATAATTGAGAATCTACATACATTTACTAAATTTCTATGATATATATTATATGATGCATAAACATATTAAAAGCATAATAAAGATGTTACAAAATATAAATACATGTCTATTAAAAGGAACTTAATTCACAAACTTTCTCCATTGCAAAGCTCTGGATATATTTTTATAATTAATTAGAAATATTTTAAAACACTAATTGAGATGAAGGGCAATAGTTTACTTTTCTATAAAAATTTAGGAATTTTCGTATTGTGATTTTCTTTTTCTTTTTTTTTTTCTTATTGTACAGTTAAGGTCTATTCAGTTGCCTACTTTACACGTATATTGTATTATGAGGGTAAAGAAGGGAAGTTGAGAGGATTTTTAGAAAGATTGTTTACCTCAATTGTTTTTTTGGTAAAGTACTTATTGGATTACTTGAAAATTGACCTAACTTGATTCGATAATCAAAATAATATTATTTAAATAAATTGAAAAGTAATAATAAACAATTAGATTATATAAAAAATAAGTTTTAATCTTAATTTTTTATTTTTATTATTCCACATGTTGCAATCTAAGAAGGGAAACTTTAAGAAGATTAGGGATTAGGAGTTTTAGAGCATCGATATCCTTGTTTGAAAACATGAATACTTTCTGCTTTATCACGTGTGATTGTTGGACGGATTTGAGTGGGCTTGGCCCAGGCTCATGTAGACACGGAGTTTTTTTGTTGAGCCGAATAATTTTACCAAGCCCATCCATGGCGGGCTAGATCGGGCTTCATCGTGCGGAGTTTATCATGAAATTATAGTTTTTGAATTCTAATGTTGGTAATAAAAATCGCCGACTGTTGAAGTCAGAAGAGCCTTTGGTTTTTTTCAAAACAAAACTAGCCTATTTATATGTTGTTATCATCCATAATTACACATGAAATTTTAGAAAGTTTATTTGAACAAGAAACTTGCGTGAAGGTAAGTAATTAAGATCCTCATTCTAAATCTGAAAACCTAATTTGTATATCCTCAGTCTACTAAATAAACATATAGAATTCCTCCGCGCCTATTGATGTTACTAATAAATTTTCCCTTCAAAGCCATTTTCAATAGTTGGTGCTATTTTAATATCGAGAAAATTACACATTAATAATGAATATTTAGGGTTAAATTCAAGCGTTAAAACTGTTATAATATAATAATATGGACACTTATCGGACAACTAGATGAATAAGTTTTGATTCTCCCTCCCAAAAGTTGTACTAGTTGATTTAACAAAAACAAAAACAAAGGGCCAAGTTCAAATAAACAACAAAACTTTTTAGCAATTACAATGGAAGATAAGATTTTTTATTAGTTCATATAGAGTATGAACTTTATGTAAAGTTGCTCACTAAAGATGATGCTATAGCTTTAGTATAGTGCGATTAGATCTTTATTATGTTACAAGTTAAATACACAAAATATTCATCGTTATTTTTTTATTTGCATCACTTTTTTATAATGTTTACCATCCTTTGTACTACTAGTAACTTTCATTATCTATTTATACTTGATCTTTCAAACATTTAGTATTCAATACGTATTTTTCTATATATTTATCGTGAATTTAATTATTATATCTGTTAAATCTGTTGATATTTTTGTAATTTAAGGCTATAAATAACTATTTTTTAACGGATAAATCGAGTTTAGTGGTCTCCTCTTCAAAGTTATGGTATGTATTATGTATAGTGTTTTTTTTTTAAAAATGGTGAACCTAAAATTATTGGCCAAGATAAAGTGAACTCTTTTATTTTACTGATAAAAGCTTTTTTTATACATATATGTTTCGACTGAGGAAACAAGCCTGTCGAATATCTTGAGTCCACTTTGCATAACCATTCTGATTTTACCCAGGTTTTCCGGTAGCAGTGACACCTCCTATGGTACACTGCATGAAATTAAACATCAAAATCAAAGTAAGCCACCGGTATTGTAATTAAAGCAACAAAATTACATTGCCAAATAATTCTCTTCATCAATTTTGAATCTAAATTCTATATTGTAGGAGATCAAAACTTGAAATCCATGCATAATCATTTCATTAAAACGGACACTTAATAGATAGATATATTTGGGTTTTTGAGCTTTTCCACCTTATTTACTTGTGTTATTTCCTTTTTCAATTTAATAAAAAGCTAATTAAGTGAAAACATTATCAGACATATAATATATATATATATATATATATATATGAAAGGGAATGAAAACTTGGGTTATGTAATTGGAAAGGGGTGTATAAGGGGATTATATGGTGTAATAGCTCAGAAGTGACTATATAATATAGTCAAGCTTTAATCACGATAAAATCTCTCAAATTATAATAAAAATATGGTCCATTAACAATAAGAAAAAGCTGTTAAACAGTTTTTATGAAAACCATTAATAAGCTCCACGAAAATTATCGCACAATATCAAACCACCCTAAACTCAAACTCGTGTTATAAAAAATAACACGCCAAAACCCAAAATATGCATTATGGAATTACCGGCTGCAGTTGACAGAAGGATCAATAGCCACAGGGAGCACGAGTTTACAAAATTGAGGGATGAGTCTAGCTTTTTCGGGTAGGACACCAAATCCAGGAGCGGCATTCTCAAAGCATTGGCAAAGTTCCCTACGGATCCCAGTGGTGCTAGCCATCTTCTTCAAGCTCTGTGCTCCTTCACAGCATGGTACAGCCGGTGCTGGTTGAGAGCCTTTCAAGTATGCCAAACATGGCATCAGGGTTTTCAAAGCATCAGAACATATATCTGCATCCACACCAATTATTGCTATGTACGTCACCAGTCCAAAAGTTAACACAAAGCAATAATACGCAACAGTTCTCTTGGTCATGGCCATCTTTGGATTGATTAGAACCAGTATGATGCTGTTTGTTTGCTTGATTATACTTAGGTTTTATCTGACACACATATATATGATATTTACTTATTTTCTTAGGAATTTGCACGCTTTTACGTGTGATACATCACATAAAATATGGCATGTAGACTTCGACGTTTCCACTTTGACTAGGCATTATTTGGGGAAAAAAGAATATCTAGAGCATCTTCTCTGATCGGAAAATATCATTATGGCCTTTTTGGTTATTATCGTAGAATGAAAATACCCACTGTGATCCAGTTTTATTGTTACTCTTAACAAAATTTGTTTAAAATGTGAGATTTTTATCACCATTTCTTAAAGAGAATAGAGTCCATATCAATTAGGTTATAAGAATTTGATTTCAAGTACAAACTTAAAATACCAAAATCAAAATGTTATTCTAGATTTTCAATTTCTAGTATTGATTCATCTCTTCCACTAGTCATTGGATTCGGAAATGTATTTTTTCTATTCTTACTCTTGCAATGCCACTATAATTTCGTTGAAAAACAATAATGGGACTGATTTCATAAAATTCTGTTTTAAAATAGAAAATGTTAACAAGTGTTTTGGCAACCGATATTAGAATGTCATATTTTAAAAAAAAAATAAAAATCATCTTCTTCTGTATTTGATTTTATTTCAATCAATATTAAAAAATAAGAAAAGCTATTTTTAATCCTAGAAAAGTATTTGGATCTCGTTACTGGGGAGACCCATCTGCGATGAAACAGACAATGTATCCTTTTTTACTGGATGCTAAAAGATTCATTGATCGGTCTGAGTTCGAACGTGCGATGGTGAGGTCAGCTTTGACCGAGCAAATTGGGAAGACCAGTTTTATTTTTTCAGACCAATGGGGCACGACGTAGTTCATGCACGCCCGGCAGGTGGATGTTGCCGCATAATATTTGTCATGGTTTAACTTCCCCTCCAGCTCAGGTATACTAACTGAATATTGAAAATTGCTTACACAGACAATTTAGACGTCGACATGGTTGAATTTGATATGGTTTGACTTAACATAATAGTTCGGTTTCTTTTTTTTTTTTTTTAAAACCAAACTTAATCATACTATTTGGTTAATAAATTTTTTAAATTTAATTAAAACTAATTCGAATCAATTCGATCTACGATTCCAACCATTAAACATTTATATTTCCAATAACATATTTTCCTTTTTATTAAATTTTATATGTTTTTAGTTAATTTTTCATATATCTATCATGCATAACGATGTTTAACAAAAAGTTATAAGATTTTAACAAACCCAATTTAATTGGACTAAGATAAGAGACTCTATTCAAAAAAACAACAACGAAGAGTACGAAGTAGAGTTGCCCATTTAAAAGGAATATGAAGACGATAAAAAAGACGTACCAAAAATTGAAAAAGAGATGAGAGATATATAAAAATACTAAGGTTAAACCCTTGATTTAAAAACATATAAGAAAATAGCAATTTAGAAAATGAAAATTTTAAATGTGGTATTCCAAATGGAGTTTATTTAACTTAATCTTAATAATTAACTCAAAAATAAGATAAAAAAGAATAAGATATGAAAATTAATGAAATTTATGACTTTTTTTTTCAACTAAATGGTTCGGTTAAATTTTAAATGGTTTGATTAGTTTCTCCAACCTAACCACAAACCAAACGGTTTGTAAAAAATCAAAATTTCGATTCAATTTGGTTTACGGATAAATCCGCGATTCACGGATTTCTTATACAGCCCTAATAGACATTAGGTGCACATGAAAGTGAAAAAAAAAAAGATTAATTAATAAAAATTACTTGATACACTATGTATTTGAATCAGTGGTACATAAATAATAATAATATTTAGATACAAATCGGTGATAATGATAGTTTTTAAAAGACTACTATTCACCACGATTGTAGACTAATAATATCGATACTAATTTTTTAACGGAATAAATCGAGCCCTAGTTTCCTTCCCCACATTGTAATATGTAATGATGATGGTAAAAAAGATAAAAATAAAATAAAATTACATATTTTTATGGGTTAGAATTTTATTAACATTCACTTGCCACAATTTTCATCAAAATTCTTTTTTATTTTTTTTTTCCTTTTTTAACCTTCCCGACACTTAAAAGAACAAATTTTCTATAGAAGCATAGAGCAAAATTGCCAACCGGATTGGCAGTGTGATTAAATTAGCTACAGCTTAGGCACTAAGTTTTGGCTTCATGGGAGCACAGTCAGCAAAGATGGATCCAATTAAACTTTGATGGATTGGCCGAGGCGAGAGAAAACGAGTGGAGGGTCGGCCTAGCTCTTAAAGGATAGAAATATGGATAATTATATTCAGGTTTTCACTATGATTTCTTTTGCGTCACTTGTATGCTCTGCCTTATCTTCCGTCCTAAGTATTAATTTTTCATTAACTTAAGCACGTAGCGTGCGTTTACGTGATTAAAGGACTAATATCATACATTAGAATTATATTAGTAATTACAGGCCATCAATCCATGAACATGGTATATTGTATTTTCCAGTCATTTCAACGTAAAAGCTCAACGAAATGGAGTTCTATAATTAGCTCATGACGGAGCCTTTTGTCTTTAAATTCTCCGCTTATTTTGTACGGAAAGCCTTCTACTCTAGCTTAGGGGAGGAGATGTCTAGACCTTCACCAACCTGGCTTTCGCGATCTTTCCAATAAAGTTTTCCAAGGGCTTGGTCACTGTTATGACTCAAAATACTAAGAAAATTAGCAGTTTATTAGTCTAATCATTTTCATATTAGTTGGTCAGATACTAATGGTTTTATTCAATAGTATAAATAGCGATACATGTAGTTATAAAGGAAAAAAAAACACAATCCATTCAACTCCCATAAAATCAAGAATCGTCAAAATTCTCCTTTAGAAAAATTTTCTCGTCTCGAGTAGAAAAATAGTTTGTGAGAGTTACCTCATCATCTCAGATGGACGATTTACATTTTTGTTTACCCTGTTTTCAAATTTTCTTTTTACCAAATCTGTATATCGTAGTAACTGAGCCAGAAGCATAATGTTTAGTGCTCTTGTTGACTTCAAGAAAAACATTCACGGCGGAAACAAGAAGCATGGCTAAACGGATGAGAAGATGGAAATACACCTAAGCGTCGGATCAAATTAGCCTTGAACTGTCGATTTATGGGCTGGTGCCAGATTGAATCAAGCCCATCTCTTGAGGGTACTAATTCAGGCTAGTTCGATTTAACCGACAGGTTAAGGGCTGTTTTTTTAGGTTTTAAACCATTTGCTTAATTTATTTTTTATATTTTTTTCTTTCATTCTCATAAATTAATGTAAATAATTTTTCACCTTCTCTAATATTTCTATTTTTTTCCTAAATTATTGTAACACTTTATGCGCATATTATATGTAGTGATGCATAAATGATTCACTATCATTTTCGAGTCAAATTTTATTGTATTTTGAAATAATTGATTTGGACTACGTGAACGTGATGTTACTTTAATATTAAGATATTGAGTAATGTTAAGCAAAGTAAGATAGGTTGTAAAAGATGGAGATTTCTCATTCAAATATTGAAATACATTATCAATATGGAAAAAAATAAATTACAATATAACTATTGATTGTAATTTGTGATTGTACATTACAAAATATTATTTCCCCGATCGAAGTACAGTTGGAAAGTGTTGTCTATAGGATCTAGCCATTAGAGTAATAAGAGGATTGTGCTTTATGCTTGACTGTATAGCCTGCAAGAGAAAACACGATGAGGGGCACTAAGGTATTGTTTTACGTGACTACTCTGATGCTTAAGTTAGTATTAGGTAATTGAGGAAATAAGATTGTTTTGAGTGCAAAAAGTGGGCTAAGTGTGCAAAGTGATTAAACAGTTTACTGTTTGGAGGTTACTCGATATTTATAGAAGAGGGCTATTAAAAGTTAAGGGATTTTTAGTAGACATGTGTCATGTCCATACGTTGTGGAGAGTAGGGTTGTATAATCCAACGTGGTCTTGATTTGTAGGAGGCAATTGTTGACCTGGCATTCGAGCCTTATCCTTTATTTTCTAACTGTTATGGGCTACTATGACTAGACAGGCCATTTAACGAATATGGGCCGAAGTTAGCTAAGTGGACAAGGAAGCTGGATCTAAAGAAAGACAAGTAAGGCCATGAGTCTAGGCAGGTCGGCATGGACCTGAAGAGCCCAAGCCCAAACCATCCCCTTACCTCCCTAGCAGTCTTATCGCCGTTAAGGAGGTAAAGAGAAAGGAAGAATGAGTTCCTCTAGCATATGGTCAAGCTGAACTTAGAGTTCTCATTACTGCTTGGCAATCTGGAGAAGAAATCACCATACCAGCATCCTTGGAGAAGTGGTTGACGTAGCATAACCTAAATCTAAGCTGGGGTGGTGCTTGATGGAGTAGTCCAAGCTGAACATACTTTTAGTCGAGTCGATTGGGGCGATTCGAGCTACATGTTCCTTAAGGCTTGACTTAGCGAGCTAGTTCGAGTTAAATGCTCCTTAGGCTTAGTTGGGTACCTAAGTACTAAGGTAGAGAACGGAAGGACTAACTTCTTTAGGTAGAAAGGAGTAATGAGTAAAGGAGATGATTGTATAGAGGTAATTGAGCAGTCGGGGCAAGCAGGGTCGAGCTGGTAATGGTAGAGTCGAGCTAGGTTGACGTGTCTATGTCGAACTATAGCGCTGTTGAAGTGCCATGGAGGATGTAAAAGCCAAAGGGGCTTCAGCGAAGCTTCTTAGAGAGGCCATCCTTTTCAAATTCTTGTATTTGGTATTTATACCTATAATACATTTAATGTGACATGGCAATTGTCATATCTTGTACAGACGCGTGTGCAATTATAGCTGTCCTATCATTTAACTGTAGCCATTTGATCAAAACCGTTGCTACTTGTCTCTATCTTAACGTATTAAGGAATTTACTCTCATATGGATCCCTATTACTGCCGATACGTTTCTTAGGCTTTTTGCATATAAATACTCATCGATTAAGCATAGATAACACTTTCGCAACTCTCGTATTTCACTTTCTTGCTATAACTATAGATATTTCCTTTCTTCTTCAACTTTCTTCTCTATCAACAAGGTTTTATAGCTCCTTCTTTTCTGCCTTTGTACCAAGATGTCGACTAACCTATGAACAAACTCAAGTGAGATGCCTTCTAATGCGTCATGGTGTAATTTAACAACCTCATATTCTAAAGTGACAAGGAATGATACTTCCCCCGCAAATAAGGATGAAGGGGTTTCGTCTACTTTGACATGGCCAGATAAGGAGACAAGGAAGAGATTAGAAGCATTAGATAGGATGAAGATGATACGAGAAATCCCCTGAGACATCTATTCAGATGAACCTCTACCATTGGCCATCGATACATACAATAAGCTTCATAACGGTAAGGGTCTGAACGGTAAGGTAAGAAAAAGCAAACCCTCCATGGTAAATTATGTTATGAGTAACTTCATTGTATAAGATATTCCAAGCTTGGTAGTACAGCTGCCACGCTAGGAGGAGAGGGAAACCCTATTGTTAGGGAGGTAATTCGCAGTGCATGAGAAGTGCCTTGAGCATGGGATACGCCTCTCATTCATAGATTTTGAGAGGGAGCTATTTGATTATCATTGATGGTGCCCTGCTCAAATTCCTCCTAATGGGTAGTGGCTATTAAAGGCATTTTAGGCCCTATGTAAGTACTTGGTGGAAAGGGCCATGCATGAACTTTTTAACCATTTTTATTTAAGGAAGGCCCTGAAGGGGTGGACATATCTCTAGGATCACCCAGGCAAGAAGCTATTTGGGGCCCTGGACTCCCATAAAGAAATGGTAAGACTAGTTGGCGGTAGTGGAGCTACATGAAGAGGTGAACTTCTAGATTCAATGGGCTCCATTTGTTCGAACTAGGGCCTACTTGAGTGATGCCGAGGCTACACGAGAAATCAAGGCCTTCATGGCTCTAAGGCATGACGAAGAAATTAATGTCGTATATACGATGTGAAGGTACTTTACTTCGTCGATCTCTTAAGTCTTCCTAAGCATGGAGAGAGCTGTCATGAAGAAGTGGTTAGAAGGTACAGGTTTATCCTCTATGTGAATTGACTCCTATGTCATCTAGCGTAGGACTTTGTCCATCGTGTTTCCGAGAAAAAGGGAGTCCTCCTTACCCATGCTAGTCGCAGCAGAGTTTGTAAATACTTGTAATATATTTGCCTTCAATTGACATTGTTTACTTATCTCTTTACAGGTGAGAGGCTAGCCAAATCTGAAGAGATACCTCGTCCTTCTAAACCAGAACTACTGAGGCGACAACAAGCTAGGGTAAAGCCAGCCAAAATAGGCTATTAACTTGATGTGGAGCCCATGTTAAGGGTACGTGAGACTGGGAGGATGGAGCCACCTACTCTACCTCAAGGAGTTCCCTTCAGTAGTACTTCTTCGGAGCTAGTAGTCACTAAGCCTCTGAGCATAGTCTCCCCAATAATTGAGTTTGCTCATGCATTTGAGCCCATCATTGTGGGAGATGATACTATCGAAGGAGACGAGCTGGATGTGGTAATGCTCTCCCATCTTCTAAAAGGTAAAGGGAGTAAGGCTGAAACCAACACTACGGAGGAGCTGATGAGCTAAAAGACGAAGGCCCTTAACATCAAGGGGCAAAAGTGCCCAAGCTAAAGAAGGTAAGGGCGAAGGAGCCTCTTAACCAATCTGACGTCTATGGGTAGTGCTTTATTCACCCTTATCAATGCATTGATGATACGGACGAAGCCTACCTCAAGATGTTAAACGAGTTCTAGTGCTTGGATATAGTGCTGGACTCATTCAAGAATGTTTTATATGAGTCCCAAGATAGCAAGTTGTGTTTATGGCCCTTTGAGACTCAAACCAGGGGTCATGCTTCAAAGTGGCAGAGTTGTAACAGTCCCACTATGCAAATCATTATAAGATAGAAACTGGTTTTACAGTCGCTATCTCAGACCTGATTTACGTAAGGTGTCTACGACTAACTCGCTTAGAAGTAAACAATTTATAAATTAAACATATTATTTACTTATAAAGTTAAGCAAAATACATACTTATATTAAAATAATCTAAGTATATTTACAAGATTTGGCAACTGGGTTACAATCTACTTGAGTAATTTGAAAATTAATGCTAAAAGTTTTAAAATAAATCTAACTAGAGAGTGCACTCGGTCTTCAGTTTATATCCTTACTCCTCAAAAATATATTAATCCCAACTTACCCAAACTCCTCGCTTGCTCACTCGAGGTGAAACTTGTGCTAACCATCGATAAAAATCCCTATAATACAATTATTGTTTTAGTTTTCCACATAACTGTTATAGATTGATTTTATCCTATAATGCTTATCGTTATTCTTAATTTAGGGTTTAATATACCTAATTATCTAGGTTTTTAAGTCTTTTACAATTATTCTTGATTTAGCAAAGTTTTAGTTTAGTTTCTGCATCAATTTCTAAATTAGGTTTTAGTTTAGTTTTTAAGCATAGTTTTATATGTGAACTCTACAAACTTGTTTTAACCTATAACGTGAAATTAATCACATTATTTTCGGATATCCTAAATATCTTTTTTATTCTCTAATCAATGTTCTAGTCCGTACGATATATCATAATCCTAATTTAACTATCAAATTTACTCTTACTATGAACTAATCTTATATTTTTTCATATAATTATCCTAATTTAAGTTTCCTACCAAATTTATTACATATTTTTATTATTATTAGAATATCAATTTTTAACCTAATATTTTCCTACTCATCAATTTCTTATACTTACATATTATATATTATCTCCTAATATGTACTTAATATACATATCTAATAGTCATATCACTTCAAATATCATCTCCCAATATCAATTAACACCTCAAAATACCTATTATATATTTACTACATAATATCTTAATAATTACATCTAATACCCTAAATGCTATGACTAGTATTCTCCATTAGATTTTAACATCCTAAAATATATAATTATGTACTAAATTGGTAATTAACTATTTAATTACTTAATTAACTCAAAATTATCCATTTTATGCATCATTTTAAGGCCTAAAAATTATCTAAAAATTTTTAAAATTAATTTTTGAAAAAGGGATTTATGGCACTATTTTATATTACTAAGTAGTTTATACAAAAATTTTGAGTCAAAAATTACACTCCTAAGCCTATTTATTTCTAAACTAAAACATACTCGGTTTTATATGATTTCTTAAGCACTAATATCACGGGACATATTTTTATCAAAATAATATTTTTCTTAAAAATTACATACAAAATATTTCACAATACCAAATTTCATAATTTTATAAGTATTTTTAACAAAATAGGAAAAATCATAAAAAAGATAAGACTCATCGGAATTGGTGGCTCCGGCTAACGCTGGCCATTAAGGCCTTGTCGGACAGCTTGGGCACTACCACCACTGTGTGGTGGTGGTGGCTGTTTACTCCCAGGTGCTCGTTTGGTGTGGGTTTCCCTCTAAAGCCCTATTTGCACACAAATTTTGTAATTTTTTGTAAAAAATACTCTTTCTTCTTTTTTCTTTACTCCATATTTTTTCTAGGTCCTAAACTAACTAAATGAGGAGTGAGAGTGAGTTTTTTGAATTTATAGGTGCTTAGATATTTTTTACATTAATTTTGAGGTGACATTAGCTTTATCTTCTTCTAAATTACCTTTTTTGTTGTGTTAATTTGATTGGCTAATTTTTTTTTTCTTTCTCCAGTTGCTACGACCACTTTCTAGACAATTCCACATTTTCCATAATTTTCCTAATTTTTTCTTAATTAATCATGCATTTTCTTTAATTAATTAACATTAATTTAGCTTATTTTGCTTATTTTAAGTAATTACATGTATTTCTACCTACATATAGATTTATATATGGTACAAATAAATATTATTTAAGTTATTTTATGATTTTTAGTATGTATATAATTTATCTCTAGCGATTCGTTAGTTATCGGAATGCATTTTACGTATTTTCGATAAATAACGGATAATACACTTAAAATTTAAAAATTTTATATTCTATCATTTTATTACTTATTTTCTTAAATTCAAACTTTTGGGATTACTTCTATTAATAATTCTAGCTTCATCGTAAAATTTGGGCTAGATCGGACAATTTGTTCGATCATCCTAAATTCTATGAAGTGAACCCCGAGTAACTAATTGTGGGGCATATAGCAGGAAAGCCAAGGAAAAGCTCCTTAGGCCAAAGTAGAACATCTAAGGTAACAATGTGACACTATGACATTAAGAACTCAACTTCCAAGCCTTAATGGAATCTTTCATCCTTAGTGATTGGGCCATCTTTGAAGAGATAACAAAGGCCCAAATAGGCTCGCCTCTTGATATAGGGGGCCACTTAAGCTCACTCATCCGATAGGAGAGCCTTTGTTCCCTTAAGTTGTTTTTCCCGATAATATGTTTTTGCATTTTTCTTCTAATTGACTACAATTCGTGTATTATGATGTAGTACCGTGGTGAGTTACTGCTCTGGCTCATGCATTATAACATGCTACTCAACGAAGTAAAGGTCCTTCGTTAGGAGGTGTTTAGTGCGCAAAAGGGCTACAGGGAGGCAAAGTCCTCTTCTAATTGTTTTTACAAAAATGTTTAGTAAGGCTAATCGACATCTACGCCGCTATTATGTATAGATGACTATGCTGAAGACTGAGTTGCAAGATGAGAAGCATAGATGGATGAATGTTGAGAGAGCTACAAAGAAAGCAAACATGCTCAAAACTCAATTGGAGGAAGAGCAGAAGTCCAAGGTTTAATTCTCCAAAAGGTTGGAGAGAAACGTGGTAAAGGGTGCTAAGGTGTTGTTTGACATGGTCACTCTGATGCTTAAGTATATATTAAGTAGTTAAGGGAATAAGGATGTTTTGAGTGCAAAGAGTAGATTAAGTGCGCAAAGTGATTAAGTAGTTTACCTTTAAGAGGTGACTTAGTATTTATAGAGGAGAGTTGTCGGAAATCGAGGAACTGTTAATAGACAAGTGGCACGTTTGCATGTTGTAGAGGGTGGGGTTGTACAGTCCAACGTAGTCCTAATTAGTAGGAGGCGGTTGTTGATCTAGTCTTCAAGCCTTATCCTTTGTCTTCTAGTCATTGTAGGTTGTTGAGATTGGACAGGTCATCTAACGGGTCTAGGCTAAGGTCTGCTAGGTGGATAGGCAGGTTGGATCCAGAGAAGAACAAGCTAAGCCATGAGTCCAAGTAGGTCGACATGGGCTTGAGGAGCCCAAGCCCAAAATATCCTATTAATAGGAAGTGTGTTGGGAGAGGATGGTGGTGGAATGGTGGATGGAGTGTGTAATATTTTGATTTGGTTTTTTTCTTTTAGTGTGAGCAAGCCGAACTAGCTTACTGGGTTGGGCAGATCCCAAAGGACAAACCACCTAAGCCCTTAAGGCCTAATGATTTATCCACTGATTCAGGCCTGTGTGCAACAAGCCGATTTCAGATCGAAACCAGCCCTTAAAGAGGTATAAATGAAAATTATGCTGAAAGAAATGGAGAAATAGAACCAAAAGCATTATGACAATGTAATGGAGAGAAAGAGAGAAAGAATTGTTAACAATAACATAGTTCATATTTAAAAAATTAGATACATTATTTTTTAAAGATCCCAAAACTCATGAGGAATCGTCGAGGCGTATGAAAATCAGGAAATAGTTTGTATTAACTTTCATGATAAGCAAGAAGCTAATACTAATAATTAAATAAGTGTAGTCAGACAAAACCTGAGTATTAACCTAGAAATGAAAATGGGTCAGGGTCAAGGAGTTGAATTGCAGTTGACCAAGAGTGAATGAAAAATAAATAAACCATTTTTATTTTAATTATTTGATAATATAAAATATGAAATTATAATAAATTGCAAGTTTAAATAATCTCCATGACTATTTAGTAAAAATATTAAATTCTACTAACCTTACGTTTAGTAGTAATTTTACCATTTATAATTTTTATTAAAACATATAAAAGTAATGCAAACATCACTATTTGAAAACTTTACACTTAGCTTGTCGAAACTTGTATGTAATTGCTATAAAGAAATCAAAGAGTAGTAAATTAATAGATTAAGTTTGAAAACAAAAGATGAACAAAGAAATTTTGAACTAAATTATTAGGCATCATGTATTTTATACTTTTAGATTAATTGTTTGCTGATCTAAAATTGTTATGCAAAATATTATCTTTTATTCTTGTAGAAGTCCACATTTGCTAATACAAGGCTATGCTTGACATAGAATGCTAAATATATTGCTTTTCTAGTCCATTAAATAATAAATGGGCCATCTATAGTTAGGTTTCTTGATGGAATCTCTAAGTTCCATGTTGGGGCTTTATGGCTTATTTGCTTTACTGAATGTAATAGTCTTGAAATACAATTGCTATTGATAAAGAATAGAATAAGGTCTAATAGCCTATGCTGTTCAGTTAGGATTAAAAAAGCTAATGAATAGATATATAGCAATAAAATGATTATGTTGCCCTTGTTCTTTGAAAAACCCTAAAATCTTCTTCTATCTTGCTAATGCCTCCATCTTCTTCATGAAGAAATGGATAAAAACCAGTTTGGGAACGAAAAACTTGAAGCCTTCATCTAAATAAAGCACAAAAAAAGAACAACTATTCATTAAATTTGGAATATACAAAACAAGCATGTCTATTTTACCAAGAACATGGATTGCTTCTTTACCTTTATTGGATTTCACATCCCAACAACTTGGATTAATTCAAATAAGCTCCTCTAAATTTGGATGGCTCGAAAAAGCTACCTCTATTGTAGCAATCACATAAATGACCATGACAATTATTGATGGAGGTGGTGGATATAAGAATGTGTACCATAGGTCTTTCATAATGAAGGTCGTCAAGATTTGTACCAAGTGAAGGTTATCGTAGTCACATTGGATCTAGTTGTCCTCATGGGTCAATGGGTTCAACATAGATGGTCGTAATAGGTTAATGACACTCGAGCCATGGTGGCTATGGTGGTAGTATAGCTGGGTTGTAATTGTAGCTATGATGAAAAAGAGGAGAAAGAAGAAAATTGAAGGTAACTAATGAATGTGTCATTAACTAAGATTGTATAGTCATTCATAAGGTCTTATACATGAATAATTATTTATTATTTGACAAGGTTTTTTGTCCCATCAGAAGGTTCGTAGTACCCCCTTTTCTTGATCTAACCTCTTCTTTGCTTTGGTAGTGAATTACATAAAAATGGGAGGTAGGTGGTGGACTCTTTCATTAGGGAAAGGTTGTTAAGTTAACACCCATGATAAGCCAAAATTATGGAATAAAGGGGGAACAAATAGTTAAAGTTTAGTGGATGGCAACTAGCGATTGCTCAATTTTTATTAACTTATATTTTAATTTTTTAAAACAATGCATATTTACCTATTTGACACAAATGGATTGATTAGGTTGCATTTGAACCCTTTGAATTGATCAAGTCAATATTGCTTGATGCAGATCCAGGCTTCAAGAATGGACTAGCCCATTCCAATAACCAATTTCAGTTAAACTAGCCAAGTTGATCTAAGTTTGACTACATTGGATAAGGACTTGCAAGATGACATTAGTATCAACATAAATGATGGCTTATCATTAATGTCATAAATGAAACCTTAGCACACTTAGCCGGTATACAGAACCTTAACCTAGCTTGCTCACCAAGGAACAAAACTCTCAAGAAATATTGGTTAACACCTAGCATACCTTGTCAGCTCTACAAGAGTCTAAAGGTACGCCATAAAAGCAATGATCACTCACTGCTTTTCACTATCTACTCATACTGCTTGAAGGACTTGTAAACCCCACAATATTTAAGGTTTAGTCCATAAGATCTATGGCGATCGAGTAGGTTATCTGATCGAACTTAAATTTTACGACGAAGTTATAAATATTAATAAAAATGATCTTGTGAGTTTGAATTTAAGAAAATAAATAATAAAATAATTAATTATTATAATATTGAATTATATATAAATTTTTCGTTATTTATCGAAAACGCGTAAAACGAGTTTTGATAACTAATAAATCAATAGAGATAAATTATATGTACACTAAAAATCATAAAATAACTTAAATAATATTTATGAGTATTTATCTGTATTATATATGTATTAATGTATAGGTAAAAATACGCGAAATTACTTAAAATACTCTAAATATGTTAAAATAATACTAAATAATAAAAGGAAAATATGGAAAAATGAAAAAATTCCAGAAATGAGGCATGACATGTTGGGAATTAAAGAAAGAAAATAGACTAACTAAAATTAGCAAAATAAAAAGTAGAAATGGAAAAGAATAAAGGACACTTAGCACTCTAAAAATAAAAAGAAACCTTAAACCTCTTCTATAAATACCTAAACCCATTCTAAAATTCATTTGGACTCTTAGGAATTAAAAAAAAAAAAATTAAGAGAGACTAAGAAGAGAGGAGAAAATATTTTTAGTAAAATTAGACAAAATAGTATGCATATAAGGCTTACAAAAAGAGCCCACATTCGACGACCACTTGGAGAGGAACGGCCACCACCACCAAATAATGGACCCCATGCCTAGAGCTACTGATAATGGTGCAAACCGTGACCAGGAGTAGATAAGGCTGGTTGCTGGATAGGTCCAAGTTTGCAGAAAGCTTGAAAAATGGTTTATGGGGAAAGGTACAAAAAGAGTGATAAAAACGAATGAAGTAGCGAGCAAAAATCTACGAACAATTTCAGAGGATATGATGCATCAAAGGAACTTCTAAGGACTCACGGAACAATTCGATATAACGCACGAATTGATCCAATGAGGTTACTCGCCACCTAACCTTGCTTAAGGGAAAGGATAAAAGTGATGCCGAGAGTAAACAAGCAATATTTACACGAGGAAGAAAGTACTCAAGTGTATTGAAGGTAATCTCCTCTCTTACAACTGCAAGTACATGAGTATTTATACTTGTAAAATAGGGCAAATTGCCCAAAAAGGAAAAGACAAAAAGAACATCTCCTAAAGGGGCAATGCATGTGTTACAAAGAGGCAAAAATGAATATACAAGAAAAATAATCATTGATGCTACAAATTTTACATGTGATACTGTATACATGGCGAAGTGGCATTGGCAGGATTGTTAGGAGATGCAGACAAAACGTATGGACAGATGGGCTTGTCTGAGCAGGGATGGCTTAATCAGTTTGGATTCACTCTCTCAGCTTCTTGGCAAGGATGATGCCGAGTGATTGGGCGGCTCAACAATAGAGAGTAATTGGCACCTCAACATGCCACAGAATAAAGGGTGGTCATACGGTATGGCATTAGAGGTGACTTGGCAAGTAAGTATTTGGCATCGGCAGGAGTTGGTTGAAACATGAGGATTCGTTGTGCCAGCACCTCTAATCCTTGGGCTCGGCTGCAGGTTAGGGGTTCCGTAACTTGATTCCCATCAATTGGTGACTAGAAGCTTGTCGATTGGTGGGTTTTGATTTCTTTTCTGAATTTGTTTAATTTAGTAAAAATATCAAATATACATGGAAAATTATGAAATTTGGTTTTCCCATGTATTTTTCCATGAAGAATCATAATATCAAACCAAATTTTTAAAATTTGAACTGCTTATATAGATTCTTCAAGAATAGGCTTGATTTTAACAAATTTTGTATGAATTTTCAAAGAGTAAAGATGTTATTTCGAGCTATTTTTTGGTGTGCATATTCCTCATATAATATATTTAATATAAATAAAAATAATTTTTGATAAACTACATGTTTGGTATTTATTGAAATTATTATTTTTTAATTGGCTTTGTTTTTCATATGAAAGAAGCAATAAGTTTTAATTAAATTCCTTAATGAAACTGATTTGTAATGATTTTTGAAGCTTAGTTATGATTTTAGGAATATTCAGTTTGAATCTTATAATTTTATTTGGTCATTTACCTAATTTAAGTTAATTCTTGGCAAAATTGGACCTAAAATTGATATTTCGAAAAATAATATATATTAAACTATCTTAATTCTTCTCATGATCATAACATAAAAACCATAATTGACTAAGTATAATATATTTTTCATAGCTTTAATGGAGCTTGAATACTAAGTATTATATATTTACCCAGCATTTATGCATAATATGTAATAAATATGTAGGTAAAGGAGTATATTTAAGTTCAATTTTTTATTTAGAGTTAATTAGGTATAAATTTTGATTTAGAATATAATTAGAAATTTTGATATGTTATTGGATGATGAAGAATGATATATGCAATATTAGAAGTGTTAGATAGGTGATATAAGTGTATAATTTTTAATAATACATAATATATGTATATAGGAATTTAATGGATAGAAAATATTAAGTAAAATTTAATAGTATTATAATATTAGAAATATGATATAAATTTGATTTCGAAGGTAGATTTACAAAATTATATAAAAAATATAAGTTATTCTCATATCGAGAGTTAATTTAATAGTGAAATTAGGTATACAGTATACCGTATAGATCAAAATACTAATTAGGGGCTAAATATGATATTTATGATACTTAAGTGAAATGTGATTAACTGCACATAATGATTTGAAACAAGTTCCCAGGGTTCACATATAAAACCTACAATTAGAAACTGAATTAGAACTTAGCCTAAATTAAGAATAATTATAAGAGACTTAAAGATCTGAATAATTAAGTATAATAAAACCCTAAACTGAAGATAATAATAAAAATTTTAGAACAAAACTTATCTATGGTAGTTATGTGGAAAATAAAACAACATTTGTATTATAGCGATTATTGGCGATGGCCTGTATGAGTCATACCGTGAGTAAATAAGTAGGGAGTCCAAGTAAATTGGGATTAATATATTACTGTATTTTAAAGTGCTAATTTATAGTACTTGGATGCTTGAAATTACACTTAATTATATTTGTTAGACAATTGATTGTGTGCATACCTTTGTATGCATGTTTCTAAATGTGGTTATATGATTCTAGTTGATATTCTGTATTAAAATTCGTGTAATATTATTGAAATGATTGAATACCCTAAACTGGACCTAACTAGATATATGACTTATAATTTTAAAACGAATTTGCATAGCAACCCAATAGAGGAAATATTTAGGGTTCTCCAGCTAAATATTGATCTCTTTAAAAGAGATAGCACTGGATAATATAATGGGTCCCTTCTTCATTCTTAGTCAAACTAAGTGATAGGAGAGGAGGCGCGACAAGATTGAAATCAATGGTTCGAAGGTAGTTACGGGAAGAATAGTGTCTTTATTACATAAGTTTAGATTTGGTCGTAAGCTGTTGCATAAACATGGAAACTCCTTAACCCAAATTTGAGCTAGTGTAATTTCTCTAATCTCACGATGGATCGGATGATGTTATATGATAGCATTTGCTTGTACATGCATTGTATTTAACTAACTTAGTTGATAACCCTGTTTATATTTGAGGTATAATTTTAAGTCTCCGTCTTAACTTACAAAACGATTATTTACTCATATCTCCATAAATGTTGTTGCAAGTGCTAGTTAGGAAGCGATCTTTTAATTAACTTGAAACTAGCAACTGTTGGATCTTGAGGGAGTAAAAATATAAAATCGAGGATCAATTATCCTCTCAAGTTTGGATTTTATATTTAAAGCTTATAGTATCAATTTATGTATTACTTAAATAGATTATGATTAGGCTACTAAATCTTATAAACATACTCAGGTTGTTTTAGTGTAAATGAGTATTTTTCATAATTTCATACGTAAATAATATGTTTAATTTATGAACTGTTTACTTCAAAACGTATTAGTCATGAACACCTTGTGTAAATCAAGTCTACGATAGTCGCTGTAAGGTAAGCTTTTATCCTAAAATAATTTGCACAGTGAGTTTATTATAACTCTGCTATTTCAGGATGTAATAGGACCTACATTAGATGAGCAAGATCCACCTTCCATTTGTCTCGATCTTGGAGGAATAGGTATACATACAAGAGGATTACCATCTACGTAATGAGATCTTAGAAGCTACCTCCAGCCTATAAAACCACATAGATGCCTCCATGGATAGGGATCAACCCCCTTCACTACCTAAATCCCCATATTGATTATGGTTCACTTTCTAAACCCGTAACCATAGATGGATTTGGTGGGAGTAGGGGAGCCCCCCATAATTGAGAAAGATTAATTTTTAATATTTTAAAAAATGAAAAATATACGTATTAAATATATATTTAAAAAGTAAAATATAATATGAAATTGGATATATCTTAATGGTTAAGTGTTTAGTTTTAAAACCTTGAGGTCTATATTCAATTCTTATATTTGTCATTTTATTTTTTCCATATGCATTTATTGTATCGTTTTACTTTTTTATATATGCATTTTTTGTTTAAAAAAATTAGTCCTTTTACATTTATTAAACTTTTCTTTAAATTTTTATTAGTAATACACAATAGACAATAATTACAATATTTACATTACAAATATTCTGGTCTTATCATATAAACTATTGATAAATAAATACAGTTGTATGATTTGGTTTAATTATGTTTTTTTACAATCAATGTGACAAAAATGAATGTGAATTATTAAATAATTGATTAATTAATCACTTATATTCAAAATGGCATTTTTTTAGTATTACTAATGAAACAATTAGACAAAGTTATCATAAAAAAAGACAGTATAACACTTATATGTCTATCAATTTGCTTTATCGTTGTATTAGTAATTTCCTACTTAAATATTTTTTAATCTATATTTTCTAAAAATAAAATTTACATAAGTCTCTATATATTAATGTAATTTTTTTATAAATTAATAGTTAAATTTTATTTAGTACATATGCATAATAAAAAGGTCAATTTTTTTTTAACTTCTTGTAAAGTATACTAATCACCCTTAATCATTTTCAAAAAGAATTTTCCATCCTATTAAGCTTTATGAATTATTGCAAGTTAAATTATTAACAAGATCCTTTAACATATATAGGATACAATATAATTAAGACAACAATAAAATATTTTCTTATCAATGATTTTAACATTTACTTAATTAAGATAAGTCCGACCTCCTCAATTATATCATACTGGATTTATCCCTGTCTTAAACCCTTTGAATGTTCATCTTAGAGATTCTTTACTTTCTTTAAACCCATTGCCTCTGACACCTTCTTAACTCATGTATTCTTTTTTCTAAACTTGATCTAAGCCTAAGCTAGATGATCGAACCTAAAGGTTTTTTCAAACCAAATTTATCAAGATTCATTTTTGTTTTTGAGTCTATAGTAATGTGGATGTAGACCTATAGAAGTTTGAAGTGATAAGGGATGATGTACGTAATGATGCTAATGTTGAGAATGATAATGACAATGAGTAGATAAGGTTTATGGGATATAGGACACTAGCAGTGTAATCAATAGGATGCGGGGTATCAACTTAACCAAATGCCGAAGTTTAGATCATCCACTCCTCACTTGGATATCTCATTTGATTCCTTATTTTTGTTTATGTTATTTAGACATCTTATTTTTTATGTTCCCTAAATTATCTCATCTTTATTAGGAACGCCACATTCATTTAGTCCTTTGTTTACAAGTTTATCATTATGTATAAATAAAACACATGTATACTATTTTAGCTAAACTTTGATTCCACTTGTTTGGGAAACGTTTGAGACTTGGGTTTCCTCGCTTGTAGAGTGTTGCGAACTGTGGGTCTCGTCTCCATTTCAGTAACTTATTACCTAATTGCTGCAAAGGATTAACGGGGACGTTCACTTAGGGTTTTAAGTTAATAATAGTTGAGTTCTTATTAGAGAGAGAGAGAAACTATCGTATCGTCAAAATTTGTGATAGTGTAATTGGGGTTTTCGAGACTTCACAACAGACTTTTGTTTGCAAACAGAGAATCGATGGCTGAGAGTCACTTGGGAATTTCGATCTGATTTTACTCTATGTGTGAAAATATGGAATGTTCCCTTGGGTTGTTCAATTTTTTCTGAAATTTCAGTGATTTGAGAAATGTGTGTGTGAGTGTTCGGAACTTGCAGCCAAGTGTGTGCGTGAGGGTCGGTGGCATGCATGAGTTTGGGCGTGTAGCTATCATCAAAGTTGAGTTGGTTATGTGCAGTCGGTGGTTCTAGGTTGTGTATGAAATTGCGACCGTAATTTGTGTTGGTGGCTGTCGAAGTCATGTGTGTACCATAAGTTGAGAGTGGTGCTGTGGTTGTCGGACTTTGTGTGGCTGTCGGCGTTTCTGGCCTTGCAGTGTTCCATGTGGTGGTTAAGTGGATTGCTGTGACTGTGAAAACTACAGAATTGTAGTCCTAGGGTGTATTGGAACACATTCTACAGTCGTAAGTATACGTTGTAGTGTGCTAATGCAGATGCGATTATTATCTGTGTGCTTGCCGAGCCAAACAAGCAAGGAGTCCAAGCTGCTGATTTGCCGAACTACTACAAGCTCCATCCAACGCTGAACCGACCAAGTTTGTGCTGTTTTGTATGAGTGTCGAACTGAGGTCGTGAACATTGTCCAAGCTGAAGTCAAAGTTCCCGAGCTATTGCAGCACATTCCGAGTTGAACTACAAGTGAAGCACCGAACCGAGCTAACTTGAAGTGGACTCATGCTGTGCTGTTGCGTGTAAAGGCTGTACCGAACTATTGTTGAGTTGTGTCGCGCTGTCATGTACTATGCTGTTGAAATGTGTTGGTGTATACGCCGAGCTATCCTAACCTGGTGTAGAGAAGTCTGAAGCCACTAAGAACAATTGGTCTTGGACAGTTGTCGAACTGAAGTGTTAGGAGTGCTAACACGTGTGAACTTAAGAAATTCCTATGTGAGCTACAGGTTCGAACTAATGTTTCATATTGCCGAATTAACTTGGTTAGTGCTAAGTTGAATTGGGTTGTGTAACTGTTTGACTTCTGAGTTGTCGTAAGTGCTTGACTGAGCAGAATTACTTCAACTTGCCAAACTAAAATACTAAAGTATCCAAGTCGAGCTGAAGAAGTGTATCCAAGCTGTTTTGTGAACTGCTAAACTGAACTCTGCATCTGAGTTGAATGGACCTTGCCGACCTGAACTGGATTAATGATCCGAGCTCCGAACTACTGTGATCCAAAGTGCCTAGCTAAGTGACTTTGCTGAACTATTGTGTGGGGGCTAACGTAACCGTAGCTGCTGCTGTGTCGAATAGAACCAAGTTTTGGCAAGTGGCTAAGTTAGTGAGCTGAGATTATGTGTATTGGGCTGTCCACTAGAGGTTCGAGCTGTAGAATTGTCATATCCGAGCTACTGTTGTGAAGTACTATCGCATTGTATTGTGCTGAGCTTTTAGTGACTGGGGCTTTGCTAAGCTGCCTGGATCATGTAACGTCTGAGCTGACTCTGTGTGAATTGTGTTTTGATCGATGTCGAGCTGAAGTGTGTCATATACTCGACTACCAAGCTGTATCTTAAAGCATGCCATACTGAACTGCAATCGTCCAGCTTCTTTGTTGCTTCAATATACATATCGAGTTGAATTGAGTAGTGATCCGAGGTGCTAAGCTTATGTTTGTTAGTGTATCCGAACTACTGAGAATTGTCAATTGAGTTGCTGTCAAAGTGTTGTGCTGCTTGTTAAAATTGCTGTCGAACTGTTTTATGCAATTCTTATTGAGCTAATTGTAGTACTACCTAAGTTTACCAAGCTGCAGCATTCCAAAATGCCCGAGCTGTTATTTCTTTTTTTAACTAAATTACTAATATTCAGAGGCCAAGCTAGCTAAGCTATTGTGAAGTACAAGTCGTATTATTGAGTCCAAATAGGAGAACAACAAAGAAGTTGAAGCCAAGTTGTCCTTTTCTTAAACCAGTTGAACTGCTAAAGTCCTAACCGTGTGCAAGAACCAAGGATTACTGACCTTTTCTGCAGTAGTTGAATTACGAAGCTCCTTATAAATTAAATCAAAGAGCCAAGTATAGGACCGAGCTCCTCTTTTCCAAGAAGCTGATCTGTAGTAGTGTCTTGCTGTTGCCGAACTGCTACAATCGAAAAGAATACCGAGTTGTTGGAGCAACTGCCTTGTGACTTGTGTAACTGAACCGAACCATCCTAATTTTCGAGCTGAACATGTGAAGGTGCAGAAGGGACTAGCTGTTGTACATGTTAGTGCTGTTGTACCTTGCGAAGGAATTGTTGTAAATATCAGTGTCGTGTTGTCTTGGACAAGAATTTTACTGAACTAATTGTCCTTGCGCCAGAGCTGTGTTGGTCGTCCGAGCTTATTAACGCATGTACCTTGCAAGCTTGCGTGCCGTGCTATTGGTGTTGGTTGGACCAGCAAGTAGTATGCTGTTGAATAATTAAAGTGCCGAGTTCTTGATTTTATTTAGGCATTGTTGAATTGAAATTTATCTGATATGGTAACTAGAGCTCAACAAAGGTATTGATATGCATGAGACTTAAGAAAGAAATCTTCTTACCAAACAACAAATCCTACTTCCCCTTATGTGCCGAAACAATTAGAGATTCTACTTGCTAGGCTCAAGGAGATTAGGGATAAAACAACATAGCAAAAGAACACTCAACTAGAGAATACTGAAGAAGAGAAACTGAGAGAGGATATGAGAGTTAAGGATGTGAAGGAGGTTGATAAGGAGGGACAAGACGAGTTGCAACTTAGCACCCATGTTCTTGACATGATCCTATTGCCATTGACACTTAGTACTATTGATGATCACAAGTACTACTATATTAGCCATCTACATGTTAGATTCTTTTATTTTGATCCACTAATGGGGTTGTGCAAAAATGATATGTGTTGTAGTGGTGTTGTACCTATGAGATAGTATAGGCTGCTTATTAGTGTTTTCCAAAGTCATGGTGATGGATATTCCTATTTGGGTTGTATTCTTCTTATCCTTAGTTTAGTTCTCTTACATTGGAAGAATTTGAAGTATATAGATGGAGGAGAGAAGAATGGAGTTGTGAGGAAGGAGATTAGGTGATAACAACTGAAAATGTATTTGGGAAGCTAACAATAGATAAGCGTAAAGCTCTAAGAACACTTGAGGATGTGGAGAAGTTTGAGTTCTTACATGTTCAAATTCCCCGAGCTCATGATATGTTTAAGTCTGAGGTTATGTTATTCCCCATGATTGATAGTTGTTGGAACTACTTAGGGGGAATTGATAGGGCACTTGATGAGTGGGAGGAAGGGTATATGATGAAGAGCTTAGTTGACCGTGCTCATGATAAGTGAAAAGAGTGTCGGATTGTATTTGCTTTGATCATTGAGCTGAGTTATTGTAGTTTATTTTTGTTTTGCTCTTGCAGATTTGTTTTTTTATCTAAGTGGAAGTTGGAGTAGCCAATTATCAAGTTTTAGGTTGAAACATTTTCAAGAGGGGGATGATGATAGGATTTGGGGTATCAACTTAATCAAATGTTGAAGCCTAGCTCATCCACTCTTCACCCAAACATCTCATTTGATCACTTATTTTTGTTTATGTTATTTAGGCATTTTATTTCTTATATTTTTCATAAATTACCCTCATCCTTATTTTGTATTTGTAGGAATGCTACTATGGCATTCTTTTATTCCTTTTATTTATGAATTTGTCACTATGTATAAATAGAGCACATGTATAGAGTTTTAGATAGACCTTGACATTTAATGAAAAACCCCTGAGATTTTTCTCTTGAAAGACTTTTCTCTTGGAAAAATCTCCTCTACCTTCTCTTATCAATCCTTTTAATAAGGATTGTGGTAAGCAACCTTATCATTCGAACTGGTGTATCACATCAGGTGACTCTTAGGTTGTATAGGTTCTTGTTGGTGTGTCATATCCAGCTAAATAATTTACGGATTTGCTAAAACCCCCATTTTATTTTCTTTTTCTTATTCGTTGTGATACTTCTCCGTGTGTCCGACTCTGAGGACACATCAGTAATGCTCTGTCCCTAAAGTACCTATGAAAGGTTGTCATGGTTGAAATAGCTTACAACTTGTAACATAAAATATAGGTGAAATTATAAACAACCCTCCTAAACTTTTATATGTTGTGAATATTCTCCTTGCACTTTGATATGTTGGTAACATAGAAAGCAAATGTCTTAAATTTTGCCAATTAATCAAAGCTTATTTGCAACTTTTGAAAGTTCAATTGGTATATCTACATCAAGGTTAAAGATTGAGTTATTTGCATTTTCCCCTAAATATAAGTATCTAAATATGGGTAAACTGCGAAACCTAGTAATATATTGTGCACATATAGATACATATGTTACACCGTATGGATACCTAAATAGATATATAGTGCATAAACGATAATAAACAACAAACACTAGTCTAATTTATCATCTTGCTTAGGCAAAATGACATACGAAAACAAACCTATTATAGTAACTAAGAACTAAAAACCAAAAAAATCAAAACTAATTCTAATTCCAATTCCATCACCAATAATAAGATTAATTCCAACTACAATTCCAAAACTAAGGATCCATTAATCTTTGGGCTAATATCTAATACAAAGATCAAGAACAAATTGATTCTACAAATTTCAAAATAGAATCAATGTCCAAGAGTCAAGACCAAGGGTCTGAAGTTAAGATTAAGAATACATTAATTTGAAAATTCTAACAACTGATACCAATAATAAATCCATATGAATCCAAATATTCTAAGATCCGATAACTAAATGAACTGATATATTCCAAAATCTAAGATCCAATAACTAACAGCAATACTAGGAACAAAAGTAGATTATAGACCTTAAGAACCTTGAATAATAAACCAAACCAATTTTGATCCTCAAATCCTAAGAACCAATAACTAAGACTATGTGAATCCAAAGATTTCAAGATCTAATAACAATATGAAAATGTAGTTTTTCAGATCCATAAATGATCATCTTATGCATTATCCATCATGGCTATTAGTTTACTACTATGAGACCTCAAGGTTAAGTGTCACATATAAATTATGGGAAATTGTAGTACTAGTTTATAAGGTTCTTGGCTATAAATACCTTGTCAATATAAACTTGAAACTTTTAGGCCAAATGGTTGAAATGAGCATATTAGTATTTGTTAGCTTAGTTATTTATATGCTTTTGGCCTAAGGCGTTATAAATAATATCGGAGCGGACCCCCTGTCAATAGGTAGATGATTCAGGTCTGGCTTTAGTTTAGAGAAGAGGTTTAAGGAAGGTGGCGAGTGGCACTAAGGTGTGACTCTTTGTATACTTCTAAGATGACTTATAGGTAGTAAGTAGCCTGAATTGTATATCGAAAGGGGGGGGGGGGGGGGGGGGGGTAGATCTGGGCTCAATTGTAAGATCAAGCAACGAAGACATCGCGTATTTAAGAAGGGGAAATTGTGAGAACCCATGATTAAGTGTCTCACATGGATTATAAGAGATTGTGGTACTAGTTTATAAAATCATGATTTTGAATACCTTGTTAAAACAAACTTGAAACTTTTAGGCTGAATAGTTAAAATGAACCTATTAGTATTTGTTAACTTGGCTATTCATTATTTTTGGCTTAGGGCATTACAACTGCCGCTTGCAATAGCGTCGAATACTGCTAATGTCAAATATAATCTGTTAACAACTTCTCTTTTAAATGCTTAATCACGTCAAAGTATCTCAGCATATCTACGACTCCTTTACTCACAAATAACAATTTAGTACCTAATTCTATTAGCCATATCCTCTCAAATGTTCTTACATTTTCTAGTAGAACACTTTGAACCTTCATAGCCAAATACTAGATATACAAACAACAACAAACACCATCCCATATATAAATATTCTTGAAAGAATAACAAACACAATTTCATAATTAAATATTCTTTACATCCATTTCTTAAATCCAAACACACAACCAACATACATCAATGATTGATGTACCAAAATACAACCCAACACACTAAACTAACTAGATTTGATAAAAAAATACTAAAACCATGCGTAACATAATCAATCAATATCTCATTTACAACGAATGATCATATTTTTAACTCAAAATCCTTAAAGCGGCCCAATCTAATTGGCTAAGGGTTAATAAGGTCAACCACCACTCTTAGAAAGGTAACTTAGTCAACTAACTTCGAAACTAGTCCAACTAAGTTGCTACTTATCCAAACTTGATTTGTTTATTTTCATCTAAGTCTGCCAAATTTCCCATGTGGTCGATCGCTTTTTCATAAAATGCATTTTTTGCAATTTTCTAACTTAGAAATTCAACATAAGGCATTCCCAATTAGATTTCTAACCTAAAATCCTCTTTTTATTCTTATTAATCCATAATTCCATAAAAATCATTGTCAACCTCAAAAAATAAATTATCTCTAGCTTTACACTATTCATTGAATTCTATAATTTATTAGGCCATCCTGGAATTGAACTAGAGACCTTGCCCGTGAAGTAAATCATCGCACCTACGGTTTGTTAACTTTTCCACATTCCTTTCTTATGTCAAAGACTAAGAGGATAGCAGGGCTAAACAGAAGAACTTTCTAAGTTTCCAAAAATTGCAGACATAGATCAAGAAATTGAATTTCAATTATTTATGGAAACATATCAATTAGTAGAACCTTTGATAAAAGAAGGAGATACTGTATATAGATCACTCACATTTTCTTCTGAATTATATGTATCCACAGGATTTATTTGGAAAACCAATAGGGATATGCAAGAACAAACAATTTTTCTGGGAAACATTCCTTTAATGAACTCCCTGGGAACTTCTATAGTGAATGGAATATACAGAACTGTGATCAATCAAATATTGCAAAGTCCCCCCTTCTTCCTTACCATGGTAAGTCTTTGTGAAATAACTGCAATGAGAAGAAAAAAGAAGGCGTTAAGAGACCCACCTGGCCCAACCCTAGACACTCTAAGATCCCTTTTCAAACCTACTCCCATGTCGAGTCAAGAGATAGATAAATAGACACATCCCATTGCACTGATCGGGGGTGTTCGTAGTAACTAAGGGGGTCGAAGACCAAGAAGTGAGTTATTTATCAGCCAAACATTCTTCTTACGGCTAGATCCAATCTCCTGGTCCCTGCAAAAAGGAAAAAGAATTTTACGTTCTTCCTTTCGAGAAGGGAGGATTAGGAAAATCCTATTGATTGTAGCTTTCTCCAAACCTTTGGGAAAAGCATGAAAAAAAAAGGCTCGAATGGTGAGATCCCTCCGTCACCCCAAAATGAAAGGAGTGATCTTGTAGTTCTTTGTTTGTGAAGATATGTTATTATGTGCTCCATTTTATTTTCCCATTGAAGCCGAACCTAAACCTGCGCTCAAGAGATAGCTATCCATATACTAATAAGGGGTATATGGATTCTCGAGAAGAGGAGCCATAGTGGTTCCCCCCCGGACCGCTTGGATCGATTTTGGATCTCATTCGTCTTCGTTAAAGATTCCATTTCTTAGTTTCGATTTTTTCTGGTTTTGCTTTTTAGAGTCCTTTTCTATTTTTGACATATATATACATATATATAAAGTAGCGAACAAACAAAAAGAATAGATAAAAATCAATTTATTGAGAAAAATAGAACTTATTCAATGAATTTATCAATTTCAACTTTGATGAGATGCTAAATAGATAGAATAAGGGTCTATTAGAAAGAATTTGTATAATATCGGATTGAAAGAAGTATGTAGTGAAATTGTATCATTCAGGAAAACGAAATTGAGCGATTCTTTCCTTCTTCTAACTTAGAAAGTATCGATAGATACTATCTAAGAGATGTTCGAAATGAATATGAATTAATGAAATTATCAAAACTCTTATCATAAAGAATGAAATGAATTTTTTTTTTAAATATCGAACAGAGTGATCAATTTTATCATTTAGATGAATAAAATATTATTATGAAAGCTAAGAACGCGGGGGTGAGCCACCGATTCAGGTACAAGATACTATCATTACCGCCTAGACAATTAGACATCTAACCTGTAATCGCAACCGCCCAATCGCAAGAGCGGAGCTCTACCAACTAAGCTATATCCCCCCGAGCCAAGTGGAGCATGCATAAAGGAGTCAGATGCTTTTTCTATTCTTTTCTTTCCTTGGTGCAACTAGGCCATCCTGGACTTGAACCAGAGACCTTGCCCGTGAAGTAAATCATCGCACCTATGGTTTAACCGATTGGGAGAGAATCAATACATTCCTTTTCGGGAGCGATTCATCCTTCCCAAACGCAGCATACAACTCTCTGTTGTACTACGCTCTCTAAGTGTGCTTCTTCCCCCCTTCTTCCTTATCATGGCAAGTCTTTGTGAAATAACTATGATGAGAAGAAAAAAAAAAGGCGTTAAGAGACCCTTTTGGCTCAACCCTAGACACTCTAAGATCCTTTTTCAAACCTGCTCCTATTTCGAGTCAAGAGATAGATAAATAGACACATCCCACTGCATTGATCGAGGGCGTTCGTAGTGACTAAAGGGGTCAAAAACCAAGAAGTGAGTTATTTATTAGCCAACAAATCTCCACCGGAACAATTCACCTTATTTATTTATCAATAATATTACTACTTAGAGATTGTGGTTTTCTTAATTTTTCACAATAGCTAAAGCTGAATCTCTTCAATGTACTGTTAATTCCCTTAGAAATTCGCTAGAAAAATTGTCTGATGACAAAAAATTGCGTAAGAGGGACCAATGACACGAGAAGAAGAGAGATATATCTCAACTATTCTCTAAGGTTTCTGTAAATAGAAAAGTTAGGTTAGCAGCCTCTAAATGAAAAGAGGTTAAGGGTGGAATTATCAGTTTGTCCTAACTTTAGTGATTTATGGTTATTACAAACAGATTATAATATATAGAAAAACTAAGAACCAAAATAATATTGGAGACATGATATAACTTTATTTATCTATATGAGTGTTGCTTTATAATATAATAGCTTATAATTTAATACTTATCAAATTTCACTATAATTACTACTAACGTTTTATAGGTTGAATACCTAGTAGCCTACAAATGCAAAAAACTTACAAGATGTCCTATAGTTTAGAACCTTTAATTTATATGGTCAATGTTCTAGATAGATTCTACGGTAGGTTTGAGGGTATATTCAACAGGTTCCAAAAACTTATGACCATTTGCTACTTTAGGATTTTTAATGTCTGCGGTGGAATCTACTTGAACATGTGGGATCCACCAAGTTTAATAGGTTCCAATACTCAACCTTACTTAGGACATTTTGTTGACAGTGAAATGCAGCGCGCAAATTTTCATGTTCTAGTCATCCGCTGAACCTACAAGTAAGAGATCTAGGTTAGACCCAAGCACGGATTCGACCTAGCTTATCCTGATTCTAGGCTGGGTTATAGACCCACTGATACCGATTCACTGGTTCGATTTTCGAACCTTTGAGCTATAACATCCCCAATATTTTCTTATAATTAAAGTTAAAATTAAAAATATTGACTTGTTATATCAGTAATACGGGACAAAAAGAATTAAAAGATTACAAAGAATTTCAAAAAGCAAAATTTAGTCCCAAGCTAGATTAGAGTTGGTTTTTCCTCTTAGTAAAAATCTATATATACCAAGTTAGACAAGTCTTTAAATACTCTAAATGGAAAATAATATTTTTCTAGTTAAATTGAATTATTTGAAAATTTCCAATTTTATATGTATTTTTTAAATTTAATTTTTCCTTTTTCCCACTGTTTTTGTTCTTTCATTTTTTTTTTTTTTTTTTTAATGCTGGCAAGTCAAGACCTATTGGATCCATGAGTCTTGGACCGGTGGAGCGGTTTTGAGTCGGATCTCGATTTAGACTCGATCCTGTTTAGGTCTAATCTAGGTTGCTAACATCTATTGCCATTTGCTTCTTGATTAATGCTAGAGAAAATAGTGACCAGTGACTAGGCCTCTCCCAGTAAGCAACTAATTTTATAATCAGATAGCAGTAAATTGAATCCTCACTTTCTTATGTTAACTTCCTACTTTTATCCTTGTAATTATCATTTGAAATCGTTTTTGTATTCAAATTAGCAATAATTAAGTTTTTTTTTTTTTTTTAATAACACGGTTTGTTAAATCAATCAAATAGAGAAAAGAAAGCAGCTTACATTATTAAGTCACGATTGGCTTTTTGACTGGGAGTGGTTTGGTGAGTAGCTTTTCTCTAGTTGATATATATATATATATTATATATATATATATATATAGAAGACACAATTTTAAATTATTTCAAGCTCTTCTATTTATGGATACACCCATCACAATGCAGATCCCAATAAATTTAAAAAAGCTGATCTCCTTTTGACAAACCTTAAAAAAATAGAAATATATATTTTCTTTCAATTACGATTTTTTTTTTTTTTTAAATGAAATCTTCATGGCAAATAGAAGTTTTCTAGAGGATAATAACTAGTGCATAAGAAAGCAGGCGTAAACAAAAGACAAGAAATGGCCGGACGTGCCAATAAGACGACCAAAAAGCCTTCAAACCGTGTAGGTTGTTCCACGCTTGAACTAGAGACAACAACAAAGACAATGTTGCCCAGGACTGATGTAGGCATATCTATTGGCTAATAAAAAAACGCAACATCATAACTATGGTGTGAAGTCGTCAAGTCTTCTTTGGGATCTCCTATTTGAGTCATAATCTACAGAGTCTTCTCTTTTGCCTCTATATTCAACAACGCAAGAGACTGAAAACTCACCTGAAGAAAATGGCTGTAAGTGCTCTGCCTTCTCTCGTTTACAGTGTTGAACCCTTAAAACTTTTGGTTCATGCTAAAAGTTTGGTTTGTTGGGCACTAGGAATAGGTGATTCATTGATTATCTAGAGTTATGGAGGAAAAATATGGTCCATTATGGAGTAAAACAACGAAATAGGATTCATATAACCAATTCCATAGAGTAAAAATGAGTTTTGAGTATTATTGTATAGGATTTGGTTATCTATGATTATTCAACCTTTTATTTAAGCTAGTTGATACTCGATCCTTTTAGGAAGTCCCTCGCCAGCACTTGCAAAGTTTACTCTACGGTTTCCAAACTACTAATTACATGTTTTCTTATAAACCCTAGTAAAGAAAATTCTTAATTTTATTGCATCGATGAGCGATAATAAACCCCCCCACAATTCATTATGAAAATAAAAAACAAAATTAGAAAATGAATAGGATTGCTTGCATTATATATATATATATATATTAATAGAGTTTGGCGTAGATCTGCCAACTTATAATTGAACAGTGTAGACTAAGATTATGGTTGCAACCACAATACAGATGAGAATTAAATGTTGACAACTCGACCTGTTTTCTGTCACACACCTGACCTGACCTAGAACTCTAAGCAAACAACATTAGTTATATCTGGTATCTGGTGGATTATGATAATTTTCGTTATCTTTCTACTTTTGTTTTGAGAAAATGATTTAAGTTTCGTGTTTCTGCCTCTGCATCTAGAAAAAAGGATTTATTAAGAGTAAGATGTTAAAGTATAATGTTCGGCTGTGGACAAAATCGAATAAAAATCCAACACGTCACTTTGCATAACCACGCATTGAAATAAAATTTACCGTCACATATTTCCACCGCTCCTGATAATCTATCGATGAGAAAAGTATTGCACTACATTATAGATTTGAGATGATACAAGAACTTTATGAATATTTAGCTTAATAACATAAATATTGGCATACCAACATAAAGGATTGGATTTAAATTTTCCCTCTCTAAAGTTGTAATATAGAAAAAAAAAAAAAAGATCAACTTCAATATGTTAATCCAACCTTTATGGCATCCAATGAATGAATTTATGCCGTCTACATTTATTAATTAAAAATCAAATATCATGGCTACTATTTTGACGACGACTTTACCTAAATCAACTAATAAGCCTACATTTCACTTCAAATTGCAGAAAATAACATTCTAAAGAGTTGATTGTAAGATGCTTCTCCGAACAAAAATAAATCGGAAAATTTTATTAATGCATGCATGGAAATAGAAAGTGGCTTTTAAGTGAATCAGTTTTCTGAGAAAACGGGCGGAATCATTTAGCTTAATTTAATAGACAGAACCACAAATCCACCTAAAAGTAAAATTCAATTGGTGACCTCCAGGTTACCGAATGCATATCTTAAAAAAGACAAAATCTCATGTCTCACATGATCTTCTCTCTTTAATTATGCAAGATGCATTGCACTGATAACAACTGGAACAAAACATGTGGTTTCTCATGCTCTAAACTTTATTTTTCCTTTCATCATCGTCTTCTCTTTATCGCAGTCATCAATTTTCCGCCCCTTACTATTACAAATGTCTTCCTTACAGCATCATTCACATGTACCGAAATTTGGCAATTGGGATGGTGACAACGTACCATACACTGTATATTTCGAGAATGCGCGAAAAGAGAAAGCCGGCATAAAGATGAATCCTAACGATCCTGAAGAAAACCCTGATCTCTTCAATATATATGGAAGAGAAGGGAATGAAAGTGGTGGTGATAATAACCAACAAGTGCATGGTCTTAGCTATATGAGTTCGGACAGATACGTGCAGAGTAGTGAAGGGCACAAAAAGGTCGGTGGTCATAGGAGAACCCCTTCTGATCAACAAAAGGTTGGGAGCCATAGAAGTGTGACATCGGACTCTGGCAGTGAGAGGAGCACTTCTGAGTATTCGCGCCGACAACAAAGCCGAAATCGTCCTGGATCTGAGTATAGGAGGGGTGGAACTGAAAACACCAGCAGCTTCTCTCAATCGGTGCCAGGTGGTCACGGACATACTAGGCAGAAGAGTGGAAGCCAGCCACCTGATGAAACGGTAAGCATAATGTTAAGTCAGATCATTCAGTTTCATCTATTTTTTTTCTTTTTTTTTTTTAAAAAAAAACACTCTATACTTATCTATATTTCATCCGTACCTATTTATGCATATCACATATTAGGATCAAATCCTAATCGTACTACATAATCCTTAAAACCCTTTAATGGCATGTCTTTTTTTAAAGGATTAGCTAACATCAATTTAGTGCTTATGTGCTCAATGAACACTTTGTATTCCTTTATGTAGTCCCTTATGGCTAAATACTTAACATTGATGTGTTTACTTCAATTTCCACTTTTATTGCTCTTAGTCAAGAAAACAATATCTAAATTGTCACAGTACTTCCTCAATGGCTCAAAGATGGAATCTACTATTCTAAGCCTAGATATGAAACCATGTGAAGTTACCCCAAAATAAGAAACAAACTCGTCCTCAATAGTAGAAGTGGTAGTTAAATGGCTTTACCAATAAGTATAAACATATATCTTAATGTTGATTTTCCATAAATCAACACATCTAGTGAAGTCTAAATCCAAGTAACCAACTACCTCTAAATTGCTGGTTTCTCTATACATAAGTATGTAGTCTTTAGTAACCTTAAGGGACCTAATCACTATTTTGATTTTTCTTAAGTGGTTTATACCTAAATTACTCTAATATCTTCTCAACGTTTTAATAGTAAAAGTAATGTTAAGTCTTGTACAAACCTGAGCATACATTAGACTTTTAATAGCATAAGCATATGGAATGTTTTTCATTTGTTTTCTTTTAAGCTCATTTTGCAAGCATTGATTCAAATTGAATCCATTGCCTTTCATAATGGGTGCCAAACTTGGTGAACAATATTTCATCTTGAATCTCTCCAAAACCTTATTAATATAGGTTTTCTATGGTAGACCCAAAACTCGTTTAGATCTATCTTTATAAATTTTAATGCCAATGACATAAGATGCCTCACCTACATCCTTCATATCAAAACTCTTAGAGAGAAAATGTTTCACCTTATGTAGCAACTCTTTATTATTCGTTGCTAACAAAATGTCATCTATATATAGAATAAGGAAATAAATCTTGCTCTCACAAAGCTTCTATTACATACACTAATCCATTATATTCTCTTCAAAACCAAAGGAAGAGATTGTATCATGAAACTTCAAGTACCATCGATAAGAGGCTTGTTTCAATCCATATATGAATTTCTTGAGCTTATATACTAAATGCTTACCATTATTAGAGGAGAACCCTTCAAATTGTTTCATATAAACCACCTCCTTCAGCTCTTCATTCAAAAATGTTATTTTCACATCCATTTGATGCAATTCCAAATCGAAATGTACAACTTGAACCAAAATCACATGAAGGAAATCTTTCTTATGTGCAATAGAAAAGGACTTTGTATAATCAATTCCTTCTTGTTGAGCAAATCCCTTAACAATGAGTCTTGCTTTATATCTTTCAATGTTACCATTTGAGTCTCTTTTGTTTTAAAGACCCACTTACATCTAATGGCCTTTACACCATCAAGTAACTCGAGAAGATCCTAAACTCCATTAAATGTCATAGAAATTCATCTCATCCTTCATGGCATTATACCACAAATAAGATTTATTGTAGTTTATGGCTTGTGAAAATGTTTTAAGATCATTTTTAGCTTTAACATGATAGTTAGAATCTTATAGATACACATTATAATCATTAGGTATTGTTGATTTCCTTTCTTTAGTCGATCTTCTTAATGTTGTACCAACATCCTATTGAGCAGCAAGTTGTACATTTGGTTGTTCAACAATTTCAAGAACTTGTTAAACAGCTGAATCAACTAAATCATAAACAACTTTCGAAACTTCAATAGCCGGTTGTTCAATACCGATATAGACTTGAGGGGTATCGTGTATAACAATCGATCTTTCACTCAAAGTAGAAGTTTAAGTGCCATAATGATTTTTCTTAAAAATTAAATCTTAAGATTGATTATTTCCACTAATTAAGTCATTCTTAAGAAATTTTACGTTTCTTGATTCTATGATCAGAGTGTTGTGAGATGGATAACAAACTTTGTAACTCTTGGACTTTTCAGCATACCCAATAAAATATCAACTTATCATCCTTGAGTCCAATTTATTTATTTTTTTAGGTTATAAGCTCTTACTTCAAATGAGCATCCCCAAATACGAATATGTCACAAACTTGATTTCTAATACTTGAAAAACTCAAATAGCATTTTAAATACAGCCTTGGTTGGAACTCAATTTAGTATATACACTATCATTTTAAGAGCTTCAATCAAGAAGGATTTGAACAGCTTAAAACTACTAAACATACTTCTCACCATGTCCATTAACGCTTAATTTCTTCTTTCTACTACACCATTTTGGTCCGAAGACTTAAGCATAGTATATTAAGCAACTATCCCATACTCTTGAAGAAATCTCGTAAAAGGGCTAAGTGCTTGTCCATCCATAATATTCTCCACTTTTATATGATCCTACAATCTTAATTTGCTTATTGTTTCTCAACTTTTGCTTTAAACACCTTAAAAGTATCTAATGCCTCATTTTTGTTATGAGGTAAGTGAAGATACATGAATCGCGAATAGTCATTTATAAAAGAGATGAAGTATTTTAACCATACATGTCCATATATGGACAACAAATATTGTATGTATGATGTCTAATAGGTCTAAACTCCCCTTAGCACTTTTCTTTGCTTTATTAATCTGCTTTCCATTTATGTAGTCTACACAAGTATGAAAATTGATCTACTTTAAAGTACTAAGTATTCCATCATTTACCAATCTTTTAATCCTTCTAATGGATACATGGCCTAATCTGTAGTGCTACAACATAGAGGAATTTTAATTCATGACACATCTTTTAATACTAGCTTGAACATAACATAGAGGAATTTTTATTCATAACACATCTTTTAATACTAGCTTGAACATGCATAGCATTTTGAAAAACATCATTCTATATATTGATTTGATAAAGCTCATTAACAATTATGTCATCTCCAATAAGTTTTGATTTAAAAAATATTTTTAAAGAAGTATCTATGGTAAAAGAAAAACCCAAAGGTGTAAGTCATACAACTAAAATCAAATTTCTAGAAAAACTCGGTACATAAAATGTCTTTTCCAATTCTAAGCCAAAATCAAAGCTTAAAATCAAATAGCATGTTCTAATTGCTTCCATATGTGAGGCCATCTCATTCCCACTAGCTTCCTTTGGTTTAGAAAATCCTGTAGGGTATGTAGAACCAAAATCAATCTACTAAGTGCTATAACAAATATCAATTATATTAGATACATAACAAATAAATGAGATGGAAGGACCTTTCTTCTCAAGTAAAGCCTTATAATTGGCACAATCCTTCATTATGTGTCCTTTCTTTTTATAAAAGAAGCAACTGGATTCCTTTTTTATGCTATCTTGAGCAGGTATTTTACACTTCCTTTTTTGTTTAGCTTGCCTCCTATTTTTTTCCTTGCTTTATCGAATATGCTCTTTCTCTCATTTCCATAAGCAACCTTCTTTTCTCTTGTACACACATGGTAAGAAGTTCATTAATTGACCATTTATCCTTAAAATGTTGTAAGAAATTTTGAAAAGACTATATTGAGATGGAAGATAATTTAGTACAAAGTACACAAGGAAAAATTTAGACATCTCAACTTCAAGAGACTTTAATTGAGCCTCAATCTCCCTCAATTGCATTATGTGCTTACACATATTTCTTACATTGGTAAGTTTCATTGATGACAACTTGGCAATTAAAGTGCTACCAAAGGCCTTAGTTGAAGACTCAAATTATTTATCAATAGCTTTTGACAAATCCTCAACATTGTTACACTCTCCAATTGAACCATGAATGCTAGTTTTAATTTTTGTCTTAATTAGATCACTCCTAACATTCATATAGAGCAATTTTAGCTAGAGTGCTAGCCTCGATAAGAGCAGGTACTTCATCTTTCCTTATAGCGTAATCAATGTCTATGTACCCTAATTAGAAAAAAATTCTTTCCTTTTATATCTTATACAATTATTAACATTCAAATCGGAAACTTCACATTTAATATTAGAAAAATTTCATACATTGCAAAACTGTATAGAATAACAAACATGCTTTTTTTAACTTTAGTTGAGGGAAAACAAATAGAAACCATTATTTAAGTTTATGAATCATATAACAAATGAAACTACCCTAGACTAAGTTATATTTAAAGATTCATAAATATACTTTATCACGAAACAAACTATATTATGTTTCTTAATCTTTATGGGTAAATTAAGAAAAATAGTCATGTTATTCATTCCCCGATAAATCATAAAAATATAATTAAAATTTATTTTGGATAAAATCTACTATATTTAACATGACTAATCACAATCAATGTTATTTATTATATGTAATCAAATATACTTAATATATAACTAAAGATGCTATGGTTACTCCTTAATTAATAAATTATATTAATTAATCATATGATATCTCTGCATGTATATATGTACACTCATAAAAATTAATTCATGATTATATATAAATTTTTTTATTATTATTATTTAACTTACAAGGGCTTTCGACATGTTAAAAGAAGCGGTTCATGATTATAGCCTACAGGTAACGCATGTAGAATTTCAAATTCTACTTAGAACGGTATGAAGGTCGAGGGCTAGAATGCTAATTTAGTACAAATCCGAATAATCTCTATTAATCATTTATCAAAATATATTCCGATATACGTGTGTCTGAACTTGATATTATATATTTTTAAGTTAACAAATCAACGTAAATCTTTATCAGCACTTTAAGCAATCTTCCAGATCAAATTAGCCAAAAAACTTAAAAAGAGTTTTCGACTGTACATTAAGAGATTCCATATTACATTAAAAACGGTAGGAAACCGATTTGATTAATCATGGCTTATTTAAGATTTAAACTCGTTCAATAAGAGAAAACATTAATCAAGTTAAAGATGAAAAACAGCTCCCATACCAACTGTTAAATTAAATATTTCAATTTGTATATAAAATTTTATAGAAAAGTAAAACATAACTCCAACTATTGATTAATAGATTTTCTCTCAATCTGCTTTTTTATTTTGAAACTTGGATGTTTCTAACCTTTCGGAAAGCTCACTTGATAGTGTATATAGTTTCTATAGTTTTTTTTTTTTACTATGTGGAGGATAGAAACCTAAGTGGTTTCATTCATATATATATATATATAATCAAGAACTATTGTAAAAAATCCTAATTTGACTTGATTCATAGAAAATTATATGGGTAACAATTAAAGGATAAGATTGAGTCTCATATTTTACTTTAATAAAATACGTAATATAGGAAGTTCATTTATCATATCCGGATCATTCTATAATTATAGGCCAAAAGGACTTGCCAACGTTGTTATCATGAACTCATCTAGAAAGTTGGATTCCTGGAGTCCTCTTTTATAGAATTAGCCAAACAATTATATCTCCAAGGCTATTGAATTTGCTCAACATTTCTTCACAAGTATGATGTTTTTGAATTATCATTTTGTTTCTTTCAGTCGATGGACATTTATTTTCGTGTATGTTGCTGACAGCATCGCAGAACAGCTTCGATACCAAAATTTGGGGCTTGGGATGAAACAGACCCTAGATCAGGAGAAAGTTTTACTGTCATCTTCAACAAAGTGAAACAAGAAAAACAGATTGCTTCCACTACTTTGCCCACGATACCCCCACAACCGAGTAACTATGAAGATGGTCAGAGGAAACAAGGAGGCTCCTCCTCTAAGTCAAGGGTATGTACAATACCTTGCCTATCTAAAATTCATGCTACATTACAACGTATGTGCTTCCGTTCGAAGGGTGTGGTTCGTTTTTCTATATGTTTTAACCTCTTTTCTTTTCTTTTCTTTTCTTTTTTTTTTGGTGTTAAATATTGTCATAGTTATGTTAGAGCTGCAACTACTAGTGGTGGTGGGAGGTCATTGCTACAAGATTAGTTAACAACTATGAGAATTGCTAGTGGAAAAAGTTTTCCTCTTTCTAAAATGGAGCATCAATTTCCTTGACCATGGACATTTCTGTTATGCATCACTTATTACTTAATACCGGTTAAGTAATGAATATAAAAAGCTCATATCGTATGTGAAAGTAGAGCTGAGCATCAAAACTGCACTACATGGTCTAGTAGATTTCAAGGTAGGTATTATATGTTAAAAGGTAGGTCTAAGCCCAAATTTTTTGAACCTACACTTCTTGTGTGATTTACTAAACCTAATATCCACCATAATCTACGTACAACCCATACCGTGTATGTTGTTATTTTTGTGTCATATGGTATCCTGTAAGTTTGCAATCTTTGTAGGGTAACATGTGCACCGGACAAAATATTGCTTAATAAATATAATTATATTTGACAATTATTAAAAAAAGTCTAACCAAATCCACATTACTTACACTGCCATTTTAGATTAGTAGTTTATCAAATAGTTAAACTTACACGACATCCTTAATTTAAGTTGGCATTTCATTTATGTATATAGGATTTTGTAATCATTTTATGTTTTTTAAATGAACTTATTATATTTGCTTTATCTTTAATCTATGTTTAAAGGCAATGTCAACTTTTAATTTAAATATTACAATTTCGTGTGTGAGCTATCGTAATATTATAAACAAGAAAAGAGTAAAAATAATTAAAAAAATTGTAGGTACCTTATAGATTTTACGGTGTATATATTTCAAGTTGATTATATAGGTCAAAAGATAGGTTATAGATTTAAGATTTGAAAATCTATATTTATCGTACATAGAAGATAGGTCTTCTTGTTCTGCTTATCATAAACCCACTAGCTCAATCTATAAGTTTACACTTATTTATTAAATGTTGGTAGTATTATCTTAAAATGATTTTAACGTAGGAGGTTCTTACTTCAAAACTCCTCCTTTCTCAATTTAACCCTTATCTAAAAGGTTGGTTGATGTGCCAACTTTTATTGTTACTAAGTGCATCTTAACCATTTTCAAAAAAAAAAAAAAGGCAAACACACTCTTGGGCGCATTCTTGCAATATAATAGAAGTCCATTCTATATTCATTACTTCAGAAATGGTCTTTTTCGTGTTAGTTAGCAAGAATGCTAATCCTAATTACTTTTTCCTCGTCCATTCCACATGTGACAGGAATTTTATTTCAAAAATATCCCTACTTATAATAATCATTTGAACCCCATTCCATTGGATTGATAAGTTAACAAAATATAAGATTGATTAGCGTCCCACCTTGTTTCAACGCATGAACCCTTCCATCGTCGATGATAAAGTATGTGTTCTAATTGTAGCATAACCAATAGCTTTGAACATGTAGCCATTCACTTTGTTGCAAGATATCTGAGGGGTTTGAAATCGTTATTCAAAACTTAGTATTCTATTTCACTATCGGTGCCAATTACTTGTCCAATTTATTTTAAACATGCATTTATATTCACCAAATAACAAATATTGCAAAGAAGTGAAAGCTTTCGTTTCTTTTGTTTTCTTCTAACCTTATATATATTACAACAGTAAAGAGAATGGAAAATCGAATATAATTTATCTCATGAAGAGACTATTTATTTATGTTACTGAATTATAAAGGTTTAGATATTTTGGTTTCATTCATAAATGTATTTTTTCTCATGCAGATATGCTGTTGCTGCCTCTTCTCGGGGAGGTGAAGGATTTTCAAAAGCTGAATTATTATTTTTAAATCAGGACCACTCTATTGTATTTAGTAAATACTTTACGATAGTATGATTTCTCGGCTTTTACTTTTCTCGAAGAACCTAAAATTGTTTTGTAACATCATAGTATAAGTGAAACTAGTCTATCCGTTTGGGTTGTTGCATTCAAGTAAAAACTCCTGTTGCTTTATTTCATATATACATAACCCAAAACTTATAATCTCCTTTTAAATCTTTTTTTTTTCCCCTTTTTTATAAAGGGTTAATAAAACCAAATCTACACCATTGGAAACTTTAAAGAAACTGCAATTAATTTTTTAAAATTTAAATTATGTCGATACCTCTATTTGATTTATCTTTTCTCTATCTTATTAGTGTCTTTTTAGTATCTATTTAAATCGTATATTTGGCAAGACTAAGACACAAAAATATGGAAATACAATGCTATAAATACCTTCTTTTAAAAATTAATTACCCAATAAATCTCAATAAAGTTGAATTTATTTACCATTTACATTATTCATATTTATAAAAATACTAATTAAATAATTATTTGTAATACATAAAATGTATTTTTTAAAAAAATCTTTTTTCTTAGAAGTATATAAAATTTTATTTTCCAATTTAGATACTCTAATTACCACCTTCATTATAACTATAAAATAAGAACAGATATGATACAGATAAAATAGTTTTTCAAACATTAAATTTCAAATAAATACAAATTAGATGCAAAATAAATACAGATAAGATATAAATAATAAAAAGAAAAAAAAATCCAAACAGGATCTAAAAAAATGATGTTTCAAGTAAGTCTTCTTTTTGGGTAAAAAAACAAAGTAAGTTTTTTTTTTAAATCAAATACTAAATTTTAAATAGATATAAATTAGAGACATAATAAATAAATGTAAGATGTAAAAAAAAAAAAAAAAAAGACAATCCAAAAAGGACATCAACACCTTTATCATAATTATAAAAAAGACATAAATACGACACAAATATGATAATTTTTCAAATAGATATAAATTAGATATATAATAAATACAAATAAAATACAAATAAAAGAAAAAATCTAAATAGGATATAAAAAAATGATGTTTCGAGTAAGTCCTTTTTTGGGTTGACAAAAACAAAGTAAGTTTTTTTTTTTCGAGGATCATTATAGTCTAATAGTATAAACATTGTTCTTCCAATAGAATAAACTAGATTTAAATTCCCCCTCTTAAATTATAATACAGTTGGAAAAAAAATGTAAGTCCTTTTATATGATAGTAATGCTTCCATTTTAGGGAGAAAAAAAAGAAGATAAGATAATTGAATCAGTAAAGTTCTCAAAATTCTACCATTAAATATTAAGAGATTAGAGATAATTACACTTGACAACTTCTATGAACCAGTCAACTAATGTCATTTCTAATAGGCATTGTGCTATGAGGTTTTACTCAACTCAAGGGTTTTTTATGCGGTATTCAGACACTACAAAGTTTATCAAGATTGTCACACCTCGAAGAGACAGAGTCGTAACAGTCTCGTCGTATAAACCATTTTAAGATAGAAGTTGGTCTTACAACCACTATCCTAGACTTAATCTACACAAGATATCCATGACTAATCCGCTTTGAAATAAACAGTATATAATTAAAATAAATTATTTATCTAAGAAAGTGAGAAAATATATACATACACTAGAATTCAGTTGTTATAATTAACGTTTACAAAGCTTCACTACGACCTATTTCTTAGTTAATATATTATTCAGAAATAAAAAATTCTAAGATAAGAGCTTATACCTTAAAAATATATGTTTGTTCTTCAAATATTTTTTCTCACTCCCTAAGATCCAGCAATTGCTAGCTTTAGAGTAGTTGTAAGCCGCTTTTTAGCCAGTACCTACAACGACGTCTATAGGGATGTGAGCAATCACAGCTTAGTAAGTTAGGATGAATGACTTAAAACTACACTACAAACACAAACAAGATTATCAATCAAATCATTTGGTGCAATGCATGTTTAAGCAAATGCCATCACACGACGTTGTTCGGCCCATCGTAAGATTAGAAAAATTACGCCAGCTTTAATCCAGGTTGAGGAGTTGCCGTTAATGCAACAGTTTACGATCAAAACTAGGCTTATGCAATAGAAACATTGCTCCTCCCGCGACTACCTTCGAATTATTGACTTTACCCTTGCCATGACCTTCTCGCCTGTCACTTAGTTCAACTAAGGATGAAGAAGGGACTCATTTTGCTATCCAGCGCTATCTCTTTCGAAGAGGACGGTATTTGACCGAAGAATCCTAGGTTTCCCCTAATTGATTGCTATGTAGGTTCAGTTTATGTTTGTAAGTCATATCTTTGTTAAGTTTAGTTTAAGATGATCGATCAATTTATATAATACAAGCCAGAACACCAAACAGAATCATAACATCATTTATAATCAAGCACATGCATACAATTAACTATCTAACAAGCATAACCAAGTATAATCTCAAGCCTCTAAAATACAGCATCGTATTAATCCCAACTTACCTCGACTCCTCGCTCGCTCACTTAAGATCCGACTCGCTCAGGCCATCGCTGATCATCCTATAACACAAACATGATTTCAGTTTTTCATATAACTATTATAGGTTGGTTTTATCATATAACGCTTATTGTTATCTTTTGTTTAGGGTTTAATATACCTAATTTTCTAGATCTTAAGTTTTTTACAATTCTTCTTCAATCGTGTTAAGTTTTGTTTCAGTTTTCGCATTAATTTCTAAATTAGGTTTTTAACTTAATTTTTGGTTAGAGATTTATATGTACACCCTAAAAAATCATTCTGACCTATAATGTGAAATTAATCGCATTATCTTTAGATATCCTAAATATCGTTTTTAGTCTCTAACTAATGTTCTAGTCCGTACGATATACCTGAATCCTAATTTAATTACCGAATTCACCCCGTTATGAGAAAATTTTACATTTTTCATATAATTATCCTAATTCAAGTTTCCTATCATATTTATTGTATAGTTATATTATTATCATAATATAAATTTTTATTCTAATATCTTATATTTACTATATTTCTAATAATTGTGTATTATGTACTATTATTTATTATGTACATAATGCACATATAATATTTCTATTACTCTAATTACCATCTCCCAACATCAATTATCATTTCATAATGTCTAAATTCCTCCTAAATCATATTTTACACTTAATTACCCTAATTTACATAATTAATTTAAAATTTATTATTTTCCCTATTACTTATTTACGACATAATTAACGTAATAATTACATATAACACTCTAAATGCTATAAGTATCATACTTCTTCTAATTTCAATATCCTAAAACATATAATTATTTACTAAATTAGTAATTAACCCTAAATTACCTATTTTATACCTTATTTTAAGGCCTAAAAATTATCTAAAATTTTTGAAAATTCATTTTTGAAAAAGGCTTCATGGCACTGTTTTTTTATCACCTAATTAGTTTACACAAAAATTTTGGGCTCAAAAATACACTTCTAAGATTATTTATTTCTAAATCGAAATATAATCGGTTTTATATGATTTCTTAGGGACCATATATCACGAGACATATTTTTATCAAAATAATATTTTTCCTAAAAACTACATACTAAAATATTTCAGAATAAAAAAATTCATAATTTTCTAAGAATATTTGCTATTTTTATAAAATTACACAAAATTGAACTGGAAATCGAACTCACCGATTTAGGTGGCTCCGGCCACCATTGGTGGCCATGGGTATATTGGTCCACTTAAGCACTGCCACCATTGTATGGTGGTGGTGGTCGTCTACGCCTAACTACTCGTTGGGTCTAAGATCTCCTTATAAGCTTCGACTGCATAGATTTTTGCTAAATTTTTGTAAAACCCTAATTTCCTCTCAATTTCACTTCTCTCTAATTTTATAGGGTTTCAAACTGATCAAATGATCTTGTGAAAAATATGGGGTATTTATAGAGCTTTAGGGAAATTATTATGCATTAAATTGATTTGACAATTGCCTTATCTCTTTTTCTTTTTAACTTTTTATTTGGCTAAATTTTATTGGTTAATTTCCTTCTTTAATTTTCAGATTACCATGCCCCACTTCTAGACTTTCCTCATTTTTCTATATATTTTCTTGATTTTTCCTTAATTAATTATGAATTTTCTTTAATTATTTAGTATTATTTTAGCACATTTTACCTATTTTAAGTAATTACGCATATTTCTACCTACATGTAAATTCATATATAGTACAAATAAATATTATTAAATATTATTTAAGTTATTCTATGATTTTAAGTATACATATAATTTATTTCTAGTGATTTGTTAATTATCGGAATATATTTTCACACATTTTCGATAAATAACAAGTTATACACTTCAAATTTGAAAATTTTATATTCTTTTATTTTATTACTTATTTTCCTAAATTCAAACTTACGGGATTATTTTTACTAATATTTCTAGATTTACTTTATAATTTAAGCTCGATCGAATCCTTCAGCCAATCGAAACCCGAGTAGCTAGTTGTGAGGCTTACAAAGATACTAAGTCAACTTAACACAAAAAAATAGCGATAGGAAATTGATAAGTTCTTCATTGCATATATTTTAATTGGTAATTTTTCGTGATTTTTTCTTGATATTTGAGTTTCTTTTTAAATAATGATACTTAATTGAGTAAAATTTTATTTTTTAGTTTTTGAAACGATTTATGTAAGAAATTGAGAAGATAGAAACAAATTTAACTTAAATCGAAGTTGAAATAAGTAAGTTATGAAGGTTTGAAAATTGACACAATAAAACGACTCGACTGTGTCATTTCCAAGTGAATTTAAAGCTTATTTTTAATTGTCACAATTAAGGACACGACTAAAAAAGACAATTTTGTCTTTTCGAATCGATCTTTTTTTTTATCACTTCTTATATAAAGTCTTGTTAGGGTTTATTTAAAGAGATGAATTTTTTAGCCCAAATTTTGAGAACTTTTCAAGAGAAGAACACTCAAGGAGTGAAAGACCATTAAGAATTTAAAATTCAATCTTATTTAGACTTCATAATTTTCTTTTTTACAATTTTCTACTCTTTGCTTCTAAAATATTATTTTATGATGTATAGAAAGTAGATATTTGGTATCTAGGTGTTATAGAACTTAAATCTATTCATGTGATATGAATATTATTGGATTACTTTAATTCTTTAGCCTTTTCTTGGTTTAACTATATTTACTTCATGATTTAGGTTCTTATTTCCGTAGATAATAATCTAGAGTTTGATATCTTATAAGAGAATTGAGAAATTTTTTATAAAATTAGATCTAGGTGTAATTAATGAGGATTATTGTAAAATTAGAGATAATTTACAAGATCTTTTTAGACTTTTGAATTAAAGCATGGAGAACTCGTTGTTCAATAATGTAATCTTAGATCATACTGTTGGGAAGAGATTCTAACATGTGATTTTAAGGTTAGGGTTAACTGATTTAAGAAAGTTATTAACTGTAATAGAGAATTTTCCCAAATAAAAAAGATTAAAGAATAAATTAGATTATTTTTAGAAAAATCACATATTAGATTTAAGTAAAGCAAAAATCTAGATACATTTTTACGAATCTTGAAATAATTTACAATTTTATTACTTTCTTGTATAATTTCTTGAATAATTCTTAATTAGATATTAATCTATTAATTACTGCAATTTAATTTAGGTTCTTTAAGTTTCTTAAAATTTAATTTTTCGATTAGATAATAGAGACCTAGTAACTATTGGTAGTTAAATTCTTTGAAAAATTAACATTCGAATTTATATTTGCTATATTATAAACTGATATGTAAACTTGTTTATATCAGAAATGGAGAGAGATGCTGTGAAACAATGTGACTTCATTAAAAAAATAGATGATTTACAAACAAGAGAAAAAACTCTCTTTATGTAAAGTCATTTCAATTGAATGACTGAGGTCTATTTAATTTAATGGCTATGATTAAGTTATATATGTTATCATAATTAATACATTCACTTATGCCATCTATTAATATACAATGAATCTAGACAATTACATTTACAATGCTTTTAGGTAGACCCCAATCATAAACAATAGTCATCTAAGCCCTCAAGGTTGCTCCACTAGTAAGTGATAGTTCAGGGCTCTAAGGAATTTGTCCATAACCTTCTCTTGTTACGCTCCGAAGTCACAGAGTCGCAATAGTTTCGCCGTGTAAACCATTCTATGATAGTAACTGGCTTCACAATGCCTACCATAGACATGACTTACACAAGGCATCGACGACTCCTCGCTTTGAAGTAAACAGTCCGATTAACAATTAAACTACAATTATGGTAAATAGTGCAAATTTCTAATAACATGTACAATATTATATATATAAGTCTACAAAGCTTCCTAGGAAGTTTTACATAAACATAACAGTTCACTAGATTGCATATTAACTATCAGTCTTTCATCCCTAATTACACGATTACTTTAGTTACACATTATACTAAGTAACTTGATCCTCACACCCCTGGCTTCAAACATACTAACCTCTGGGTAATTGTAGGGCAGCATAGTACTTGAAGTGTTCAAAAATCAGAACCTGCAAAAGAATCTATAAGGGTATGAGCAACTACAGCTTAATAAGTTGAATTAAAGACTCATGAATGCATATAAGCACAAACAGGGTTATCGAATAATTATTTTCATTCAATGTAACAATCAAGTGTCATCGCACAACATAGTCCGCTCCGTTGTAAAATCAGAGAAATTTCACCTGCTCCAATCCGGGTTGAAGAGTTTCCATGTTATGCAGTAGCTCATAACCAAAGCCAGGCTTGTGCAATGGAGACCTCGCTCCTCCCGTGACTACCTTCGAACCATTGACTTCACCCTCGCTGTGACCTCCTCTCTTGTCACTTAGTTCAACTAAGGATGAAGAAGGGACCATTTTGCAATCCTCCGCTATCCTTTTCGAAGGGGTCGGTATTTGATTGGAGAATCCTATAATCCCCTAACAGGTTGTAATGCATGACATTTTTGGTTATTAGGGTCAACTAAGATTAAATTCCATTTAGGGTGTTCAAATAATTTCATACCAATTAAATCAATCACAAAATCACTCACAATACAAATTCAGCACAAATTCAGATACATCAAACACATGCGTAACTACTCACAATCACAATCACAATCACAATCATATACAAGCCTAGCCTAAGTCTACGAGTACTACAAAACTAGTACTCTATTACAATAAGCAATAACCCAACTTACTTGGAATTGCTCGATTGCTTTATCCCTTAATCGCAAACTGATTTGTCTCTGGGTGTCCTATAATACAAATAGGTCTTTTTAGTACTTATAATTTATGGTTTCATATTCTAGTTATATTTTAACTAATTTTTTTCCGTATATACTCATTACGTCCTAATGATTCGTTGTACTCTATTTCGGTGTTCAAATCCTAAATGAGATTTTAAACTTTGATTTCTAAGCCTTAAATATGCTCAAATCCTAATGTGAAATTAATTATATTAAGCTCGAGTGTCCAAATATCCTATTGGATCGTAATTTAGTATTCTAAACTATTCGGTACACGCTAACCCTAATTGCGGTATCAGATTTATTCCCGATGTATGAAAATCTTATATTTTAAGACATTTACTTAAAATTAAATGTCATTTTCAGATTTATTATTATTTTTATTTCTCTTACAATATTATCTAAATAACCCTATTTTTTTAGATTTATTAATTTACAATTTCATATATTACTAATTTCTTATATTAATTACCTAATTTCCTAAATTAACCATACTTAATACTCCAAAGGCTAGGATTAGGGTTCCACATTAGAGATTAACATCCCTAAACATCTAATTAATATCTAAATCAGTAATTAATATCTTAATCACCTAATTAACCCAAAATTATCCAATTTTTCCATCATTTTAGGGCTAAAAATTAACTTAAAATTTTTGAAAATTAATTTTAAAAAAACGGCTTCATAGCACTGTTCTATATCATATGAGCATCCTACTAGAAAAAAATCGAGCTCCAAACTATACTCCTAAGCCTATTTATTTTCCGTTCTAATCATACTCGATTTTGAACAATTTATTAAAAACCCTATAATTGCAGACGTAATTAAACTAAATCAATATTTTTCCCTAAATTTACATATAATAAAACCTCAGAATAACAAGTTTCATAATTTTCTAGGCAAAATAAGTAATTTTATAAAATTATTCAAAATCGGGAAATTTAAGAGATTAACCGGTCGAAAGCTTTTTGGCCGTCCAAACCCGGTCCAAAGCTGTCGGCCGGCCTAGGCGATGGGACTAGAGTGGTGTGGTAGTGGCGGCGGCTCGATCCCAGGTGGTGAGGAGGTATGGGTTTCTTTCCCTACACGAATTTGCACAGTTTCCTTTTCTTTTTTTTTTTCTTTTTTTTTTCTGGATTTTCTCTCAATTTTTTCAGTTTTCCTATTTTTCCTAAATGCTCAACTGTCCAAATGATTTCTAGAAAATTTTTCCCTATTTATAAATGATTTTTGTAATTATTATGCATTAATTAGACAAGACTTTGCCCAATTTCCTTAATTTTTGGCTTTTATGTTGTCTAATTTTTGTTGGTTGATTTTTCTTTTACAGATTTTGACTTTTCACGTCCTGATTTGGATTATTCTAGGCTCCTTTGATTTTTTTCTAATTTTTTCATAATTAATTTATAATTTTCCTTAATTATTTACTTAATTTTTTGCCAATTTAGGTAATTTCGCGTATTTTTTGTAAGCCTTACAACTAAGCAATCCGAGGTTTCGATTGGTTGAACGATCCGATTGAGCCTAAATTATAAAGTAAAACTAGAACTATTAGTAAACCGATCCCATAAGTTTGAATTTAAGAAAATAAGTAATAAAATAGGAGACTACAAAATTTTTGAATTTTAAGTATATAACTCATTATTTATCGAAAATACGTAAAATGCGTTCCGGTACTTAATGAACTGCTAGAAATAAATTATATATATACTAAAAATTATAAAATAACCTAAATAATATTTAGGAATATTTATTTGTACTATATATGAATTTACATGTTGGTATAAATACGCATAATTACTTAAAATACGCGAAATGTGCTAAAATTATACTAAATAAGTAAATAAAATTCATAATTAATTAATAAAAAATCAAGAAAAATCATAAAAAATCAATAATGATCCAAATCAGGTCTTGGCGGGTCAGAATCCACAAAATAAAAATTAATCAATTAAAATTAGACAACACAAAAACCAAAAATCAAGAAAATTGGGCAAAGTCATGTCTAATTAATGCACCATAATTACACTAAAGCTCTATAAATAGCAAGAAAAATTCAGAAGCTCATTTGGACAGTTAGAAATCATAGAAAATTAGGGAGAGGCGAAAATTGAGAGAAAAAACAAGGAAAAAAAAACAAAAGGAAAACTGTGCAGTTAGGGCCACAGAGGAGAACCCAGATTTGACGGGCAGCTGGGGATGAACGGCCACCACCACCACATAGTGGTGGCAACGCCCAAGTGGGCCGATACACCCATGGCCGCCTACGGTGGCCGAAGGCACCCAAATCGGTGAGTTTGATTTCCAGCCTGATTTTGTGTAATTTTTTAAAAATAGTAAATATTATTATAAAATTATGAAATTTGTTATTATGAAATATTTTTGTATTTAGTTTTTAGGAAAAATATTATTTTGATGAAAATATGTCTCGTGATATAGGGTCCTTAAAAAATCGTGCAAAACCGAGCATGTTTCGGTTTAAAAATAAATGACCTTAGGAGTGTAGTTTCGAGCCCAAAATTTTTGTGTAGATTACTCAGATGATATAGAATAGTGCTATGAAGCCCGTTTTTGAAAATTAATTTTCTAAATTTTTAGATAATTTTTAGGCCCTAAAATGAGGCATAAAATGGGTAATTTAGGGTTAATTAAGTAATTAAATGATTAATTACCAATTTAGTGAATAATTATACGTTTTAGGATGTTGAAATCTGATGGAGTATGATACTTGTAGCATTTAGGGTGTTAGATGTAATTATTAGGTTAATTATGTAGTAAATGATTAATAAGGAAAAACAGTTAACTTTAAGTTAATTTTGTAAATTAGGGAAATTAGGAGTAAAATCTGATTTATGATGAATTTAGATATTTTGAAATGATAATTGATGTTTAGGGATGGTAATTAAAGTGATAGAAATATTAAAAATGCATTATGTACATAATAAGCAATAATGCATAATATGTAATTTTTGAAAATATAATAAATAGAAAATATTAAGATAAAAATTGATATTATATAAATAATAAGGATATATAATAAATCTGATAAAAAAACTTGAATTTATGTAATTATATGAAAAATGTAAAAATTTCTCACATTAGGAGCGAATTCGGTACACTAATACGGATTTAAGTGTACCGAGTAAAATAAATACTGACTAAGGGTAATGATGGTATTTAGGAGATCGAGAAGTAATGTGATTAATTTCACGTTATGGGTTGAAACGAATTTCTAGGGTTGGAATATAAAACACTACTTAAAAATCGAACTAAACACTAATTTAGAAATCGATGTGGAAACTGAACCCGAATCTAACCCCAACCCTGGAATAATTATAAAAGACTTAAGACCTAGATAATTAAGCATATTAAACCCTAAACTAAACCTAACAATAAGCGTTATAGGATAAAATGAACCTATAATAGTTATATGAGAAGCTGAAACCACGTTTGTGTTATAGGGATGATCGACAATGGCTTGAGTAAATCGAACCTCGAGTGAGTGAGCAAGGAGTCGAGGTAAATTGGGATTAATACGATGCTGTATTTTGGAGGCTTAAGATTATGCTTGGTTGTGCTTGTTAGATAGTTAAATGTGTGTATGTGCTTGATTATGGGTGATGCTATGATTCTGTTTGTTGTTCTAGCATATATTGTATGATTTGTATGAAATATTTGATCACCCTAAACTGGACTTAATCAAATATACGACCAGTAATTATAATCGGACATGCATGGCAACCCGTTAAGGGAACTTAGGACTCTCCAGCCAAATACCGACCCCTTCGAAAGGGATAGCGCAGGATTGCAAAATGGTCCCTTCTTCATCCTTAGTCGAACTAAGTGACAGGAGAGGAGGTCGCGACGAGGGTGAAGACAGTGGTTCGAAGGTAATCGCGGGAGGAGCAAGGTCTCTATTACACAAGCCTGGGTTTGGTCGTGAGCTGTTGCATTAACGGCAACTCTTCTATCCGGATTAGAGCAAACGCAATTTCTCTAATCTCACGACGGGCTGGACAACGTCGTGCGATGGCAATTGCTTGCACATGCATTGCACCTAATAAGTGATTTAAAACCTTGTTGTGTGTATAGTATAGTTTTAAGTCCTCCATCCTAACTTACTGAGCTGTGGTTATTTACATCCCTATAGATGTCGTGTAGGCGCTGGCTAAGAAGTGGCAAACAACTATTCTAAAGCTAGCAACTGCTGGATCCTGGGGAGTAAGGAAAAACATTGAAGAATAAACATACATATTTTAAGGTCTAAGTTTTTATTTTAGAATTATTTTTCATTTCCGAATGATGTAATAACTAGGAAATATACTATAGAGAAATATTGTAAACTTTAACTGCAATAACCGAATTATAACATATATATATATAATTCCTCACTTTTATAAGTAAATGATTTATTTAAATTACAAACTGTTTACTTCAAAGTGGGTTAGTCTTGGACGCCTTGTGTAGATCAGGTTTAAGATAGCGGTTGTAAGGCCAACTTCTATCTTAGATAGGTTTAAACGGCGGGGCTGTTACGACTCTGCCGCTTCGAGGTGTGACATCTTTATCTACACATAAATACATGTGGGGTACATGTGAACATTCCTAGTTATTATTTTGGTCATTCTAAATTTTTTAGTATACATATAATCTATCTCTAGTAATTTATTAGTTATTCAATTACACTTTTCACCTTTTCGGTAATTAGTGCTTATTATGCTTAAAATTTGAAAATTTTATAGTCTCCTATTTTATTACTTATTTTCCTAAATTCAAGTTTACGGGATCATTTTTACTAATATTTCTCTCAATAGTTTATAATTTGGGTTTGATTGGATCCATTAACCGATCGTCCTAAACCCTGAGTTTTAAGTTCAAGCCTACGGTCACTTGGTTTAGCTTTAGGGCTTATATCTCTCTCATTCAATCCAGCAATGTCCTTGTCACATCTTCAATTGTAGACTTTCATCTATTCTAAGCTTCACCATACGAGTCCTAGCTAACCAACATCCATGTCCATTGGGCAATATTAACAATCAATAATTTTTTGTCTCTTATTAGATGAATGTATGGCATTATTTTGTCCTAATCTATCCTTCATCCATGAGACTTTAATTGTTCCAACAATTCCTTTGTCCTTGCTTTTCATTGGTCCTGCTACAGACTTCCTTTGAGGTTTCCTTTACTAGAGGCAAAAACTTCCTCTTCTTTACGTAATGGTGTTCTAGTTTCCTCCTCCATGATATGCATTCTCATGATGAACTTTGTAGCTTAGCTAGTTTTCCTAATAACTGGAAATATATATTTAACTTTATGTTAAGCAAGCAAATACAATTAGACTAAAGAATAATAATGACATCGATCTTGTTGAAAAGGTCTATGGGAAAAGCAAACTCAAAGTCATCTATAAGGATCACCTCTATAGTTTCCCTCTTGCAATAGCTACTAATGCTAAACTCCACATTATTAGTAACTTTTAGTATCGACATTTCTTTGTCTTGAGCCACTCTTCTCCACCTTTAACCTAAGTTTATCACTACCCTCCTTTTAGAAGAATAAATGTGAGGCTCTCATATCTACCATTGCTTTTCATCTTCCTTACATTAAGCCATTATGCTTCTCAATGCCTTGGGATCTCATGGCATAAAGGAAATGAAGTATGCTAAGCTTCACTTTTCTCATCCTCATATAACTTGCCTTCTATAACTAAAGTAGTAGGGTGCTCCACTCTGAGCTATCCTTGGCTTAATTAGAAATTGAAGTCCTTTCTTGCTAATTTATCCAAAAACTCAATAAAAGAATCATTACTCTCATTTACCTCTTCTTAACTTAATTTTGCTAACATTATATAGAAAGTACTACATTTCTTGCTTTGTCTATAATAAGAGAACCCTTAAGCTTTCATTTTCCTTTACAAAAGTGGCTAGAATATCCTTTATCATCAAGTTCATCAATCAAAATAAGGTTAAGACGAATATCTAGAATATGTCTAACATTCTTGAGAATCGGCATAAATTGATGTTGGTATGCTTAGTATTCTGGATGCGCCATCATTTTCTTTTCACATAGCCAAAATTAGCAATAAAATGTGAAAAATTCATTGTGTGATATGACATGAATAGAAGCATTCAAATCAACTACATGATCATTATCTTAGTAGATGAGAAGTAGCAATTTCACCATTAACGGATGATGTAGCATCATCATTTTTGCCTTGACCTTTTTCTTCCTCCTTTTCTTGTTTCCACATTATAATTTCTTGTTTTACACCATCGAGCTTGCTGTAATGCAAATAATTACTTCTTCTTCTAGACTTTGATTCTCCCTTAGATCTTTTGGATGTCTTATCTAAATCTCTGCTTTTATTTCTCCCCCGTACTCTTGCTTACAACAGCTAGTGCTCATGTGTTTGAGTTGGCATCAAGTTCCTTTTGCTTGCATTCTTTATTTATTCATCACTATCTCCATGGTAAATATACCATTTTGATTTGAATTTGTAATAAATATTACAAATGTCCACCAACTATTTAGCAAAGAACATAATAACAACAATGCTTGTACTTCATCATGAAGCTCCAATATCATAGTAGTCAACTAATTATTTGGACCTTGAAAGTCATTTAAGTATTCCGATATACTGGAACCATCTTTATATTTTAGGTTCACAATCTTCTTATTAAATAAGCACTATATAATACAGTTTATCTTTCATCTATGCACTTTAATTTTCTCATAAGTTATATGTTTAAGTATCTTGAGCAACATGATGATACATATTGTTATCTGCTCATTGTGGATCAAATCAACAACTTTTCTATTCATTTTTCAATCACCATCAAAGATATCGTTTGGCCTTATACTATTACCATTCAATGGTAATTATAAATCCTTACATTATAAAGATCATCCATATTGATTTTTCATATCAAATAATTCAATGATGTTGATTTGGTCATGACACCATATCTGTTTTTATCACACAAATATTACTTAAGAAAACATGACTCAAATATTAAATCATCTCTATCATATTAAAACCAACTATAGATTTTACATTTATAATTCTTCTTATTAAAGAAATACTATTTAATGTGGTCTACCTTTCATCCATGCACTTCAATTTGCTCCATAAGTTATCTGATGTAGTGGATGCAAAGATAGATATTCGAATTTGTATTATTTTTGAATAATTGTTTGTAAAAAAATAAGAATAGACAGAAAAACTATTTGTATTTAAAAAGAATCCCTAAAGACGCTTAAAATATCTTTTAAAAAAATAAAAGGGCTAGTTATATAAGAGCATTTTCCAAGCCTAAAACAGCATCAGTAGTGCTTGATTGTCTTGTCGTAGGACTAAAAAATTAATCATTGAAAACATGTAATAATAAAAAAAATTATTCTTAGATAAAAAATTACTCTTGTTTGAATGTTAAAAGGAAAAATTGCTTATAGACATATCCAATGTTTAAGTTTCTTAAGCAAGATAATGATAAACATTGTCGTCTGCTCATTGTGGATATAATAAATAGTTCTATCACAATAATTTTTTACTCATCATAAGATATACCCTTGACTTTGCACTATCTCCCTCCAATGGTGCCTATAAATCTTTGCAGTATAAATGATCATTCATCTTGATTTTTCATATCAAATAACTCGATGATGTCAATTTTATCAAGGCACTAATGAGCTCCTTCCTTTTCATCATACAAATATTACTTAAGTAAACATGACTCAAATATTAAACTAAGCCAACCAAGTAAACCAAACTATAATACAATTTGTTTGGAAACGATCGTTTACATAATGTATATTTTCATTAATATTTGAAATAGAATGAAATAATATTCAATTCCTCCCTTAACCCTATAAAGTATACAATTGCCCCATGCCACCACACCCCATCACCACTACCATCACCCCATCCCTTCCCCAAAACAAGACCAGATATGCAGAGTCATGGAAATGTAAATGACATCTTTGGTAAAGTTAACTAGCAAGAAATAGTTGCATTTGGTGTGTGCGCTTGGTATCTTTGCAACTTACAACAATCTTTTACCGTAAAGGAAAATACATCCGCATTAATTACCTTCAAGCAACACTAAAGACATGTTTAATCTTAGAAGAGAGGAATCAACTTGTTCGTCTGCAAATGGACAAAGTCATGGTTCCATTACTGGTTATATTAACTTTAAAGTTCCACTTTCAAAATAAGTAGAAATTCTATGTTCCTCCATTCCTCATTATTGCTTAAAATACTGATAATTAATGCTTAGAAAGCGAAAGTGATCAGTAATCCTCCAGAGGGGGAGCCCACGAAATAATCATTACACTGCATATTGAAACATTTGACCAACCACGAATTCATTTACCAAGACGCATGTGTCTGAAAAAGAAATCGTGGCCAAACAAACTAAATAAAATATAAATTAGTTTTTAAAAATTGTATTAATAATTAACAGTAATAAAAAATTAAGAATATGGAGGATGAATTACTTGACATTCAACTTATAAGCTTAAACATAACAAAGATATGATATGATTATAAATATATCTATATTAGAAAAAATCCATACAAATCATAAATATTTAAATAAGTTTAAACTTCATTATAAATATATCTAAGTTTAGACTAAACTTATTTATAGATTTGTGAAACCTATTTAATATTAAGGTTTTATAACATTTCTTTTAAGATTTAAACCTAAGTTCTAATGTAACCCCAATATGGATCTTCTATATTAATAATTGTGTTTCACTTCTTAAATCCTTTTTTTCCCCTTTAATTTTATACTTCTTGTAATCCTGTGTCAGGGTGGACATTTAAGAGCATTGACTTTGCTTATAGATCGCAAGGTCTTATTTACATGATGACCTATTTTCCTGTGCTATGAATTTTACCACTGTCTTTTCTTTGGTACGATACACAAATTTCATTTTAAGATATTTTATGCTGTAAAATGCACATTATAAGGTCATATACCTTTCACATGATGTCATGCCCATTTGTTTAACAACTTTATACTTTAGCATATCTTTTTAACTGTACACATGCAGACGTTAAATCCACGTTATGAATGTTTAAAATTATAAATAGTTTAATAATTAAATCACTCATGGAATTGTTTAAAAAATGCTTCTTCTTTTTTTAATATGATGTTATCTTGACAAGGAATAACAAACACATATCTCTATAAGACCATTCTAAATAATATTCTTTGGACCACATTAACCGTGACTTCCATTCCGCTATCTTTACCATTACTTCAATATCTTCCTTCTTTTCTTAGTGTTATAGATGATTATAGCATTCATAGATATTTAACACACGAAAGACCTTGTACTTCCCCTAATGAAATAGATTTACGGACCTTTAGTGCTTAAATTATTCAAATCTATGGTATATATATAAACTTATTTTTGCTTAATATGCAAAATTGTGGAATTACTAGAAAAAGAAAGAAATGACAAACTAGTTTCTTAATTTCTTCATCATCGGTGTTTCTTTTATATTTATATTAATATTTTTCTATTAAAATTATTTGATGGTCTCTCTTAAAAAACTAATAGAGGATATTTGAGTTTAGATATTATCATTGATATCCAAAGTAGATCGAGGCTCAATGTTAATATGTAATATAATAGATGATTTAAGTTATCACTTTTAATTAAACTTCACGTTGGGAATAATTATATGCATCGTAATTCGTTATATTTATGAGTTAAGTAAATTTTTTTTGATATAAATATCAATTTTATGAACACCTTCATTTCTTTATACTCTTCTTTTAGACTTGATAGTAGAGTTAAGATTATTTTTCATTTGTTAATTGAAAAATGGGTTTAGCTAGATATAAACATGTTTAATATGTGGGTTTGATTAGGAAATTTACTCTTAAAACTCAATAAATTTCTTTATTATGCATGTGAATCCATATGGCTTGTGTTAATGAATATTTAAGAGGCATTTGAAATTTAAGGATTTTATACTTAGTATGATGATTGATATTAGAATTAAAAATCATATATAATTATGTTATATTTTGATTTTTACTGCACACATTAAGATTTGATTGTGTAGAGAATATGTAATGTCCTCTATATTCGAATGCATTAACAATACAAATGGTGATATGTGCATCCAATTAAAGATCGTACCATTTTGAACATTAGCATGCTAACTATAGGGAAAGTTATACTTTTAATTCTCGAACTTTACCACTTTTTCTAATTAAGTCTTTGAACGTTTATTTTTTCTATTTCAATCTTCAAACTTTTCAAAAGATTGTAAAAAAGACATTCATTAGTGAATAATTAGTTTTTATAATTGAAAAATTTTTGTTTTGAGAATACTAAGGATTCATTAATACCTATGAATATCTCAACAAAGCTTAACATTACAAGTAATCGTAAAAAGGTAAATAAAAAACTCTATTGCAGCTTAATTGGATCCTTATTGTATTTAACTACTTCACAACTTGATATCTTATTCAATATTTATGTATATATATTAGATTTTAGAATTCACCAACTGAAATATACTTAACTGTAGTTAAAAAGATTTTTAAATATATAAAAACACTGTAAAATTGGGAATTTGGTATCCTAAAAGTAAAAATTTTGATCTTATAGGATATTTAGATGCTAATTATGCAGGTTGCAAAATAGATAAGAAGAGTACTTTAGGAACATGTCAATTCTTAGGAGATAAATTGGTTTTACAAGAAAAAAAAATTCAATCGCTCTTTCAATTGCAAAAGCTAAGTTCTAAAAATATTCCCATAAAATATGATAACACGAGTGCTACTAACTTAACAAAAAATCATGTTCATCATTTTAGATCAAAGCACATAGAAATAAGGCATTATTTCATATGTGATCATGTTGCAATAATGATGTAAGTATTGATTTCGTTTCCACTGAATATCAATTTGCTGATATTATTACTAAACCTTTGGATAATTGAGATTTGAGTTTTTTTCATAATGAACTAGGCGTGTGTAATCCATTTTGTTAATTTTGTTTCTCATTTAATTTTACATGGATGTTATGAATTTTTTTTCCGAGTAAGCTCACTTGAAATCTACTGGACACGAAAACATTGTGGGCATTATCATGTTCTTTAGTGGGTCTACAAAATCTTCCTTAGTAGGTGATTAGCATGCCACTAATGGGTCCACAATTCTCGAGTAACTGTTAATGAAATTAGTAGGTTAAATTCATTAAGAGCCTCATTTCTTTTCTTATTTTTCCTCCTTCTCATCAGACCTTTCCTATTATCCTCTTTCTCTCTCGTATTTTTCTCAACTCCAATGGCACCCAAAAAACCTAACCAAATTGTAGCTAAAAGAGTCAAATCGGAAATTCAAAATGACCCCAAGAATTCTATCGTTCTTAATGAACAAGAAACCAAAAAATCTGCAAACCCTCAATCAAATCCAATCAAAACACACCAAAGATCATATGAAAGAACGCTAACACTTGAACTCCAAGATGAACATTTGAAAAAGGCTATTCAAGAAGTGAATAAGAGGAATACCTCTGAAGTACATTCTAAACAAATCCTGGAAGCAGTTCAGAAGGCAGTTTAGGATAATAAAGAATCTAGCTCCTTTGAAGAAGTTACTAATTTAGAAGAATCCGAACCCTTGGAAAAACCTTCTAAAGAAGCCTCTAAAAGAAATCGTTTAGAACCTGATTCTATTCTGACACCAAGAAAATTTGTTCAAAAACCTAAGAAAGTTACCTCAGTCAAGAAGAAATCAAAGTCTTCCCAAAAAGTGAACAAGTCAACTAAAGCCAAGATCACAATACCCCTTTAAAGGAGAAACCTAAGAAAAGGTATACTGTTAAAGGTAAAAGTCTTTCAATCAAAGACTCATTTTATTTAGACTTTGAATACTTTGAGAAGAATGGCTTTTATTGGAAAGATTATTTAGATATATTGGGTTTAAGTAAACTGACTGATTTACGTGGCGTTATATATGGAGATTTAATTGATGAGTTTTATAGAAAACTTGATAGTAAACATCAAGAAGTGTAGAAATCAATTGTATTAGGATAGAGAATAGAAATTACCGAGAAGGATATTTTGAAATGCTTTGGCATTAAAGAATTCAATGATGATGAAAGCATAGGACAGTTGACAAAAGAGCAAATACTTATTGAATTAAATGATGGAATCGGTTTGGGGACAGGAAGAGATATTTTTAGTACAGAGTTTGACTTATTAATAAGAATTCTTTACAAGTTTGTTAACTCTTTTGTACTACCAAGGAAAGATAGTGCAACCTCAGTGACAAATGAAGATGCATTGGTGATATTGGCAATGTTAGGCAAGAAACAAGTAGATGTTGTTAAGTTAATGTTACAATACATGTGGCAGCATATAGATGTAAGACCTTATGGAAATTTGTTAATGACCCTTTTTAGTTTCAAAAAGCTAAAACCTCTAAGAGAGACAAATTGTCCCTTTTCTCTTATCAGGCTTAGTGAGAGAATCTTTAAGATGATGGGAATTTATGTGAATGATAAACTGTAGCATTTACATAATTGGGGAATATTTGTTTATCTTTCAAATCTAAAAAGAAAGGTCAGTATTGTTGAGGAAAAAGGAGTTGGAAAGAAAAGGAAAAAAGGAAAGGAACCAAAGGAGAAAGAACCAAAAAAGAAAGGAAAACTAATTAGAAGGTTAGGTGGCATTGATTTTAGAACCAAAGAAAGAAAAAGAGATTCAAAGAGTACAGAGAGCTACCCAGTTCAATGTAAACAAGGAGAGAGCTCTATTTTTGTGGAATAACTCTCTGAAGGAATCAAAGTTGCTATAGAAAAGGTTGTTAAGGATTAAATGATTTGTATGAGAGACTTATTCAAGGCTTGGATTAAGGAGTTTGTCCTAGAAACTAATCCTTCTAACTAAGCATATAATTTTATTAATCCCGAACCCCCTGTACAACACCAAACCTCTGAACCATCTAAACCTCTTTTTCCCTCTAAAGAACCATTTGTTCCTTTTTCAGATACTCCTGTCACACCACTAGGACCTAATCCTTCCACTCAACCAATTGATCAAAATGCACTCAATCCTGTTCCAACTTCAGAAAAGACTCCAGTCATTTCACCACAATCCCTTGAAAAAATACCTCAAGCTTCAACTCCTGTTCTTAACCTTGAAAAACAGACACCCCCTGAAGGTCACACTGAAATTCTGTTTATGGCCTTAACCAAAGACACTCCTCCAACTGCTCTAATCTAGACTACACTACCATCCAATAAAGACAAAAAACCCACTTTATTTGCGGCAACAGCTTCTAAAACAACTTCTGCTCCTAAGAAAGTTTTTTCTTCGTACTTTGGCAGATTTAAGTTGTGTGCTAGGAAGTAAACAAAAAGATGCAAAGTTACTTTCTAAATCAATGCAATTTGATCTCTTGTCTCGTTACAATTTCTATACTTGATACTTTGTTTATCATATTCAAACTTGCATATTTTATAAAGATTAAGGGAGAGTTTATTCAAAATAATATCAAAAAAGGGGGAGAGAAAAACCACAATGAATCGCACCCATAATACATTACATTGGATAAACATTACATGTGCATAAATATGTGATTGTGAATATAATATTTTTTTGCGATCTGGTTTTATAATAACATTTTTGTTGTCATAAAAAAGGGAGAGAATGTTAGATATCTCTCATAATATTTCAATGATAACAAAAAGAGTTAAAAGCTAATAAATCTTTAAGAATACAGGCTTACAAAAGGTTTTTTGTAAACTATATTTTTGCATATTTAAGTCACATTCAGAAGCTTGTTCAGAGATTTCTAAGAAAAGAAGGCCGATACTTCAGAAGGTAGGTTTGGAAACTTACGTGAAATATCAATTTTAATTAGATTCAGATTATTCAAAACCTAACTCCCTTAGATTAAGTGTATTGAGAAAATATATTTAATCTCGTTTCACTTAAGATAGAATCATGATCCTTGGGGATTTATTTTAAGAGATAATATATTTAGATAAATTAAGATAAGTATAAGAATAGATATGGATAAGGTTGATTTAGATTTTGTGGAATTTCAAATCTTAAACACAAGGCTTATCCGAAAATATTTAATGAAAGCCAATCTTTTCAAAATCAAAATAGAAACTTATCTAATGGTTGCGAATTGAAATTTATCTAATCTAAACAAATTAAGGAGAGTTATTTTGAAATTCAAACGATCGAGATCTTTTCATAAAAATATCCATGGACTTATCTAGAGTAACTAATGACTGGATAATTATGGAAGTGAAAAAAATCTTCAAACTTTTTAACCATTGGAAAAAGTCAATATGAAAGGAATAAGGATTCAAAACATTAAGACACATAACTCTAAAGAAATACTATTATTGCACAAAAAATTCTTCAATCAGTTTTTACCTTCAAAAAAGCTTTAGAAAGTTCTTTAAATACTTCTTTAGAAAGTTGTACCGAATCAAAATTCTACAATAAAGTGTTACTTCTTTTAAGTGCAAAATTATTTAAGACTTGTACTTTTGTTCTTGTTTGTAATCTCAATATTGTATTGTAAAGAAAATATAGTTTGTACTCTATAGATCTGTATTAGCTTAGATTGTTAAAAGGCTAGATAAGTAGAGCAGAGTGTTGTAAAGTTATTGTGACAAATGCTTGTAATCTATTTGTGATTTATTTTAGTGGATCAAGTAAAATGACATTGGTGAAATAAACTGAGTCTCCAATAGTAGAGCTAGAAGAGAGCAGTAGGCAAAAGGCAAAAGGCAAAAGGCAAAAGGCAAAAGGCAAAAGGCAAAAGGCAAAAGGCAAAAGGCAAAAGGCAAAAGGCAAAAGGCAAAAGGCAAAAGGCTAAAGTTTTATAAAATCTCTGCTTGATTTTTTCCTTCCTTACACTCTTTTAGTTTTATTTATTATCTATTGTGCATTGAATTATTAAACTATCACTATTAACCATTATAAGTTGTTAAGAGGGATAACTTTATTTTTAACAAAAAAGTTTTCAAAATTTTAAAAATATCAATTCATATCCCTTTTGATATCTTATACAGGACCAACAGTAATAAAGTTTGAAGTCTAAAAGTGTAGTTTTTCCTTTACTATATTAACACATCTTCCATATTTATCCATTAACTATATATGTTTACTCCCCATAATAATTTCTTCATTTATTCCATTAACATAAACTATATTAAGAAAATTAATTAATATTAAATGAAATTTCTCTATCGAGGTAAATTGGTTGTTAACTTCATTGAATAAATTCAACTTTGAAGCCTTCAAATAAAAAAATGAAAGCAAGATAACTTTTCCTATCTTATGGTTTTACTACTTAAGTTCCCCTCTATTGGATTTGAATTAAGGGCATTTGTTGAAAGGGTTGTCTTTTGTAGAGCATGTAAAGTAATAAAATGAGTAATGGTTATGAATTAAGTTGGGGTTTATTAATGAGTTTTAATTAGAGCCTATTAGTTGTTAAAGGGAATTGTCAAATCAAGCATAAGAGTAGAAGTTGGATTGCTTGTATTATGATTTAGGGTTTGTTTATGAAAAGTATGAATTCAAGTATGGTATCTCATTCCTTTTCTTATGTTGGAAATCCTTTACCTTTACAATTTTAATCTAGGGCTGATCTCCTTAAGTTAGGGTTTTGATGGATATAGTTATGATTCATGAATGGAAGAACAATTGTAAAGGTTTTTAACAATTAATTGGTTCAAAGATGAAAGCAATTCATGATCAATTGGACTAATTTGTTATGTGTCTTCCTTTAAAAGATTGATGAATTTTCAATTTGATTTATGAAAAGTTATGTCTTTGGAATGTCAAGGTTTTTCTTGCATAAAAGGTTTAGTAAGATCAAATGCATAGTCAATTGTGCCCTCTCCTTAGTTAATTAGGTGTGTTCTCAAAGGAAGGCTAAACTTAGGAGTTGCTAGTTAACTGTCTCCTTCCCCCTTAATACCAATCAATTCCCTCCTTGCAATGCTTATTCCCCCTTTTATTACATGTTGATTGATCTTGTATACTTGTAAGTTGACTAAGCAAGCTAAAACGAAACCTTAGTTGAGTTACTTTGAGTTATAATGGTGTAATTAAGTTGGAAATGAGGTTAAGGACCTAAGATTTATAATCTTTTAGTATGAATAAGGTTTTAACTGGCTATGGTATGTTAGGTATTTAGGAATCGATTATTTCTTGAGTATTCTAAAATAGTCATGCATAATCTAAGTATGTAGTTACTTTGTTTATTACTTGTATATGTAGGCTAACAAATAAAAGAACCCAAAATAATTGAAAAATGAATTTAATTGCTGAGTGTGTTTACACTTAGGTTTAAAGCACTAGAAGTATTAAGGCAATGGAAGTGATGATCACAAACTAGTAGCTATATCATCTTAGTGGAGATAATGGTTTGAGGTGATGTTGTTTATACTTAATACATTGATTTTGCTACAGCTGATAAGTAATTCGTTCATCAGTTAGTTGCTATAAGACGGATTGAGTTATTGGAAAGAAATTATAAATGGATCATATAGGTGGTATAAGATACCTTTCTAAATGGTTACAGAAGATTAGTGGAAAAACTTTAGGTTTACCTTTGAATGGTGCCATTTAGAAGGAACAAAGGGGGGTAAAGGCAGCATGAAAAACCTTTAGGTTTAAGGTGCTGCCTAAAGAGAATACAAGGAAAGAGAGTGTATAAGAATTCACTCATATATTTGTAAAGAGAATATGGGGTTTATTCTCTTATTTTGAACAAGAATCCCTTGATCAAGTATCTTATTTTCTCTCGGTCTAAAAATAATTATTAGGAATATTTCACTTATTATCAAACTTTTCACCATTTATTACAAAAAGTGTAATCAATCTTAAAAGTGTGATAATTACTTTTCTTCTTCTATTTCATTTCCTTTTAACCATTAACAAATGTATCCTTGTTTTATGTAATATAATCTTATAATGAAGCTTTTGCAATACGAGTGCCTAAGTATATAGTTCATTAATATTTAGAAAAAGGTACATTCTTTTTCAAATTTCAAACTATGAAATCTATAAGAAATTTGAAAAATTTTATTATAATTATGTATAACCTTCCCATAATTAACTTATACTACTTTAGGAGGAAATAAGTTAATTGGTAATTTTACCTTATGCTAGAGTCCCCCATTCTCTTAAATTAGCATTGACTTATTAGGGTGCCTAAAAAATGCAAAATAATTGTATGTAAAGGTTAAATATCTAGTTTCTCATAGAAGTTTTCCTTTTCTAAATTTTAAATCATAAAAAAAAAAAAATTGTAAAACTTGAAATTGCAATTCATGCATAACTACTTATCAAATGACTCTAATTAGGGCTAGCTAAAAAACTGATCAAACGAAGTCAATTCGCAAATCTTACCAAACTAAACCGAATCGAAAATATATATATATATATATATTCACAATTTGATTTAGAAAATTTATAATCTGAAAATCTGAATCAAATTGAAAAATTTATAGTCAGTTTAGAAGAATACCAATCCTTAAACTTGAACTAAACCATTTTATATAAAAACATAGAATTATTTTACTTTCAACTAAATAATTTCTCCCTATCCTTAATAAACTAAAGAATTTTCTGTGTTATAATATAACATTTAAATTTTTTTTTAATTTACATTTATTATAAAGTATATATATTAAACTTTCAATTACCTTAATAAATAATTTATATATGCAATTTAACTCAAAATTTATATTATATAAGATTTTTATAAATAAAATTAGTCATTTGGAATTCTTAAATCATATAAATATTAATTTCATCAACCTCAATTATAAAAAAAATTATTATTATTAAATAAATTTAATATTTTTTTATATAAGATTACGTATTATATAAATATATTTTTCTAAACTTAAAAATACAGTTTAACTTATAAACTAAATTAAACCAAACCAAATCGTGACTTTATAGTTTAATAAAATTCCTAATATGAATTGTATGGTGTGGTTCAAAGTTATAAAAGTTTGGACCGCATTTTTGTGGTTTAGAGAAAAAATTGAACTTAATTGAACCACACTCATCCCTAACTATAATAATAAAATTTTTGTATAACATGTACCAAATTAATCTTCTTGTCCTGCAAAAGAATAGTTAGTTATATGGTATTTATACAAAATCATTATTTGCATCATTGACGATTTTATAAAATTTCATTGGTTGGAATTTGAAAAAAAAAATCGTTTTACTTATTAAATAATTGAAAACTAGATATTTACTGTTTTGCTAAATGATTATTACACTATATTTGACTAAAAGCATGCGAATTTAGTGAATTGAACCAAACATCACCAGCGACATCAGCAGAAACAATTCCTGCAACGGCACCGTTTCTTGAATCAAAATTTTGAAGCGCCAAAACTGATATAAACAGGGCCCAGACAGATTCTAATAAATAATAATCTATTAATCAACTTCATCACCAGCGTCTCTATCTCCGTCCTCTCTCATTTTCAAATTTCAATTTGAAGTTTCAAAAAAAAAAAAGAAGCAAAATGGAGAACAATAGATCAATGGTACTGGGATCTTGTACAAAGGAACAGCAAAAACTTTATCAAGATTGGTTCGACTTCGCCGATTCTGGTATACTTTTCTTCTCTCTTTTTCATCCCCTCCATTGCTCCACTAGTTACTTGCACTTGGTTGTTACGCGCCTTTTGTGTGTGTGTGTTTTTTGTTAGATGGTGATGGTCGCATTACTGGAAATGATGCGACGAAGTTCTTCTCCTTGTCGAATCTCTCACGTCAAGAGCTCAAGCAGGTGTTTAGAGATTGCCCTTTTTCAATCTTTCTTTCTCACCCTTTTTCTGTGTCGGTGATGTTTGTCATTTTGTGCTGGATATTGCTGTAATGGTGTGGAAATCAATGTTGCTATTCGCGATGAAGGCGGTGTCGTGTGCTGGATTATGCTTTTGGATTGGTTTTAAGAGGACGTGGTCGTGTCTGTGGTGTGAAAATGGAGCTAATATTATCGTCCTCAGTTGCAATGAGATTGATTTCCTGTTTCTGGTTAGGTTTTTGGATTGGCTCCACTATAAATAGTTGCTGTGATGATGTGAAAATGGCTTAAACGTTGTTATTTTGAGTTTCGACGGGAGTACTTTCATGTTTTTTCATTAGGTCGCCTTGATTGGTTATTGCAGTAAATAGTTCTTTTGATGTTATGTAAGTGGCTTAAGTTGTAGTCTTGAGTTGCATTGAGAGCGGCTCTGGTGTTTTTCGTAATAGTTCTTCAAATGTTGTGAAAGTGGATTATGACTGTGATCTTGAGTTGTGGTGAGATTGTTTCACTGTAATTTGTATCAGATTTTTGGATTCTTTGACTGGTTTAGAATTGATAGTCATTGTAGTATGTTAAAAATGGATAAATTTTTATTCTGAGTTGCAAGCTGTTGATGCAACTATACCCTGCAATCGATTCGTTTTATAGGAAACAATCGTTTTAAGGATGTGAAGAGGGTTTAAGTTTTGATTTTGAATTGCGATAGTTGCGGTTGGTTCTAATTGTGTTAAATACTGGATCATCTTTTTTTCTTTTTTAAAGTTGAAAGTCCCAATAGAAGTCTATATGGTTGGTCCATATCCTGCAAAAATGGAGTGCAACTCAGGGGATGTTTCTTTCGTGGAAGACATTTTTAGGATTTGCTTGACCATTCGTTATAATCAAACTTTAAATTTGTTAAATATTATTATGGCTATTAAAAAGAGAGTACAGTTATTAGAGGCTTTTATCGATAAGTAATGGTTGGAGCTCATGATGGAGATTGCAATTATCTATTGTAGAAATACCAATGAAAATGGGGAAAAACGATTTCTACTCTTAAAAAAGAAACTTTATTTCCTTGTTCTCATTTTTGTGGTTGTTAATCACCGCCACTTGTATTCAGTATGTGAAAGCAATTTTTGGGTAAACGTCTAGAACAATTTTTTTTGCAAGACAAACACACCACTACCAAAAACATCAAGTGACTAGCAATGGATGTTTTTCAGTTGTATGTGAAGAAGGGCTCATGTTTTGTTGCATCACTCTTTAGATCTAATTTCCTTTGCTCTTATTGCTGTCCAGGTTTGGGCCTTTTCAGATAATAAAAGGCAGGGATATTTGGGATTTAAGGAGTTTGTAGTTGCTTTGCAGGTTGTATATTTCTCTATTGTCTTGTGAAAAATGTTGCAATTAATTTGATGGGGTTTTATTAATGGATTGTTAAATGAACAGCTGGTTTCGTTGGCACAATCAGGACTTGAATTGACCTCTGATAGCTTGAAAACTGCTGGTAAGGAAATTACAACATTCAATTTCTTTCTACCATATCTATGAGGGGACTTTGAGATTTGTTTAGGATATATATATATAAATGATATTCTATTCTACCAAGAACCTTGAGGATTTTTGATTCAATATCTTGGCTTTAGTATGTGATACTACCTTATCTTTCTATGCTCTGTTGACAGATAATATGAAGAACATCAATCCTCCTGTCATGGAAGGGTTGGATGAATTATTAGCTGTAAGTGAACTTCGCATCAACCTTGTGAAGGCTTCTTTTCATTAGGTTTGATGTTTCTGGCTTATCCATATTCTAAGCTCTCTCCTTTCTACCCAGAATAAGAAGAACTCAACAGCTGTTTCTATGCCAGAAACTAATGGTGGGGATATTTGAACTTTTACATCTAGTGCTTTGGAGGTAGAAGGTCTGTTACTTTACTAATGCAGCATTTTGGGCTTTGCAGTGATTGTCCATGCCCCACAATCACCATTCGCTCAGTGGTTTCAATCAAAGTCTGGGAAGAAGGTTAAGTTTTGGATGGCTAATTTTAAAAATCCTAATCTACAAAAATAAGTTGGCGTTTTTGTTTTTTTGGGATAGGTAAAAGTATAATCCTTTTGTGCTGAAATTACTTAGCAGTGTGTTGGCTGTTGAGTCCTTTTGACTGCAATCTCGAGTTTAAGACAATCTGTGCATTATCATGTTTCTCTGTTTAGTCACTGAACTGTTCCTTTGAACAGTACCCTTGATCCCTATTTCCATAATAAACCGCTTTCCATGTGTACACTTTTTTCTATTTGCCCATGAAAATGGTAGATAGGTTTGTTCTCCTGTGATTCTTTCTTACAAAAATTCTATACTGATAGGTAAAATGCTATATGAGTGATTATTTTTTGTGTTTTAACATAACTTTTAATTTCTTGCTCAGGAATCCCATTTTTGGGTCACATCGATTGCTGACGGTTTGAAGAGATTGTACTTGGAAAAGTTAAGGCCTCTAGAAGTTACCTACCGTTTTAATGATTTTGGACATCCCTTATTGGTATAGTAAATTAGAAATTTCACCTTGAGATCCTTCTTTGAGGCTAAGCTTTGGATTGTAACAAATCCCGTAACCTATGGTTCTTGCTTAACTAATTTTTTTATTGTTCCTTTTCTAGACAAATAGTGATTTTGATGCGAGACCAATGGTCATGCTATTAGGCCAGTACTCTACTGGAAAAACTACTTTTATAAAGCACTTGTTAAGATGTGAATATCCAGGTATCCTATTGTTTTACATACTGTTATTATCATTAAAATGTCAATTAGGAATAACAAAGTAAGGATATTATTGGCTGAATCTTGTCTTATTATGCAGGAGCTCACATTGGACCAGAGCCTACGACAGATAGATTTGTTGTTGTCATGGTACATTTGATCCTTCTAAAATAAATGGTTATAAAAACATCGACATTTTCTTTTTTCCAATCCCTTAATTTTTTCAACTTTTTGGGATTCCTTCGTTTTGAACCATGTTAATATTATTTTGATGTGAAAAAAGAAAAGTATCTAAAGTATGTGTGCTTAGCAATGAATAATTAATTTTAAAAATAAATGTAAGTTATGCATTGCTTTTCAGGATTGGTAAGAAGAGTCAAACAATACGAAGTACTTAATATTTTGATGCCAATTATTTTCTAAATATCTTTATTTATTTAGTTATTTTATGAGAACCAATGTTTAAAATCTATATAATGCATTTAGTTATAGTTTTGATCTTGTTATACTAAGATTTGCTGGATAGATTTTCGATAGCATATCTCCTGTAAATCACCATCATCATATTTTTCTATGTGTTGATATATTTCTCACTTTATTTGTACCAATAGTCCGGACCTGATGCAAGGAGTATACCGGGAAACACGATCGCAGTCCATGCGGACATGCCATTTAGTGGTTTAACGAGTTTTGGAGGAGCCTTTCTATCGAAGTTTGAATGTTCCCAAATGCCACATCCGGTGAGCATTCTCTTTTGCTTTATGTATCTTAAGAATTTGATCTTAACAACCTACGGATTTATTGAAGTTTGAAGGCAAATGTTGACTTTATGATTGCAGCTCCTAGATCAAATTACTTTTATCGATACTCCTGGTGTATTATCCGGAGAAAAGCAACGAACACAAAGGAGCTATGATTTTACTGGTGTGATATCATGGTTTGCAGCAAAATGCGATATGATTCTTTTGCTCTTTGACCCACATAAATTAGATATAAGTGATGAGTTCAAGCGTGTCATCTCTTCTCTACGGGGCAATGAAGACAAGATTCGTGTAGTTTTGAATAAAGCAGCTCAAGTTGATATGCAACAAGTAAGTAGAGGTTGATTTTAATCAGTGCGTCTGTAGAATATTTTAGCAGTTGCTTACTCATTGAAACTCTTTTGTAGCTGATGAGGGTGTACGGAGCATTGATGTGGTCTCTGGGAAAAGTTTTGAATACTCCTGAAGTTGTGCGTGTTTATATAGGGTATGTTATCTCCTTTCACATGATCGCATGATTGGAGTTGTGTATCAAATGAACAAACCGTGCGATAGAACTTTATGTTGTTGCTTCAATATTTTTTTCGTATGTGGTTGCCACTTTTGCTTCTATGTATAAATTGGAAGCAGATATACAAGATATATGAGCTTTTCTACATCAAAGCTGTCTATATACTCATTTTCAGTTTTACTTTACAGATCATTCAACGACAAGCCTGGCGATGAGTATGATGTGGGTCCTATTGGCAGTGATCTTTTTGAGAAAGAACAAGATGACCTGCTAGCTGATTTACTTGACATTCCTAAGAAGGCTTGCGATCGTCGAGTATGCAGGATACCCTTTAGACAATTATCATTCTACGGCACATAAGTTTTGCTTTTTGAAATAAATACAGATGATATTTGGATGTTCACATGTTACTGCAGATAAATGAACTCGTCAAGCGTGCAAGGGCTGCTAAAATTCATGCATATATCATCAGTCACCTCAAGAAGGAAATGCCAGCCATGATGGGCAAGTCAAAGGCTCAGCAGCGTCTCATTGATAATCTTGAAGATGAATTTGCCAAGGTCTCTTTCACTTTTTTGTATACTTTTGAGTGCATGTGTTCATGGGTAGTATGCATACTATGTATTAAATTTATGTGTGCACTTTGCCAAAACAGGTCCAAAGGGATCTCCATTTGCCGGGAGGCGATTTTCCGAGTGTTGATAATTTTAAGGAGATCTTGAATAATTATAACATAGACAAATTTGAGAAGTTGAAGCCCAAATTGATACAAGCGGTGGATGACATGCTCGGATATGACATCCCGGAGCTCTTGAAGAATTTCAGAAACCCATACGAGTGAAGCTTTAAAATTCATTTCCTAATAATTCATGTTATGGATTAACAATATTTTTTTTCATGTTGCATTTGTAGTATCCCTAAATTCTATGCTTTCTTCTTTTCTTTTTTTTTTTTCCCTCAAATTATCAATAGCACCATAATATGCATACGTTCTCTTCAGGATGCTTTGTCATGTTCTTATATCTTGAAGCTAATATTGGTGTCAATAAAGGCCTGGTTTTGTTTTCCCTGGGCATATATTTTATTAAAAAGTCTTTAACATAAGTTTTGAGTGCAAATATTCAATGGCATTGAATTTGGTTTAGGATCCAAATCCTGATTATAATTTACTCGTTGAAAGTAAACGCTGCAGATGGCTATTTGACATTTAATTTCTGCACAAATAGTTTATAGTAAACAAACATTGCACATCCAACTAGAATAATTTATATTAACTTGGAAAATTACTTTCCATCCTACAGCTTGTTACATCAGAACAATTGCATTTGACATTCCTGGATCATCCCTTAGGGAAGCCTCAACAACATATGTACACAAAAGCAAAACTCATTAACATACAATTTTAGTACCGTGGGAATAAACATTCGTTTGCCCATCATCATATTTGCACGACTTGCTTAATCACATCACTAATCCCAACCATTGTAATACTTGAGTGGTCATTAGCAACTTCACGGCCTGAGCTGGCACATATTTCCTGACAAACTTATGCATACAGGAAAGAAACAAATTGATCCTTTTTTTTTTTTTTTTTTTGGGGCATCCTTAAATATTTACTTGCTACGGCTTGTTTCATAGAAGAGCATAATCAAGATCAAACCCAGGATATTTACACATTAATGACATCGGCATCTTGATTATCATCACACGTCAAAATGAGCCCTTCGGCATAAATAGGGAAGAGGAAGCGCAACCACTGACAACCTGTAGAGACGGGCTCTGGTGGGGGGATAATCATGAGAACATTATCTTGCCGTTGGACGACACCCATTACACTTATGGTGCTTCCTTCTTTAATGCAGCTGGTGAAACAAGATTTTTCAACTTTTCTTATCACAAAATTTCACAGATAAACCAACAACTCTTTAGCTAAGCTTATTAGAGAAATTTCATTCATACCCTTCCTTGAGACGCATTATCCGATCATCACTAGATAGACTTCGGTCAGCTAGCCAGCGTAGAAAGGAAGGAGATAGTTCTCTGTTTTCCTTGGTCACATCAACAACTGTTGATGGCTTCACAAAAGGGGAAACTTTTGCACCATAGCCAGCTTTAACCAATGCTCTTAATCCTGACTGGAAGTCTGATACATAGAAATCGGCAACATATCTCTGTTCATCATAAGAAACCAATTGACTAAAACATTGAGTGGAACAAAAGGAGACGCATGGTCAATAAATAATTTATAAGAAGCAACTTAAAGTACAAGATGGGAAACTTCATTAAATTACAAGTCACTCTTCCTAAATGCCACAAGTTAAACTCAATATTCACTTCCTCAGCTAAATGTCCCTCATGTTGTCGTGGTCATTTACACCGTTCCTTGAAATAAAGATCATCAACCCATTGTTTGTGCTTGGAAACTGATGATTGATGAATTTGCCACATCAGCTGTCTCAATGAATAGGTCCAAAGATACAAAGATATCATGTACAAATTGCAGGTTCGACTCCTGACCTCTATTTTGAGATCCTTTGCCAAACTATACTTAAAAGACCAGGAAAAATTTACATTCTACAATGGAAATACTATACGCATAAATATTCTTTCCATACTTGTGCTGTTTTTGGTGCTACATACAGTCATGTTTACTTATGAAATAGGACATACATGATCTCCAATGAAAGGAGGAAGCACCAATACACAGAAGTATTGCAAATGACACCATTAATTTGATTGCCCTTTATGTTATAATTCATTTACTTAATTACTTCTCAGTTGTCTTGTTTTCTTCATTTCTTTATGATTTCTGAGACACATGGACGTCCAGAGCATCATGGGGATCACAATTTTTATATCAGTATTGTCTTCATGAAGAATCATAACAAGAGTCATCTGATAATATCTACTTCATTCTTTGCATATCTTATGGACCTGAGCTTTCCAAATTTTTAGAAATTCCACAAGTCGACAATTTTACCATAATAATTCTAAGAGACATTTTTCTCTTTTTGACAATTAAGTATTTTACATTACCAGCATATCATTATGTTGATGTTTTCCTCGTCATATGACCATTATAGCTTATTTTACCCGATGATTCAATTATACAACGAGCAAATCAGAACCTATGCATCCATCTTCAGAACAGCATGATATTATATGAAACCAGTAGTAAAACAGAGAACCACCTGCTTGTTTTGTTCAAGATATACTTCAATACTAACGAGATTTACATTTTACAAAAGATATACTTCATGCTTTAAAGCAGACGATATGGCAGTACTCTTCTAGGTAGATGGGAAAGATCTGAGTTCTCTACCAGTATCAGCATATAGAATTAATCAAAATTAGAGAGAGACAGAGAGCGATTATAGTTCACACTTCCTACCCTGCATAATGTGTTAAGTTTTTGCACCAGGAAACCTGAATGTTCATCAATAAGGGGGTACTTCTAGGGTGTTTACAGGCATTGTTTGCCTTATTCTACGTAAAATTTCATGATAAATATAAAAGTTTCATTCCATGAACAATTGTAGCCCTTTTGTTGTTTCAATAAAAATTATTAATATTTTCAAATAAATAATTTGGTTATGAGCTCAAACAAAAGATGGCCTGGCTTGCTGACAATGCCATATTTTTGTTTGGTAGGAAGAGTCCTCCGAATCCAATATTATTGAGGTCTCGGATTAGCAATCCGGTTTGCTATTTTTTCCTTTTCTGAATTTTGCATGGAATAAGACTAGAGAAGAGGCGATAGGCTCATTAAAAACGATATGGGAATTCGACATAAGTGAATGGAAAATTTTCATACTTTACACATGGCTATGTATCCTTGGGTGAGTTAATTGAATCATATTTCAATTTGCATATGTACCTGCATGCATAGGAGTTCTCTTACCTCTCATCTAAAGAATTATGGTCAACCTAAGTCACTACATTTTTTCAGAGACAAAGAACCAATCTGAAATCATGGGGCAAGTATAACATAACAATCACCAAACTTTGGATTCTTAAGGCAATACCAAGAAACACGACTTGAGCAATATACCTCTGAGTGTCTGCAGCCCCATGAAAAGAAGCGATGCATTGGATTTGCAGCTTTTCCATTGCATCCTCTGTATTCATACAATTCTGTGGAAACATACACACATCTGGGAATCCTCTGATAAGGTGATTCCAATGGTATACTGCCACAGGTGACAACCTACAATGAGATCAATATTAAGTATAACTAGGAAAGCAAAGACACATAAAGGTAGAGGAAAAGAGAATCATGTTACGCGTATTTTCCTGCCTACTAAACAGAATGTCACACCAATTTTACAGACACGATACAGACAAAAAAGAAATCAGTGCATAGCCTCTCGTAACTGCTGATTTTTGGAGTTCAATTTCCATTCTAGATGAACCTAACAACACATGGATCTGTGCTAGAAAAGACAATTTAACATAGGATATTGTAGACATTCTCCTTAAACATTGGTAAGCTTAAGCCTCTCCTGTGCTGTTCCCAAGTTATAACTATATCTCTGATATTGGATATGTTTCGACAATGTTATGTCATAGCATTAGCAGGGAATTACGCAACATCTCATATCAGTCACATCATCATCTATGCCTCTAGTGACAAAGTGGAAAGTCAGTCTTGCAGCTGCAGTTTATTGCCTGTGGAGACTGGAGAGCAAGGAATTCCACCATATTGGGATCACCCATTCCCCAGCCTATGCACCTAGCTGGGAAAATTAAATCTTACATTGACTGATGATGTCCAACCTAGGAGTGGTCTATTCTAGTCTTCATTTTGTAAATCTTCTTGATACTTCTGCTGTAGTCTAGTTTGGTCTTGAATGTAATTTGGGTATTTTTCGTAACCCACCCCACAATAGGCGGTTGTACATTCTTTTTTAGTAGTGAAAGTTATTTACTTAGCCCAAAAAAAGAAAAAGGAAAAAGAAAAAGAAAAAGAAAAAAAAGTTCTATCTTAGCACCTGCAAGTTTCTTCTCTTAAGACTTGAATTGAACTCCATTAGTATAAAGAATATGTATTGCGGTACAGAATATCATAGCTTCCATAATGAATTAGAATCAGCATCACCAAGCAGTTGGAATTTTCATGCCAATTAACAGAATGCTATCCCTTTTAAGTTTTAAACCCCAGAAAAGTAAAAAGTAGGCGCCACCCAATTTGCTCAAGTATGCAAGCTGACAAAACCTCCCAAACATCATAATCAAAGTACTTCAAAATTCTGAACTAATAATCCTCTAAAGAAACCACATTTCGCATCTCTGCATAAAACTTGGAAGTAAACAAGGAAAGCTTCTTCGACCATACCAAAAATATGCAGATTGTAGAAGGGGCAAAAGAAAAGAAAGAAAAGACCTGTCTTTCTAGAGGGATTGACCCAGCACATTCCGCGAAACACCGCATCGTATGACCAACGAAAATTCCACATTCATAATAAAAACACAAGCCTCAACTTCTAGAAGGAAATTACACAAGCCACCATGACAATCACCATAACTCATAATTAAATTACAGCAAGTGATCATTAATGCCAGTAAATCATAGCAGTGATTCAAAGTAAGTGGAAATTACTGAATTACCCCTGTGACTTTGACATACTGTCCATCAACGGCACCTCTTAGCTCAGCGTCGGGAAACCTCCCCACATAACTCAACAACCCTCTCTTCCTCCAGGCACAATTACACCCGACAACCACCACTGCTGGCACAATCACCGCCGCCACCGCCACCAGGATCACTGCCTTTTTAACCGCTGCCAACAAGAAACCCCCCACCAACACCCCCATGGCCACCACCACAAGCAAAACCCAAATCACTGCCTTTGAAACCTTAAACCCAACCTTCACGTCCTCCCCAAGCTTCGTCACTGCCGACCCATAAACCGTCTTTAGAGAACCAACCCCATGGTCCAATTGACCCGACCTACGGTTCGCGCGATCCGGTCCAAGTGAACCGGAACCCAACTGCCCGGATCCAACAGGACCGGAAGTAATTAACCCCGTCGGAGTCAAAGGGGTCAAGGGGCCGGAAGATTTCTTCATTGGGCCGGAGCTGGAATTCTGTTTAGACTGAGTACCCGAATTCGGTCCGGACCGCATCGAACCAGAGTTGTGCTGGGAAGAGCTTGAAGGTCGGGAATTGGGTCCGACCGGAATGTCAAACATCTTGCCGAGCTCGCCGGATTTCTTAATATCGCCTCCGGTGTACGGGACAGCCCGTGAAGCCATTATGGGTTGTCTTTCTTTAAGCTGTTCCGGTTTTCCGGACACAATTAAACCATTGCTTAATTGATGTGACGGGAAGCGAGAACCCATCTTCGTTTTCTTCTTTTGGCTGCTAAAGATTGAAACTTTATCACTTACAGAGAGAGAAGTATGAAGCAAAATTGAATCTAGAGAGAGAGAGAGAGAGAGAGAGAGAGAGAGTGTATTGTGCTTGTGTGTTGGAGTGAAGGTGGGGGAGTTTAGAGGAGTGTGAAGGGGAGAAAGGTGGGTATGGGTGCTGTCGGGTGGTGAAATTACAGTTATGGGTCTTGGAAGTATTTGTGAAATTACAACTTTATTTATCTCCGTGTCTTGGAGTAGGAGTACGTGCTGTAGTATGTTGTTGTGTTTTTAGCGAGGAAGCAGGGGAATATTTAATTCATCCATTCTTTTGGAAATTTCATAAAGGTCCTTAATTCAATATTCAGAAATTAATCAAGGAATTAAAAAACAAAGTAATAATTCCTTTTTACTAAACCAAATTATATGTTTTACAAAAAATAAGTGTATCGACACTCAATATAAATTCACAGGGAATAGACGTAAGCAATATGATAGTTTAGAACTATAAAAAAAAAAAAAGTACATATTCACTTCATCTATACTTTAATTATCCGTCAAACTTAACTGCACGGTACCTCGCGTTAATTGCTTAAATCTGTCTATAACTACAGCTGTGGTTTTCTTTTTACCATAATGTCCACAAGTATTTATTAGTTTATTTATTTATAAATATGATTGTGCTCAATTTTGTCTTGAATATGCTTTCTTACTGTCTTTGTCTCTGTTTTTAGATGTGGACTCTCCTTATTTCCTTTCTTTTTCCTTTTATCTTCTTGTACTGTCGATGTCAATGTTGTAAATTGTTGTCCTTGGCATCATGAGCAGACGGAAATATAAATATAGAATATCTTCTTGTGCAAATATGAAACGACCTCATAAGGCAGGTTGGTCTAAATAAGGTGGAGATTTAAGTGTGTTATGAAAATTACCATAGACAAAAATGAATTATAAGAATGATTGTGATTGTCACAATGTGTCTTATGATGATATTTAGGCCCTGGTTTCGTTTACTTGATTTAGGATTTTAATTGATTGACAATTGGACTTTACTGTTTAATAATGAAAATAAGTATAGAATCAGATGTTTTAAATTCCATTGAATTCCTATTCAAATTCTTGTATCTTATTATTAGAATTGGAATGCCTAAAGTTCGTTGGCCCCCTTCTTATAACATGATCAGTACACTTCCCTTCAAAACTCCATTCTCTCTCTCTCTCTATATATATAGTGTACTATTCCTTTAATTATAATTCAAATATCCTTCTAAATGAACCAATTTAAATAATGTCATGTCATATCCATTATTTACGAATTACCAAAAATGTGAACGGTTGATCATATTTGAAGGAATCTGATTGTTTTTTAATTTAATTTCCAGATTGGAAAACGAAACAAGGTCTTAAAGATTGTAAAAATACAATTCTTCAAATCTCTTCACGGAGCACTTGCCTCAATAGATTTTACACGACCGCATTAGAGCACCCACTAGAAGCATTAAATATGAACTGTTTTGGTGGGCCAACTGTCTGTTATTTTGGGGATTAGAGAATGAGGAAATCGAACATTTTTCATCATGGCAGGATGATAGTGTTCATGGTAGGAAGTCTAGTTCATATATATATATATATATATATGTATATTTAAGTTAATTTTAAAGGGAATCAAAATTTACTTTATACTTTATAACATTTAAATACTCTCGTAAACCTGTATTTTGTATAATATACATACTTTAGACTAATTTCTAGAAATGATAATTTTTTTATATATTTCAATTTAAGTAATTCAAATTTACATGTAAACCTTGAATATTTATAATCAACAATAGCCATAATCATGATCATTAAGTGGGCATTACCTGTGGATGCATCATATTTCCAAATATAACACATATAACATAACAAATTTTGCTAAATTACAAAAAAGTTACATAAATAAAGAGATAATAGTGTTACAATTGATGATATGAGAATGAGTTGGAATCTTAATTGTTAGAGTTTGAACTATTAAGTGGATACGTGTTATATTTTGTTAAGGGTAGGTGCAATTTAGTTTGATTTTATTTTTCTTCTTAATTGATCTAAACTAAATTATATAATATCTTTTTCCCCTTTTTTTTATTGCTTTGAATCAAAGCATGTAGTTAAGTTTGCATTTTTTTCGGATCATAAAAAATTTGTATGATTTGGCTTAATTTATAGATTGAACCATAGCATGATACAATAGTGGAACCGAATAGATATTGAACATTCAACCTTAAAAATTTATCTTTGTTCACCTTTTTGTTATCTCTTTCTCCTACTTATACGTAGACTAGGGGTTGGGTCGAATGCGGCTTGGACCCATCGGGTCATGAGCCTGGGTCCCCTTAAACCAACATCAGCCTTGATAAAGTTGGTTTCAAGTCAATTCATTTGGCTTGGTGGTTTTACAAGCTAGTTCAGTAGCTTATGAGTCAATTGGTCAAATTTTTTTTTAATAAATTTTTTAACAAAGTTTTAATTCTAAATTTTTATATTTAATAAATTCCACAAGCCCGCATTGTTAACTTTTTTATATTAAAATAATTAAAAAAACAATTTCCAAATCAATCTATTATTGCTAATACTTTTCAAAAATAAAAAAAAACCCATTGCAAGTTAAATTGCAGATTACACACATCACACTTCACACCAAGTTGCAAATCATTTTGTGACATTGTACATGTTATAGCATACATCAACATAAGCCATACTCACATTTGAACTTAAAAAACACATGTTAAAAGTAATGGCAAAGATTCAAAAGAGAACTAAACACATTTTTGCAATCTGAGGAGATAACATGCCAACTTCTTTTTTTCTTTTGCATTTCCAGCAGGTTCATGTGGTGAAACTATATGTTTGCTGCCTTGTACTCTTTTAGGTAATGCTATTTTTTGTATTTTTTAAATTCTCTTTCGTTCAGCTGGTTCGCTTGCTTGCATATATCACACTTTGGGATGTCCTCTACAATTTTATCTATATCTATATCGTCATCAAAATTAACCAAATCCAGACGATGGCTTCCTCCTCTAGGTTGTTGAACAAGTACATGAATGGTTGGCGCTTGATAAACTTCTAGTTTGTTATCCCCTCTTCCGAAATGGCATATTTTTCTATAGACATGGTATCTTCCTCTATGTAATTAATAATCTCAATCTCATCGGGTTCAATTTGCATTCTTTTAGGGAATGAACAGGAATCAACATCATAGGAAAAATGATTCATTTTTTAAAGGTAAATATAAGCAATTACGTAACAAGCTTTGATTTTTTGTGTAAAAGATTATAGCTTATTTTCTGAGGTGATGGGAGATGTAAGTTTTTCTTGAGTGAAATTTGAAATGGAGAGCTCATTTATGGTGTGAAATGCCCCCTGTATATCGGTATATATGTTGTTTTCTTACAAATTATTTGAACAAAGTTGATGAAGGAGTGAATTCTGGGAAGAGGTTAAGAGAAAGAAATCAAGTGGGGTTGTTGGCTTGTGATAATTTTTTTTTTTTAGGAGGGGGGTGGGGGGGGGGGGGTGTAAGTACAGTGGTGGTAGGGAAGGGAAGTGGGGCATGTGGTCAAAAGCTGTAACTTACAACAAACATTAATTATTATTATTTTATTTTTTTTGTTCTTGGGTGAACACGGGTTTTGGTTGGATTGACAAGTTGAACCGTTAATCCACAATCTGAGCTAATTGGCTAGTTGAACCATTAGGATTAGTGGTTTACTCTACAAGTTAGACCTATAGATGTCAGTTCAAGGCTGGTTCCTTGAATTGGTAGGTTGGGTCCGAGCCCATTTATAGGTTCGACTCGCCTTTCTCCAGATCTAATTATATGTTCATTCATCTTCTATTTTAACACCATAGTAAGATCACTTCCAAGACTCTTGATTGATAAAAAACTCCCATTATTATTTTTCACATCATTTGGCTATGATAATAATAATCCATAATTCTACCTTTAGCCTTAATCGCTGTCTTATCCATCTCTGCTATTATATTAACCCTATGTAAACAAGGGCAACGGTTCCATATCAACCTTAAAAACGTTGGTGTATAAACTAAATAGCAACGTTAGTGACAAGGCTGATTTTGATTTCATAGAAGACATTCCATCGAATGGAAAATAAGAAGAAATGTATGATGATGCTAAGGATGTAGCTCTTTCAAGGAAGACCATCGTGAAAGGAGAATGATGTAGACCGTTGGATTTTTTAGGGAAAACCGTGTATAATTGCTATGAAACATTTTGAAAGTTTAAAATTTGAATGTAAGTATCTTTAAAATTTTAATAGGTAAACTTTTTAATAATCAATATTATTACTAATGCTTGTACGCTATTTATCAATTTAAATGGTATACTAGTACTATTGCATCTTTTTCTTGTGATGCACAACATGAAAATATTAAACTACAGTGTATAACTCATTAGGTACTTTCTTTTGTCTAATGTGCATGACTAGTCCCTAAGGTGTGATCAACTCCTTTTTTGTTTTTATTTTTTGAACTCCACATCAACCAGTTTGGTTTAATTCAAACCTATCGATTTTGTTCACTTTCATGAACCAAACTGTGAATCGATTACATATGACCATGCATAATTGCATATTGAATATTTTGCAAAAAATGAAAAGAAACAGTTTTCCATTTCGGTTCAATTCGCAAATCAATTTTTTTTTCTAAGCCTTACTATTACCAATGCATCACATCTCTTTATCGTAGGTATAGAAATTTAAGAAAGTATATAATTAGTCCTCAACATTTATCTACTTTTCTTTTTGCCTTCTCAATCCTTTTTTCCCCTTCCATTTGAGTCCACAACATTTAAAACTAAACCTTAGGAATCCTATTCCAATCTAAAATCAAAACCAAAACCCAAATCTTAATTCCACTCGACACCATAAATATAGAAATCTCATGAATTTACAATTCTTAGGATAGATGATCAATTTAAATAGATCTTAGCAATGGTAATAACTTTCACATCAAGATTAGGGTTTCCACAAAGTTCAAAACTTGGTACCTGTGAAAAAATGATTATGAGTTAGCTCATAAAGAAAATATAATAACAAGATAATTAGTCTCTTTCCTAGTCATAAAATTGATAGAGTAACCCTAAGACCCCTATTCAAATCTAGATCCTAAATGAGGCAAATTGTAGTCAAAAGTGCTAAAAGAATAAATTTAATTTATCCCTTTCATCCTAAAGTGGTCGATACGTTCAAGATGTGGTTAATCATATCAAAACTCGGTTGACCACTCTAGAAATCTGATTAGTCAAATTCGCTTAATCACCAACTTGGTTAATTACTTTATCTTTCTAGTTGATAACTTTGCCTTGTTATAACTAAATTATGCTTTAATCATCTTTTTCCCCTGAATTAATATATAAGCACCCTAAACTAACCTAAAACCAAATGAAGTAAACCAAAACAAACTTCAATGAGATTATTTTTATAAATTATTAAGTAATTGGGAGAGCTAAGTATTTCAATCCATTAAAATATGAATGAATAAGTTTTGACAAGTAACTATTCTACATATTTTATTAGTTATAAATAATAAATATTATAATAAACTTAATATACTTTTGGCCTTTGATAATCTAATGTTGTGTGCTAGTTATACTTACATTGAGATTAACAACCATTTTGGATGGGTGAATTATGAACTAGATATTTATCCCCTATTAAGGGTCATACATCTCAGATGAAGTGGCAATCACTTTTAGATGTTGAGGCCGGCTTTCAATCTGTATGAGAAAGTTGCTACAAAATTGTAGCCAATACTAACTAGGACATTCGAGGAGAAGCCATTGATGAATTGCGATATTAGTGTAAAAGACACCATTATGGAAGAAGGTAATGGATTGTACTACTGATGGCATATACAAGTGGTGAACTTAGTGTAAGGTAATTTCACTCTTAGGCTCTAGAGGTTAGATGATCTAATTTGACTCATGAACTCCTATTTTACTCCAATGTAAGGTTTGCTTATATTAATTCCTTCAACCTTAAATGAATCCTTGATTGGTAATGTGTATATGGTGATTGTATTGATTGTTGGATTTAGTAACAACATTAATTATGTATGGATTAACATGTTTGTGTTTATCGTAGAGTAGTTAGTTATTGGACATATTTGCTCACCCTTCTATTAGAGACTCGCTTTTTAGGTAATTAAAAGAAATTAGACAAGAAAGATTAGAGAATGTAGCATGAGAGCCTCATATGCCCTTTCTAAGCTATAATGACTTATAATGGATTGATCCTACCTTGTTAGCTTCCCTCTTATTAGAGGTCTCAGCAAGAAGAATATTGAGGGCTATAAATTCATTCACTTTTTAGATTTTTTTTCTTAAAAAAGTGTTTATGCATTAGAAAAATTGAAAACTTGTCTACTTTAGTATAGGTAGCTTAGGTATGTTATTTTATGGTAGAGCAAGAGCATATGCACTGTATACATTATTACCTTCATCTAATTTATACTTTTTATTAATTATAAACCGTAAGCTGTATGAACTTTTAGGTCAATTATTGGTAAGTACCCATTATATAAGATGCCCTTACATATTATGCTCAATCAAGTGAGTTTTGTAGTGAAACTAATATCAGGCTTGATATGAAAGAATTGTTTAGAATGGAATGGAATGAATTGGAATAGAATGAGGATTAGAATAAAATATCTTTTCCTATATTGAAAAATGGTTAAGGAATGGAACTTAAATACTTAAATAATACTATTTATTGAAAATGCTTGTAATTATTGTGTATTATGATTTCTTTAAATGTCATAGAAGTAATTTTAATTAATTATTATTAATAAAGTGAGAATGCAATCACGATTCTACCTTTTCATAAGTAGAATCGAATTCCTTCTTGATGCTGGAATCATCGTTCTTACTAGATTATGATTCCAACTTAAAAAATATACTTTTAAATAAGAGGAATGGGAATGGAATTAAGAATTGCAATTTCATCTCGGTTCATTCTTGTATATTAAATATGACATAAGGTCACACGATAAGTTTTGAATAGTAATTTTTTAAAACTTATTCGTATAGAGTAAGATTTAAGTAATATTTCTTCATGCTTTGTACCCAACCTAAGACTTATATTTTAAGACATAAAGGATAGAAGTTTCAAAGAATCCTTTGCTTACCTTGTTAAATGTATTAATCAATGTAATATATGTGAATAAATGAAAAATAATATTATATTCTTCTCAATTAAGAAAATTAAAAGAATAAAAACAATATTGTACAATACATTTGAATGGATAATCTCTAGAATATAACATTTACTAATTAAATTGATTCTTTTTGTTTGCTATATGTACTCTCTCCTGTATTTGGAATATAATGTATGAGGGGGACTTGTTATTGAGCACATAATCTTACTTTTTGTCTATCATTATACCAAATTTTATCTTCTTTTATTTTGTTTTTATAACCTCATGTATTCACTCTATATCTTTGCTAATAAAGGTTGCTATTTGACATTTTAGCATCATGTAATGTTTGAAATATAATATTTTGGCATAAAAAATTTGTAACACTCTGGAACCATTGTAATTGTATTGTAGAAAATATTTTCTCAAGCATATATTGTAAGTATATATGGCGATGATGTATTTAATTCTTTTACATGTACCTGGTGCCCGGAGAAAAAAATAATTTCAAGAGTTGGTAACTCAAAATATTATTCCAAGTTGAACTCATATCGAAAATATTAAGGTTTAACACATGCTTCGAAATCTAATAATTTGCTTACACACGCGCTGACACAAAACTCAAAGCGGAGTAATCCAATTCCACTCCAAGTATGTATGCATAATATATATGTATATATCCTCCGCCTGTCACGGTCAAATCCAGTGGGCTAGGGATCCGTCAGTGGTCCTACTACCAAGATACGCTCGACGGTACATTGCATGATTGTCATCTGATGAAATTGGTCTCAACGGTTCAGATTGCTTGCTCATAATTAACTTTGAAGATGAAATTACATCCCAAAGTACATCATGCAGAAAAAGGGCTGCACTTAATATTGCTGCTTCCGAATGCCGGATTTACGTTAGCCTGCAGTCACGTTCCGCATCTGTCTTTGTCAACTATGAATAGAGTACTTAAAGGCATCTTACCATATATGAATTTTGTTTTATGATATATAAAGCATTAATAGCCTAATAGCAATATTTTATATAAAAAATATTATTACGAAAATTATTTACATTTTAAACCCTTAAAAGTAATTTCGTAAAAATTTCATATTACAAAAAATATTCAATAGTCTTTCATTGCTTAAACATATGAAGAATTATTCTATGCTTGAATTTATCTTTTCCCCTAATACCTTTAATAAGATCAACAAATAATAACATAATATTTATTAATAACTTATTACAAATTCATTTTATTTCTCACTAATATCTATTATGCTATAATTTTATTTCATTCAGTAAAGCAAATATATTATATAAAAAAGACTTATTTAAATGATTATCATAAAGAAAAAACATATTTTTATTCCTTATTTAACATTTTTTTATTTCAATCATCAATTTTATTTATTTATTTTTTTTTGCATTTGAATCCTCCACATTGGTATATGTTTGTAAAGAAAACCTTTCATTAGCAGTGTTAAATTTTTCATCCATGTATGACATGTAGCATAAAATGATTGGTCTAAATAATTATTTTAATTAAGTAATATAATAATATATATTATTTAAGTAAATTTTTTAAAAGGATATAAAATATTTGAAAAGTAAAAAAAAAAGTTAAGAAATTGTAAAAAATGAAATGACATGTGGCAATTTGTTGGTCTTGTAATTATATAAATTAAATAACATAATAAAATTACAAAAATAAATAAAAATATATAATGAGGAAAAAGTAAATTTTTTTAACTATCCCTTAGCAATGGAATGGTTGAAACAACCATAAACATCTAATTGATTGCAATCAACTATAGAAAAAGTGGATCATTTGATCCAATGGATAGTCTTTAATAACCATGCAACATCTTAGAATAGTCTTTAATTTCCAATTGTAAGTCAAGCATGTTCTAATATGACGTTCACAAGCTTTTACGTTTGAATATTTTCTTAACTATCAAAGCAAGAATTAAGTCTTAAGTCTTCTTCTTTACATAATGAGCTATTAATTTTTTTTTTTGTTTTATTTGTGTCAAATAAGTTGCCTTATTATTTATTATTGTAGTTTTATTTTTTCTTTTTTCTTTGTGCCACAATAGTGAGGTACTAAATTATCAAACTTCATGTAAAAACCATTAGTTGGAAATTCTCATAAAAAAATAGTGTTCCTTGATCATCTAACAAAAAATGTGGTAAATTTGAAAATCAACACTATTGGTAACGTTCCTTCAAGTCACAGTTTTACTTAATCGAGGGATGTTATATAATTTAAATTTCGAGATTTTTTTTCTAATTTGATTAAATTTCATTTCACTAAAATTTTTATTTAAGTTGTAATTTTATATTAAGTATTAAGACCTAATGACATTTGTATTTATAAAATTTAAATATTATTATCGTCCATTTACTTTTTGCATGTGCAAGTATCTTATAAATTCTTTCATAACTTTTTAGTCGATAAATATGTCTAATTCAAACATAGAACACGCCTATTAAATGCATCGGGGTAAGGGTTTGAGTATTCAAATACGATTAATAAATATATTATGTCATAAGTTGAGGTTTTTTAGACATGAACCTACTTAACACGAATGTAATAACATGAATTGTTAGCCCTTTGTTTAGTGTTATTTCTTAAAACTATAATAGGCAACAAATATTAAAATTGTAAATGAGCTGATATATTTAAGTTCGACTTGACTCAAGTTTGGTTAGTAAGTTAGTTAAGTTAAGTTAGAGCTCAAGATAGTGTAAATGAACTTAGCTCGAGTTTTAGTTTAGCATCTAATAGGCTTGTGAATAGGCTTATGAGCTTTATATATATTACATATATCATATATGTTATGCATTATATATTTTTAAAATCCAAAAGGTAATATCTATATAATACATATAGATATATTATCCAATCTTTATTCATTACTAGTTAATCTATTTATTTATATATTTTATTTTGTATATTTAAACTCGTGAGTAGGCTTTAGTTCGGCTCTAGCTCCATTAGTAGTTCGATTAGTAAATGGATCGAGTTCGAGCTTAAGATAAAATTTGATTATTGAAACGAGTTGAGCTCGAGCCTCAATATATAGGTGCAATGAAAACTTTATTTGAACTTTAGCTTGATAATTTTTAAATAAATTAAATTTAAGTCTTTAATAACTTAACTCAACTCAGCTCGTTTATAATCGTGGTTAATATAATAAAATGGAAAATTGATAATCTTTTAACTTTGAGTCGATGTTGTGATTAAAATTTTGATTACTATTATTGAGTATTGAGAGTTTCTTATTCCTCTTTATTCATATTGAATTTGCTTTAGTCTAAATTGCAACCAATCTAGTTAATCGAATTGGTGAGTTCTATATGTTTCTTTTAGGCCTTTCATGGTATCAATTTGTCATATCTAATATTAATTTGATTCGTTATAAGTGTCTATTTCCTTTTTTATCTATAATTCATAAATATATGTAGAAAACTTACATAAATATCCCCCTTTATTACTTATAAACCTGATAGACAAATCCATATTTTTAATTATTTCAAACTCAGTAGATCTTGTTGGTAGTATTAGAGCAATTCGGTTTCTGTTAAAACTTTTCAATATAATAGTATAATAGGGTGGTAGAATAATCTACGGGTAAGGAAAATAAATAAAATAAAATAAAGGTCAGAAGGAAGAATAGATTTTTATCAAACGTTTAGGAGGATTATGGTTTGGATTTTTATAACCGTTTATGCCGTTTACACTTGAAGAAAAAGAACCTAGTACGAAAAAATGGATGTTACTACTATGCAATGTGATCCATGCATATTTATAATTTTCTATCATTATAATCTGGATTATGTTAAATCAGTATCTTATATTATATAAATTTCTAATTCAAATTACAAAATAAAGTTTGGTCCAATAAGAAATGAAAACCAAATCAGGCCGAGCGATGCACCTCGTCGATCGTAATCCATTGCATATGCCGTATTGCATCTATGAAACGGTAAGGTGAATGTTGAAATCCAAACTTAGTGGGAAAAGGAATCCTGTACTTGAAGATTGAAATTGCCCAAGGGCAAAATTGGAATTCTGGAAGTCGGTGGAATGCAATCGGTCCACAATAAGACGAAAATGTCCTTGTACGGAAGAAAACAGAATTTCGATTTTCCTGTTGTGATCAACCACCTGATGATGCCAAGTAGAGGTTGATAGATTTGGACCGACACATACACTCTTCGGTTACGAACTATTTACTATAATTAGAGCAAATTGTTTTTTTTTTTTTTTTTAGAATTTCCCACCTTGAATTCTCCAACTAACTTTTTAATGATCATATATATATTTTCCAATTAAATGCTCCATATGTAAGGTTAAATATCACATAACTTATAAACTCTTTTAATGGAATGGAATATTTTTGACTCTTTATTTCTTCAAAATTGTAGTATATATAATAGTTAGCAAGGATAGAAAAAAAAAAAAAAAAACCCCCCAAATATTTCATAATATAAATGTTATGGTTGGTAGGAATGAATTTGGAATAAAATAATGACTTCGTATTTTATTTTTCTTTTTCTGTTTGAAAGTACATTTATAAAGTGGAATAAACTTGAAATGAAATTGTGATCCTATATTTCATTTCTTTTCCAACATTTGAAAGAACTTTTAGAAGGTAGATAAGTGATTCCAATTAAAAGGTGAAGTAGATTCTTTTTTTTTTTAGGTGTGATTGTGATTCCATTTCACCTTATTAATTATATTAATTTAGAATTATTTATTTAATCTTTAACTAAATTATACCATGTAATAATTGATAACATTTTTAATAAATATTATTATATACACATTTAATTTTGTTTTATTTCATAAACATTTCTAGTATTTTTTTATTCCATTTTATTTTATTCCAATTCGATTCTTTCTTTTTTTTTTTTTTTAAACCATTCTTGAGTATCAAACTTAAGTATAGAGAGTCCTCTAAGTTTAGAGGTACATTTACTCAATTTTCTATATTTTAAATGTTAAAAGAAGTCTCAACATTTACAGAGAAAATACACAAATTGTATTTGGTTACAACACTAAATGCAAATATAGAAGATAGAGAGACGAAAAAGTACTACTGTATTAGGAGAGCAATGATATCATCATAATTTTTTTTTTTAAATACTAAAGTCGATACCAAAAAGTAGCTTTGAACACTTAGGGTAATTTCATTATAATGGCTTAATCCTTCAAAAGAGGTTGTACCTTAATTTATTTCTTGTCAATGAATACTCCTCAACAGATTATTTTAGACGCTACATGTATTATATATATGAAGCCTGGACTCATCCAAAATAACTTTACTTTTGGATCATGTTCTTTACTTAATTACAACATATTCCTTTGCTGCATTGTGGATACTACATATGGAACAACTATTACTGCATTTTACTTGCACTTTGATATGTAGACTTACTATTTGACGGGCGATAAAATCCCTTATTTTACACAACGGCAATTATTTATTCAAGGAGAGGAGGAATAAATGGCGATGTCTTGAAGAGCAAAATCTGATATTGCAGTGGCCCCTCGATGCAATGCGACTAAGGCCACACTGATCAACGTGGCGGCTAGATTTTAGAAAAATATTAAGTCTAGGTGTTTGACAGGGTAGAATTGAATATTTTAAATTCTATAATAATTTTTTATACAATCAAATTTGGAAAGACCGCTTTAATTTGGTTTTATTTTCTTCTATGAACCAAGCCAAACATAAAATACAATTTGGTTTTTCATCATTTGATCCAAAACGTATAGTTTAATTTAGAAATTTTTCTAAAGTGATTAGAACTCCTGTTTGATTTGGTCATTATGGTTTAGTTCATATATTGAATAACAATATTTTATTATCAAACAAAAGTTATGTACAAGGTGTGAAACCTTATATCTTTTCTTCTTCTTCTTTTTTTTTTTTCTATGAAAAAAAAGTAGAGAAAAAAAAAAAAACCAGTAAAGAAGTTGGCATATACTCTGTAAGTCAAAAAAAGAGGGAATGTTAGGCTTTAGGGACCATATGAAATTCTAGTGGAGCTCTTTTGGGAAGCTAAATTAGAGAATCCTAGGTAACTTAGGATGCTCTTGGGGTGAAACTCTTGAGAAGCATTTAATCACCCAAAACAAATTTCTTGAATTTCGTAAAGGAAAATAGAGCTTCTCGAGTTGACAAAGCATTTCTTAGTAGGAAAGGAGGTTATTTCAAAAGAATTCCTTTGTCAAGTGGACAATGGGAAAAATATTAGTTTTTAAGAGGATTTCAGGGTTCCTTCTTTACCCGGTTGTACTTTAGCATTTGGAACCACGGAATCATCTTCTTGATCTCATAGTTAGTAATGTCATTGATTATTCCCTCTCTCAGAATTTAAATTCACTGCTCCGTCTATTGAACGATAAGGAATATTAAGAAGATCCCTATTATGATAAACTTTTAAGAAGACAAATTCTAACCAAATGAGAAGGGAAACTTTTATTCGGTTAAATTTGCTTACAATAGGCTAATGGAAATCGGAAGTCTAATCCACCATAATTGGAGCTTCTTCTACTTACAGCGTGGAAAACAAAATATGGGAATCCTTTTCAGCTTAAACTGCTTGATAATATGAAAACACCGTTTATGGAGATCGTGCATGAACTCCCTAACCATTAATGCTAATTTATTTTGCAGGTAACTTCCACTGTATCCTTTATAACCATGTTAAGACTATTAAGCACATATATATATCTTTTCATTATGAGTGGGTTTGCCCAGTGTTTTTTAAGTGTTTCTAGTTGAAAATAGATGAGCTTGAGATCCCAAGAGTTGACTCCGATCTGCAACAAAGGTAAAAGAACCACTTACCGGGATATCCATCACTCTTTGTACATATGGAAGTTCAGGAACGATAAGACTCTTTCACAATGAACAATGGAATCCCTTGAAAAATTTGATACAGCAGGAAATCAAATCTATGAGCAGCCATTAATAGCAAAGAACTAAAGCAAGTGAATGTGCTTCTTCAAAGTTCAAACAATAGCGAGTAGATGAAATTACTCCATCAACAATGGTAATCAAAATAAACTGCGATGGCGCATTACATCCTAGCAGCAACATCGGGGATATTGGAGTGATATGCGGAAATGTAGCTGGGGTTCTTTGCAAGCAACAACTTTCCACTTGGAAGATAGGGTTACAATGGAGCCTTTAATTGTTGAAGGATGAATCCTTGTTGCCAAGAGAAGAGGATGGGACAACATAGTGGTGGAGGCTGACATTGAAATCGTCTATGATGCAACTTAGTGAAGAAAGTAAGCTATTGTTGTTCATAAGTTATTTGATTTCTAAGAGTTAAAACTCTGGCTGTAGAATATTGTTTCTTCCGTCTTAATGAGACGAACCACATTAGGCATTTTTAGACCCGTAGACATTGGCCGAATCACTTAATTTAAGAGTATGAAATGAATTTATCATGGGTCTAAAATATATAGCTTTTCTTAGTGAGTGGATAAGTTTACTTAAAAGAGATTAAGAGTGGATGAATTAATTAATCAATCCGATTTCGATCCGATCAATTTAAATCTTTTTAAATTATCCTTTTATATATATATATATATATAAACTAGACTCCTTAAACTTTATTATTACCTAACATAAAAGGTCAACCCAAATTATGGACTCAACCATGTAGTCAATTTGACCCTCCACAATCTTCAGAATTCTTACTCTTATTGTAGCCTATGCATATGAATGATGTCGTTACTATATAAAAATATGCGCAATGGTCTTGGGATATCTTATTACATACATCCTAATGGAGCATTCAATTCGTATGATGAACATATCTGGTGAATATCTAAGTGCATTAGTACTAAGAGCAACAAGCATAAATATTGTAATAAAAGATATTGATGATTAGGAGCTAAAAATAGGCTATTTAGTTAGATGGGAGATGGGTCCAAGGTGTCGTATACAAATCTTTAATCCAAAAGTAGCAATTTGTCATTGAATGATCAGTGGAACGAAATATTGCTTTAAAAATTGTGATTTAGATGTTATTAAAGAAACACTTTCTGACTTTTAATCGGTTTTTGGTCAATATCAGGTGAGTAGAAGAGGCACGTTGTGAGACCCTTTTTTACATGTTTAAGGAATACCCATCGCTTTCAGATCCCTTTTAAGTTTGTTAATCTTTCTCATCTTAATCATTCATGTATTATCATAGACGTCAGTCACTGTATGGAATCATGGATTGGTATACAAATATTATACCCATCTTGAATATATTATCACCTTAACAAAATATTTCTTTTGGGTCGTATCTAGCTGCAATCGTATTTTTGGCGTAATGCAGGAAAATATAAGTTACTTTTTTTTTTTTTTTAATACTCTCAATTGGAACATATCAAATGGTGCCCCAGTCAACTTTTCACGGTTTTATAAATGGATATATAATATAATATAATATAAGTATGAAATGTCTAAAGCTTACTCATTTATTACTAATCGAAATTAAGAGACACTGAATATATCAGACAAATGGGGTAAATTTATTTACCATTTCCATTGTTTAAGTCTTTGGTTGTGATTTATTGGAACATTACTGGAATGGTATTGTGGTGGACATCAAATATCTATCCTCGATGAACAAATTTAAATTTTTGTCATCATTAACCTAGTGAATTTTTTTCAATAAACCCAGAAAATGAGAAATTATTGTTAGGTGGTTGATATTATTGATGAAAATTTGAGTAGCTGGAACGGCAGTCTCATTTTCTTATCTTACGTAGAGCGTACAAATATATCCATAATATATTTGTGAAACGAAAGAGATTTTTATGGCTATTATTTTACGTCATTTTTAAGGTTGCCTAATAGGAATGTTGCTAAATTAATGATTTAATGTAAGTTTAAAGTTTAGGCATCATTGACAAGGAGATATACACGATGTTATGACTTTGAGTACAAAACGATTTGCTTAAACAATGGCGAAAAACGGAAGCTTGCTTAACCCGGTTGAAAATACTAACTTCTCCAAATTCTCATTAAATCAGCTTCATTAGCATTCTTGTACTACTTATCCAATCAATTAACTTGTTAAACAAAAAGGGTTTGTACTTTATCTCCCTAATAAGTAAGAAAGAAAGATTTTCCAGCATTTGGTGCAATCAACCCAAAAAAGAAAAAGTCTCCGCACTAAGCAAATTATGCAATTCTTTTATACACTTAAGGGGGATAACTAAAGTAAACAATGTTCTCCTTGTCCTAAAATTGAATCAGCCAATCTATGTCTTAACTAAATGATTCAAGCTTTTCTATTTAGTGTATATGTACTGAAGAAGTCATTCTATTATAATGATTCGCATTTGCCATGGAAGGTGAGACTTAAGATCGCATCGTTTGAGTTCTAATATATTTTCGGCCAATTTCGGACTTAAACTATTAAGATTATTGACTTTGATAATAACCAGCATAAATTGTCATATTGTAAAAAGTATATAAAAATTTATAGGTTTATAGAATATCTTGTAGCCTATATATGATAGAAGGTACGATTTTAGAATGACAATAGGTTTTAATTTCAAATCTGAGGAACCAGTAACTATAAATGGCAAGTAGAATAGATCTTCCTATTCCTCTTACTTTGGATTATACATCTATAATGAAGTATTTACTTAGTGTGGCAAACAAAAATATGAAAGACCATCCTTCAAATGTATTTATATGTAGGATACGATTGAATCAGTATGTAAACATAAACAAATTCTAATGTATTTATCCCCAAGAAAAACACGTTGTTCTTTCATCGTTTGTTCCTATGTAATAAAAGGTTTGATATATAGAAGTTGACCTAAACAATTCAGTTTGTATTCATCCGTCGGTATTAGTGTGCCGATGGTCCTTCTTTTGCACCATACTAAAAATTTTAGTATAGCCTCCACATTTAGGTTGCAAATAATATGAATATTTATTAAATAATAGCAAGTTGCTTGTCCTTAATGGTTCATGATACGTCTAGTCTATTACAAGACTAAGCCACATGGAACTACTATCAATCACAGGTTCTAATGGTCCCAGTGTTGTAAATGTATTTTATTAATTCATGCTTGAGAATTGGGCTACTGATATGCCGACAAATTTAATGGCTACTAATTACTGAGCGATTACCACTCAACTTTGATTTCATATTCGGTAAATGGTAAATAATGTCTCGTGCATTCTTTTGGTACACTCTTCGAGCCCCTTATTTTTAAAACGGAGCAACTAGACACTCAAACTTTTAAAAATCATGCTTTAATTTAAGACTTTGACATGAACATTTTGTCCTTGATACTATATATTATTTTAATCAATACTTTTTATTATCTCATTGAATCTTTAAATAGTAATTAATTTAGTGTATAAAGGTATAAATATATTTATCAAATATTTGGAGGTCGTTGAAGAGTTTAAACTCTCAATTTCGGAAATAGTGCATTAATTAGTTAATGGTCCAAGCAATGCATCTACATTTATGAAATTTACGTAGAATGTGAAGCGATCGGACGTAGATGACAATTTCATGAAGTGGAAAAGAACGAATTCTTAGGTTTCTGATAAATATATGGACCAAATTTTTAAATATAATGTTGCAATGTTTTTTGTCCATTCAGTAAAATCCTCTTTCATCGACAACGGGTTACTAAAGTTTCAGGAAATGCACAAAAATTAACCAATGAACTATGATTTTGATCAACATGACGACTACCTTCTGTAAATATATTTGAACGATAGAACCCACCTACATCATCCGAACTTCTATGAAAAATCAACCACTGAGATTTTGCAAATAAATTTGTCCGTATAGTCACTAAACTCTTACAAACATTCCAAATCGACAACCAAACATTTGTGTACTTTGATTGCGAAATTTATCTATTACCATATGGTTGATTTGTGTAAAGTTCGGTAAATCTGCAGCTGTGAATTAGTTTTTCACGTTTGTCTTCTGTTGTAAGAGATAAAAAGCAGAAAACAGAGAGTTGCGTTTGTGGAAATGAAAGTTATTAATGTTACTGGAGTAGAGTATTCAGACAACAATTCAGTCGCATGACCAACATGTGAGAAGTATATATATTTTGCACATTTACATAATAAATAAAAGACGACCAATGGCTCTTGTCATCATGTCCACAACCTGATTAGCTGAGGATACATGTGCTATATTGAAAAATCCAATGGAAACACAATCCTAGTAAAATAAGATCAACTTCGATGTGCTTGGTTCTTTCACGAAGAAATGGGTTTTGGGCAATTAATTATGCCAACTTGCTATCCAAAAACAAAGGAACAAGACGGCAAACAGAAATATGCAGGTCACGCAACAAGTAGGAAATCCACAAAAACCCTTTAGTCGTAGAAACCATACTTCAATATTTAGCTTCAGATGAGGAAGTAGATATGATATTTTGTTTTTTAGTTTTCCTCGAAACGAGAGAAGATCCGAGAAAAATAGAGGAACTTGTTAAAGATTTTCTATCAACATGACTAAAACTCTAATAGGCATCTGAAAATCTATAAAGAGACAAAGAAGTAGATGAGAAATATAACAACCCCTTATCAAAAGACCTCTTCAAACAACCAAGACCATGTAAAGTAGCTTGAAAATGAGTGGAATAAGGAGAAAAAAACAAATTTGCTCTATCGTTGAATCATAAAGGAAATGTTGGGTCTGGTAATAGTGAGATACAATAGGTACCCTACATTTCTTCTATAACAAGTTAGATTTGCTAAAGGAACACCATGGACATTATCAAGCTTGATGTGTTGCAGAAAAGGAATGCAAGTAGGCTTTGCTCTTGATTACTTGGTATCTTATAATATATTGAGCAAAAATTTTGTTTCATTAAGAACAAAACTAGAATTGAGTCTACAAACCTCTATGCCTAGAAAAAATGAATGTCGACTAAGTCTTTGATAGTGAATGCATTATCCAAAGCCTTTTTAACCTCAGTAATAACATCTAAAGAATTTCTAGTTGTTAAAACATCATCCACATAAACCAAAAGAGCAATAAACCCATCATTTCTCCATCAAACAAAGAGTGAATAATCACTCTTAGTCTACTGAAAACCTAAACTGATAATAAAATTCGAGAATTAATTATTCCATTAGCGAGAAGGTTGCTTTAAACTATAAATGGATTTGACTAACTTACAAACTTGTCCTTTAACAGCAGGCTCATGTCCCTTAGGCAACTTCATATACAATTCCTCATTTAAGAATCCATGTAGAAGAGCATTATTGATGTCTATTTGATGGATGTGCCAATTTGTAACAGCTGCAATAGCACTAAGCAATCTAACCATTGTCAACTTGGTGACTAGTGAAAAAGTAAGGGTATAATCAACACCCTCAGCTTAATCATATCCCTTTGCAACTAATCGATCTTTATATCTCTCAACTGAACCATTGGGTTTATATTTAATTTTGAATGCCCACTTATAACTTATGGAATTTTTTCTAGGTGGTAAAGAAGTGAGGACCCAAGTTTGATTAGATTTAAGGGCCAAAACTCCTTTGACATAGCTTCTACCCACTTAACATCATTCTTAGCCTCATAATAGTTTGTTGTCTCACGAATAATGAAAACATTAGCTAATGATACTACACAACCTTTAGGATAATGAGCACGAGCTTGAGTGTTTTCAGAGAAGGTAAGCACTATAAGCTATTGCAAGTGTAGAAGAAGACATTTCGATAGCATGTACAAAATCAATAAGCCAAGAAGGTAGACGCCTGATGCGAGTTGATCTTCTGGGTTGAGAAAAGGAAGTAGTGTTTGAGCCTTCACATGATAGAGTAGGTGAATTTGATCTTGAAGGAGAAATGTTAGATTCATGTTCTAATACAGTAGATGACTATGGAGTGAATAAAGGAAACGAATTTGTATTGAGAAGTTGTGTTTTCAAAATAGAGGTCTTAGAAGGAAGATATCTTCATGAAATATAACATCCCTTGAAAGATAAACTTGATGAGTATTTAAATCATAAAGCTTATATACTTTTTGATTAATAGGGTAGCTAATAAAGACACATGTTCTTCCCTTAAGATCAAATTTATTCCCGGATTTGTCAAGATTTGCAGCATAGCAAAGACATTCAATACTGCGAAGGTGTGAATAGGTAGGGGCTTTGCCAAACAAGATTTCAAAGGGTGTTTCCAATTCAATTTTTAGACGGGCATGATGTTGATGAGTATTGTGGTAGCAAGAAGACAATCTCTCCAAAATTTTTCTGGTAAATTGGCATGTAATCTAAGGGCTCAAGTTGTATCTAGTACGTGATGGTGTTTTCTTTCAGCAACACTATTTTGTTGAGGAGTGTTTGTCATGGTTTTTTGATGAACAATGCCTTTAAACTTAAAAAAATCTTGGCATTTTGGGGAAGTAAATTCAATTCCATTATCACTAATATATTTTAATGTAATACAAAAGTGAATGATAGTTTGTAAAGTTTGATGTTTATGGTTAAGCAAAAATGTCTACTATACTTGCTTTTATCCTTGACAATTGAAAGGAAAAATTTATCCCTTGAAAGAGAAGATGTATTATAATTGTTGATTGTTGATTTTTATTCTGGCGGGTGAATACTAGCAAAACAAGAAAACGGCTACGAGGGGCGCTGGATAGTGCTCTAGTATGACCGCTCTGATGCTTAAGTCAGCCTTCTTATCATGTGGATAAGATTGTCAAGAGATTATGAGAGTGAAAGAATGAAGGAGAGGGTCTCCTTACTTAGAGTTCTTGTTTGCTATTTATAGTTGGTCAGTAGAGGTTGTACCTGGACTAGATTATTGGATCGAGCTTAAGTATTGGGCCAGCTAATATAAACCCACGGAATAGTTACCAGAAAATACTTGTCAACATTTGCCCTCTACTTTCTATAGTGATAAGGTTGGTAGAGAGAGTATCTAAGAATTTTGATTTTGTAGGGTCCTTGGAAAGGTTTATAATCCAAGCCTAAAGAGGTTAAAGTGCTTAAAGAAGCAAAGGCCTAAAGAGGCGAAAGTCATGAGTGGTTGGAGCACTTGTAGATATCAGTATGCTTAAAAATGCAAAAACTTGGAGAGGCCAAGGCCTAAAGAGGCCGATGTGCTTGAAGAGGTTAGGAACTCATGTAGGTCGTTCGAGCTGGGCATGACTTATGCTAAGTAGAGCCATAAGATAGGCTAGTTGGCCACTAGTCCGTTGATGTATAGTACTTCGAGCTTGTTTACTTGTTGTCCATACAAGTTGTAGGAGTTAGAATATTTTACTAATCTTCGCTTAAAGGCTTAAGGTGTTCATATAGCTGGTCATCCTTTCTTTGGACTTATAGCATTATGCCCATTGCCAATTGACGGCTTAGGGCTTTCCAAACAACTTATCGTCTATCTATTAGATAGAGCAAGTGAGTTTATACTATCTTGTTATTCATAGTGTATTGGACTTAGAGCTATTGAGGAGCAGCTTGTTAGTGACATACACTTAAGGTAAAAGGTGTTTCTTTAGCCTTTGTTTGTTTTGAGATCTCGTTCTTGTTCTCGTCTCAAGAGGAGCTATGAATAAACCTACTAAGAATTGAATAAATTGTTCAACACTTCTGATTGTCAAATAGTCGACACTTCTGATTGTCAGGCTTGTTGAAGTTCAGATTGTGAAGTAACATGTAGATAAATATGACTTAATATATGGTTCATGAATTAGGCGTGAAGACTAAAAATTAACCAGCACAAAGGCACAACATAAAGTGCATATTTTAAAAATAAATAAGTAAATGAAATCAAAATAACAGGGAAGTTTTACTCATCTTTTATCAACGAGTTAGAGCGAGCATGTGAGTGGGCTTCGATGAGTAATAGTTTTGGTGTCAGGTACTTTACATAGTTGCTTAGTAATTGCTAGTTGTAGAGCTTTGATCATATAGTGAATCTTAATAAGCACCCATAATGTGATGTGGTTTTTAGTAGAGATAATATAGTTTATCTTCATGTGGGCTTGTCCCTTCTCAATTATGTAAACTCATATAAAGACATATTGAAGCTATGGTGACTTGGCGTGAATAGCTCACCGGGGTTAGTTTTTAGCTCCACTTAGTACTCTACGCATATTCAGTGTTGGAGTGATTAAGCTTAGTCAAAGAAGGAACCCGGTTTTTGTTCTATATTGTAATTAGCTCACGGTGCTTGTATTTAGCTAAAATCGAAGGACTTAGATCATTCGCCCCACTTGAACTTTGGCTTGGCTTGTGTTTATGCTTGTTGACCTAATTTAGGGATGTTGTAGTGTTCGACTTGGCAAGTGGAGAAAATGGATCAAAGTTGGGATTGTTAAGTTGAAGGACAAATTGATAATGGAATTTAACTAGTATGAAGCTTAGTTGCTCATGATTGCTCAATATCCTTTAGCTCGATTTGGAGTAGCCCATTGAGTTGTAACCATTGGGAAACTCGACTAAAAAGACATTGGCTTAAGAACAGCTTAGTTTAGCATGCAAGAGTGAGCAGTTCGGATGGCACCTTCGTATGTGGATGGAGCTTGTTGTTTTGTATAAATACGATTGATCTTACACAATTGTGTGGTTCAAAGCATGGTACTAATTTCATGAATTAGCTATGACAATGAAGACTTCCTTTAATAGATCGAATTGTTTAATCATCTCTTCTTGGTACAGTATTGTTATGCTGTACGACTATTGAAATAGGTTGGCAATAGCTTGGATTTATATTTTGTTGGGATTGGCACAGCTCAATCTTCTTACTCCATAGGTTGCTACTTGAACATTATTAATAAGAACTTGGTAGTTGACTTAACTCACTTTGGCAATGAGTTCTTTTAACAACTTGGGAAAGTTCAATTCATTATTGACCTCAATTATCCAACATGAGGTAGCTTGGCAATTAAGCTCTAAGTAAAGTTGGAGTTGAGATGGTGTTGAGCCTGATTTTTTTGCAGTTTTTATAAAAGTAACCTTCTTTAAATCGATCAGTATTAAATCCTACTCATTAAATACTAATCCTTGACTAAGGTTTAAAGAACACCAGTTCTTTTATTTTTATGAAAAAATGTTTTGGAGTTGCCACCTGATCGGAGTTAGGAAAAAGAGTTAAATTATAACTAATTAGGTAGATTAGTTATAATTTAGCTACTGATCTTTTGATAAAACCAATTTTATTAAATAGTTTTGAAAACAAAAGATCGAGTTTGGGGATTAGGATTTTAAACCCTTACGAGTATCACAACCTCTTAAATTTAAATTTAATCCCTTAAAATTACCTTTTAAAACTACCATATAAAACGAACTTCAATCATTAGTTTAACGAATTAGGCTAATTTGACTAATTTAAACTAAAATGGAAAGATAGGTATTTTTTGTTTTTTATGCTACCCCGAAGTTGCTTATGTACTCGCTATTCGGGATCAGACATACATAGTTCTTTTTGTAAAACTTTATTGTGTTGGATTCATTTTAATTTTGAAAACACGTCGAGCTTACATTTTTAAGTATATTTAATTTTATTAAGAAAGATCTAAAAAGTTATAAATCTAGGTTTTATTTTTGAAAAGTTCTAGAAAAGATCTTAATTTGAAAAATGATTGTTTATTTTTACTTATTTAAAAAAAAAACTGATTTTTCTAAGTGTCAAAATTATTTTTATTCACTAACTTATTTTTTATTATTTCTTCTCATTTAAATCTTAACCGAAAATAAAACAATAAAGAAAAATAACAAACTCAAGCTTTTCTATCTCTTTTGTCTTTTTTTCTCTTTCCTTTTCTTTTTTTTTTATATATAATTACATTTACAAATACACAAGTAATAAATAAATTAAATTAAATATTACAAAAGATAAAAAAAAAAAAGAGTAGACTGGGTTGGCTTCAAGTTGGCTTCAGTTAGGCTTTGAGTCGGCTTGGGTTAGCTTGAACGGGTTGGATTGGCATGTCGAATATGGGGTTTTTGGATGTGAGGAATTCGATAGTGGTGGTGGTTTTTGTCGAAAACCAATATAGAAGATGATGTTCATAGAGAGAGAAAAAGATAAATTCGTATTAGAGAGAGAAAGTATAGTGTAATGTGTGTGCTCCTTGAAGGGATTTTAGTGACTGTGTGTGTTGGAAACGAAGAACAAAACCTTATTTATACTGTAAGTACAAGGATTAAGCTTGGAAGGTTGGGCAAATTGAATTGAAACAATGGTTTTCATTAATGGGTTTTGACTCAAAAAACAAACTTTTTTTTTTGTTTTAGAGCTCAATTTTAACTATGTAAACAACTAAATTTGGATAGATTTTGGGATAAATTCAAAAGGAGGCCATGCGTAATATACGATTTCACCATTAATTCAATGAAATCGTGTAATAAAATTGGTCAAAAAATGACCTGAATTAGCTTGACCAAGGCCGTAAAGAAGCTGGAAATCAAGGAAAAAAATGAGGAAGAAGGAAATTGGGGGCAACAGCTACGTGTAGGGCATATGCCACCCACGTAATTGAAAAAAATGGGGCGTACCAAGTGTGCCCTTCGCTTGCTGTCTCACTGAAATGAATTAAGGCCTTGGGCCCTGCTTAATAATTATGCGGACCGGGTTTTAAAACCAGGTTCAATCCCCTATATTTTTTAAAAGAATAATAAAAATAGCTAACTAAAATAATAATAAAATAAAAAAATTCCTTTGTTGTTTTTTTTTTCTTACTTTTTATCTAATTTTTTTATTTTTTTTTGTAATTTTCTTAAATTTTCTATTTTTATTATTTTTCCTAAATTAGGACCCTTAATAAATAAATAAATAAAATAAAAGGGGGTAAACTAAGGTGTCTACAACCGTCCCTCTTTATGGTAAAGTTTGAATTAAAATTTGCCACAAAGATAAAAAAGGCACTATTTTGCCTGAGGGGTAGAATTTATCCTAAGAAGCACTACAGTTAGCTAGCTGTCCTAGGCTTGATCTACTAAGGTTTGATGAAAAGTGAAAGAGAGAGGAGGTATTCTAAAAGCTGGTTGAGAAACTTTAGAAAGGTTTAGTACCTTAAGAGTTGACTAGAAAGATCGGTTTGAAAAAATGGTCGTGCCCTTTTGAGTTGACTATACTAGTAACCTTAAATTGGAATTGATTTGGAATATCTGATCATGCTCTTCTAAGCTCACTAACTTAGACGAGAACGTCTCTTATGGACTAGCAACCTTTAACTAGAATCAATTTGGAAAACCTGGTTGTGCTCTTTTGAGCTCAATAACCTAGGTTGGAGTGTCTTTAGGAGACTAGAAACCTTTAACTAGAATTGATTGGGAAAACCTAGGCGGAAGTGTCTCTAGAAAACTAGTAACTCTAAGTTTGAATCAATTTGAAAAACCTGGTCATACTCTTCTGAGCTTACTAACCTAGGCAAAAGCATCTCTAAAGGAGTAGCAACTTTAAGCTGGATTTGATTTGGAAAATTTGGTTGTACTATTCTGAGCTAACTAACCTCGATGGGAGCGTCTTTAGGGGATTAGCAACCTTAAAATTGGGATTGATTAAGGGAAGTACCCTATGGGCTCGCTGAAGGGAATCGATGATGAAAGGAAGCGCCTTATGGGCTTGAGAAAAATAAATTAATGAAGAGAAGCGCTCTTATGGGCTTGTTGTTACCCCCCGAAGTCACAAAGTCGCAACAGTTCCGCCGTGTAAACCATTCTATGATAGTAACTGGCCTTACAGTGCCTACCATAGATATGATCTACACAAGGTGTCGACGACTCCTTGCTTTGAAGTAAACAGTCCGATTAAAAGTTGAACTACAATTATGATAAATATTACAAATTTCTAATAAACATGTATAATTATATGTAAGTTCACAAAACTTCTTAGGAAATTCTACATAGTCACAACTGTTCACTAATTTACATAATAATTATCAGTTTTTCATTCTTAACTACAAGGTCACTCTAGTTACACATTATTACTAAGTAACTTGATCCTCACACCCCTGGCTTCAAAATGAACTAACCTTATGGGCTTGTTGTTACGCCCCGAAGTCGCAAAGTCGCAACAGTTCCGCCGTGTAAACCATTCTATGATAGTAACTGGCCTCACAGTGCCTACCATATACATGATCTACACAAGGTGTCGACGACTCCTTACTTTGAAGTAAACAGTCCGATTAAAAGTTGAACTACAATTATGATAAATATTACAAATTTCTAATAAACATGTATAATTATATGTAAGTTCACAGAACTTCCTAGGAAATTCTACATAGTCACAACTGTTCACTAATTTACATAATAATTATTAGTTTTTCATTCTTAACTACTAGGTCACTCTAGTTACACATTATTACTAAGTAACTTGATCCTCACACCCCTGGCTTCAAAACTAACTAACCTCTGGGTAATTGTAGGGCGGCTTAGTACTTGAAGTGTTTAGAAATCAGGACCTGCAAAAGGATCTATAAGGGCATGAGCAACTACAGCTCAGTAAGTTGAATTAGAGACTCATGAATGCATACAAGCACAAACAAGATTATCAAGTAATTATTTTCATGCAATGCAACAATCAAGTATCATCGCATAACGTAGTCCAGTTAGTTGTGAAATCAGAGAAATTTCACCCGCTCCAATCCGGGTTGAGGAGTTTGTAAGCCCCAAAGTTCAGCTAAGTAACCGTAGGATTGAACTTAGAACCGAAGGTTTAAGGCGATCGGCTAAAGGATCCGATCACAACCAAATTATAAACTATTGAGAGAAATATTAGTAAAAATGACCCCGTAAACTTAAATTTAAGAAAATAAATAGTAAAATAGGAGACTATAAAATTTTCAAATTTTAAGCATAATAATTACTAATTATTGAAAAGGCAAAAAGTGTAATCTAATAACTAATAAACTACTAGAGATAGATTATATGTATACTAAAAATTTTAGAATGACCAAAATAATATTTAAGAATGTTCACGTGTACCCCATATGTATTTACGTGTAGATAAAAATACGCGTAATTACCTAAATTGGCCGAAAACTAAGCAAATAATTAAATAAAAATATAAAATAATTATGGAAAAATCAGAAAAAATTAGAGAGAGTTGAAAATTCGAGAGAAAATCCAGAAAATAAAAAAAATAAGAAAAACTGTGCAGTTAGGGATTTTAAAGAGAACCCACACCAAACGAGGAGCTGGGAGTGGACGGCCACCACCACTACATGGTGGTGGCAGCGCCTAGGCCGGTCGATAAGGCCACGGCGGCCTGCGGTAGCCGGAGCCACCCAAACTGGTGAGTCTAAATTCCAGCCCGATTCTTATGAAATTTTGTAAAAATAGTAAATATAATTAGAAAATTATGAATTTTGTTATTCTAGGATATTTTTGTATGTAGTTTGTAGGAAAAATATTATTTAGATGAAAACATATCCCGTAATATAGGGTCCTTAAGAAATCATGCAAAACCGAGTACATTTCGGTTTAGAAATAAATGACCTTAAGAGTGTAGTTTGGGGCTCAATTTTTTTTTCCTGTAGGATGCTAATGTGATATAGAATAGTGCTATGAAGCCATTTTTTTAAAATTAATTTTCAAATTTTTTAAGTTAATTTTTAACCCTAAAATGATGGTAAAATTGGGTGATTTAGGGTTAATTAGGTGATTAGGATGTTAATTACTGATTGAGATAGTAATTAGATGTTTAGAGATGTTAATCTCTGATGTGGAAACCTAATCCTAGTATATGGAGTGTTAAGTGTAAGTAATGAAGGTGTTATGTGGTAAATGTAGAAAATTAGGAATATGTAGAATTAAAAATTAATAAATATGGAAAAATTAGGTTTAATTAGATAATAAAATAATGAAAATCAGAACATAACAAATCTGAAATAAAATTCAATTTTAGGTAATTATATGAAAAATGTAAAAATTTCTCACAACATGAGTAAATTCGGTACATTAATATGGATTTAAGTGTACCGGATGGAATAAAAGCTGACTAGGGATAGTGATCGTATTTAGGGTATCTGGAAATAATGTGGTTAGTTTCACATTATGAGTTGAAACAAATTTCTAAGGTTCGGGTACAAAACAGTACCTAGAAATCGAACTAGAATTTAATTTATAAATCGATACGGAACTCGAACCTAAACCCAAACCTAAAATAATTATAAAAGACTTAATACCTAGATAATTAGGCATATTAAACCTTAAACAAAACCTAACAATAAGCGTTATAGGATAAGATGGATTTATAATATTATATGAAATACTGAAACCACGTTCGTATTATAGAGATGATCGGTGATGGCCTGAGCAAATTGGACCTCGAGTGAGTGAGCGAAGAGTCGAGGTAAGTTTGGATTAATACGATGCTGTATTTTGGAGGCTTAAGATTATGCTTGGTTGTGCTTGTTAGATAGTTGAATGTGTGCATGTGTTTGATTATGGGTGATGCTATGATCCTGTTTGTTGCTCTGGCACATATTGTATGATTTCTATGAAAGGATTGATCACCTTCAACTGGACTTAACCAAATATTCGACCAGTAATTATAATCGGACATGCATGGCAACTCGTTAGGGGAACTTAGGACTCTCCAGCCAAATACTGACCCCTTCGGAAGGGATAGCGCGGGATTGCAAAATGGTCCCTTCTTCATCCTCAGTCGAACTAAGTGACAGGAGAGGAGGTCGCGGCGAGGGTGAAGACAGTGGTTCGAAGGTAGTCACGGGAGGAGCAAGGTCTCCATTATACAAGCCTGGGTTTGGTCGTGAGCTGTTGCATTAACAGCAACTCCTCAACCCGGATTAGAGCGGACGCAATTTCTCTAATTTCACGACGGGCCAGACAACGTCGTGCGATGGCATTTGCTTGCACATGCATTGTACCTAATAAGTGATTGAAAACCTTATTGTGTGTATGGTATAGTTTTAAGTCCTCCGTCCTAACTTACTGAGCTGTGGTTGCTCACATCCTTATAGACATCGTGCAGGTGCTGGCTAAGAAGTGGCCACAACTACTCTGAAGCTAGCAACTGCTGGATCCTGGGGAGTGAGGAAAAACATTGAAGAATCAACACATATGTTATTACTTTTCATTGCTGAATAATGTAATAACTGAATTATAGTGATTATATATAACTTTTCTCACTTTCTTAGGTAAATGATTTATTGAAATTACAAACTGTTTACGTCAAAGCGGGTTAGTCGTGGGCGCCTTGTGTAGATCAGGTCTAAGATAGCGGTTGTAAGGCCAACTTCTATCTTAGGATGGTTTATACGGCGGGGTTGTTACGACTCTGCCGCTTCGGGGTGCGACAGAGTTTCCATGTTATGCAGCAGCTCACAACCAAACCTAGGCTTGTGCAATTGAGACTTCTCTCCTCCCGCGACTACCTTTGAACCATTGACTTCACCCTCACCGCGACCTCCTCTTCTATTACTTAGTTCGACTAAGGATGAAGAAGGGACCATTTTGCAATCCTGCGCTATCCCTTTCGAAGGGGTCAGTATTTGGTTAGAGAATCCTATGATCCCCTAACGAGTTGCAATGCATGACATTTTTGGTTATTAGGGTGGAATAAGATTAAATTTCATTTAGGGTGTTCAAACAATTTCACACCAATTCAATCAATCACAAAATTACTCACATTACAAATTCAGCACGAATTTAGATACATCAAATATATGCGTAAACTATTTACAATCACAACTATATACAAGCCTAAGTTTCTGAGTACCATAAAACTAGTACTTTATTACAATAAGTAATAACCCAACTTACCTAGAATTTCTCAATTGCCCGATCACTTAGTTATAAGCCGATTCGTTTCTGGGTGTCCTATAATACAAATAGTTTTTTTTAGTACTTATATTTTAAGGATTCATAGTCTAAGTTATAATTTAACTCTGTCTTCCATGTATACCTATTATATACTAATAATTCTTTCTACTCTATTTCGAGGTTTAGACCATAAATTAGATTCTAGTTTTGATTCCTAAGTCCTAAATATGCTTGAATCATAATGTGAACTTAATCACCTTAAGCTCGAGTATTCAAATATCCTATTGGGTCTTAATTCAATATTTTAAACAATTCAGTATACGTTATTCCTAATTGAGGTATCAGATTTATCCCCGATGTGAGAAAATCTTACATTTTTATACAATTACCTAAAATTGAATCTTAATTCAGATTCAGTATTATTCTAATTTTTATTTTAATATTATCTAAATAACACTAATTTTGTAGATTTATTAATTTTCAATTCCACATATTAATAATTTCTTACATTAACTACCTAATTTCCTAATTAATTATACTTAATACTCCAAAGGCTAGGATTAGGGTTCCACATCAGAGATTAACATTGCTAAACATCTAATTACTATCTAAATCAGTAATTAATATCTTAATCACCTAATTAACCCAAAATTACTCAATTTTTCCATTATTTTAGGGCTAAAAATTAACTTAAAATTTTTGAAAATTAATTTAAAAAAAATGGCTTCATAGCACTGTTCTATATCACATAAGCATTTCACAGAAAAAAAAATTGAGCTCCAAACTACACTCTTAAACCTATTTATTTCTTGTTCTAATCATGCTCGGTTTTGCTCAATTTGTTAAAAACCCTATATTTTCAGACGTGATTAAACTAAATCACTATTTTCACCTAAATCTACATACAATAAAACCTTAGAATAACAAATTTCATAATTTTCTAGGTAAAATAACTAATTTTACGAAATTATTCAAAATCGGGGAAATTAAGGGACTCACTGGTTTGATGATTTTTAGCAGTCCAAATCCGGTCCAAGTTTGTCGGCCGATCTAGACGGTAGGGCTGGAGTGGTGTGGTGGTGGTGGCTCGGTCCCAGGTGGTGGTGGCTCGGTCCCAAGTGGTGGTGAGGTGTGGGTGTGGCTCACTAGCCGAATCTATACAATTTCCTTTTCTTTTCTTTTTTTTCTGGATTTTCTCTCGAATTTTTTAAGTTTCCTAATTTTCTCTGATTCTAAATTGTCCAAAGGGGTTTTTTGAAAATTTTCCCTATTTATAGACATTTTGGGTAATTAATATGCATTAATTAGACATGACATTGCTCCAATTCCTTGATTTTTGGATTTTGTGTTATTTAATTCTAATTGGTTAATTTTTCTTTTTCAGATTCTGACCTGCCACGACCATATTTGCATTAATCCACACCCTTCTGATTTTTTTTTTTATTTTTATTAATTAATTTAGTAATTTTCTTTAATTATTTACTAAGTTTTTGACCAATTTAAGTAATTTCGCGTATTGTTATCTACACGTAAATACATGTGGGGTACATGTGAATATTCCTAATTATTATTTAGGTCATTCTAGGATTTTTAGTATACATATAATCTATCTTTAGTAATTTGTTAGTTATTAATTACATTTTTTGCCTTTTTGATGATTAACAAGTATTATACTACAAATTTGAAAATTTTGTAGCCTCCTATTTTATTACTTATTTTCTTAAATTTAAGTTTACGAGGTCATTTTTACTAATATTTCTCTCAATAGTTTATAATTTAGGTTTGATTGGATCCTTTAACTAATCGTCCTAAACCTTGTACTCTAAGTTCAATCCTAGACTCTCTTGACTTAACTTTAGGGCTTACACTCTTTGAAAGAACTTAGTAAGGGAAGTACCCTATGGGCTTGCTAAAAGAATTTTGGTAAGAGAAACGCTCTATAGGCTCCCTAAGAACTTGGTGAAGAGAAGTTCCTTGAAGGTTAACTCGAACCCTAAAAAAGAAAAGAAGAGGGGACAATGCTCTAAGAGCTGGATTGTACCCTAAAAGAACAAAAGAGAGGTCAATACTTTAAGAGCTGGCTAGAACCCTAAAATGGAAGACGAGATAGCACTTTAAGAGCTGGTTAGGTTCTGAAAGATGGTACAAAAGGTAAATGCCCTAAAAAAAACCCCACCTAAAAGATTGCTAATATTGGTTATTATCTAAGGAGATGTATTCTAAATGTAATGTTAAAAAATTAATGTGCTAACATTGTATGGAAGTACTTAGGTCTTGTTGATAGTACCTAAATTGTTAAACCTTTCTTGAAAAGTCTTATCAAAATTGAGTAACTCATTCTTCAACCCAACTGATCTTGGTATGGAGTCTCTGAGACTTCACTAGCTCTTTTAGAGAAATCATAGAAATTAACTTGATACAGAATATCACCTACTGTTTTTGTCCATCGATTGGTTGTCTTTTTAGTAACCTTTCCCTGAAAAATAGGCAATAAAAATTCCTTGTCGAGGGGGATCAATTAGTAATAAAGTATTTTAAAGAGTTTTGTCAATTACCAATGTTTTACATCTCACTTTTCAACTTCTCTCATATTGGGTTCGATTAAATGGTGTAAGGGAGTTGGACCTTTTAATAGAGTAGGAAGAGAGGGTGATGATCCCAACGTTGACAACTACTAAGGATACCAACTTTGTTTGTAGAGAATGAAAATAAAACCACAATAACATTCAAAACGATTAGCATTTTCGTGTTTTGAGTAAAAAATTTCCATTAACTTCTCATGGGCAGTATAACTATACAATGTCAGCATTTATAACTCGTTTCACGACATAAAGGCCTCTGTAATTGGGAGCAAATTTTCCTTTGGAGTCTTGTGCATTGAGGAGAGCCTTTCTCAAGACCATATCATCCTATTTAAAGTTTTGGGGTTATACCCTTTTGTTGAAGGCTCGAACCATTTTTTATTGATAACATTGATTCTGACATAGGGTTGTCAATTTTCTCTCATCAATCAGATTCAGCTATTTGATGTGTTTCTTTACCTAATCAACTTTGTCCAATTGGGTCTTTGATAGTACTCTGAGAGACGGGATCTTAACCTTTACTAGTAACACTACTTTAGTGTCGTATACAAAAGAGTAAGGTATTGCCTCAATCAACGTTCTGATGCAAGTTCGATAGGTTGTAACTGCGAATGGCAACATCTCATGCCAATCCTTGTATGTAATTGCCATTTTTTCGATTATTCTTTTGAGGTTTTTATTGGTTACTTTAATGACTTCATTCATTTGGGGTCGATAAATGGTGGAGTTCTTGAGAATGATCTTGAACTGTTGGCACAATTCTGACATAAGCTTTTTATTAAGATTAGTGCCATTGTTAGTGATGATTGTTTCTAGAGTCTTATATTGAGCTAAGACATCTTTCTTGATGAACTTAACTACGACCCCTTTAGTAACCTTCGAATCGGATGAGGCTTTAAACCATTTGCTGAAGTAGTCAATGGAGACTAATATAAAATGATGCCCATTGGATGCTTTTAGAGTAATTGAGTTGATGATATCTATTCCCCACGTTGAAAAAGGCGATGATGCTAAGAGTATGTATAATTTTTTAGGCAGAGTGTTTATCTTATTTGCATAAACTTGGCATAAGTAACAGTGCCTAACGTATTTGATGCAATTGCTTTCCATTGTTGACTAGTAATATTCGAGCCTCATAATTTTCTTAGCGAGCATGTAACCGTTCATGTAAGGGTTATATACTCCTTCGTATATTTCTTTCATCAAAATCTTAGCCTCTTTGTTGTCTACACACCTTAAAAGTTTATCGTCACAAGATCACCTAATGTGTCTCTAGGGTTGGACATACAGAAAGGCACCATAACGAAGCAAACAAAGAAAATGAAATGGAGGCTTTAGTGAAGTCTGAGTAGCTATTGAATGGATATAATACATCACTTAATCCTATTTTGCCAACAATTTACCGAATATGACATATAGATCTGAACTAAAGAGTTACTCACCACTACTCCATGCTAAAAGGAAAAAATAATAGTTAAAGGATAACGAGAATACTAAGGTTGCTCAAAGTGAATAATTTCTATATTGATTGGATGATCTTTTGCATACAAGAAAGTGGGGGTTTATATACCTATCCACTATGGTTACTTTACATGTATGAAAGGATAAAATGGGTATTTTACAATTAGGTTACATGAAACATATTAAAAATAGTAAAAAAGATAAATAACATTGGGTATGGAAAAGAAAGAATCATTTTGGAAAGTTGAGTACAGAAGACATGTGTCGCTTTGTGGCTGGACATTGAATAGGATACAAAGTAGGAGGAAGTATGAAAGCGCTGTAGTTAGGGGCCGACTTGATCTGGATTAGGTCGGGGACCAATTAGTTGTTCTGAAGAGAAGACAGCTTGATTCAAGGTCAGATGCGTGTGGTCAGATCAGGAGCTTGCCTTGGTTATTCTTAAGCTGTCTTTTGGGATAAAGCATAGCTGTTGAAAAGGGGTAGATCCGACATAAATAAGGATCTGATAATCAGGTCGACAAGAGACCAGCTTGGGTTAGGAATCTCCGTCTCGGCCATGGCTTAGAGCTAGTATCCTCCGAGCGAGTCCTTGGTGTCACGCCCTGAAGTGGTTGAGTCGTAACAGTCCCGTCATACAAATCATTCTAAGACTGAAACTAACCATATAGTTGCCACCTTAGACTCGATTTACACAAAGTGTCCACGACTAACCCGTTTTGAAGTAAATAGTTAATAATTTAAACATGATATCTACTTATGAACTTAAGAAAAATATATACTTATATTAAAATAATCTAAGTATATTTACAAGATTTAGCCACTTAATCATAATCTACCTAAGTAATTCGTAATATAATACTAAAAGCTTTAAATATAACCCTAAACTTGAGAGTGTATCCAGTCTTCAGTTTATATTCTTACTCCTCAGGATCCTGCAGTTGTTAGCTCCAAGGTAATTGTAAGCCACTTCTTAGCTAGCACCTGTAACAAAGGCTATAAGGATGTGAGCAACCACAACTCAGTAAGTCGGCACGGAGGACTTAAAACTATACCACTAACACAAATAAGGTTATCACCTGATTTAGTTAGATGCAATGCAGAATCATGCAAATGCCATCATACGATGTTGTATGAGTCGTCGTGAGATTAGAGAAATTGTGCCCGCTTTAATCTGAGTTAAGGAACTGCTGTTAATGAAACAGCTTACGACCAATCCTAGGCTTGTGCAATGGAGACACTGCTCCTCTCGTGACTACCTTTGAACCATTGACTTCATCCTTGCCGTGACCTCCTTACCTGTCATTTAGTTTGACTAAAGATGATGAAGGGATCAATTATGCTATTTAACATTATCCCTTTTGAAGGGTTCGATATTTAGCCGTAGAATTCTGATGTTCCCCTAATAGGTTGCTATGCAAGTCCGGTTTATGGTTATTAGTCATATATTTATTAAGTCCAATTTAGGGTGATTAATCATTTCATACAATATAAACTAGAACAACAAACAGAATCATCGCGTCACTCATAATCAAGCAGGTGCAAATAGCCAACTATCTAATAAGCACAACCAAATATAATCTCAAGTTTCCAAAATATAACAACGTATTAATCCCAACTTACTTGGACTCGTCGCTTGCATACTTGAGGTCTGACTTGCTCAGGTCATTGTCGATCATCCCTATAATACCAACGTTGTCTCAGTTTTTATATAATTGTTATAGATTAGTTTTTATCCTATAACACTTATTGTTATCTTTGGTTTAAGGTTTAATATATCCAATTATTTAAGTTTTCAAATTTTTTACAATTATTTGGGTTTGGGACTAGGTTCAGGTTCAGTTTTTGTATCGATTTCTAAATTAGGTTATAATTCAATTTCTAAGTACTGTTTTATACATGAACCCTAAAAAATCGTTTTAACTCATAATGTGAAATTAATCGCATTATCTATGGATATCGTAAATATCATTTGTAGTCTCTAACTAGCGTTCTAGTTCATGCGGTACATTCGAATCTTAATTTAATTACCGAATTTACTCTCGACATGAAAAAATCTCACATTTTTTATATTATTACCCTAATTTAAGTTTCCTACCAGATTTTATATATATTCCTATTATTAGTATAATATCAATTTTTATTCTAATATTTTCTTTTTATTATATTTCCAATAATTGCATATTATGTATTATCACCTATTATATACATAATACACATATAATATTTTTATCACTCTAATTACCATCTCCAAACATAAATTAACATTTCAAAATGTCTAAATTTATCCCAAATCAGATTTTACACCTAATTACCCCAATTGACAAAATTAATTTAAAATTTACTATTTTTCCCTATTACTTATTTACTATATAATTACCCTAATAATTACATCTAATATCCTAAATACTACAAGTATCATACTCTATTAGATTTTAATATCCTAAAACATATAATTATGTACTGAATAAGTAATTATCTATTTAATTACCTAATTAACTAATTTTATGCCTCATTTTAAGGCCTAAAAATTATCTAAAATTTTAGAAATTTCATTTTTATAAAAAGGATTTGTGGTACTATTTTATACTACCTAAGTAGTCTACACAAAATTTTTGAGTTCAAAACTACACTCTTAAGCCTATTTATTTTTAATTTTAAACATGCTCTGTTTTGTTCAATTTTTTAAGGACCATATATCATGGGATATATTTTCGTCAAAATAATATTTTTCTTAAAAAATAAATACAAAAATATTCCAGAATAATAAGTTTCATAATCGGCCACGTCGGTGGCCATGGGTGTGTTGGCCCATCTGGGCGCTGCCACCACTATATGGTGGTGGCGGCCGTCCACTACCGGTTGGTTGTCAGGTCTAGGTTCTTCTTAGAAGCCTCAATTGTACAATTTTTTTTTTGTAATTTTTTGTAAAACCTTAATTTCCTCTTAATTTTGCCTTTCTCTAATTTTCTACAATTTCAGACATCCAAAATGAGCTTCTGAAAAATTTGGGGTATTTATAGAGGTTTTAGGGAATTATTGTATATTAATTTGATTAGACAATTACCTTATCTTTTTCCAATTTGCCTTTTTTGTTGTTTTAATTTAATTAGCAGAATTTTTTTCTTCTTTTCCCTAGCTACCATGACCCAAATTTGGATTATTCCTTATTTTTTTTCTAATTTTTCTTTATTTTTCCTTAATTAATTATGAATTTTCTTTAATTATTTAGTATTATTTTAGCACATTTTGCGTATTTTAAGTAATTACGCGTATTTTTACCTATATGTAAATTCATATATAGTACAATTAAATATTTCTAAATATTATTTAAGTCATTCTATGATTTTTAGTGTATATATAATTTATCTCTAGCGATTTGTTAATTATTGAAATGTATTTTTCGCATTTCCTACATTTCTGACAAATAACAAGTAATATATTTAAAATTTGAAAATTTTATATTCTTTTATTTTACTACTTATTTTTCTAAATTCAAACTTACGGGATCATTTTTTACTAATATTTTTAACTTTATTTTATAATTTAGGCTTGATTGAATCTCTTAACTTATCGGAATCTCGAGTAGTTGGTTGTAGGGCTTACACTTGGAGTCTTCTAGCTCGACTATGCGTGATCGGTCTACAGGGATGATTTCTATCATCTGCTTGGGGGTCGGAAAGATTTGTCTTCAAATCAGGAGCAATCTCTGTTCTTTCTTTTGGGGTGCTCATAGGGTTTTCTCTTGCTAGTTGGTGAAGGATCAGATCAAATATATTGAAGGTGGAAGAAACACCATAGTCATCAGGCAACTTGATTTGGTAAGCATTGTGATTGATTTTCTTTAAGACCTTGAATGGACCATCAGCTTGAGGAGATAGCTTACTCTCTCTTAAGTGTGGGGATCATTCTTGGTCGAGATGTATCAATACCAAGTCTCTTGGGTGGAAAGAAATAGTTCGGCGGCCATGGCTACTAATTTCTTCCTTTCTTTGATTGAACTTGGCGATCTTTCTAGTTATAGACCAGTGTAGCTCATGTAATTCTTGGGCTCGGTTAATTCCTGATCGACTCTCTTTAATAGCTACTCGGTGCTGATGGGAATAATGGGGTTAAGGCCATAAACGGCTTAGAATGGAGTCTTCTTAGCAGTGTTATGGACAATTTAGCTGTATGCGAACTCTACAAATGGTAGACACAGATCCTAACCACTTAAGTTTTTTCCTACGACAGCTCTGAGCAGATTACTTAGTGTCCTGTTTACCACTTCGGTCTAGCTATTAATCTGAGGGTGGCTATTAGAGTTGAATATAAGTTTAGTTCCAACTCTCTTCTAAAGAGTCTTTTAAAAATATCTCAAAAATTTTGTGTCCCGATTTGAAACAATAGTCTTTAGTACTCCATGTAGTCGAACAATCTCTTGCAAAAACAAATCAGTAATATATAGGGCATCGTTAGTTCGATGGTATGGAATGAAGTGCGCCATCTTACTAAAGCTGTCCACTGCAACAAAAATAGAATCTTTCTTTCTGAATGCTTGGGGTAACTTTAGGTCAAAATCCATGTTAAGGTCGACTCAAGGTAAGGTTGGTGTTGGCAGTAGCATGTACTCTCCATAGGATTCTCTCTTCCCTTTGGTACGCTTGTCCACTTCACAATTACTAACTACTTTATGGATATCCTTGGCCAAACCAGGCCAATAAAATTTTTCTTTTAACAAATTGGTTATCTTGGCCTCTTTAAAGTGACCAGATGATCCTTCGCTATGAGCTTCCTTGATTAATAGCTTACGCGTGGAGCAGTTAAGAATACATAGCCTACAGTCTTTGAACAGATAGCCGTCCTTAAGATAATATCCTCCAATAACTACCCTTTTTCGGTACTGTTTAACAATGGAATCAAAGTGAGGGTCAGTAGCATATTGCTCAGTGATGAGTGAGAATCCTAATAATTTTGTTTGTAAGGTGGTCGGTAAAGTTTGCCGTTGTGATAGAGTGTTGGTGATCACATTTGCACTTCCCTTCTTGTGCTGAATGACGTACGAGAATCCTTTCATAAATTCCAACTACTTGGCTTATCTCTTTGAGAGTTTATTCTGATTCCCAAGATGCTTCAATGATTTGTGGTTAGTGTAAATAACAAACTCTTATGGTAATACATAGTGTTGCCAAATAGTGAAGGCTCGGAAAAGGAAGTACAACTCCTTCTTGTATATAGAATAGTTCAAGGCAGGACCATTAAGTTTCTCACTGTGGAATGCGACAGGTCATTGATCCTACATTAGGATAGTGCCAATCCTTACTTTCGATGCATCATACTCTAATTCGAAGGGCTTATCAAAATCTAGCAGTGACAGGATGGGTGCTAAGGTGAGTTTTTCTTAGATCTCTCTAAAGCTTTGTTCAACTCGATCATTTCACCCGAATCCTTCATTCTTCTTTGTCAACTTGGTCAATGGGGCAATTATTGTACTGAAGTTCTTAATAAATCACCTATAGAAAGAAGCTAGGTTATGAAAACTGTGGACCTTAGTGACATTCTTTAGCATTGGCCATTTCAGAACAGCTCAGATCTTTTCCTCATCTACTCGGATTCCTTCCCTCGATACTGCAAACCCTAGGAAAATTACTTCTTTCTGGTAGAACATACATTTCTATACAATTTCTCAGTTCTTAAAATGTCAAAGAATTTATGAAGATGTTGAACATGGTTGTTTAGGTTGGTACTGTATACTAAGATGTCATCAAAGTACATGACCACGTATCTTCCAATCAGAGGTCGCATTACATGGTTCATTAATCTCATAAATGTGTTCGGCGTATTAGTATGGCTGAATAGCATAACCAACCATTCATAGAGTTCATGCCTAGTCTTGAAGGCAGTCTTCTATTCATCACCTAGCCTTATGCGAATTTGGTGGTAGTCACTTTGCAGATCAACCTTCGAAAATATCTTGGCGCTATAAAGCTCATCTAACATGTCATTAAGCCTCGGTATCGGGTATTTGTACTTGACAGTAATTCGGTTGATTGTTTAGCTGTCGATGCACATACGTCATGAACCATCTTTCTTCGGAACGAGCACTGCTAATACATCACAAAGACTCATGTTCTCCCTTACATATCCTATCTTTATGAGTTTGTTCATCTGTTTTTTTAGCTCGGCAACCTACTTAGGGTTCATCCTATATGCAGGTTGGTTTGGCAGGGCGGTGCCTAGCTGTAAATCAGTATGGTGTTTAATGCCTCGGACTGGTGGCAGTCCTTTAGGTAGTTGTTCTGGATATAGGTCGGAAAAATCATTTAGCAAGTTTTGGATCTCTTCTGGAATATTCTATAATTATCGTATCTTTAACAATCTGCTAACCAATAGGAACATGAGTTTATTAGTCTTCTTAGCAGATCAGAGCTCTCTTCGGCTCATAACTAAGGTCTTCTTCTTACTAGCATGGGTGAGTTGATGATGGCTTTCATTTACTTGGAATGGGTTCGGGTTGCAACATAATCTTCTGTCCATCCTTGATAAAGGCATAGGTGTTCTTATATCTGTCGTGAATAATACGTCGGTCGAACAATCAAGGTCTTCCAACAACAGATGTGAAGCTCCTATGGGGACAACATCGCATACTATTTCATCCATATACATGCTCTCAACATTGAATGGTATGGTCGCTTGTTCAGTTATGTACAAAGCACCCTTATCATAATGCCAATGCAACTTGTAAGGTTGGGGATGCTTTGAGGTCAGTAGACCCAACCTCTACATAAAAGATTGTGCAACTACATTAGCATAATTTCCTTTATCCACTGTGATTGTATATAATTGGCCTTTAACGGTATACTTGGTATAGAACAGATTCTCCCCCTAGTCCTCTTCAGAGTTTGGTAAGGAACTCAATACTTGTCTTAAGACTAGGATCATTACTTCTCCCTAATCGGCATAGACATGGGTCTCCTCTTCCATTTCGGTCTTAAGTTTTCCAACATCTTCTTTCTTGGGCTCACTCTTGTTAATACTATCCACTACATCTCCTTGGAGCATTATGATGTGTCGGTTCAGACATTTAGCAGCCATATGTTTGAAGCCTAAATATTTAAAGCACTTCACCTAGCTAGTCATCTGGTAGGAAGTCTGCCCTTTCTCATATGTCCTTGAGGTCGCCCTATCTTCGGATCGACTAAGTTGACTGGTTCGACCCTGTTGGCTTGCCTGATTGTCATCTGATCGATCATTCCTATCCTCGGCTTTGTTTGGCCTCCTCGACTTGGTTTGAACAAGTTAGTATGGTATTGGGACTCGTAAGAATGTCGGCCCAGGTCGGCTCGAAACACTTCTCTTTGCCTTTCGACCTTCTATGTTATCTTGATGTCCTCTTCCATTGTATTGAACCTTTGTACTTCCACGATATTGTGAATCTCATACTTGAGCTTAGAAATGATCGCGATATTGTGTGAGCTTTGGGTTCTTTTACGTTAGCTTGGATCATAAGCATTTCGAACTCTTAGACATAATTATCAACATATTGGCTTCCTTGACAAAGCTCCTGTAACTTTGCAAACATATCTTGTAGGTAGGTCTCGAGTACAAATCTGTCTCTTAACAACTTTTTCATCTTATCTTAGGTCCTAACACCTCGTCTTCCATCTCTTGCTGTAGCTGCATTAAGATTTTTCTACCACATGGTAGTATACCCAGTAAACTCCAATGCAACAAGTTGGACTTTGACGATATTTTCATACCTATAGCGTTCAAATACTTTCTCGACCTTCTCTTCCCACTCCAAGTATTTATTTGCATCTCTACTTTCACAAAAGGGTAGGATTTGAACCTTGATGTTGTCTAATCCTTGAGGAACTTGGCATCCTTGTTTCTACTCTTGGTAATAGCCAACTTTTTCTTCATTAAACTCTTCAACATCTAGCTCCTCATTATCTTTCCTAATCTCCTCTAATGCCAGTCTTTGTTTAGTAGCTCGATCTACTACTCCTTTAACTCGTGGCGGTCGAATTGGGTGATTGGTTCGATTGTCTTGGCCATAGTGTCTCTCAAGGGCGTTTTCCTATGGGTTTTGTTGTTGTACACCTTAGGGTTGTTGTTTGTTAACTTGCATTGCGGTGACTAAACTCTCAATAAGGTTTGTGAGTTTGTTAAGTTTGTCGTCAACCGACCTTGAGGTGTTACTACCATCTTTACCATGACTAGGTTGAGTACCACTGTTTTGGTCACCAATAATACCTTGAACACTTGAATTTGACATGGTATGGTACTTTTCAAATGGATTAATAACTCGTTAACAACTTTAACACCTGATAGTCACTTAAATAGAATACAAACGAACTTACTCTGTTTTCGCAATGAGAAATAGAGTAACAATTGAGTAACAATGAAGCCACACTTGCTGTTATACAAATATACTGTAGTGGCTACAGAAGGAACATAGCGGCCACAAATAGTAAAGAGAACCAAAACTTCACTACAACTTCATGCACTCACTCGCGAAACCGTACCCTAATGCCAGTGAAGCTATGCGTCTTCGGAGTTGGACACATGGAGAGCCACTATAACGAAGCAAACCAAGAAAATGAAATGGGGGCTTTAGCAAAGTCTGGATAGCTACCGAATGGATATGACACATCACTTAATCCTATTTAGCCAACAATTCGTCAGATATGACATACCGGTCAGAACTAAAAGGGCCACTCACCATTACTTTTTGTTAAAGGGAATAGATACGAGTTGAAAGATGATGTTGCTCAAAGTGAATAATTTCTATATTGATTGGATGATCTTTTAAGTGGGGGTATATATACTCATCGACTAGAGTTACTTTACATGTATGATAAGATAAAAATAGTATTTTATAATTAGGTTACATGAAACATATTAAAGAGGGTATAAGAGATAAAGAATATTTAGTATGGAAAAAAAAAAGAATCATTTTGGAAAGTTGTGTACAGAAGACATGTGTTACTTTGTGACTAGACATTGAATAGGATACAAAGTAGGCGGAAGCAGGAAAGCACTGCAGTCAGGGACCAATTTAATCTGGATCAAGTCGAGGATCAATTAGTTCTTTGAAGAGAAGTCAGCTAGATTCGGGGTTAGATGCCTGTAGTCGAATCGGGAGCTTACCTCAGCTATTCTTAGGTTGTCTTCTGAGATAAAGCATTGTTGTTGAATAGGGGCAGATCTGACATAAATAAGGATTTAATAGTTAGGTTGGCAAGAGACCGGCTCGGGATGGAAATTCTCGTCTCGGCCATGACTTAAAGCTAGTATCCTTTGAGTTCTCTAGCTTAGCTACGCATAATCGGTTCAGGGGGTTGATTCTTATCACCTTTTATCTTAAAAGATGCAAAAGTTTTGTTGATTTTGCGATAGGCTTCTTCTGCTTCGAGAGGTGGGGCTTTGACATTCTTTCCATAACGACTTTGATGCTTTCTTCATTTGATAGTGTTGTAGACCTGAGTAAGGCGATATTGTCAGTAAAGAAGCTCAATTGTTTTGTAATTTTTCTTACTATTCGTTCCAAAGAGCAGAATCTCGACTCAATAGGATTGATAACTTTGGGGTTGACGTTGTTATTGTTGGTGTTGATGTTATTGTTTCCTTAGCTGGCCATTCTGGTTTTAGAGCCGGTTCGGATAGGACTTCTCTAGAAGGTTTGATACTTGGGAGCTATCTTGGCAACTCGGTTTAAGATCACTTCTCAACAAGTTAGCACATGAATATTTTTTAAATGAAATGAATGAAAAAACAAAGAAATGTGCAAGCATGCGAAGATGTATGGCTTACTAATGCAAAGAAATAGAATTGACAAATAACCAGCAAGATGGTAATTTATTATTTTTTAGCTTTCGAAGTTCCCTTTTATATTATTTGAAAAAAAAAATAGAAAAATACATTGGTTCATAAGAAGAAAAGTATTCCTATCTCTAGACGTTCTTCTGGTGCTTGGTTGGTATTCCCTTTTTCTACTTACTGGGTCCTATTAACGCTTCCTTCCACTTTTCCAAGCTGGGTTCTTCTATTTCTTTAAGTTCTTTGACACTTTTCTAAGTCATCCTCAATTGATGTTCTAAGGCCTGGGAATGCTGTCTTGATTCCAGAAAGAGATCCTCCCACATGTCTCACTCTTCATAGATCACTTCTATACGGGCTTGTAGTTGGTTTATGTAGGTCTTGATTTCAGGGTTTGGTTTAGCTGACATGGGTTTGATGATCTCTAGTGCTCAATACTAGATCTCTCTTACCTTATGGAGCTGATTGTATAGATGTTCTTTGGTGACCTTATACTTGTCTACTTCTCCTAGCTACTCTCATAAATTAATGTTAGGGCTGAAGCCCTTATTTCCCATAATTGCTTGATTACCCGGAGTTTAGACATCTTTTGTAGCAGTAGAATCTAAAAGTTCTTATAATCCAAGGTCATGATGTCCAGCGGAGGCCTATGCACTATATTTTGAATTCTCCCGAATTGTTTGATCATATTATTAGGGTAATAGCTCATGTATAATTTCATCCTAATTAAGGGTAATGCTTGATAATTTTTGTAGACTAAGATTGCCTTCTTAAAGTTGCTTTATCTTACTGTCAATAGGATATTAATGACTTGGAAATTTCGTAACACTTATACCTAGTAGTTAGTAGATTTTTCTTTTGGGAGATGGACCTTACCAACAAAAGAATAAATCAAATCAATATTATGGGCTATCGAGCCTTATTTTGGTTTCTTTAATTTAACCTATATCAAGTCTAGTTCGATTAATATAGATTATTCGACATTAAATTAAGAAAATATTTTTCAAAAAAAATATTTAAAAAAAAATTAGAGTTCTCAACCAGTTCATCTGGTAAAAAAGTGAAATTAGGGTGACCACTAATTTATGTATTTTCTAAGAAAATGATTTTTAGAAAATTAAATTAGAGAAAATCAGATTCGGGGATTAACCTATTAAGACTAAGCCACCATGTAAAAACTAAAGAAAAATTGATGAGCTTTATTTTAATAATTTTCTAAAAAGTATTAAAATATACCTAAATATACAAAAGATAGCTAAAGTAAATTTTTTATTACGAATTTCTAAGAGAAAATGAAAAAGTTTTTTTTTTATGCGGTTATCCTGAAGGTGTCTACGTACTCGTTAGTTGGGATCAAACCGATTATAGTTTTCTTTTTATAAAATATTTAGTCGATGAATTCTTTTTATTTTGAAAACTGAGTCAAGTTTACGTTTATTTAATAATTTATTATTTAAAAAAAACCCTAAGAAATCTAATTTTATGAATATGAGAAAAACCCTAACTAATTAAATTTTTTTAAAAATCTTGATTAAGATTTTTTTATTTTTAAAAACCACTATATATGAAAAAATATCATTTTTAAATCTTAACTATAAGATATGTTGAAGACACAATCTAGATGAATATCTTTTTCAAATCATAACCGCAAGATATGTATCTCATCTATAAGATATATATCTCAACCGTAAGATACAATATCTTAATCGCAAGATATGTATATTTTTCAAAAAAACAGTTTAACTAACTTTATAAACAAAATCAAAATAATCTAGAAAAACTATGCAATAAAATAAATAATAAAAAACCTGCATAAAAAATAGATTAGTAAAATAAACGATAAAATTAACTAATAAATAAATAAAAATAATATTTTTTTATCTAAATTATTTGAGTTGTGTGCGATCGTTGTGTTCGCGTTCATGTATAATGTGTAGTGTTGCTCGTGACGGTGAAGTAGATCGTGCTCGTGCAATTCAGCGTGTTCGTGTTTTGGTGCTATGTGCTGGCGTATAATTTGGATAAGTGGGGCATGCTATTATGGTATTGGGGAATTCGGTCAGTTTTCGAGTTGTCGGCGTATGTGATCGGTGACGTCCGTGGTCTTCGGTCAGCGTTGGACGTGAATTGGTTCAGCTCCAGTCAGCTGCTGTTCGTCGGATTGCGTGGCTAGATTACTGATTAGGTGATGGATTATGAATTGAGTTGGCTTCGGACGGATATTGATTTGAGGATCGACTTTGGACGGATTGTGAATTAAGTTGGCTTCAAACGTTCGTCAGGTGTTGGACATTAGAAATCGTCTATGTGGAATTGTTGGATTTGGATTGAGATTTCGTTTAGACTTGTGAAGGGTCGGCTTCGTTCAAATTGTTGGATTTGGATTAGGATTTCAGATGTGGACTGTCAAGCAATCGTGTTAATGTTTGGCTTTGTGGGAATTTCAACTGCGTGTTTGGGATGTGGATGATTTCTATTTTGCGGGAATTATGTACTTAAAAAATAAACGTCCGAATTTCATCACTAAATTCCTATTTATAAACTAAAAACTGAATCTTTCGTATTTTTTAATTACGGATTTGATTTTTAATTAATAAAAAATAAGATGAATATTCAACTTAGTTTTTAGAAATCTTATTTGAGCTTTTTATTTATTGAGCTTGATCTGATCTAATAAATTATAAATTTAATCTAGCCCAATATAATTTAGATAAAAAATCTATTTTATATTGGACTAGATAAAAGTTATTTTAATAAAGCTTAATTCTTTTAACGATTTAAAATTTATTAAATTAATTACGTGTTGTTATTGATTTGATCTTAAATAATTCGATGCGACTTGGCTCGATGCGACTTGGCTCGACTTGATATGATTCGATTCGATACGTTACAACTTGACTCAGTACGATTTGACTTGATATGATACAACTCAATACGATATGATTCGATTCATTTCGATTCGATACGATACCACTCGACATGACTTGATACGATGCGACTCGACTCGATACGATTTGACTCAACTCAATACGACTCGATATGATATGACTTGACTCGACTCGATACGATACAACTTGACTCTTTTTTTTATTTTTTATTATTATTTTTTTATTTTTATTTTTTTATTATTTTCTTATCTTTTATTTATTTATTTATTAACCTGGCTCATAAAAAAATGGCAAAAATAAGGTATCTATATGGGCGAATTCTCCTTAGATCAAATTAAGCCCATAACACTTTATGTGGCTCACAAACCATACTATTAGTAGTACCATGCTGGTCTTCAATGCGCTATCATTTTTCTCCTTCAAAATGTCGAGGCTTCTAATTTGTTCTACGAGAAAGGTTAGGACATATGATTTGCCTTTAAAAAATTAGCCCACTAATTTAATGACTCTGAAATGGATGAAGAACTTTCCATTAAGGAATAGAAGAGTACCAAATATAACTAGGATAAAAGCTTTTATTTTGTTTTGTTCTCGGTCTTTAGGATTGCCATAGAAGATGCCTTATTTGTTGGATTTAGGCTCAATGGTGAACTAGGCTTTTAAGTCTTCCAATTTGATGCAATTTCCATTACAGCTTCTGAGGACCTTATTTACTTTAGATTTTCTGATCCCTAGGAATCTTGAAAAGGTATTCATCAGGTCAACTTCCAAATTTGGAGTGTATATATTTTCTAAGGAAGGTCAACTTCCAAATTTGGAGTGTATATATTTTCTAAGGAAGGGGCTTGAAGTACTTAAGCATACTCTTCAAGTGTTAGATTAATCAGGTGAGGCTTAACTTGAAAAGCCACTTCCTTGAGTTTCTAAAAGTTAGTTAGAGCTCTAATTAAATTAATCTCTATTTTTACCTTAGGAAGTGATAGGATGGACTTGATCTTGCTGGTGATGGACTTGATCTTGCTGGTGATGGACTCTTGTTCCCTTTGATTAAAGTATTAAAGCCATTAGTCCAGGATGGACTTGGGGTTAATGGGCTTATTGACATACTTTTCTCTAAAGTGGATAGAGTTAGATGACTAGGCCATTTCTCAATTTGAATTACAAAGAAAAAAAATATGTCACATGATTGATCGACCATTATTTACAATAAAAAAAAACCTATTTACAATGATTTTATGTTTACAACATGTTAAAATTACAAACGAAATCAAGGAAACTTCAAGCCATTATACATTTTCATTCCCATCTTACTTGATTATTTGTTGATTTCGGATGTTATAAATGCATAAAAGATGGGTTTTAAAGGTCCTTAAGTTTGTGCGACCTCACTTTAAAGAATACTTTCATTGGTCATATCAAGCTTAAGTGGGGATGACCTAATCAACCTTGAGTGATGGTTACATCACAGCACCCGGAGCTTACATAATGGTCCTCTTGGTCTAGGGTCCTAATACGGTACAGGTTTGACTGTTTTTATCACATATTTATGGGATATAAAGTAAATCCCCTCCAAATAGTTTACTAAACAAATAAAACTAAACTGCAGAAATGTTAATACAATTATGGTACAAATAATAATGAATGAATAAATAAATAAATTACACTTAGTAACATGATTCTTAGAGATTAATTCTAATTTTGGAAAGTTGAATGGCTAACCTTTTTGACAGGTTCTTGGTGGAGTCCCCAAGCCGTCGAGCTTTATTTTTTCGCGATTTTGATAAAAATAGTCTTATTTAAATTGATCAATATTAAATCTTATCCGTTAAATACTGATTATCGACTAAGGTTTAATTAAAACCAATTCTTTTGTTTTTTTGAAAAAATGACTAGAGTTGAGAAAAAAAGTTAAATTATAACTAATTGGGTGGATTGGTTATAATTTAGCTATTGGTCTTTTGATAAAACTAATTTTATTAAATGGTTTTAAAAACTAGAAGATCGAGTTCGGAGGTTAGGATTTTCGACCCTTATGAGTACCATAATTTCCCAAATTTAAATTTAATCCCTTAAAATTATCTTTTAGAACTACCATATAAAACAAACTTCAATCATTAGTTACACAAATTAGGCTAATTTGAATAATTTAAAATAAAATGGAAAGATAGATTTTTTTTTTAAGCCGCCCCGAAGGTACCTATGTACTCGCTATTCGAGATTAAATGTATATAGTTCTTTTTATAAAACTTTACTATGTTGGATTCATTTTAATTTTGAAAACACGCCGAGTTTACGTTTTTAAGTAGATTTGATTTTATTAAGAAAGATCTAAAGTCATAAATCTAGGTTTTATTTTTGAAAAGTTCTAGAAAAGGTCATAATTTGAAAATAGATCGTTTACTTTTACTTATTTTAGAAAGAACCAATTTTTCTAAGTGATATAATAATTTTTATTTACTAAACTATTTTTATCTTATTTTTTATTATTTCTTCTTATTTAAATCTTAAGAGAAAATAAAATAATAAAGAAAAATAACGAACTCAAGTTTTTCTATCTCTTTTCTCTTTTTTCTCTTTCCTTTTCTTTTTTTAAATATAATTACATTTACAAATACATGAGTGATAAAAAAATTAAATAAAATATTTTTAAAAAATTAAAAAAGAGTAGACCGAATTGGCTTCGAGTAGGCTTGGATGGGTAGGATCAGAATGTTATATTTGGGGTTTTTGGATGTGAGGAATCTAATGACAGGGATAGTTTTTGTCAAAAACTACTATAGAAGATGATATTCCTAAAGAGAGAAAGAGACAAATTCATATTAGAGAGAGAGAAAGTATAGTGTATGTGCTCCTTGAAAGGATTTTAGTGATTACATGTGTTGGAAATAAAGAACAAACCCTTATTTATAACGTAAGTACAAGGATTAAGCTTGGAAGGTTGGGAAAATCAAATTAAAACAGTGATTTTCATTAATAGGTTTTGACTTAAAAAAAAAACTTTTTTTTTGTTTTAGAGCTCGATTTTAACTATGTAAACAACTAAATTTAGATGGGTTTTGAGGTAAATTCAAAAGTAGGCCATGCATACTATATGATTTCACTATTAATTCGGTAAAATCATATAATAAAATTGGTCAAAAAATGACTTGAATTAGCTTGACCAAAGAGGTAAAGAAGTTGGAAATCAAGGAAAAACAACAAGGAAGAAGAAAATTGGGAGCGGCGGCCACATGAAAGGCATGTACTAGACGCCCCCACGTACGCAATTGAAAAAAATGGGAGGCAATAAGTGTGCCCCTCACATGTGGTCTCGTCGAAATGAATCAGGGCAAGGCCCTGCTGAATAATTATGCTAACCAGGTTTTAAAACTTGGTTCAATCCCCGATCTTTTTTTTTTAAATAATAATAGAAATAACTAACTAAAAAAAATAAAAACAAAAAGCATGAATCCTAACTTTTCTTATTTCTCTAAATTCTTTGCTGTTTTTTTCTTACTTTATATTTAAATTTTCTTTTATTTTTTTGTAATTTTCTTAAATTTTCTATTTTTTTATTTTTCCTAAATCAGAACCCTTAAAAAATAAATAAATTAAAATAAAAAAGAGGGCAAAATAGAATGTCTGCAGACAGTACTTTGATTTGTGACATGGAGCTCGATAGAGACTTACACGTTAAAAGGAACTCGGCGACTTAGAATGACTCGGACAAACTCGGCATCTCGGCTATTGTCATTAGTCGATAGCACTTGCTTGGCAACTTTAGAATTGGGTAGCTCGGCACTAACGTCATAGCATAGCTCGGTCCTTGGCCTGAGCACCGAATTGCTCGACATAAATTGGAGTTCGATGCGAGACGGAGCTCGACTTAAAATGCTTGGCATTCGTCTCGGATTTGCTTAGTCTGTCACATTGTTGATCGTTTAGCACGACGTGATGGCTAATGGACAGCTTGGGCTTGCAAATGCCGTAACTTGGCTTGATCATGTACAGTATGGTGCTATAGGACAAACCTTTCATGGATGACACGAGCTTGACAACGACTACACTTCCAAGTTGTACACGACAACACGCGCTACACATGTTTAACTCAGGATAGCTAGGCCACTTCTCTTTTGGAGATTCGCAACAATCGAGCAAATTGGGAGTTGGGCGAATGGAGAATTTAGACTGGCCATTTGGCCATGGAAATTCAACCGCTTAGCCGCGGTGATACTTAAACAAGGAGCTCGGCATTTCGGCACATAGATGTACAATTGCTCATGCTCTGATTTTGTTGCTCAGGGCTTGGCAACGGATAATCCAAAGCTCGACTTTTGGTCCGGTCCTGATATGATATGGTAACTTGCTCGATGAAGCTCACGTGTAATTTCTTCAGTGGATGGATTCATCATGTGAAGATTGGTTCGGCCATAAAGGAGCTCGGCACATATGGATATACCTAGTCGAAAATTGCAGCAGTTGTTGTGGGTGTTCTTGTAGAATACTTCTCGCTCCATTGGCTCGATTCGACCTAGGTGAGAGCTCAACCTGTCTTTGGCATTAAATATAGAGAACGGCCAACGACATCTCGGCTGCATACTACTTGGAGACGTTGTAGCAGCTGGCTCAGCCTTCAAATCATCTAGAAAGCGAAAAACTCGGCTTTCATTCATTTCTATAATTATAGCCAACTTGGCTCGGTGCTTAGCAATAAAGTGACAACTTTGATGATGTGATAGGCTCTGAGCAAAATTCAATAAGTTCCTCAACGGTCTCCATTCACATAATGAATCACCAGAATATTCATCATAGAAGCAACTACCATCAGATTTAAGCAAGAGGTACACAACCTTCTTACGCATCTTCAATTTGTCCAGCTTTCGTGAAACAATCCAACATTATCTATATTCTTGCGCTAAGAGACTTCAGGAGTCGAAAAGAGAGACAGTTACCTGAGATGGTTATCCTAAGTTTTATGGCACAAACCGATCTTCAGAATAATGGTAACCGCCAAAGGACGAAAATTAACAATCATCGTCATCCAGATTGTATAGCGGCTCAGGATCATGGTGTCCTTTTTCATGCTTTTCAGTTAGGATATATGCAACAGTAATAAAATGGGAAACCAATAACCTTTCATGGAGGAATATTTCGCAACTTGAATACTAATAAAGTGTTCAATCATATCCTCTAATTCTTTGCAGTTAGAGTATACATAACCTGTCGGATATATAAAAAGCCAAACAAGCGGCAGTAAGCCGTAGCTATTTTTCACCTTTAGGCTGCAAATTTCTGTTCAATATGTAGTGTCATGGCAGTTTCCAAGGTAGTTGTTCATCTTTGATGATGCAAATAAATGTGTATTCATGAAAACCAAAAGTTTGAGCCAAACACCAAAGATCATGAAAAATGTAGGAAAAAGAAATTCAATACCGGATTCGAAACAACCATGAATAGATTTTCACAATTCCAAGAGGAAATGAAGAAAGTCAAGTATAGCAAACTGGATTCTCATCACATTCTTTTACGGAACAGGTAAATACTATAATTGTATCTAGTTTGTCTCCTCATTTCCCACAAACAACATCAATTGTTGACTATCAAATTCATTTAGGTATGTGAATATCTGCAAAATGTGAAAACGGCTATAGGGGACGCTAGAAGGTGCTCTAGCATAACTATTCCAATACTTAAGTCAGCCCTTTTATCATGTGAATAGAATTGTCAAGAGATTATAAGAGTAAGAGAATGAAGGATAGGGTCCCCTTACCTAGAGGTTTTGCTTGGTATTTAGTTGGTTAGTAGAAGTTGTACTTAGACTGGATTAGTGGACTGAGCTTAAGTATTGGATCGGCTAATATAAGGTTATAGAATAGTTGTAAAAAAATGCTTGTCAACGGTAATGATCCCATAAATCAATATGAACAAGCTCAAAGATTGCAGATGACACTATATTGTTGGATCAAATCGTAATCTATGTGTCTTAGAAAGATAACAACTATCACAAATTGGTTTGTTTGTTTTATCAAACACATGACCGGAAACATGATGTAAATGAGAAAAAAGCTATGTATCCCAATTTGTTATGAAGAAGTTCTATAGATACATCTTTGTTAGAATGAGAAAGATAACAAGGAAGTGTTGCATCTAAAGGCTTTGTAATTGGGTTACTCTTTGTAACATAAAGTCCATCACGAATCTCTAAAACTGCAACAACCTACTTAATATTAGGGTCTTGAAAAGAATAAAGGTGAATGGAAAAACATGACCAAATTTGTGTTAGCAATTAATTTGTTGACAAACAAAAGTTTATAATGAAAATCTAGAGCAAAGAGAACATTTAGCAACAAAATGTGTTCTATTAACTGTATCTTAACAACTGTGGTGGCTGCTTTGGTGTTACCATTTGGTAATTTGACATGAATTGGAGTGGTTATATTGTTGATAAAAAGATGGAAAAAAAAAGGTAATATGTGTTTTCTTCACTCACTTTTTAAAGCACTACTATTGAAAAATGAGGCAATAGAAGAAGTATGATTGCACTGACCTACCATGTTATCAAATTGACCTTCTACATAATTGACTAATGCTTTATTTATGTTTCCTTTAGGCTTGTTTAATATCTTTATGACTTCATTACACACTTTTGGTTATCAAATTAGATTCTTGTGAATAGGATGACTCAATCTGATCATCCAAAGTGCATCATAAGATATTTGATTCTAACCTCTCCTAGTAAGAACATTTGCTGCATACTTTGGTCCTTTCTTATCCTTCACACTTATGTACTAACCTAAATAATGAATCAATTCAAAACAATTTTCAATAAGGTGAATTGTTTTCTTACAATATGAACAAGTAAATTTAGTACCAGACTTCACTTTCTTATCCCTTTTCTTAGTAGTCTTGATCTGAGCTTTAACAACACAAGCAATCCTATCATCGTTGTTAACCAATGCACCTAATAGCTGCTTTTGTTTCTTTAATTGGTAAATAAGATAATAAGCTTTACTTACTGATAGCAGTAGATCTAAAGTAAGAATATGATTATGAACACTTTTGTATGTACCACTAAGACCTACAAGGAATCGCATTAGTCGATTTCTATTTTCAGTTTCTGTAAATTTTGCAACAATATCACATGTGTAGTGATGTAAACCATTACAAACATATTCAGACTAGGACTTAGACTGCTAAGATCATCCTACAACTTCTTGAGTCGATTATAATGCATTGTTGCTATGTTATTTCCTCGAGAAACATTTGACAATCCTCTGTGAATTTCAAATAACAGTAATCCCCTCACTAGCCCAAATATCTCGAATATGTCATCCCATAATTCTTTTGTAGATCTAGCATACATAAACCCTTTCAAGAGTTCCTTAGTCATAGAATCTAGGATCTAACAACAGATCATATGGTCACATCGAATCCATTTTTGAACTTCTATAGTATTATCTTCTGGTTTCACATAAGTTCCTTTAATAAACCCTAGTTTAGATTTTGTAGCTAGTGCTAGTTTAATTGCTTTACACCAATCGATAAAATTTGTGCCATCATATATCATATTTATAATCAAGATCCAGGATTTTCAGCTCCAAAAAGATAAAGTGGATCATTGTATCCAAGTTCAACATTCATATTCATAACTACTCCAGCCATTTGAACAGCAAATCAAAACGATACACGTAAAAGAATAAAAGAGAAATCAACGAAAATACCAGATTGTAAATGCTTTGATACCATGTAAAGTTTCATAAATATGCAGGTTTGAACTAGCTTTCCATTTTTGTCATTATGGGATTTTCAAAAAAGTTTAAGAAAATTGATATTTTATTTATATTTATGGGCTTTCAAAAGCTTGAAATAAATATGGACTAAAAGTTTATAGTATTGATGGTAAGAGAAAAATATAACTGTATTAACAAATTTCTTCACGTTATAAGCTGTAGCCTGTAGGTCTTTGCAGATGTTTAGTCAGATTAATTACAGAGGGAATCAAATTTAATTGCTAATATAAACCTCGTGGGATGAATGAAGAGGAAATAATGCTACTTCTTTCTCTCTCTCTCTCTCTTTCTTTTTGACAAGGTAAGTTCGCTTTCGAAAGTGTTGTCTATTATTGTTGTTAGATTTAGGGAGTGTAGAACTCTTGTAAACTCTGTTTGATGTTTAATCACCGTAATTTTGTTACTATTACTATCACAGATTATCAAAAGAAAAAAAGAAAAAGAAAAAGCGTGATAGATATTTTATTATATTCTTTAAGCTTTTAAGTCTATTGCGTTACAGAAATAAAAACCAGTTTTATTCATATATAAAAACTCACATAATTTAGTCTATGTTTCGAAACTTCAATGATGATTTACGGTACTTCCAACAGTTGATTTGGTGCTTAATTTTGTCAAACTTTAGTCACCTTTTTGTCGACTTTTAACTTTACCCTATTCGAAGTTTGTATTGTTCTTCTTTTATGTTTCCAACATTAAGATAATATATAAACAAAGAACGGAAATAAAAAAAAAAAAAAATGATTTCACATGGCAGGATGCTAATAATGGGCTACGGATGGATGGAGACGTAGAATGAAAATTTGATTTTGTTGAACCTTCGACTATTGAAGATAAGGAAGGAAAAAGAAACAAACAAATAAGGTATGCCCAGAAGAAATTATTAACAAAGACTCCTATACAGTTAATTAGTTAACAGAGTTGACAAGATATATCGGAAATGATAAAGACTCGACTCCAATGTCGGTGGGTATTCAAAGGTGATCAGAACATCTCAAATATGACCAAGATGACTCCTGTCTTTTATTGATTGCGGAATCATATTAGTGGTCGGGGTATTCATCTTAACATTTTTAGGGAATCCAAATTTAATCATCATCTCGACGAAACAAAGGAAGTTTTCTCATTTTATGAATCGCATGTGCCCACGCGATCGTCTAATTTTAAGTGTTAGACGTTTAAAAGATTTTTTTTAAAAAAAAACTTAGATTGGGTCCTTTTAGAAACGTCGCTTCCTCGCTCTCAACCTTCTTATCATTGTTATTGGAGATTGAAGATGTCGACTTATCTTCTATGTCAGGTCCTTTGTTCTTTATGCAAAAATCCAGAAAAATGCTTGGGTTTCATTGAGCTCATGCTGGATTTTTTTCATTTCAATTATGGGAAAAATTTAATTTCCGGCTCTCTTTATTTGAACTTTAGATAAAATACATCAATAAGTTGCTTAAGGTTTATACATGGTGCCAGTGAGCTCCTCAACTTGTGCTCTTTTTTTTTTTTTTTAACTTGACAATCGATGTATTTGCGTTACTTGTATAAAAAATACAAAATGAAAAAAAGATAGAGAGAAAGAGATACGGATGCAGTTAGTAGGAGGATGTGAAAAAAGTAGGAAAGAGAAAAAAGATATACAGGTGTAGTTAGTGAGAGTGGGGAAATAATTAGAGAGAATAAAGAAACGAAGAGAGAGAAAAAAGAGTAAACGGATATATTTATCAATTAGTTATAATTTTAATAGTTTGTTTTATTATTAGTTTTTTTTTATTAAATAATAGTAAATAGAGGTTAAATATGTAATTTTAAGAAAAGTGGTTACTTAAGGAATTATTTGCTTTAATAATATAGATAAGCCCTCTAAATTATAAATATGTACGTATGCATGTATATTAATTTTGATAAATTAGAAAATTTTGTCGACAATACTCTTGATGAATCTGTATTTGGGTTCTAGTTTCTTATAATTAGACACTAACTTTTTGGATTAAGCTTGCGCTTAATAAGAGATATACAAGTACAAATTTTCAATTTTTTACAATTTATATGTTTAAATATTTAATTGAACAAATATGAAAGTTTAGGGGCTTAATTGCATACATCTAAAGATTTGAGTACTTAATTAAGGCAAAATCCCAAAGGCTTATTGGTGTACTTTGACTAAAATTTATAACTTTTTTTGTGTGTAAAACTTTTATCTATAAATTAACTATACAGTTGTAAATCTCATAAAATGCTAAAGAAAGGTTTAGATTTTTATTGTTATATTGGGAAGAGTTAATTTTTTATGAATTTATACAGAAAGAAGTGAGAACCTTTTTTTTTTTTTTTTTTCTCTTTTAACCATGATTCCTTAAAGTGTCCTCCTTGGATGTGTGAGAGAATCCTCATCCGCGGTGGTGAAACTTTTTCTTTTGCCCATTCTACTTTTATAGGGACGGAGAAGGATAAATAAATCAACGTGGGTAAGGCGGGCAGTCGCTTACATAATATAATAACATAAATTTAAACACAGGACGATTATAAAAAGAAACTACCAGCTACGATATAAAAATACAATAATAATTATCAGAAATAACTTAATTACTTATGACCCTTATTCAATTTTACGTAATTTTGGCACTAACACGAAGTTGATACTGACATGAAATAATGAATTGTTACTTCCACATATAGTGCTAGGGATGAGCTTAAGCCTCAATACGAGATAAGGGAAGTAACTGTGAAGGAAAGGAAAGTGGGATTCTCCAGATACTTTCTATCGTTAGGAAAAGAAATGAAAATGGGAGGATCAAATTTATGAAGCAAAGTTTTTCTTGAACCCACTAAATTTGATTCCCCTCCAAAATGGAGAGAATGCGGGAGGAAAAATGGAAAAGTTATTTAATTTCACCTTATACCCTTTTTTCCGCCTTATTTTTTCATTTTTTTTATTGTTTTCGATGGACATATTAGTAATTTTTATATTATACTTTTTTTTTTCTTTTAGTAATAATTAAAGATCATTCCAATTTCCTTCTCTTCATCATCCAAATACGTTGGATGGAATCGAATATTTTTATGATTCTTTCCTTCCATAATTTCTACCTCACACCAAGCAAAGCGCAGGGAAAAGCGAGGAAAGGGAAATAGGCAATCACATGGACTAGAATACACTTGTAATAGACAAAAGGCCTAATGCCTCAATTTACATGATCTCCAGTTGTTCCCGAATCGTTAACTGTCTTGAGTATGGTTTGATCTCCGACTATAGAGATTTGACGGTAGAATAATGTTTTTTCTCCGACCTTAGAAATGTCTAACGTGTGTCTTAAGAGGAGAATACACTACTTGTTTATAGATTTCGACCACCAGCGTCCTCTATTGGATCGTAATGGTGGCCAACGATTGAGACAAGTCGTCTTTGGATAGTTTTCTCTTTGTGCTTCTCTACAGTCCAATCCCATGGAAAGCTCTTTTAAGTTTATAAAATCTGCCTTAAAAAAGGTTCAGAATAGACTATCTGCTCCAATACTTACGCATATAATTATAATAATTCAAATGATTGCTTAATGTGAAAAGATTGTGAATTTTACAAACTTCTAAGTTTATTAATATCATTTTTATTGTAAATTTATCTTGATAGACAAAATTCTCATAAGCTCTAAAATGCTGACATGTGTGATTATAATAATTCACATTACTACTAAATGATGTGAAAAAATTGTTGCAGGTCACTTACTAATTATACAAACTTCTAAGCTTATTTATGATTTTTAAACCAAATTCATCTTTTTCAAAATTCTAATTTAAGAAAGAAAAATACTATGTATGCGACATAGAGATAAATTTAATAATTATTTTGATGTTTTCATAGAATCGAAATATAATAAACTTGCATTTTGATTTACACGTTCTAAATATGGTGTTCCTAAATATAAGAGGGATAAAATGCTTCTTCTTCTTTTTTTTTTTGTTTTTTTTTTTTTAAGTTCGAGTTAAATTAGATTAGGACCATGTAAAATGCTCTTATTTTATTGTTTTATATCCTATTTCTTTTATATAGGTGTCTAAACGTGACATGATCCATGCCATAAAGCACGTAGGTGTTTGCATATTAGAAAGAGTGGCAGTGACTTTTAAGGACATAATCATCACATAGGATAAAAGAAGGTCAATTTGATCACTCGATTCCATGGAAAAGTGTCACATCACTTTATCATTCTCTTTGCACAGTTGATTAGGACATTAATCTCTAAAACCCTATTATGGTTAACAATCTTGTTAGTATTTAATATGCTCTAAAAAGCATAATAAATCAAAAGCTTAGGCTTGAGGATTCCAAGATAGAGATTCCAACTTAAAATAATATATATCTACCTTTCTTTTTGCTTTACGAAGCTTTTGCTTTTCTTTATCATTGCGAAAGCAAAATGGAAGAGAATCCTAAGCTAAGAAGAATCAAGTACTTCTAGTGAATGGAATCAGATACATGGAGAGACCAGCCCATGGGCCCACAGTGGACCAATCTAGCTAGCCCAAGCCTAGGAGAGTTGGTAACGATGCCTTTCTTGCTAAATCGTTCACATAGGTAATTGGGGTTGTAATTTTCTAGTAGGGTCAAAGATACATGAAATTGATTAAAAATTACAAATAACTACTTTATATTACAATCATATTTATCTGTGATGCAATCATGTCTTCCGTCGTGTATCACGACATAGTGTTGTGCTTTATCCTTATAATTGTATTCTTTATCATAAGGAGTTAATGTTAGTATTATCATATTATATGTCAAAATTTCCAACCTAATTTTATGATATACAAGTTATATGAATAACTCATAAAATTAGTTATCGAGATATCTTTAAGAATTTTTAATTGCATGAATGTTTGTTTTACCAACCTTATATATAGTGCAAATGCATGTTATTATTAAAATAATTTAGTTCTTATAATATGAAATCACTTGTCTTGCATTTAATTTTTTTTTAGATTACAAATTATGGTTTGATCTCTGAACAAACCTAAACCAAACCAGATTTTTAAGGCTTGAAAAAATGATTGATACGGCAAGGTTTAAAGCAAAAAATAATTCAAACCATATTTAATGGTTTAGTTGGGTTCAACTTGGAGGAAAAACAACAGCCATCTTGGCATTTTATAAAGTCATTGGACGGACTTAGTCTCCAAGGCCGGTCTAAACCGGTTCATGTAGTCAAACCTCCTTGTTCCTTACCTGTTTTACTCGTAACTGTTTTTCATATGGACAATACAATTGAAGAATATTGGAACAGACTGCTCTTAATTTCTTCAGGAACCCGTGTTATCTTTAGAAATACTAAAAAAGGAAGTCAAGTCAATAGATGCATAAAAAAATTTTCAACATCCCTGCACGTGAGGTTCTTGACTTCTTGCATCCTTGAGCCGTATGTGAATGTCGCAAAAGTCGTACCAATTTAAGTTACTTTTGCAAGTATCCACGTTTAATTTGAATATTACCACAATTCAGAGACCATAGAGGCAAATTGCACAACCTACCGATTGTAATTTATACAATAATTTTTTAAGATAATTTTTATATTCACAACTTATTTTTTATGCGCATGACCCTACTTTACAAATCGAGCATTTAAACCCATAAATAAACCAAAAAAATAAATAAATAAATAATCGCATATATCTATTTTATCCATAATTATATATGTATTTAAGTTTTAATAATTTTTATTATTCATCAAGGATAAAGCAATAAAATTAGATTTAAAGCCATATTTTTAAAAGAACCAGGATTTTGACGCTTACTTTTAATTAAAAAGTACATATAAAGCTAGGATTGATTGTAACATAATTGTATAAATCCTGAGCTTCCAATTCCAATTGGATGGACTAGTTATCATGAGTATAAATTTGGTTTAAGATTTTTATATATCAGTTATAAAAACTTCCAACTTCCTTTTTTCCCCATAAAATTTGATCTAAGCAGCCAACAAATACTGCTGCATGGCAGAAACAATCACAGCCACTTTCTATAACGCATCTTCGACAGGTAAAGCAGGAGAAACAACGGTCATACCATGGGAGTCCACCAAAATATTTTGTTCTAAGTTCAATACACACAACTTAAATTCACTCTTACAAAGAGAAGACATCATTAAGACGATAGTTACCCACCCTGTCTCGAAAATATTACTGAAACTTGTTAAATTGGGCAGCAAATCCACACTCCTGAGCATCATCTGCACATAATGAAATTTACAAACCCAGACATTCTGCATCGATCTGTATCATTCAAAATACCAGAGTTGCTGGCCAAAAAAAAGAAATACTAGAGAGTTCCGGGAATTGCTGCCAAGAATATAATGTGATTCTTCATAATCAACATCACTCTATGAGGAACTCTGTAGACGAGTTTTAATCCATGATTCCAAGTACCCCAGCTCCTCATTGCTAATCGAATGGCCAAGACCAGGATAAGCCTGCATATTGCACCATGATAAATTACAACTAACCAGAGCATTCTATTTTTGGATCAATAAAATCCAATATGCCATATAAATTACCTTGAACTCGCAACTCATGCCAGCTTGTTCAAGGAAAGGAGGGCCAGCTTGTCCAGCTTCGAACAATACTGTTTGGTCGGCTGTCCCATGGGACCACAGAATTGGTGTCTGTGCTCAAAAAAAAAAAAAAAGAAAGAAAAGAAAAAAACAAAAGAAGAAGAAGGAGGAGGAAACAAAAAAAAAAGCTTTATCCATGAAGCATTGAGAATGAACATGAACTATTTGATGAAAATTCAGGACTATTCTACGGTTGAGTAGCTTCCAACGGGAAAAGTTGGGACGGCATTTGATGTAAAAAGACCAAAATGCTCTCTTCAGCACTTGAAGGTTCATAGTTACAAATAAACGGTTTGGTCCACCACTTCCATCCCCATCGAGTAACCCAAAATTGTAAAGAGGACATGGCGGATTCAAAGTACAACATAGGGATGGCATTAGGAGGCAATATAACATGAAATCATAAACATCAACAAAACCAATTTTCAGATAGCAATGAGACAAAAGAGCTACAAAATGGGAGGAAACGAAAGTTACCAAAACAGCAGAAAGAGACATGAAAACAAAGGAAGCTTTAAAAGCCAGTAATGTAGCTAAGAGAAATAAAGAATCACCTTCTTGGCATCTGTTGGAATTTGATCTAGAACAGATGAATTAAAAGGAACCCATCCGCTGAAGACAGCACCACCTCCCAGAGTTCTTGGATATAGAAGCACACTAGCCAAGGTCAAGGCCCCTGCATAGGATGCAAATTATCTCCAGTAAGATGAATTGTCTAAACGAACAGATCTGCATTAAGCAAATATGCGAGCATGTGCTTGTGCATCCATGTACAAGCTTTGCACGTGTTTTTGTTTGTGTGTGTGTGTGTGTGTGTGAGAGAGAGAGAGAGAGAGAGACCTCCTTGACTGAATCCACATACAAACACATTACTGGGATCTGTGCCATCTGCTATTTCCTTTTCAATCATTGCATGCACATTCTTTACTGCTGAGAGCAAACCGCTCTCATCCTTTGGAGAATTCTGAAAGCCATATAAAAAAGTAACAGGGTTATGAATTTTTTGTGCTGATATTACTCAATGTTCCATGACCCAATGAAGCTTAACATCTCCTCAACCACTCGTTAGACTGAAGTCCTCATTTGTCAATCTATGCATCAAACTTTGCATCACAAGGTATGCATACCGAAGGAAACAGAAAGAAGAAGATTGAGTTTCCAACTGGGAAAAAAACTCCAATATGATACAGGAGTCATCCAGTTTTCTCAATCAGTTCTTGCTGATGGCAGCAAATTTATTAGATAAATTTTATGAAATATAAGTTGCAGATATGGAAAATGCTGTCATGAGGTGTGACCATGTGACTGAAAAGGAAGCCAAAAAAAGCTCACGTTTGGAGTTTTGGTGCATACCTTTTTTTTTTTTCCTAAAGACATTTCAGGAAGTCTCTGTAGTCTACCTATAAATCATTATGATACCCCCTCTCATCCATGCAAACTACATGAGACACACAAGTTGCTACAGCTAGTTTCTTTCAGAACTTTTGAGCCAACTTTAAGGCAGCATCTCAGCAGCCCACTTTAGAATAACTATATATATAGCCAAGCTAACAATATAAACGAGTCTGGAATGACTAATGCCATGATAATTTAAGAAGATAATCCCATAATCCAGAGATTCTCAGATGATGCAGAGAGAAAGGCATCGTTATATTAGAATAACCCAAGCAAGACAAAGCTTCTACTGTGCATAATCAGTACAGAAGATTCACGTTGCAGTAATGATTCTACAAGTAATACAAGCACAGTGATCTTATATCATTCCACAATAATCACCTTAGTGCTTCAACAATAAAATTCTCAAACCTTCTTTGAGAATTAACCTTTATCCCAAGATTTTACAAATTGGATAAATAACATTCCATCTGCTTTTTATGGAAATTTCACAAACTCAAGCAAGCAGAGAATGAAGCGAAAGATTTGTCCAGAGGTCTCACTTCCTATCCTTATAATAAGAAACTAATAATATTGGTATCGATATGATCTCCTCACTAAGAAGGAACAGAACAAGTCATGTCCTGTAAGTAACAATTTGAATTTCATTTCCTAGCAGAAAAATTAAGGGCCCTATTGCACGTCCTCCCCCATAATCATTGAAGCTTCGCATTATTTATTTAAAAAAAAAAGTTGGAGCATCCTAGTTAAGCAATGTTACTAGAAATTCAGCATGAAAAGGAATGTTTCGAAATAAAATCCATAATTCTTCAGCATACTTGAATAAACCAATTTTCCTGCTGTAACCATATTTCCATAGCAATATCTAATATATTAGATAGAAGCATGGAAGCCAGAAGATACCTCCACTGTCAACTCAACTTCATGGAGTAGCTATTTCCATAACGAAAAAACTCAACCAAATCAGGCAGTATTGATACTCATAGGAGGACAAACAGATGCAGCAAAAGGCTCAATAGAGAAAAGAGAAAAGCCAAGTAGAAGAAAACCACAATCCTAGTTTGAATGGTATTTATTCCAGCACTAATTCAGTAGCATCATATAAGTATCGAAAGACATTAGATTGATAGAAGAAATGAATAATTGAATCAATGAGAAAGTATCAAATTTCGATCTTATCGCCAGCCATTCTTAACGAATAAGAAAATAATAAACCTGAGATTCTCTCCTATTTCTTCTCTATCAACTGGGAAGATGGGCATATAATGAATGAAGTGAAAAGTAAGGGTTAGCTCATGATTTGCTGAGTTTAATTCACTAGATATATTGTGATTCCACCCAAAATTTCTTCCACTGTTTGGTCCTTCAATGGTTCTAAAGGATGTCGAAAAGAAATGAATATTGAAAAATAGATCCAAATGAAGGAAAAATAAAAACTTACAGCTTTGATAGGAATCTCGTGGATATCAAACCATGAGGGCATGACCATACCATCTGCAAGGAAGAACCTACAAGTGTTTAGCTCAATATCATGCAGTATGTAACAAAGAAAGATCTCACACCAAAATATAGCTTCTTTTCGCATTGCACCTACACTGCATGACTACTCTCTAATAGACAAAGAACTTAGACTGGTTGAAGCAAAGTGTCACAATTATAGAAAACATGGATTGATATGGAGCTAAGTATTTCAATAGAGAAAGTAAACAGAATTTTATTGGTTTCAATTAAGGAATGTGATTACAAAACCCTAAATCTCTCACAAGATGAGAGTCATGAGCTCTAAGCTCACAAACTAACATAGCAAAATGTGCATGAGGACTAACTCTTAGTGACTAACAAAATATCTAGATGCCCTCTCTAACTAACTCTCTCTCTATTTATAATGGTAGTATTCTGCCACATCAGCATATTCTAACACTCACATACTTCACTTCCCTACCCAAGGCTGCATCAATTCCACCCCTGTGAAGAATGTCCTTGCCCTCAAGGACAGAAGAGGAACTCAAAACAAACCATTAACCAACACCTTTGCTTGTGAATTGTGGTGCTTTCTTCATCCCACTCCCAAAGACAACCTAAAACCATCTTGATTTTCTTCTAAAACCATCATTCTCAAAGCTTTGTTTGGACATTTGTTAGTGGGTGAGTAGGGTCGGTTGCACTTGAAGCAAAATCTGTTGGCTAATTTATCATGAAACTCCACGTTTGTTATTTGCTTTTGGCCATTGGACTTCTTCCTTCCATCTCTTAGCCAGTTATGCGACTGAATAGCAGTAGGTGTTGCAGAAACAAAGGACTGACTCCTCATCCCCTCTTGATTAGAGTGTAAAGGTAAACTGCCCTTGGGAAAAGAATCTTCAACCCCAGAAGATTTAGAAGCAGGTAATGGCAAAAAATGAGCGGGCGTTCGATGTTGGAAGTGAAGGGTTGAGACTGGTAACATAAAGTAGAGCGATGGCTGCTATTGTTATGCCTCACACCAGTATGTCCTTCACCATGTTTAGAAAATGGAGCAACAAAAATACCAAAGAGAAACTCCTTTTCAACTTTCAAAGCTACTTCCATCGCCACATCTAGAGATGTGGGATTAAGAGTATCCACCACAGCAGAATGTCTTCTCGCAAACCTCCAAAAAAACAACCAAGCGATTGCAATTCTGATATTGGAGGAACATGAATTCTTAGATATACTCATCAACAGAAGTACACTGATAAAGTCGAGAGAGACATTTGAAAAGATTGGCCACCAAAAGACCTCCAAATCAACGCATCATCTCTTCTTTCATCACTGACCAGGTCAAACTAAAAATACATTGCTTGAGAAGCTTCAACCAATGGACGGATTGGCCACACATACACAGGGAAGCCATCTCCACCTTCCATGCCTCACATATCCTATTCACTTCAAAATAATGTTCTATCATTGCTATCCAATGTGCCAGATCAGAATCGTTGAAAAGAGGAATTTCCATGCGAGAAGCATGGATCCTATAAGGTTCATCCACATAGAGGCCATGGTGACCACCAGTTGGAAATTGAAATGGTGGAGGAACTTCATTAGGTGATTCAAATCTATGAGCCTCATCAGTGTTAGAACTTTTTCCTTGAAGAACTTGTGAGCGATTTCTGACCTAAGCTTTAGGTTAGAAGGAAAGGAGTTGTCACCTGGAAGTTCTCCATTGGTGTGATTCAACTACACGAGATTTTCCAACAATTTTTGCACAGATTTTATTGGATCTTGAATGGAAGAGACATCATCTCATAAGGCAGTGACCTAACTTCAAAGCACCTTTTGATTGCAATCCATGGAAGCAACGTGTAGTTTGACTTCGGTGAAGTACTGTCACATCTCTGCCATGGATTTCTCCAACCCCTCAAGTTTAGATTCAAACCAAGTCATGAGTTAAGATTGCTGGAATGTGTTGTCAAAGTGAACGGAGAAGAAGGAAAAAATTGATCAAATGAGATTTCCAAAAAGAAATAGTTCCACAAACGCTGATTAATCCAAACCTCGGCTAGCTCAGGCAGTCAGAAAAAATCAACAAGAACAGCGACGTCAAGTGAAAGAAAAACAAAATAACAAGTTCGATCCCCAAAGACAATGCTGGTTGATGTGAACCTAAGTATTTCAATAGAGTATGTAATGGAATTTTGTTGATTTCAATGTAGGACTGTGATTACAAAACCTTAAATCTCTCACAAGATGAGAGCCATGAGTGTAAGCTCACAAAACTAACATGAGCAAAATACTCACAAGGACTAACTCTCATTGACTAACAAAGTTTGTGGATGCCCTCTCTAACTAAATCAATTTCTATTTATAGTAGTAGTATTCTGCCACATCATCGTATTCTAACACTCACATACGCATACTTGAGATGAGACATGCACAGCCACATACCTACAAACACATACCACACCTCCCTACACAAGGTTGTATCATGGATAACGGAAACCATCATATATTCTAAGAAGAGAGGGATATCATCTCACAGAGGGGTAACTCCATGTGCAAGAAGACAGGAGAATATGGATCAGTTGTAGATCCATTGACAAGAAGCCTTGTAGTATACACACCAGTGCTTGAGAAATCATCATTGGAAGTTGAGAAGAAGCAAAATGCAAATACACTGAAAATCAGAAAACATCTTTTACAAGCCAATGGGCTGCAGATGTGCCATGCTGCAAAAAGCCACGAAGGTTTTCTTTGTCGACAACTTTCTGCTGAACAGGTCATAACATCTCTTTAGGGACTTTGATTGCCCCAAACATCACTAGCTTAACGAAACAAAATCCTTACCGATCATGTCCCCTCATACTGAATTTTCCCTCAATTTTCTTTGCAGTATACTATCATTCTTTATACAACTAAAAGTAGAATTCCCCATTGTCAAAAGATCAATCCACCTAGATTGCTAAAAACCATTAAATCCAAAACCTCATCTCTTATTAGCACATTTTCGGGTCAGCAAACACCACAAGGCTTAAATGCTTCAATTCCAACCTTGTATTCTCTTGTCTATCCATATTCATCCTCATAGAGTCATTGGACCGTGGTATTTTTGAAAAGTAAGCTTATGGGTGAGTTAGTTGTGATCAAGTCAAAATTATCATACAAAATGGTTTCAAGAGCCCTGGATCTTTTTCCCATTCCAAACATAGGAATGCAGCTTTGATTGGACCGGCTACCTCCATATACATGATCCATCCAATCAGTCCATTCATCGCAAAGAATTAAGTATGACTTTGCTGTATAGGTACATCAGTTGAAACTAGGTTTTTAGACGAAAAAGATAGGAAAAACTAAAGACACACATACGCATAACCTATTACACCAAAGGGGGGCACAGATCAAAATCATATAAGAGAACTTACAATAAAAGGGGGAAAAAAAAAAAGGAAAATGAAGAACCGAAAGGGCACTTAATATTGTCTAATTGAACCACATTATCGAATATCCCCACATTTCTCATCCAATTTTCGTTCCCTTTTTCTGTCAAATAGCAATACATAACAGCAATCAAAGCAAAAGGGTCGTGCAAAAAATGAGAAAACAAGAAAAGAAAGAACTTACAGTTGCACGTAACAGGGTTTCTTGGAGCGGAAGGAAAAGACCATTTGGTGGGTCTGAATTCAGGAGATGTAAAGAGTGTCTTTATGGGTTCATTTGCAGGTCCCGAGTCACCCAATCCATGTAGCCACAAGATAAAGCTTCTAGTCACCGCAGCCATACTAATGTTGTTACTGTTATTATTATTATTAGGAGTAGTATTAGGACTTCTATCACCTTCTATGTTGGTGTCATTGTTGGTATTAGGTTTCGGAGAAGAAGAGGGATGTGGAGTTTGTCTATGAGAGAGGATGGACAAGAGAAGAACAGTGATGGTGAGAGTTAAAGCGAAGTGGATTACTGGTTTTGGAACTGTTGATGCTATGATCTTCATTTCCGTCCTGCCATGGTGTTTTGTCTGTTGGGGTGCCCTCCGGAAGGAGAGGGTTGAGAAGCTTGTGAAAAGACACATTTGCCCATTGCTAATATGATTAATAGATTTTCTTTGACTGGAGTAGTTAAGGTTAGGTGAAAATGTTTTGGATTTATAGTCGAATTGCTGACGTGGAATTTGTTTGTGATTGGTTACTGTAGTTGATCAAATCAAACAGAATTGAGAAGACACAAGTCGGATCCTACTGTAATATGTATTTTATTTACGTTTCTTAGGGAGTTTAGCACGTTAATAGGATACTTAAAAAAAAAATTTAGTTAAAAAATTGGTTTTGGGCAAAACTTATTGTGGTTTTGGGACAGTGGAACCGTACCTGAAATATGCGACTTCAATTATCATCAAAATTTATTACATGTGATTTCAATATAAATTTTTGAAAAAAGATATATACAAGATATATGATTTTAGTTATAAAAATATATAATTAAAATTGTATAGAGACATATGATTTCAGTGTAAAACGCCTAACTCATAAAAATAGATAAACACAATTTTCTCAAATATACATAATTTGCAATAATTTTTTTTTCAAATGTAAATAGTAAGTTCAAAAACTTTATATTAGTCATTTACTCATCTATTAATACCTCATATACATATAATCAGAATAAATTTAAAAAGAAAAAATCAAATTTAATTATGAATTGGGTACATAAAATTTGAAATATCATGGCATATAAGAGATGTACTAATGTTTACCTTTACGCCAACTTAAAAACGTCCCGTATTTAAATAAGAGAAACGGTTGTCTCTTTCAAGCACTTACAAAAGGTTCGACCGGTAAGTTTGAGAAGTCCTTTGATAGGATAGGGCTAACATGTGTCAGTGGCTAGTCTATATGCTGTCGATACAACCATGTAAGATAGGTTGATCCTCAATAATAAGTTCCTGTAAGCTAAAACTCTCAAGAGAAGATACATGAGATGAACATAGCTAAATAACTTATTTGTGAATAGGAATCTCCTAATCAGTTAGTGGATATAAATGCAAGTATGATGCTTCATTATTTCTTCGTCAATGTGTTTGCGTACAATCCTGAACTTGCTAGCCAGCCATAATAGTCTCATGTACTCGCCCTTGCCATTTACCTCCGTTTGAACATCACCCAACAAGTCTCTAGCCATGGTAGCCCAAATCTTGTTGGTGCTTCTAATGATCGTAGCACCATATACCCTCAGTTCCAACTGGACCTCAATATCTTGCAAGATAATAGTTATCTCACCGTATGCCACGTGGAAAGTATGTGCCTTTAACATCTACCTCTATACTAAGACAGTGATAAAATGCCAGTCCATTTGGATAAATGGAAGTAGGTTGATGACCATGAATTTAATCTCCTCCAAGTATGGCACCATGTGATCATTGAGTAGGATGCGCTCTTTCTCCTTCTTCATGGCTAGCTTACGCTGTCGAACTATTAGGGTGCTTGTCGTCTGTAATAAGTTATATGGACACAAATATTAGCATGATATCACTAGAACAACGTCTTGGATGAATTTTAGAAGTTATAAATGACATACCGTTCCCTTTCAAACATCTTAGGAGAAAATGGAATGCTTGTTCACCCAAAACCGAGGTGTTGATGGGGCTTGGATCCATTTAATTTGCAAAAGTGTTAAGCAGTTGTTAATGATGCTGCAAGTAATATAAAATGGCTAGAATATGTAGGTGAACACTAAATTTCTAAGTATGCATATGCAAAACGTAACAAAGTGATTTACTACCCCTTTTTAGATCTAAACATCTTTGACTGTTATGTCTTTTCCTTTGAAAATGACTACACTTATTCTCATTAAGCGCTTCATGAACATCCATCTCCATATGGTAACGTTTCGTTTTAGGTTTACCCTTTAGTCTCTTTAGCTTGAACTACGGTTTGAGCTTCAAAAAGTCTACATTTGGTGAAATAATCTAATCACCTATTGGGTAAAAGTGTCTTTGGTACATGTTAAGTTAGTGTATCCACTTATACCAAGGACTGGCATAGTTTAAGGCATTTGTCCTAAATTTTGAAGCAGTCGCGAATGCATGGGAGTAAGGAATTTTATAAATTTATCATTTCTGTTACGTGCATTGTTGATTGTTTATGTCTATTGTATGGACCCTACAACCACACTTTATCACTCCATTTATCTCTCTTCGGCTACTTGTTTTCACTTCAAACAGTTTATGGCACCTAATATAGTTGGTAACTATGTGCATACTTACTCGGTTTCGCCATTTCTTAATCAATCGTTGTGCATACATTGTATAAACCCTACCCTTTGCAATAGACTTCGATATTTCTTCATCCCTCTTTTCCTACAACATGATACAATTATAAAAAAATCCTTCTTACCAGAGTTGTAATTGTTAAGCTATAGGCCCTTTTGAGAACCGCATTATGGCTCTCAATTATGTTGGACATCATGGTATCTAAACCTGTAGTTACTGTTTTTGGCCAGTGTTTAATTATTGATGTCAAGTTTTGCAAAACTAAAGCGGAGCATCCTCTTTTACTTTCAAAATCTCTTCCATCAAAGAGTAAAATTTCCGATATTATGCCTGCATACTTGCAATGGTTGCGAACTTCTTGTAAGCTTAGTTTTTATGTTTATGGTTGAAGTTACTAACTATGTGCCTTATGCAATATCTTCATATTGCAAAGGGTTGCTAACAACCATTGTTCAGGTTATCAACTACCTTCTTAATACTGATATGTTTATTTGAAGTCAAACACAAGGTCTCTTCTCGTCCACTAACAACATACCTCTTCAACTTCCAAAGGAACTAAGACCATGTTTATTCAAATTCTATGTTAATAAGGGCAAAAGCCAACGATATGATGGAGTTATTTCCATCTATGGCATGCAATGAGCAATTTATTGTTGTATTTGCCATATAAAAAGGTTTCATTCACACATACAATGGGATGATAGTATTTTAATGCTTGTACAGAAGATCCAAATGTCCAAAATACCTACTTTAACTTAGATACATCCGATTCTACAGCACCTTTCTAACCCCAATCTACTTGTGATCTTAGGTTGGTTATCTCAATCACATTTAGAAGCTTTAGAAGTTTATTGTACGATTTCTCCCAATTATCGTATACCATCTCAATTGCTTTTCTCTTCCCTTTAAACACCTTCCCTCTACTTACTGTATATCCAAACTCATTGTGAATATTTTGTGCTAAGTCTGCAAGAGTAATGTCAAAGTTGGTGTTGACATTACCAATTGAGCGCCTGGCTATTAGATTATTGTCGATCTAAGGATGATCTTATCTTATTGCTGGATTCATACATATGTACGACCCCTACAAAATCGTTATGATAAACAAGCCAAATACTTTTTTCTTACATGCTTTTAACCTCCACTTGAATCCATTAGCCCTTTTTGTATAGTAAGTGTACCACAACGTTTGGTCTGATTTATGTACCTAAAAGTCGCAATGTCGTTTGATGTTATAGTTCTTGACTGCATTTTACAACTCCTTTTTAGTACTAAATCTCATGCCTACGCTCAACTTATCATTACTAGTTGTGCTACTATACTACGTGTTTTATTCCTTTTCAAATGTAATATAGCCACTATCCCCACTAATGTTTAGGCATGGGATTGGATCTCTTATAATAGGTTGGTTATGTTGTGCTACAGAAACCTAAATCGGTACTAGTGTTGGCATAAATGGGTTACATAGTTGCACATCACTTGTTAAGACATTGAAATCTATGTTGACATCGCCATCATCGTATTCCTTATCATCGGCATCCTCATCTTCCTTTTTAAACCCCTCATCATACTCTTTGCCTTTCCCCTCAACATCTTTGTTGTCGCCATTATCAATACCTAAAGTAATCCTTTCCATATTAGGATCATAAGTTGGATCCTCTTGCTAGATTTCTCCATACTTTGCATTAAGTGTTTCTTCACTTACATTAATGTTGACAATATTATCTTGTACTAAGTCCTCTATGGTAGTATGAGGTTGACTCTCATTGGTCATGGGAAATCAGTTTGAAAGGATTGCATTGCTATGACGTAATATTCAAAGTGTTATCCTTTGAGGCCATACTAGTTTGCCTATACGTCCTCATATAAATGTGTTGTATACCTCGTTCGCTAAATATTTCTATCATCTCAATGAAGTTCTTCACATATTTGTCATCCCTGATAGGCATCAACTCATAATACACACTACTTTCATAATATGTTGGGTGCTTATGAACAATTTTTACCCTAATAGTGTCAATCCCAATGCTATTGCAAATTCTGCGTAAAAAATGGGCATAGTTTGACTCTTCATTCATTTTTAGCTTCTTCATCGACTCCTTATCATGTTCCATTCTCACGTTACCCTTGATAACATTTCCATGTGTATAGATGATGATTTTCATGTAATCTATCATTTCCCTCCTAATTATTATATTAGTCATCACCAAGTACAATAATCAAAGTCCACTCTTTAAAATTGGTACTTCCGAACAACATAACTTAATTATACAACACTTATTTTCAGAGGACTTTCATTGAATACATTACTTGCATTATATAAACAATATGGCATCACTATCATTAACAATCGATTACAATCTTTTTAATTTACTATGACAACTTATACACCATTGATGCAATTTATAAAATGTAAGTACAAATTTTTCCACACAATGTAAATAACTATATTTACTAAAATTTCACAAATAATAATAATATAACACAGCAACATAAAAAAAAAAATTTGTGCAAAGGATAGGTAAAATGATACTAACCAATTCGTGAAAAATCGAGAGTATCTGAGCACTAATATATGCGAGAGAGAGAGAGAGAATTTCGCACCTAAAAATAAATTGGAGAGAGAATTTAGGAATGTGATAGTGATGTGCATAATTAAGAGTGGGGGGTATATATATTGTTCCTGAAGTCACGTGCCTCCTACGCAACTTTACTGCAAATTAGAGCGTGCGACTTCACTGCCCTAAAGTCATAATAAGCTTCACTTAGGCTTATTTTCATAATAATTTTTTGCAAGTGTCCTATTAACGTACTAAACTCTTTCTATAGTTCAAATAGAGTTGAAAAGGTTTATGATTCAGTTAGATTGTTGAATGAAATTAAATCGCTTGAATCTAAATTGAAACATTTCTTATTAAACAATGAAAAATAAGTGACATTTTTCCTCTAAACACTATTATCGATTTCCTATAATCATATTTACCTTCTTTCTTTTATTATTATCTCTCATCTCACCATTCAATGCTACGATTCACTCTTTTTCTTTTACTATCATCTTTCATTTCTCTTAAACATATTCTATCACTTTCACTATCACTTAAAATGCATTTTCATCATGATATAATGTCATGTAACTTTGCATGGGTAGGTTCGAATTATAAGAGGTCACGTGTGTACAGCGTGATAGATTGTACTACACGTGATGAAAGAAGTGATTTGACTTATACCTATGGGATGATTAAGCAAGGTAGGATAAGGAAGAGGAGTAGATAGTCTTGGTAGGCTTTAAAATGTTAGGTGATAGGTGAGGGACCGTGATGGCATCAAACTCCACATTAAATGAAGAATAAGGTAATGTCTTAGGATGTTTGAATGTTTGATCTTTGAGACAGAATTCTAGAAGAGTAATAATGTTAGTGGGGATTTATCTCTTGTCTAAATGAGGAAATGAATTGAGTATTTATAGGAGATGGTAGGTAAATTTGATTTGTTAGATCATGATGTTGATCAATGGTTAGGATTGAAGTTTTTTATATATGGGTATCGGGTGGGTTTTTTTTTTTTTATGGTTTTAGACTTAAATAAAGGGTTTTATATTTTATTAGTGCGAGTCAAATTAACAGAGATTGGATTAGATGGACCAATTTAATAGGCTCTACTCCAAGCTCACCATGTTAAATCTTCTTTATTTATCCCGAATTTTTATAGGTTTACCTTTTTGAACCTTATCAACTTAGGCTAAAGAGTTAAATCCATGTCATTATTTGGCTTAAAGCCTATGAATAATATTTAGCCTTCTACATTTTATTCCTTGGCCAAAGCCCTTTAGACCGAATAGAAAGGGGTTTAGGTATTGAATAAGCCTTTTAAGAGGCTAAGTTGCTGCTTAGCACATATGCGCTATAGAAAAGTTGCACTGCTACCGGTATGTATATATATGTATATAAGAACTTCATCTTCTTGACAAATTATAATATAGAAACCTAAGCACAAATGCTATGATTATTATTCCTTTACTTAATGTGTGAATTTGCAACACCATTCAATCGTGTACGTTGCTTTGACCAAATGGAGAGATATGTTATCCTCAATGTGGTACTTGATGAAGGCTAAACTGAAACTCTAATTTCCCTTCGATGGGAGTATTAAACCATAAATAGTAGTCGGCTTGGCTATGAGTTGGAATTACTTCAACTTATCATTACGTTATTTTCCAAATCTCGATACTTGTGAAAATGGACCCATTTCTCAATGTTGAATGCCTCCAAGGTAACATATTGAAAACTATTCTTCAAGTAACTTAATTGAACACAAGTCCTAAGTATTTGATCCATGTTTGGATCCACACCTCATCATTAAAATTTTATGATCTTATGTTAGACAAGTTCTTAAGACTTTAAAATGCCAATGACTCAACTGATGTATGCAATTGCTTCGATTTTGCAAATTTCAAATCCAACTAATGGATAATTCTCTTTACTCATTCCTACGTTTCCTCTTCTCTTACACATAGTTGTGTTGTGCCTTTTTTAATTGATTGGCTTAGAAAACATCATGTATAAACAAAATCCCCACCCATAGGGATTGAGCACGTAAAACAAGTCCCCACCCATAGGGATTGAGCACGTAAAACAAGTTAACTGAAAAATGCTAATTCCAATCAAGCCCATCTCATTTTTTTTGTTTTTTCTTCAAAGCTTTTGATAAAATCCTCATCCTTTCTCAAGGTCTTGCTCTTGAAAAAAAATTCCTTATGGATAGACAACGCATGACGATGAAGGTTAATCCACTGTGAATATTATTCATGCACTTGGCCTATCTTCTATGGTCACACTTTAATCATGTTGCACACTTAATACTTGGTATAGCATATTATTGTGACAATTGGCATATCATCAAAATTGCATACTCAAAAAAAATATTCCTCCTACCGTTACACGAATACACATAATTTCTAACCACCCATATCACCACGAATAAACTTCTCATAATGGAATCATAAGCAAACGACAAGAGGATGACATGTCATGCCATGATCATACAAAAGATATCAGAGAATATTTTTCAGTTATACGCCTTCTAGAACAAATTGCTTGTACAAGTATCTACACGATTCTTGGCACTCCTGTATTTTCACAGCCACCGTCTCCTTCATTTGACAGCAACTGCTATATCCAATGCAAACAATATATACACCACCATAACCAATACATTCTTGTTACACTTATTCCCCTTCCCGTTCTTTCTTCTTCTTCATTCATCTTTCTTTGATCTGCTTCTTCCTTCCGAGCAACTCTACATATCTTTGGCCGTCCTGTTCTCTTCTCTTTGTTTTCCATGCACGCTATCCTTTCAACACCCATATCTATTTTTATCACTCGCTTCTTTATTAACTTTCCCTCCTCTTTCTTCCTCTTTTGCTGCCTCGTACGCATTTTTTATTTTGCTTCATTTCACCCCATACACATTTCTTTTCTACTTTGCTACATTTCGTCCCATACACCTTTTTCCTTGATTCGATGTGTACTCATTCAACATAGTAATGCACCGTTTGACTTGAAACCTGAAGGCTAAGAGTAGAATATTGAAGGCGACCATTTGAGCGACTTATCCAGTGCCATAACTAGTGCTTAAAGGAGAGGGACCATGGTTGAAGACAACAAAGAGAAACCAAAAACCAAAGTTTGAAGAACCACATAAAGTCTGATAGAGAATTGTCAAGAATTGAATGCCGAATAAAGGACAGAAAACACAGTAAAGAAGGCTAAAACATCGAAGAACCAATAGTGAATTATTGAACTAGAGGTAATAGTATCTTGTCTAGTATTAGCAAAAAGGAAACCTCATTATTCTGCATAAAATTTCCAAGAATCTAGCTTCATTCCTGTGCTAATATCACCTTGTCTCACTTCCTTTAAGAGAGTACTTGGACCCCCTTTCACAATTAGAGCTCTAGTGGATTCTGGAGCTGTGGTAAGACTAGGAGCTGAGCCATTATCGACACTTTGCATTGTGTATGTTCCTTAGTACGCAATTATCTATCCTCCTACTTCAGCTATTTATTTCGATTTACTCAGCACCACATAAAAACTTTTTCATTCACGGCACGTGGATAATTATAAAAAAAATGTTCATAGATATACTGGGTGAAGGCTTAGAAATAATAACCAATGTTTGAAGCATTGCTAAGAGCCTGTTCGAACCACATATGCTGCCTTTTTTTTACGCATTTTGTCATGAGAGTTCAGTGAGCTTGATCTCTCCCCATGATGTTCTGCAGAATCATTATCTTTCTTAATTTGTTCCTCAACTGTAAAATTGGAAGTACATGCACTAGGGGGCCCTTCTTGTTGCAGATTTTGTTCTTCTACCAGTTAAGCCTGTCTGTGCCAGCACCTTAGGCGTGTTGACAACCAATGAGGAAAATGACCTTTCTTTTCTTTTAGCCGGTAATGGAACTTGAGGAATGACTTCAGGGGCCTTTACTTTTCTTCTATTTAGAGGGAAAATCTTAGTCCTTATATCTTGCAAGTTGTGGTCTGGCTGGAGCTTTTTCCATAGGTACATACCCTAGATCAACATTGCAGACTGGACGAGAATCAACCTCGTTATCTGATAGCTTTTCATGTATATATTTCTTGCAAAACGTATAGAGACAAAGAGATATAGTAGTAGCTTCCTTCATTAGCTTATTACATAAAGGGCAAGTCATGGATGCTTCTATTTTTCTCTCTCTTCAATTTTACCACCTGACCACCAGCCATTCTTTTCTCCTTCTCTTCTTCCTCTGTTTCTACACTCTTTCTTCACTTGTTATCAATCAAAACTGCACATGGGGACAACCCAATTACTTGAATAGAATATACATGAAGAGGAAACAATAACATGAAAAGAACGGATGCTTTGTTAAGAAAACATGTGGTTTCTTGAGGATGTTTGGAGTGAAAGTGAATAGAGAAGCATGGATCTAAGGAAAAATAAGAGATGGGTAGTGAAAAAGATGTGAAATTGAGAGGTAGGTTTAGTGTTTCGAAACATGGTCAAGTTCTATTGAACTGTATGTGTTGTTGTTCAGGGTCTATGTTCCTCGAGTGGGCTGAGAATTAGAGAAAGAATGGGAGATCTAGTTAGGATTTTTAGGATTATTGAAATAGGGAAGGGGGTTAGACTACACGAGAGGGAGAGAGAATGCTGAAGCATGATGTGTTTGAGAGTTGAGACTGAACCAAGCAGGAACATAAAGCTCCGAGAGAGAGGAAGAAAAGCGTTTGCTATCGACCAGAGCGGGGAGTACACGAGAGGGAGGGAGAGAGTGCCGATGCATGATGTGCTCGAGAGCTGACTGAACCAAGTAGGAGCAAAAAGCTCCAAGAGAGAGGGAGAGAAGAGGGTTCGCCATCAACCAGAGAGGGAGTAACCTTAGTGAGATCACCTTCCATGCTTTCTTTGGGAGCGAAACCCAGTCCCAAAGATGAAGTTGGCAGAGTGCTCGAAGCCAAAGAGAGAGAGAGAGAGAGAGATATTGATTTTCTTTTATGGAAGAACTGAAGTGGGGGGATTCAGCGAAGTGGATGAGGGAATAAAGTGGACGAGTTGAGATTGAACAGAATTGGGGAGGGGCGGAGTGATCGATGCTTGAGCGAAATCAACAAGATCATGATTAAGAAGTATATTTTCCATGAACTTGAGGGGAAATATGGAAGCACTCAGTTATTAAAATAGAAGCTGGAAACAGACAATTATATTTTCTCTCTTAAGTTCATGAACTTTTCAACTTGCCAATATTACTCCTTAAAAGGATTTTCTGGCTACGCCATACAAGGTCAACAAAAAGATAGAAAAATATTTGTGGCTGAATGATGATAAGAATAAAGTCTCCGTAGGCTAATTTGAACATGTGTTCAGCATATACTTTGGACAGGGGAATATATTCGTGCATTTGTGTTAAGATATGAAATAAACCATAAGTTGAAGATATATTCGTACACAACATGGTTGTATTTCAAGATTGCATGCTCGGAACATAGTACTTCATCTTTGACAAAAATTGTTGGCTAAGCTTCATGAAATAACTACATTTGATAATTCTTGAGCATAATAGCTTGTACTTGTCCGAGTAAGCTATAGTTGGATGCTTCATGAAGCATATTGTTTTTTTTATTTTCTTATTTTCAATACATGACTAGCTAACCTTTGTTATTTAAATTTGCAGGTAACATTTAGAAATGGGTAAAGAGTCAAAGAAGAAGATACCTAATAAGAGTAAGAGCAAATGGGTATTAACCATTCAAGATGGTTGCATTTTGGTCATGCCTTCACTACCGGACAAGTGGCTCCACATAACAATAAAAGAAGATTCCTTTTAAGGTGAAGTAAGGAGACAGGACTTATATAAACAACCGATTGCTTAAGATGCCTTACACTTCATTAGGTGAGAACCTTAGGTGCATGAGAAGTGAAATAGAAAAGGGGGTTTAGTGCTCTGATTTAGAAATGAAAGGAAAGAAGTCTCGCTGTTTGAAAAGCTCGTTTCGTTTCCCTTAGATACCCATAGCTGGCTGGGCTGATTAGGTAAATCATATTTTGAGCAACTCAGTCTATGTTGATACTTTAAAGAAAGTAGATGTATATTTTTTAGTATACAGTTCCCCCCATTTCAACTTTCCTTGGTCTAACAACATAGAGATTTATAGGGTGTTGATGTCTCATTAGAGCACCCAGACACACACATTTGTGACTACGTGGGGCGAGATCACACCTACTCTTGAAGATGTCAACACACTTCTCTATCTTTGTGATTTTTGCGTGACCGATATTACCATTCCTATGATTTTTTAAGAGGATCGAGACCTAATCTCGACTTTAGAGGCTGAAAGAAAAAAAGCCATAGACACTCGTAGGAAAGCCACTTTTAACGCTTAGGTGAGACATTTTTTTGAAGTGAATGAAGAATACGAGTGAGTATCAATACTTTTATTTTTGTCATTCCACTTCGATAGTTTAGTTAAGTTATCTCATAAATAGTCTCTTCTTGCAAGTATGAATTAGAGGCTTTCCTTACTTATTAGCTATCTTTGTACGTGTTTCTCGATAGCTCGAAGGATGATGTGAGCCTACATTTATTTTACTTGGCGATTTGTATAGCACATGAGAGTGTTTTACCTTGGGACTATTTTACTTATAATCATTATATAGGCATCTTGATCTTTATCATGAGGCCTTTGTTTAATCGATGGGTTGGTATGCTATCGTATCCCATGTAGATGTAGTATTCTTGTATATCTTCTTTTATGAGCAATATAAAGGATATTATGGCTCTTGTCTTGATGGGCCTAAAAGTAGTGAGTTACGAGCTTAGGCATAGGTTAATAGGTGACCTTTAGGTGCTTTGTTAGATATTTTGGACAACTATAAAGAAGTCACTTTTCATCCTCATGCCAACAAGATACTCAGGTACTTTTAGTTCCTACATTTTTATCCAAAAGAATCAAGAGAATGGATTTACTTGGTATGAGAGAAAGACTTAATGCTATTGAAGTCAGTTTTATCCTCTAGTGTTTGCTTGGAGGTCTCCCCTCTTTACATGTCTAGGGTGACTCCTCTAGTCATTATCTTAAGTATAAAATAATGTTATACACATTGCATCGAGTCGCTTGATAGTTTGGTTTCAACCAAGGCATCCCCTCAAAAATATCAATTGATGATGATTTTGATGAGTACTGTAGATTGTTGTGGCTAAAGGATTTTATAAATATCCGTTTGGGAGTGAGATAGTTGTTTTTTCCATTTATTAGTCGTTGTAGGATTGCTTCTACTAGTTGGCTTACATACTAGGCATGTTTCCTAAAAGACTTTAAAAATTTGTGACTACACCAGTTGAGGGCGAGCTTCCGATGAAGACTATTTCTAAGGACGAATTCCTATTTCAAGCTTCCAATAAAAAGAAGAAGTCGCTTTTCCAGTGCAAAGAATAAAAACAAGAAAAATCATTCTTCCCCCAAGTTACTTGCCATTAGACAAATCAAGTGTTCACACATTTATGAGGTATTTTGTTAATACTCATGGCTTGTTTACTCATTACTTTTCTTTGTGTTTTTTTTTTATAGGACGAGGATGATAGTAACGTTACTCTCGCTTTAAAGAATGACAAGACATTGAAGAAGCTCCCTTCCATCCTTTCTCCTTTCCTTGTCCAACATGGTCTTGGGAAAACACCTCAAGCGAATAATCATCCCATTAAGATTGCAGATGATGGTGAAAGTGATGATGAATCCACATACACTAATGAATCTCCTAATGATACGGATGAAGATAGCGATGGAAGTGATCCATCAGGTAGTATTGGTGATTAAAAGGAAATTCAAGACCAAATCATCATTAAAGCGGATTAACCACAATTGCCAACTGAAAATCAAACTCAACCTTTGAAAGAGTTAAGCAATATTGTCGATCGCGATGGCCATGAGACCATACACTTAGAGGAAGTTTACATCTAGGAGTATACTTAGGTTTTGAGGGCAACCAAACTCTTTGATAGCTAACCGAATAGTACAGTAGATGGCATTTCCTCAGGTACCATTATAATTGATGATATTACCCCAGTTTACAATTGGATTCCTTCACCAGTGGCTCATGACAATACTAACCCTACTTTAGTTGTTGAGTTACTAAAGCAAATTGAGGGAGGTTTACCCTATATAGTGGTGGTGAAGCCACCTCAGTCTTTCAGGGCATATTCTTCGTTTCATGGATTCATAGTTCCATAGGATCTTTTATAATCGCTGGAGGACTTGTAGGCTATGGAGGGTGATTTTCGGGTTGGATCAATTTGTCTCAATATTAAAATGACAAATACCATAATGACCTTCCTCAAGAAAGCTGCTTCACTTTTGGACAAATCTTGAGAATTAGTACTTACCTAAGACTTGTAGCTCTTGGTGAATAGTGTTGCTAGAGCACGTGGCTTGAACTTCAAATTACCAAATATGGAGATGATTGCCTTTAAAGCCCAAAAGATGCTAGAATCGCAAGATATTGTAGAGCGATACGGTCGACTTGAGGCAAAACTTAAAAAGGTTAAGCTGGAAATGCAAAAGTGTATTAGAAGCATAGATTGCAAAACCTTCATTAGATCAGTGCTTCATCATTAGTTATCATTGCTTTGAGTCTTTTCATTTATGTCTTAGACTTTTATACTATGCTTATAGAAATTGAATGAGGGAACACTTCTTCGTCTTTTACTTACATATTCTCATACTTTTTACGTTGTTGAATGAATCATCATACTAACTTAGTTCTCTTATAAGCATAATAGTTATAGTGTGTGCTATGTTTAGCAGCACAATCATGACATATGCCATAATAACTCTGGATTGAACTTTAAGAATTCATTTAAATTTAAAAGAACAAAGAGTTGAATTGATAATAGCTATTGTATATGGTTGATTGTATGGTGATGCCTATGCTTGGTTTGATGTTGGCTAAGGATGTTTGAAATCAAACCGAGATGGTGAAGTTGTGTATTTTTGTGATATGTTATGATTTCTTGATGTGTTTTACTCCCATAGGACTTTACTTAAGTGAACTCTTAAACAAGATATTTGGTTGGTTTTCTGTAATCGGTTTATAGATTTGCTTAATGATTATATATCATCAAATATAATTTTCTTGCTTACTTTTGTAATAACAATCAATTGTCATGGTTTACAGTTGATTGATTTCAGAGTTGGTTTGGTTGAGAATTATGTGATTATTCAGCTATTTTGAATATGATTTAGCTCTCGATACCTGTTTTGCTTAAAGATATGCTTAGGAATTGTTTGACTACATTCATGACATGGTATAAAAGGATCTAAAGATCATATTTTGGGAATTTAGTCCTAGATAACATACCCTTGGGTCTTACTTTTTTAAGTTTAGTTTATGATCTTCGTTTCAACATATACATTGCATTGAGTCTTTCACTATAGTCAAGGTCTTGAGACTCTTATGATTCTTTAGTTTATTTTCTTAAGTCTTTCGCGACTCTCTCAATTGGATTCATTGAGTCTTTTGCAACTCTCTAAGTTAAACTCATTGAGTCTATTGCGATTCTCCAAGTTAAGTTTATTGAGTTTCTCATGACTCTTTAGGTTAAGTCTACAGAGTCTTTTATGAGAATCTAAGTTAAACTCGTCTAGTCTTTCGCAACTCTCCCAGTTAAGTTCTTTTTAAGTCTTTCATGACTACCTATGATATAAAGGATACTGGCCGATGCATTTCAGTTTCATGTGCATTAGTTTGGCATTTTGTGTATGACAGACATCTAAGATTGTGTTTAAATTTCTGATATATAATATTTACATGGCTTAGTGATTGCCGATTTGTTATCATGTATTTTGTTTTAGTTATACTCACATAACTCAAAATATGAATTAAGAGGTTATTTTTCTAACCTCTATACTAGAGAAGAGATTAAAGGATGATTAAGGACATGGGTTAGGAAAAAGAGTGCATTGAAAACTACCTTTGGATTGATTTGATAGAACCTTTTATTCATGTAAATGTATTTTAAGTGGCTGATAGCTTTTGAAAAGGGCAACTCGTAAAGTTTATGAATTAGCTACAAATATGTATGATTATGAAATAGGTTTGTGAGCAAAGCCATGATAGAGGTTTGAAGTGAAGTTGCATAAATCTTGATAGAGATACAATTATGTTCACTGACTGGGCAGCACTCTCAAAATATGGGGAATATATATATTTTGGAGAAAGGAGGGGGGGTCCATGTTTAGACTGTCCATAACTAATCAACGGCCCAGTACGGCGGGACAGGAAGGAGCAGAGAGAGAAAATCCTTTTTGGATATCAGCTTTTACGCATAAGGGGCCAACCACACTCTCCTTTCAATGTAATCGAAGTTTATTTTCGTAGATTAACTAAATCGAAGGCAATCAACGAATCCTCTTATTATCATTATTCTCTTCCCCGTCAAAAGGTCCCACTTAAGTATATAGGTATAGGTATTAAGTGGGTATTAAGTGGAAGCTCTTAACAGGGTAGAAAATATATAAGGTTTCAAATTATAAATAGATTCAAAATTGGAATGTGCACATTGGTTTTTGAATAAACGGTTGAATTAATGATTCTTGAGTGTTATGAAATACTACTGATTGTGGAAAAATAGGTCTGACTAGGAGGAAAAGACGATTTAGCCTTATTCTTGCTTCGAGGATGATAATGATTTACGTTCAAGTTCCTTGTTGAGGAGTTCAAGTGATTGAATTGGTTTAAGCAAATATCTAAACGGTGAGTTGTTGTATAAAATTTATACTGTATGGATAATTTTAATAATTAAAAGAGATTTTTCTATTTACACGTAGACATTATTATGTACATCTAAATTTAATATCAACCATACTCTATAATGGAGTGCCACAGTACAATAGATACTATCGAAATTTATTTTTAGCATATATCCAATTACCTAAGGATGTAATTTATCATGAGAGTTCTGGAATTTTGATAAAATACGTAGGACTTTCAATTTTTTTTATTTCTATAGGTTATCATTTACTTAAAATAGAATATTTCATTGAGGAATATATTTATTTGTTGTAATTATTATTTTGATAATTTATTAAATATTTAGGAGAGGAATTTCTAAACAGACCTACTAGGTAGCCCTATGTATTGCAATAGCTATTCTAGATTTCTTTACTAGGAAGCGTTGAAGTCGTCGGGTGTCTTATTCCTTTCTTGTCCTGGAGACTCCTGTGAAAATAGCAGTTCCTTCTTTATGTTCCTGTCTTAGAAGTTTCTTATTTCTCACGAGTTTTGGATTTCAGTTTTCTACATTCATTCACCATGTAAAGCTCTTATTGAACACACACACACACACACATATATATATATATATTTCATACTCCGCTGAAGTTCCAATTGGAAAATTATAGATAACATTAATGTTACTAATTTTCTTAAGCAAATGTGTAAAATTTCTAGGGGTTCATGTATTTTATGTTTTGACTAGCCGTATTTATGTTTGTTAATGTAATATCAAAATAGTTTTTATTAACATACATATTATATGTAGCTTAATTATATAATTAAATATTAAATATTATAAATATCATTATTGTTAGTTATACTTGTTATTAGTTTGTCTGCCGTTGTTAAATATTAACCAAAATAATTAGTAGTTTGATAAGACAAACATGCACGTGCATGTGTATACACATTTATTTGGAAACAAAACCTCCGGTTCTGACTTTTCTCGTGTATCATGCAATTTTTGCATTTTTGGATACCTATGAGTAGGGGTATAAATGTGGTGAGCTTTTTCACAAGTTACTCGAGTTTGGCTCGGTATTTACTCAAATTCAACTTATTTATAATCGAGTCGAGTTTAAGCTTAAGATACTTGACTAGCTTATCAAGTTAGGTTTGGACTTTGTAACATTCGGCTAGATAAGCTCGTGAGCCTAATCGAACTTGAATTGAGTTCGAGTTGAGTTTAAATAATAATATTATTATAATCAAATTTATGATATCTATTAAAATTATTTTGAGTCGAGCTCAAGCTTTATAAATTGAAGCTCGATTGAGTTTGAGTTTTGAGTTTTTTTTTGTCATTCAAGTCGAGCTCGAGTTTAGTACTGTATTGTTTCAATTTGACTTGTTTATAGCCCTACCTAAAAGTAGTAAATAATTTAAAGAACCAAATTTAATGTGAAGATATTTCAAGTGCATTTAGCTTCATAATTTGAATTTTACTTGTGAAAAAAAAATAAAAACCAAGAAATTACTAGTACACATTGACTGTTTGCTTCAAAATTAAGTGCTTCAATTGAGAGGAAAAAGGGGCAAAAGAACACTTCCTAGATTTTTGTAAATGTAAGCAATAAAATGTCCCAAATGACAACAATGTAGGTAGAATAATAAGGGGGTGATTATGTAGAGTATAAGAGAGGGAGAGCTAAGTTTAAATTCTTTAGTTTTCAAAAATAGTTGGAAATAATTGTGAGCTCTTATGTCAAGTTTGGTATGTAAGAATGGATTTAAATGGAATGGAGAGTGAAATGACGAATTTTTTCGGTATTTGAAAAATATATATGGAATGCAATGAAACGAAACGAAATGAAATGCGTATATAGTAGTAATTATAAAAAAAAATCCTTAATTATTAGATATTATAAACAAATTAAAGGTTAAATAAGTAATTTAATTAATAATAATAAATGTAAGAGGAATGGAGTTGCAATTTTACTTTTAAGAAGGTAAAATTAAATTCTTCCTTGAAGTCGAAATCATTAATTCCGTGAAGTTATGATTCTAATTTTTAAATATGCTTTTTAATATAGATAAAAAGAATGGAACTTGAAATCGTGATTTTATTTCAATCCATTTTTACGTACCAAACATAATATTAGATTTTACGTTTTTCCACTCTCATCCCCACTCTAACCATTCATATGATTATGATAGAGTTATAATTGTAGAACCTTTTATAGATATAAAATACAGATATTCACATAATAGAAAGCAGGCAATCATTCAGTATTTTAGCGCGAGAAATTAGTTCTAATAGAAGTAGTCAACATCAAAACCATGGCTCTCCGTCTTAGTCGAAAACATGCCACTGATGCATGCAATTCTTAAGAACCTCAATTAGGCTAAACAAACTATAAATCCACACCATAATTAGTGATAATCTCATAACCAATATTAAACTAGACAAAGTTCTTAGAGAAGAAACGGCATCAAGCATGGCAACAAAATCAAACATTTTGCTTTTGTGCATGTTTATGCTTTTGGTGTCAGGTATCTTCAACATGGAAAGTGTTAATGCACGTTCGAGATTTATTTCAAACGACCCTCTAAAGAAAACTTCTAATGCAATATATTGCCTCCACTGGTATGGTTACGATTGCCCAAAAATGCCTCCTCCATCCAACAACCATAAGGCGGGGAGAAGTCCAATCGTTGCAGGCATAAATGATCATCATTAATGGAAAGCAAGTCAAAGGATATGATTTTAGGACCATAGATCCATGTGGTTAATCATGTCAATCACTTGTTCGTTACTTGATGATCATTGGATTTTAATTTTTAGTAACGGTTACATTTTAATCGATCTATATCTATGGTCACTTGAATTTTATAACAATGGTGTCGCAGTCAATCATGATTAAGAATCCAATAATTTAAATTCATTTGTTTATATATTAAATTATGAATTGTGAAAGCACAATTGAGACACCAACTTTGAGATATTAAATTTTCTCTCCCTTCATTTTTTGTTTTGTGTTTGGTTGTTCAAAAAATTTATATTCTTTCGTTATATTGTTATGCTTATAATCGACAAAATTATGCACACGATAATCACCACATGAAATTTAATATTTAGTACCAAAATAAATGTCATGAGAATCTATCTGTGATGTTTATCAAATGTCGCGAATGGACACACACTAGGTGCACCAAAGGTAACCTGTGATTTTTAAAAGTCAAATGTTACAAAAGATGTAAACATTGTAAACAGTATAAGGTCTAGTAAAGTTTAAACATTATAGATAAGCAATTATTAATTACGTTCCAATGTAATTAGATTAAAACCATATATCTCATATAAAAATATGGAACTTTATGAGAAGATTATATTTAATGATATTTAAATATCACAAAAAAGCGACTAAAATTACATAAATATTACACTTATTGACATTTAAACGTCTTAGACCTACCTAGAAGAAATTATCGGTGATGTTAAAACGTTGCCAAATAATAACCATGTAGTATGTACAACATGATGAAATGTTATTTATAAATATATTGATGGTAGGTTTTTTTTTTTTTTTTTTGCTAATTATGGAGAGGAAGGATTTGAATCTTAGTTTATCATGATGAAAGATCAATAGTGATACTATTAAGTTACAATAGTGTTGACATATATTAATGGTGTTTAAATGTCATAAAAAAAAGCATTAAATACCGTACTAAGAAAAAGGAACTCTCACTAATAGTTTTAAATTGGTGATAATTATAAAACACAATGAACAAATTCCTCAATGGACTAAAGCTTTTCAAAACGTGTAGTTGATATTTTATACTCAAATAATAACAATTCATAAAATTTAAAATACCATACGACTTAGAAATTTGCTTTTCAAATAAGTTATTCGACCAATATGTAAAAATCAATTGAAATATAACAATTTAAAATTTATCTAAAGACTGGAATATTCATGTATAATATTCCTAAACGATTTTTTAAGTTATACAAAGTATCATGAAACCACATCCTATAAATTTATAAATTTGTCTAGTAGCACTACAATTACTATGGAAATAAGCTATCTATTGTAGTCTACTCTTGTCCCTTCTTCATCGTTATCATCGCGAGCAGGTGATACTAACAAAAGAAAGAAAAGAAACAAACTCTTCTTTAATTTTTCCTTTTGGGCTTCTGTCGGATAGAACTATAAAAGCTCAGTATAAACCATTTAGGCAATGGGAAAGTTTAAAAAACGTTATATGTAAAATAAAGATATCCCGTTCTTTAAAAACTTCTAATGATTGATTGCTATTTGTGAATGATATTTTTACCATCAAATGGATATTTTCGCAAATCTAATGGCCTACAGTTTACAATTTTGAAATGTAATGTAATGACAGGGACGCATATGGTCATAGAACCAGAGGGAATTTAATATGATTTAAACTATTACCTACTCACTGAGCAAATAAGTTGTTTCTTTATTGATTAAGAAAAGATGAAGACTAAAACTGTAAAATGCTTGTTGATCTAATACCTGATCCATCAATTTATACACTAAACTAGTCGACACTTGCCTTATTCTTTCACTAAATCATAATTTTCGTTCTCATAAAAAAAAAAAAAGGAAAAAGAAATAAGATGCCAAAACCTAAGAGATTGGTTCTTAACACTTGACGTGAAGAATAATGTCTAGTTAAATGAGTGGTCTATCTCCGATATACAAGCCAAACAACTACCTTCATATTAACTCAACTAAGAAGGGTTCTTGAATCGGATCCACAAATGATTTTTTAAACACCAAGTAATATTGCTTGTGTTCTTATCAATATAATAGTGCCCCTTAGAAAAAAAACATGAAACATTCTTCACTAGTGATATAAAAGAGAAAAGAAACAATGAACTAGTGAAATATCAACATGGTGGTACAAACATTTGTTAAAAATAAATTATTCCAACATCGTAAGTTTACACACACAATAGTAGATATGCACATGTTATGTGTGTGCAAAAACTAAACCTAATGGTACAATCTAATTTAAATGATGAAAGACTTATTAGATCAAAATATTTACATGATCAATATTCAATAAAGAAAGAAAATATTATGCATGTACAGTATTAAAAATGCATAAATAAAATATATGTATAACTGCAATAATACATTATTAATGTATTTATTATAACAGATTAATAATATAATATTTACAAGTAATTTGCTGATTTGAAGAAGTCACCATATACCTAAGAAACAATTCCGAAGAGTTTAAAGAATTTCATATTAATCATGTATAAGTATTTAATATAAAATGCAAATGAAGCCTTGGGACTGTAGAGCAGCTTGACATCGTGGCCTGCCAAAACATATCTCAGTTAATGAAATTTTCCTCTTATTTTCTTAGTAAATAAGTATGTCATTGATAAGAATTAGAGGAAAAAAAGAAAAAGAGAAAGACTATGCAAGTAGACACAAGATCGATTTTTTTTTTTTTTTTTTCTTTTTAAAAAAAAGAGAGAGAGTTTGAGAGATAAATATCAATGTTGTTAAATCTGAACCAAGTTATTGACCGGAACATGTGAGAAGATAAAAAATTAAGAGAAATATCGAGTTTGATTGGAACTTGAATTGGAGTTACAAACGGTTGAATTGTAGGGATCAACTCGAGTTTACCAGCATTAATAAATATGATTAGGAAAAAACTTATTAAATAAGACAGTTATTGGGAAAAAAAAGTTATTTACACTATGAATATATATCCAGAGTCAAATGATTATCTGTTCTCTTAATAATAGTTATATATGTATGTGAGTATATATATTTGAAAGGGTAAATATAATAATTAGTCGAAACAACGAATTCCGCTAGCATTGTAAGTATGTCTATATATGTATATACGTACATACAACAACAGACGAATCTAATGGTATAAAATTTAGCTAGAAAACAAAGTTGTTTAATATTACAAGCAAAAAAAATATGATAGATTAGTATGTAACTAGCAAGATTCCAGCAAGTTGTATACTATTTAAATATTCATCAATAACTTTTCTACCATTTGACTGAATAACCAACATGACATTTGAAAATAATATATATGCACAAAATTAAAAAAATTGTAGCAAATCAATAATTTCCAAACAAAAAATATATCGTCACATGTTTTTTTATTTGAAAGTTATTTTCCACTGTCATGTTAGTTACTTGTTCAAATGGTAGAAAGATTATTGATGAAGATTTAAATAGTAGATAACTTTCTGCAGGTTTACTAATCAGTTATTATTCTATCATATTTTTTGCTTATAATTCTAAAGAACTTTGTTTTCTAGGTAAATTCTTTGTACAATTAAAAAAATATATACATTGCATTAGAGCAATAATTTATAAACAAAGAAATATGTGATGAGTTCACTTCTGTTTACTGTTTAGTTATATGTTGTGGGGGTGGGTTGGGCCACATCTAGGGAAAAAAAAATTGATGAACTTTCCAATAGTAATGCTATTTAGATGATGTGATATCCTAAAACGATGTTTCCAAGTTAGGCCTAATGTTATGTATATAATCATTGTGTCTACACTATAAATTGGATTCTCTTCTTTATTTTCATACTCTTTTTTTTTTTTCCTTTAAATGTATGTAATTAATAGTTAAGATGATAAGAAAAAATAATAACATCTAATGTTATAAGGTAATTTAAAAATTCAAGTAATTACAACAATTGATTTGCAAATTGATGAAAATTGATAGAATGAAAATGAAGAGAATTTATTTCCACAATATAATGTATATTATTTAATTCTTTTTTTTTTCATAAAAAATATTCAAAAAAAAAACCTATTATTTCAAAAAAATTAAAAACCAAAATACTATACTAGAAAACCAAAAAACGAAAAAAAAAGAAGAAAAAAATGGTTTAGTCTTGTTTATCCGGCCTAAACTTTTCAATAAATTAATTAGTACAATGTAGTACGAAAGCTTTCGGGTCCCCTTTTTGGGCCGAAGCCCTAACTCTCGTATATAAGCGACGCAACATCCTCTAGGGTTAGACCCGCCTAGGATTCAATTTCAACCAGCCTAGTTTCTCTCCCTTCTGCTGCTTCTGCTTCTGCTTCTATATGTTATCTCCGGACACTTAACAGTCTCACGTGATCATAATCTTGATGTATATATGTTTTTTCGTTCCTGATGGACAGCCTTTCGAGCGAATCAAAGGTAGCGATTTCACAGTCGACCTTAATCAGGGGATTGCCTTCATGAGTTATTTCGACATCAATCATATTTGTCACATCATGCATAAGAATTATATTTAAGAGGCTACATGTACCAAGAAAAGGGTGGGTATTGATGAAATGCCTATATACCCTTTATTTCTTGAATTGCCAAAGCGGCTGTAGCTAAATCAAAAACCACTGGTACGAGAAGTTAACTGGCCGGTTGTTGTATTTTTTTGGTCGACATATCTGCTTACCGAGCTTCTCACATTTCTCGTTTCTTTTACAAATCCGTTGTCTAATTATTGAAATCGAATTACTTTTCTGTTATCGTGATCACAGCATACCGATGATGAAAGGTAAAAGTCTCTATATTTTAAACATAAAATCTTTGTATTTTTTTTTTTACTATTTTTTAGTGTGTTTAATGTAAATGAAAACTTTTCTTCATATAGGCGTTTGTTAAACTACTATTGGAATTTATGAGAAGGTAAAATGGCACAGGATTCAGCTATTTTGAGAGGCCCTTCTCTAATATTAAATATATATATATATATATATATACATATATAAAGGCCATTTTCCAGTAGCTTGCGTCTATTGGTGGCTATATATTTTGCATCTTTACTTTATATATTTTTATTTTTTTTAAGTTTTGATATCCGCAAAATGTGAAATAAATTAATACTTGTTATCTTGTGGAATGAAATAAAGGGAAACGATTAAAGCTCATTTGGATAAAAAATATTTTCTCTAATGCTTATTGATAATTTTTTAGTACATATGTTTAAAATTATGAAGGTAATAATTGGCCAATGAAAAAGAATAGTGGTTTTTGCTTAGTGTTGATCTGTTTTGGAATGCAAATATGAAAGACTTGCAGGTGTGGATTAATGGATTCAATTTTTCAAGACATATATAACAACAATGACCCTAAAATGCCGCCATCGCTATCCCCTTATCCAGCCAGTTGGGAATCGTTATTCTAAGTTAAATCTATTCCCGCCCTTTCCACCATTGAGATCTTCTTATTAATTAAGAAAATTGTTAAGGACCAACATTTGATCATTTTACATTCATCGCAAGGAAAAGGGATTGTGGCGAACGCCAACGAAAGAACTTAGTAGCAATAAAGCAACAAGAATCGGAATCCCTATGTAAATTCCAAGAGTTTAGCATCATGTTTCTAATAGAATTCATTTGTGATGAAAGGTGAATCTTGGATCAAGAGATTTGAGTAAGATCTTACAGACAAAACCTTTCCTTTTCCTTACAACGATAGGCCAAGCATTCTTGTCAATAAATTCGTTTTAAATTTAATCTTATCAAACCATATAACAAATATGAAGAATAGAACATAATTAGGGTTTTAATTGTGAAAAGTGTTGTATTATATCAAGGGCTTAGAAAAATGGGTTATCACACATTAGGACATGTAATATATAATTTGAGATAAAAGAATATTGTCTTTTTTGTTTTTCCCATCAAAAGAGCTCTTTTATTGAATTTCAACTAACATCAAACTAATTACAAACAAAACCATTTGTCAAATTCTTCAAAGTAACATGATAGCTCACCATGAAAAAGGAGCTTATGGAGAGAGAGAGAGGGGTGTTGATACACCAATTCCTTAGGCAAATTTTGCTCTGGTAACTAGAAGCAACCCAGTTTGCTTGGATAAAAGCTTGACACTTTGCCACTTTTAGGCTTGAGGAAAAATTAATAGCCACTCCACTATCAATCAAAGATCTATCCCAATCTCGGATAACAATTCCTACCCTTACTTTAACTTTTGGACTAATATAAGAACCATCAAAATGAATAAACAAGAACCGTTCAATCCCCATTAACTTTAGGGCTTTAAAGTCTAATGTATTCCTATGAGAGAAATTACTGTTTAAAAAAGAAACCGAACCTTCCATAAATAGTTGACACATCCTCTTAATCATAGAGCCCTACATCAAATTCTCATATTTAATCTGTCCACCCTCTACAGAGTCCTAAATGTTTAGTCATCTTCTCTTCAAACCATCTCTTACATCTCCATACAACTACATTAGGGTAAGGCGCTCTCATATTAAAACATACATGACATCTCTCTTTCTAGATCCACCAAGCTACCTTTATGATATAAGTTTCAAAATCACAACTTTCTTTATCTCTCCTTCTTTTTGCCTCTGACCATCTTCTCTGCCATGCAATTAAGGTAGTAATATGGTCTCGCACAATCTGGACACCTAGGCTTTCATCCCATTCTGCTTCCATCCATCTACAATATAGTAAGGCATGTTCCAATGATTCCACTTCAAGGCAAAAAGGGCATAAAGGGTCCATCTTTACCATTCAATGAAATAAGTTCTCCACGGTTGGATGAACTCCGAACGTTGGCTGCCACCAAAACTGTTGAATTTTTGGTAAGGTCTTCAATCTCCAAATACTTTTCCATATCGTACTTTGAATGGTAACAAAAGTTGATGCTTTCTACTGAATGTTTTCTAACTTTCCAACTTGAAGATGGAAGTACATAGATTTAGCCATACAATCTCCCTGACGATTTTACGGCCACACAAGGATATCTTGCTTGGTTGTGCCATAAAGAGGTATGTTTCTGATACTCCTTTCCTATTCCGTAGAGATCAGATTATTTATTTGTTGTAAATTTCACAAAGAGTATCGTCTAATTAGGAAGTACCAATTGAAAATAGTATTATCAAGATGAATCTATGATGGATTTAAAGGATAAAGATACAAATTTTGAAGATTTAGAATGAAAAATACGAGTTATGACTTTCATGATCAACTTCGAAAAAATCGCAACGTTTAGAAGAGTACATCTTTGATCAATTAATAAGGTTAGTTGACTAGTACCACTCCTCAGTTCATTGTCCACAATCCTAAGTCGAACAAATAAGCTTAATGGGCACCACAATGAATGTAGTTGAATTCTAAACAAGTAAATAGGTAAAGAATCAACAAATAGATCTAAAAATCATAATATTTAGTAGATAACATATTAATTTATCACATCCCCTTTTCTCGCCATTCTATATTCGATCTATTTTGCCCCTTTCTACCATTAAAAAATCTTATCAACTAAGTGATGTGCCTAAGAGCTAAGTTGATTACTAGGGCATACCATAGGAGTTGTAACCAAGTAAGTCCATTAAGATATTGAAGAAATAGGGAATGGATAGGTTGACAAACACAATAGCTTCCATAAAGTTGCTTGTAGGATATGACGTATCAACGAATACAACATGATTTAATACTTAACTTGATATGACCCATAAGTTAATATTAAAATCCACTTGCCACTAATCTCGAGCTATTCAGCAATACTAGATACGGGTGTAAAAGAAATGTATTCAGAGAAGGTTATCTCATAAGAACAAGAATATTCAACATTTATAAGGCTTAAGATGATTGTGACTGTAGTAGAAATGATTATTTATAGTTTGTTCTTTAAGCTAACAATTTAATAATGGAAAATTACATAAAAGAAAATGTAAGAAAGAGATTCCTAATATGTTCGAAAAATGATAAATAAGAAAAGGGATAAAAAGGAATATAATACAAGTGTTAGAAAAGTAAGGGATAGGTGGTAACCTGTCAATGGGTTCGTAGTTTAAAATCTTAGGGCGTTATGGCTAAGCTAAGCTAAATTGTGCTTAGATCGGCTAAAGTGATAAGATGAGATCACAATTTAGTAGGCTGGAAGAGTAAAGCTTAATTTATATAAACCTTGGACTTGGCAGGTTGGCCTTGGCACTCAGTAGGTCAACAACTAGGCGTGTGTCCAAGCAGAGTAGAGTATTTCCGAGTTGGGACCTTAAGGAGTTCTTCTATAGCTCTTTCATGTACTAAAGCTCATCTAAGGTAAGCTGACAGGAGATAATCCTTCTGGTGAAGGATTAAACGCCTCGAAGGTGAGAACAAGTGAGGAGTCCAAAGGTAGGCAATCCATCACTAAGGAAACTTATGAAGGTTAACTTTTGATTTTTATGTTTATCACAAGGAAAAGGGATCGAGATGAATGCCAAGAAAAAAAACTTAATCACAATCAAGCCATAATGTATATTATAAAGGTTTAGTAATAAATTCATAATAAAATTCATTTTGTGATGAAGGGTGAGATCTTCGATTAGGGATTAGTGTTATATCTTAAGACAAAACTAAGTTCTTTCTTTTAACCATAGGTTAAGCATTGTTATCCAAAAATTCATTCCAAATTTGATCTCATCAAACCATCTATTATGTATTAATCACAAATATGAAGAATATAACATAGTTAGGGTTGTTAACCATGAAAGTGTTGTATTGTATCAAGTGCTTAAAAAAAGGTTCATTATTAGGATATCTAATATATAATTTGAGATAATGTATATTATCTTATTAGGAAACACCGATTGAAAATCATGTTATCAAGTAAAAGATTGAGTCAGGATGAACCTATAGTAGATTTATAGGATAAAGATAAAGTTTTGGAGATTTAGAATGAAAAATATAAATTGAGACTTTTATGATCAACTTAAGACAAGTCCCAATTGTTAAAAGAGTAAGTGGACTAATCAATAAGGCTAGTTGACCACTACCCTTCCTCAATTACTCACAATCCCAAGTTAAACAAATAAGCTTGATGGGCACCGCAATGAATGTAATTAAATTCTAAATAAGTAAATTGATAAAGAATCAACTAATAGATCTAAAAATCATAATATTTAGCATATAACATATTAATTTACGACATGTTACAAGATTAATGATTTGACATGGATTATTATCAATAATTTAAGAGGAGTTTAGGTATTGGGGTTATTGTTATGTGTTGTTTGAGTATGCAAGTTTAGAAAATAGATAAATAACTAATGTAAATCTATGCTTGCTAGAGATTATGCTTTCTTACTATATGATGAGCTTGTAATGCGAACCTTGAGTTAAGTGGATCAGTATGCTTACGATTATTTGGACATGTGTTCATTAACTCTAGTAATCACTGCTTTTGGAGTATTAGGATCCATGTTATTAGGATCCAGGGATCTATGATCTTAGAATCTTCAAAAACATGGTATTAGGATCAAGCAATCCGTGCTCTTAAAGCATATGGATTTGTATTCTTGGGATTTAGTGCTCTGTGTTTTGGAACCTTCAAATTTAGTATGCCTAAATTATTTACACCCCAAAACATAACTAAAAATCTTTTTGGCGAAAGAAAGTCTCACTAAGCCTCGAGCATAATGTTGGTTGATACATTGTTGCACCATCAAATATTAGTGATTGTAGAGTGCGACAAGATTAAAGAAAGAAAATATCGCATTCGAAAGTAATATTGCCCTAAGTGGTATTGTCTTCACCCACGCGAATCAAGTTTTAGAAAGATTCTCAACCCACACGTTTTGTTACAAACAAAGGAAAAAAATTACATAAACGTATAGCTCGACATATGCGAAACAATGAATTATGCGTCTTTACGTACTTTTTATGGTTAGCCAGCTCTGATTTGTTAGCATCGTCAGGTTTTGTCGAGAATAAATCCAAATGGGTAGTTTCGTTGTTTGAGAGGACAGAGATGTACATAAAAGCAAGAAGAGATCTTATCGTTATGTCCAAATGAACAGATATTCAAGGAGAATCCTACGTTTTAATGGGTACTCTCCTCAATGAATGCTCAATGATATTGAAAATCATAAAGTAAAGAGATCAATTATGATATTATTAGACTTTAAAAATATTGTTAATTGTAGATGGTGTGATATTATGAATTTCTTTAATGTATTAAGAGCTGGGATATGTATGCTGGACAGTTGTTTAAATCCCTTATTCTTTTGACTAAAAAATTTAATCAAATCCTTTATACATCTGACAGAGTCATTTAAATCATATTTGTTTATGTCATCATTTAGTGCTGGTTTTGCTAAAGCACATTTTTAGCGAACCCCTACTAGTGTGATTTAGTATATTTAATTGATCCAAGATAAAATTTTAAGAGTAAGTGATACTATCGAGAAGGAAAAAAAAAAAACTATATTTCTACAGTTAAAAGTCTGAGGAATAAGTAAAGTTTAAAAAATGAAGAATTTTAAAAATTTCTCCTTTAATAAAAAAATATTATTAAGAGGTATTTATAAAAAATAATTGTTTATAAATACCATTAGATTGCTTGAATTATTATTGATGGACGAATTTATTAAAATTTATAACGGTCACGATAATATTGTGCCTAAGAAAGAGAATAAGTCCAGGATCATAAAAGAGCATCATGGTCACATTTTTCGATAATTTATATATATATATATATATATATATATAAAAAGAGGTCTCCTAATTCATGAGGGAAAAAAAAATTTCAATAAAGGAGCATATATTATATGTTTTTCTTTTTTTTTTTTATTTTTTCAATTGATATATAATACAACTATAAAAGAGAAAAAATCGAATATAATCTATCTCATTAAGAGACCAATAATCATATTATTAAATTATAAAAATCCTACTCCTAGCGATTATATATTATACTTAAACATTGATTATGAATCATATAGACCTTGTAAAACCATATGTGAATCATTTAGACCTCGTAAAGCCAAGTGTTAATATCACAACGCAGTTTGTTTGGTTGTGTTTTCCTTATTCTCATATCCATCTGAGGAAAAGGGTAGCTTTGGACATCGCATACACGTCCAGCAGACTTCATTGGACACCCAATATCCACGTATGATTCGTCAGTCAACTAGACAAGAGACAACGTTTCTTGTAAACAATTTTGGAGATTCTATGCCCCCTAGCCCGTCCATTGAAAAAACCAAAGTAAGATAAATGACAATCATAACAATGCAATTAAGAATATAACAAAAGCATATTTGATTGACACTAAGCTATACGATTACCAAATGTGCCTTAGAATAAAACCATTTTGTTGAATGTTCCGCCCCTTTGATACCTTTATAACCCACTGGTGAAATGCCCATCACAGCACTCTAATCCGTATTGTTTTTCTGACCTTTTTTTTTTTTTTTTTTCCTTTCTTGTATTGTAGGTGATTCACTACAAGAAAATCGGTCTATTGCAGCCAACTGAATTCCATAACAATTCAATGGGTGCAAAACTTAGCGCACGTAGAAGCTCAACAGGGAACAAAGTTCCTAACCCTAGTCCATCATCGTATGAATACCTTGGTTCATTCATTGAACTACTCAAGCCAGATTGCATAAACCCAAAGAAGAAGAGAAGAAGAAAAGAGAAGAAGAATGTGAAATTTGTATTGAAGAAAAGGCTCACTTTGGAAGAATGGATTGTGGCTTCCCCTGGAACAGAACCAGACTCCTTTTATGGAGGTGAACTCCATGTGTTTAAGCAACATAAAAAGGTGTATCCACAACCATACTCTTCTCCTTCATCATCATCATCATCGTTCAATCAGTTGCGGGACAAAGTCATGATAAGTTCATCATTAAAGAAGAATGAGAGTAAAAATAGTGATGATGATGATGACGACAACAAAGAAGATCAAGAGGAAGAGCTTTATTCGCTGGTTTCTTCATTAAGCACTAGAAGTGGAAACGAGAAGTTAAAGAAGAAAGTAAGCTTTCGGTCGCCTGATGAGTCCGACATCATTTTCTTTTATTCTCCCAAGGATAGATTTGAAGGTGATGATGAAGAGAGCCTGTGCTATGCTAATTAAAGTTATCAAAAATGATTATTCTGCTGCATTTGATTTTTATTAAATTGTGCTGTCCAATTATGTCCCAGTATGTATCTCTATTATCTACCCTGTAATTATGTCCCAGTGTGTTTCTCTATTATCTACCCTGTAGTTGTTCTTAAATTATGCCTTACTAAAGCTATTACAATAGGCATAGTCAGATGGGGTGGGTACCAATTGGTTAGGGAATGAAAACTGAAAACTATAAAGGAGAAAAAATTATTGCCTGCTTCAAAAACATTTTCCTATTAAACACAACTTTTCAAAGATAATCTTAAGGAAATACTGGATATGGAAATTGTGACTAAAAATCGGAAGATAAATGCAATAAGATTGGAGTTCTAAGTCACGACTTTATTATGGGTGAATGAGATCATGAACTTAGCATAATAGTTCATTTTATATGGTTAAAATTATCAATGTTACAACTCAAGTCCAAAGAAATAACCCACTTAAATATCACACTTAATTTATATTACTTTCTTATATGAGACCGTAAAATTATCACCTTTCTTTTAATGCTAATGTCTATATTGACTTCCTTTAAATTGTCTTATTACAGATGGCTTCTTCTATAGAGTTAGCCTTTTAATGAGAGCATTAAATATTACGATTCACATTTAAGGGAGTGTTTAACTTAAAAGACTAGCCCCATAGACAAGAAAACCCCTTAAACTTAAGTATTACACTCAATCGATAGTATTTTTTCATGTGGAACTGTAACAATAAAGTATAATTTTACTCTATAAATTCTAACTCCATAACTAATAAAACTAAAACTAAAAACGAAATGCAAACTAAGATCATCCTTCTATTTTTCTTTTCTTTTTGATAATGTTACAACATTAAGGGTAGGGGAAATCAAACTTAGCCCTTTTCAATTGGGCGTACTTATACAATTAAACTATAATATTCTTGACAACTAAGTTCATACTTCTTTGTATTTTTTTTTTTCTGCTGGAATTAAGTTCCTACTTCAAAATGTATATTCATGCCTTTGCATCAACTCCTATTTCTATTATTCTAATCCATATTGACATCCAAATTTTTCAATTGAAACAACACAAACACATCTACAATAAGATATCAATTAATATCAACTATTCATAAAAGCATCTTTGAGATGAAGAACATATTTCTAAGAATATGCAAGAAGTTTAATTCATACTCATGACATCGATGCTAATATAAATAATTTACATGTAAAAATCAAAAAGGAAAAAAAAAAAGGAAAGGAAAAAAATAAGAAAGAAAGGGGTATAAAAAAAATATAAAAAAAAAAGTAGTGGAGTAGCCTAACATATCGTCTTCCCCAAGAATTCATCACTGGTTGAGCCACCAGCTAAGGCTAACGCTAAACTAACTGGACCGGATCCAACTGTATCTATTTACTGTCCTCCCCTCTATTTGTTCCAGGAAGGGGACTCATATGCATTTGAGTAGGATGAAGATCAACGTACATGAGACCCTCCTTGAATATGCATTATCATCTATGAGTTGCCTCTTTGCAAAGCTCATGGAATCTCAATTGGTGCAACGGCACTCCCTAGTAAGGATTTTGGGTATAATATTTGTTTATTAATTCTAAAAATAAAAATTTACATAAATATGAATTACATAAAATTAATTACATAAATAACGGTGATAAATGATATCTATAAGATGTAATAGACATGTTATATTTATAAGCTATGATTTGATGGATTGAATATTACAATTGCTATATTATATCTAATAGATGCAATTTTATTAACTTTATTTATTATTTATATTGGATGCACGATAAAGACAATGGCATAATCTAGTAGTCAAAATGCATGTTGAGATTGATTAGGTTGTGGGTTCAAAACATGCTTATGTCACATCTCTTACATACAACACAAATACAAAAGCCAACATATGTTGTATGTAATAAATATAACATAAAGTTATTTACGTAATTAATTGAATATAATTAGTATTAATGAAATATGTATCTATATCCATTGTAGACATGTAAATTCCTCCGAGATGTTAAACAAAGTAGAACATACTGCAAGATGTATGTAGCATGATACCTTTATGATGTTAAAGGACCCGTGACAATATATTTACCTCTACTTTGAATGTACGCGTCGAGCCTGTAAATTATTCGATATATGAAACTAAAAATGGAGCTAACCTAATTATTCTACGTGCCACCTGACTTAGCAGTCAGCATGGCATCATTTCGATCAATCTTTTGTCAGGTGATGCTACAGGATGGCACTAACCAAGCTAGATATAACATGCCCAGTCGGTATTTATCTTTCCCATTAGGTTCAACTCATCCATCTACCTCTCTCTATATTGCAATAGAGTGATGAAACCTCCAAACAGTCGGAAAACACTGTTTAGGGAAGTATCACTCCACATTATGGAAGCTAACATATATTTAGGTGTAATTTTATTAAGACGGGCATAGGGCAGCATAGATCTTATATCTTATATAACTTAGAATACTAATTCAAAAATAGGTATTATGTATAAAGATGATGTACCATATACACTATAAGATAGGAGTTTTAGAAAATCAAAACCGAAACCCATCTCATAACCTTCAATATTTGTCAAAACCTACCTATTTCATATAAGGTTTTTTAGTTTCATTTAATTTGTAGATATCCAAACTTTGAGAATCTTATTAAGTCATCAAGAAGTTTAAGCTCATATGCTGGAAAACCTTATATGGTTTGGAACAAATCTTAAGTACTTAACTGAATATGATAAAAATCCAATTTTTATCGTATTCTGTCCTAAAGCTTCCCCACTTATGTACATCCCTCTAGCTGGATGTTACTCTCTCTCTCTCTCATGAAGAATGATATGTATTTAATTTGTATGCTAAGTGACAATAGGAGAAGTAAGGAGAATTCGATGTTTATAAGCAAAGTATATTTGGGTAATATACTTGGGTAGGTCAACTAACTCAAGTATTTTTCTCTTATTTATATGGACAATTCTCCTTTTTCTAATAAATGTGTTTAGTTCTTTTTGTTATGTAAAAATATTTTAGACATTGCTTAAAATTGTTCCAACTAGAAGACTTTGATGGTAAACTTCATTTTGATTTTAATTATTGTTCTATCTGAAATCTCTAAGAATAATAATCTTTAGCTGGCATGTTCTCTGTCTAAACAAATGTTTTCGTGCCTTTTGTTGAAAGCTTATTCAAGGTGTGTTTTAACAAGGTTTTTTCGAAAAGTTTTTTTTTTTTTTTTTTTGTCATTTTGTATGATGAGCTGTGTCGTGGCATCCCTAATTGAGGAAAATATTATTTTGTTGATCTTTTTTTCAATATGTTCAAAGTATGTTTAAATATTTTTAGGAAGTGTTGGACTAATTTGAAAGTTTTCTTCAAATATTTGTGATCAAATTTTTACCAAATCGTTTGAGTTTAAAACATTTTCCAAACATTAAGAGAATTAGTTCTTACCGTTAACCAAGGAAGAAAACCTATTACTTTGGATGAGTTAAACTGTATCTATAAATTGGAGACTAGTCATCGGCTAAATATATGAAATTGTGAACATACGTTGTATGTCAAAAGTTGTCTTGTGTTTTACTTCAAGTTTTTAAGATTGTGACTAACAAAAACTCGTGTGTAAGAATCTTCGATGAAGTTGTGTGTTATGATATCTAAAAGCCGAGTATCTCTGTTGAGAGATTTTAAATTTAGTGAGATTTGTTTGTAATCATCGATTTTGAGTGTAGTAAGAGGTTCAAGAAGTTAGGAAAGTTGTGCAAGAAGTGTGTTAAAAAGGATTAGATTAGGAAGAGGCCAGAATAAGTTAGGAAATCACAAAGGATGCAACAACTGAAGTCATCTCGTTATGTTCGATAATAAATTAGTTTTCCAGTGAGTTTCTAATGATTGAAGTGGTAGTATTGAAAAAGGATTTACGCACAAGACAGAATTTTTATACATCTAAACTTATTTTCTCTCACCCTTAATCTTTTCACTTTATGCTACCTTATGTGCTTTTGTCAAGCATTCAAAACTCCTATAACTCTAATAAATTACCTTTCATGCATCAATTTTAAAAGATTATATTACTTCGGACCTACATTAAGTCATATAAAAATAAACAAAAGTACAAAATATAAGCAAGCTAAAAATTATTTTTCTCGTAGAATTGTAAATTATAATTTGAAATATAAAGTTACAAATGAATATATATATATATATATATGAAATCTTCCACAATCTCAAACAAATCTATAAACCTTTTTCTTTTCTTCAAGAAACTTACAATAAATATAGCAGGATTACCTCTTAATCTTTTAACTAGTGGATGACCAACCTACTATACGGTGCACAAAAGAGTATTTTCTAGTAAGTTCAAAAGTTAATATGAAATTGATATATTGAAATACAACACTTCTATATTTATCGAACAGGAAATTTCCAATTTACCTATGATAGAACAGTAAACGAACTTTTAATCCTGGGAAAAAAAAAAAATCTTGAAATATAGTGGAGGATTAGATAATATGCAAATTTGAATAAAGTGCAAGTTTTTAAGTTAGATGTCCTATAAAAATAGAATATAAAATTAATATAATAAATTTACGTGATATAATAAAAGAGGTTTATTTCCCTCTATTAGTATAAAATAAATGGATCCCAACACTTTTTGCTCTATCTCTCTCCCCATATATAGTAATATATATATATATATATTATATTCCATTTTGTAGTACTTGCATAATTGATGATCCATCAAGAAACTTCGTTTGGTGAAACGACTCCGTGAATCGAAGTCGTGAAGTGCCTCAAGACAACCACTTGGATCCAAAAAATGCAGCTTCCTATAAATAGTTCCCATGTGGCCTCCGGCGACCATACATGACACATCTTAGGAACCATGAAAATATTCACGAGCAAAAAAACAAATTTCATGTTTCAGACACGTATAACATCTCGAACGCTTTACTTTCACTTATATATAAACTTATATCATACGAAAAATCTTAATCATACTAACAACTCACTTAAATGGATCGCAATACATAATCAGTATTAATTGAACTTTGTTAATCAAATGTACAAGATACAATAATAGAAAATATGAAACATATACATATATTCCGTACAAATTTTAAGTATTATATTTGTTCCATATACATTTAGATTGTTGATCCTTTAAATTAAGCATTTTTAAAGTCTCAATTTTCAAAATCATACTTTTAGATGCAAAAATAATAGAAAATAAGGTATACTAAATTTAAAAAGGATTACTTGAAATCGATGATAAGAAGAGAGAAGTTGCAATTTAAATTCTATCAGCCTTTTGAATATTTTTGTTATATTTAATTTTAATTTTTATCTTCTTCTTTTTTTTTATCAAAAGTGAAATGTTCCCCTTAGAATCTAAAATACATTTTAAAATTCCATCTTATTTTAACTGATGTACATATAAAAGTAGAATTATAAAAGAGGTGTATTCTCAATTCTGCAGCAAAATTAGATAGGTCTGGGTACATCTATTTTTGCAATCATTTATGACACATCAGATTTTCCTTAAAAATTACATCTATTTTTATGTTTTTCATAAATATAGAATCTTGACAAAAATAGTATTAGAAAAACCTTGTACAATTAATGCAGTTTCCTATCAATAGTCCCATGTGGCCCTCCGGCGACCACACATATTACGTTACCTCTCTTTCGTGTTCCCCGTGCAATGAAATTATTCATTGTTCATGTTTCAAACATATTTAACAAAAAAAGTTTCAAACAAATTTAACATGTTGAGCGCTTTACACGTCTCGTATGTATAATCTTATATTATACGGAAAAGTTTCAGCGCTGTTAACGTCAAGGAATCTAAATAAATTAAATTAATTTATAAATTATTCAAGTTCAGCTAAAAGTTCATACAAATTCATTTTGTTAAAAATCAACTAAAGCTTAAGTTAATTAAACTAAGTTTGAGCTTTAAAATATTAAAATCATTAAGTTTATGAGCCTAATCGAGATTAATATAATTTATTTATTTTTAATTTTTTAAATAAAAATGAATTTAAGGTTATTTAAAAACATTTTTAAAAAATTTGAGCTTAATCAATCTAACAAATTAGACTTAAACTAACCATACATATATCTTCAAATCAAATTGAAGTAAAAATTTAAAGCTCGATTGAACTCAAGTTTCAAGTTTTTAACTTGAAGCAAAGCTTGAGCTCAAACCTAATACTATATTTACGTTTTTCATAAATATAATTTAGAATTTTTATTAAAAATTTATTATTAAAAATAGCTTGTAATATTTTTTTTATAAATGTTTTTAAATAACCAATAGAAGTGCACAAGAAATTTTATTATAGAGGATACCTATTTTTATTTTACTTGATCGAGTTGACTCTAGATAATTATCAAGAGTTATAGGACGATTTTGACTAATTCTCAATAGTAATTTTCTAAAACCTACTTCTATATATAATGGAACAAATATAATGTTTTCATATTTTACATTAAACATAAAACCTATAGTCTAAATTATATAAATACAAATATCGAGTCTTATGTACCCATCTTATATGAATTATTAAATAACACTAATCAATGAAAAATAAAAAATAATTCTATATTTTTTCAACCAAACAATATTTTACTAAAAGAAAAGAGAAAGGAGACCAGACTATGAAATAGAATATTAAACTTGAAATTACCTCTCTCTCTCTCTCTCTTATCTCTCAAGTCTTGATAATGTCTCTATCTTCCTTTTCCTTTTGTACTTCTTATTTTCTTTATAATTTTTTTCTCCATTTGCTAAGTACTAATCGTAATCTAGTGATGCTATGAAAATAAAAAAAGGACATTTGCAAATGCACATTTAAACCTTTTAAACTATTAAAAGAGTGAAAAAATAATCATTTAACATATATAAAAATGTAACAAATTTATGGACTTAAAAATTTATGAGGATATAAGAAAAATTTGTAGGTTTTTTAATTTATATATCAATTATTTAGATTAGATAGATTTTCGAAGTATCATATAATATTATCATATCATTTATAATTTTAATTATTATATATAATAACATCTTAAAAGGATAAATAAAAAATTTTGAGTAAAATAAATAAAAAGGATCTATTTTTTTTTATACTTGTAGGGTGTTGTAAAATAAATTCCGATTTAAAAAGTTCAAATATTGTTTCCTGCATCCATCATATATCTGTCGCCCAGATAAAGAACCTTTTTCTCTCTCATTTATGAATGAAGCAACTTCCAAGACCTGCGAGTAAAACCCAACGTTCAACCCATTCGAGTACAAAGGAAGGTGCCTAGAAAAAGGTGACTTACTTCGTAACTCAAAAACGTGGTCTCTTCTCTAGCACGCACCCTCCACTCTATAAATTGAGAAGAACATAGCAAGAAAACCGGTGGATTCATTCATTTGTTTTTTCTTGGGAAGTAATATTCCATTACTTTAGCGGGCAGTTTCAATGGCTTTAGGGACGAGAACTTTGCTGATGGTAATGGCCGCAGTTTACCTCGTCGTGTCTAACGTCGCGGCTCATAGGCACCATGTCGTCGGAGGAGATCGGGGGTGGGACCCTTATACCGACATCGCTGACTGGTCCACCGGAAAAATATTCACGGTCGGGGATAAGCTCTGTAAGCTTCGTTTTCTACTTTTGTTTATCGCGGCTACTTATGTTGCAACGAAGTTTAGGATCATAGTAGTATTGCATCATTTGACGTTGGAAATCCTCCATGTGCTTTGTGTACTCATATTAACGGTAAGATGATGGATTAGATGTGAATGGAACTTTTACATGGACACAATTAAGTTAAGGTTCCTAATTTTTTCTTTTATAGTTCTGATAATACATTTTAACATGCTATGTATGGTTACTTTCGCTTTCTTGATTCTACAAAACATGTTGCAGAGATAAATCAACGGGTTTTATAGAATAAAAATGGGAGAAACATTTCCTGTGTATTTAATCTTTTTGTAAGATGTTAAATCGAGTAAAAAGTATAAAAAAAGGCTTTTCTTAAATTTAAAACCTTATCTGATGTCTCAAATACATAAAAGATCCAAAAGAAAATGGCATCCACCTCGTTTTTGGAATATTCTTTTCCAATTTGGTTTATCTTTTACGAGGAAATTCCATGAAGTATAATTTTATCGTTTGTTCTTAATAATAATTTATAAAGAATTCAAATTTCGGACATTGGAGCTATAAATTTTCTCTTTGGCAGTGGAGTTGTATTGCCCTAGGCTGCTCTTGCATGATGAGATTGGCCAAGTAGCTAAATGACAATTACAATATATATAGATATAATTTCTATCCCTAAATTAAGGATCAGTATATCCTTTAATTACCATTAATGCCAGGTTACATATACAAACGGCTTTAAGGTTTTAGCGATTATCTCGGTTATATATGTATAAAGATAAAATGTATTAAAGAAGTTTAAAGGATTTATTATCATACAATTAATGGGATAAAGTCATTATAACTATCCGAACTTTTATATTTTTTTATTGTAGTATTTAAATTTTAAACTTGTTCATTTTATATCCCAATTTTGTAAATAAGATAAATTAATATTTTTATTATAATAGGCGATATAAATATTATTTTTTTGTTTTATTTTGAAAAGTTAAAGTATCAAAATAAAATAAAAAATAAAATTTTAGTACTAAAATGAAAGTTTATATACTTATTATTTTATAATGAAGATCATGTTATAATGGAGATACGAATTTATTTTATTAAAAATATTAAGATATTAAAATGAATAAATTTAAAGTTTAAGTATTAAAATAAAAAATTATAAAAGTTAAGATAGTCGTTCTGATTTTATCACTCTAATGAATAGTTTGGAAATGTATTTCTAATTTTCCTCTATATTGCCCGAGTTTTGGAGGGGGTGATTTTATTTTATTTCACAAAATAAAACCTTATCCTAACTATTAAGGACACCGGTTCGTAGGCTGATTTCCAACATTTAAAAATACTTATCTTAAAATTTATTTTTCTATAATTGTCGAATAGTATTGCGGGAAGAGGTCATATTTAGTAAATGAAAGCTAGTGGTATGTATAAAATTCATATTGCACGGTGACCGAATATTTTTAAAATTGTAAAAGGGGAAAAAGAAAACAAAAAAGGTCTCCTACTTCTATGAACATAATTTAATGTAATTTACTTTTAAGTGACGGGTGTAAACAGTATAAAAATTTTAATGTATTTGCTAACGTGCATCTCGGTTATTAAAATAATTGTGAAAAATTTAGGGAAAAAGAAATTTTTTTCATACTTTCTAACATTAATTTTATACTTTACAAAAATCAAGAAGTAGAGTGATGTAGTTTCTTGAAATTGATCCATGGATCCATTATTGTTAATATAATTGGCTAAGTTGGTAACGGAGAGCCAGATGGTTCGTAGTTGGAATGCTAGTATAAGAACTGTATTAAACAATCTGTAAATACTGTCATGGGCGGCCTGTGATCCTGAGGATTTACCCTGGACGGTACTGGTGACTGACGAACTGAATGACTGGAGCTAAAACTACCCAGTGTTCATGATAGAAATAACTCGCGGTTGGTATGGTGCAGGGTTTGCATATTCCGCAGCGCAGGAAAACGTGGTGGAGCTAAAGAGCAAGGAACAATACGAGTCGTGCGATGTGACCAACCCCATCAGGATGTTCACGGACGGCATAAATGCCATCTCACTTGACGAAGAAGGTACCCGCTACTTCACAAGCAGCAAAACCGAGAGCTGCAAGAAGGGCTTAAAGCTCCACGTGGATGTCCAACACAATCAGCCCCATATTGAACTTCCAAAAACACCCTCTAAGCAAGCTGCTGCACAGGTCCAAGCTCCTGGGCCCATCGCGCCTTCTGGAACTAACGGTCTCAAGAGATCTTCTGCTCTTTTCTTGCTTGGACTCGGGCTTTGCTTCGTGGTCGTTTAACCCCAAAATATCAATTAATGCTCAATGGTGTAATGTTTTAGGTCTTTTTTTTTTTTTTTTTTCTTCTTTTAAATGGTAAAGTGGGATGATGTAAAACCTTATATCGTAGGAATTCTGATTTTTATTGCTGGAATCTTTTGAAGTTGAATGATGAATGATCTTCAAAAGTTGCTGCCAGAGCCCTAGGGTGATAAGATCATTTTAATGTCGACAATTATTATTTTTTAATGCCTATTTTATTTAGTATTTATTATATCGAAGTTCGTTGCTGCATAGAATTGAAGCCTGTGCGTGACTAAGTGCTGTAAAGAATGTGGATCAATTTGAGGAAGGTTAGGTAATAGGGTTGCACGTTGTCTGATGTTACATGAATAGTGGCACCAAGCAATCAATTTGTAGATGGCAAATTTGTCCTTTAGGTCATTTTGAAGATGGTTAGGTAGGAGCTTACCACTAGGTTTGTATTGAAGGAAAGGAAACGAGAGAGAAGGAATTAGAGAGGAAATATTTTCTTCTTGATTCTTTCTTTTTATTGAAAAGAAAAAAAGGAAAAAGGAAAAGTGAGGAGGAAAAATTCTCAAAATTTTTCGTAAACATCACCATAAAGCTTTTCTGTCAATTTGGAGAGAATTAGGGAGAAAAACATTTGAATTTATTTAAATATCCTTTCACTAAAAGGAAATTATGAAATTTTAAGAGTATTCTGGTGCTTTACTAAGTTTTAAAAAAAAATCAAATATACTTTATCCATGATCATTCCTTTTTATTTTCTTCTTATCTAAATAAGTATTTTTCTTCTATATTCATTCCCACTTATTTCTTTCTTCTTTTTTTTCTTTCCTTTCAATTTCTCTCCCTTATCCCAAACATAATGTACATATTGAACAATGTTACATAAGTAGTTGTGCTTAGAAGTGTGCAAACGAGTTTTGACCTACAGGCCAATCCGCTTAACTTATTTGTAAAGCTAAGTTTGGGCTAGATTTTTCCAGCCTATATAAAAGCGAGCCAGATTAGCCTTAGCCTATTTAACTTGCAGGTTTTAGTGAGCTAACCTGTGATGGGTCGGATTAGCTTGCTTTTTATTGAGAAAAAAAAAAACCATATTTGAATTAAAATTGAAGTTGCATTTCATATTAGAATACAGGCTACGCATGAGACAGAATCAACTCAAAGGCCACACACGTACACAGTACTATTGAATAATACTGAAAGTGAATTCACTTTACAACTTTACAAGTCACTTTTTTTTCTTTTTGTCAAACCCTAACCCTAAGTCCCTATGTCATTCACTATTCCTATCCTCTTTCACTCTACTTTATCTGAGTTTGAGTACTTGTCTCTCCTATAGTCCCACTCGCCAACATTAATATGTCACTCGCCATTTCCAATAGGATGGAGTCTGATCTCGCTAATCACCATCGTCTCTCCAGTTAAGTGGAGTCTTATCTCACAAACAACTAACATCACTTAATGTCCATATTTTTAATTTTTCGCAATTTAGTTTTAAATTTATTAATTTCGTTAAAAAGTTTGTAGGTTAACTTATTTAACTCGCAAATTAAAGTGGGTTGAGCCAGTAAAATTTTGGCCCATTTTTAAAGTGAGCTAGAATTAAGTAGCCTATTTAACCTATAGGCCAAAATGGGCCGTTTAACTCACTTGTATACCTCTAGTTATGCTTAGCAATCAATACCTAACAAAAAAAAAAAATCAAAAAGAGATAAAGTTTGTCCCTTAAGTCAATTTGAGGATGGTTAGGTGAATGGGTAACGTTGTATCTAGATATTGGCCAGTAGAGATTTATGTGAAGTTGGGCTTCACATAGCTAAATGAGCTTATAAGATAGATGGTAGTGAGGGGCACAAAGTGTTATCCAGTATGGTCACTCAAATACTTAAGTTAGACGTATATATGTAGTAAGTAGGAGTACGCAAAGGTAGTAAATAGGCTCAAGTGTGTGAAATATTAAATAGTTTACCATTGGGTGATGGTATTCTATTTGTAGAGGAATGGAGTTGGCAATTCGAGAGGTGTTAATGAGTGGAAACCTCATCTATAAGTATTAGATAGTGGAGCCATGATATTCAACATGTTCCATAAATATAAGAAATAATTCTTAACTTAGTCGTTCGACTTTATTTGTATTTTACTAGCTGTTGGTGATAGAGATGGGTGCGGTTTGGTTCGGTTCAGTATTACAATTTGCCCCTCCTTACTGAACCAAACCGAATCTAATATAATAGCTTAGTTTTTTTTTTTTTAAAATCGAACATGATCATATGGCTTGATTCATAAATTTTTCGAACCTAATTAAAATTAGTTTAGTCCAGTTTGAACCATTTATATCAAATTTTCATTAAACATTTTTATCTCTAATAATATGTTTTCCTTTCCATTGAACTTTCATATGTTTCCAATTAATTTCTCATATATTTATCATGTATAATGATACTTAGTAAAAAATTATATAAAATCTTAACAAATTCAACTTAATTGAACAAGGATAAAAGCCTCTATTCTAACAAATAAATAACAAGGAGGGAGAAGTAATGTTATCCATCTAAAAACAATGCAAAGAAAACAAAAGAGACATACTAAAGGTTGGAAAAGAAATAAGAGATACGTAAAAAGCACTAAGACGAGACCTTTGATTTGAAAACATATGAAAAGGAACAATTTACAAAGGAAAAATTTTTAAATGTGAAATTTTAGATAGAACTTACTCAACTTAATCTTAATAATTTACTCAAAAATAAGACAAAGAAGAAGAAGATATGAAAAGTTTGATGAAATTCATAAAAATTGATGAAAAAAATATTAAAAAAAAACAAAACAATTGTGTGAAATTATTTTTGTTTGATCAAATGGTTCAATTCACTTTCTCATACTAAACTATAAATCATTTATATATGATCGAACTGAACCGTGATCAAATGGTTCATTAGAAAAACTATTTTCTTAATTTGATTTACGGTTTGATCAACGGTTTGCAATTTTTTTGCTTAACCTTAGTTAGTGACTACTGTAGTTAGATAGGTCATATGATAGGCTTGGGATGAGGTCAACCATGAAGGGGAAAGCTAAGTCTTCAAGAGGCGTAGCCTAAGCCTTAATTCCTATCAAGTTAACATAAGCCTAAGGGGCCTATGGTTGGTCAATAATATCTGAGCCACAGAGCTTGAATGTAGAGGGCTTGAGACTAAATGTAATTGCTGTATACTCCAGCATATAACTCTACCATGACGTATAGGCCCTCATCTATTTGGAGGCATTTGAGTAAGGGGAGGCTAACCCCCTATAGTATAGGATTCCATCAACCAACATGTAGTTAGTAGTATAATGTCTCAGCTTGTTTGCCTCCTTCATATCCTCTAGGAGCATACCCTACTTAAAATAACTTTGGATGGGATCCATCTAGCTCGGCTATGATGGAGTTGCCATAAGTTCTAACACTTCAATCGAGCTCGAAGTTATGCTCTTTTTTGGCAAGTACTTTATGAAAATCTTCTTATCCTTCAACTTGGGCTTTAAATTCCTATGGAGGTGAGCTTAGATAACCAATTTGTCGCTAAGTTTTTGACTCGAGGGATTTTCATGATGGTCTACGAAGGAAACTTAGCTAGCAGACTCCTCACTTTCTCTAAGCACCTTACCATGATTTAATCCTTAGCCTCATATTCACCTTAGACTTATTGGACAACAAGCATTAAGTCTGAGAAGACTTGTAGGTGCTTGGCGCCAATCTCCTTAGCCAACTTGAGATTGGCTATCACAGCCTTGTATTCAAATTCATTACTACCGGTATCGAACTTGAACTTAAGGGCATAACAAAATGTAATCTTATATTGTCGGATTAGTATAAGACCCGAACCTCTACCCCTCGAGGTGGATGATCCATCAATATAGAGAGTCCACACCAATTTGTCATCCCTACGAGGCGCTTCCTCTTCTCCTGTATATTCTACCATAAAGCTAGCCAACATTTGTGCCTTAGGCTTGTTGTGATTGATTTTGTACATGCTTAGATCCATCGCGTACTTCACCATTTATCCAGACACATTTGGCTTCTACAACATCATGCGTAGTAGCTGATTTGTAAGTACAATAATCTGGTGAGATTGGAAGAAGGGCTTGAGTCGGCGTATTGAGATGACAGTAGCTAAAATAAATTTCTTTGCTCCGGTGTACTTGACCTCAAGCCTTTGTAATATATGATTGGTGTAGTATACAGGCATGTGCTCTCTCCTTTCTACTCTGACTAGCATAGAAGAGAATGCCTAGTCGTTAACTACTAGCTATAAATATAAGTCCTCCCTTGAAACAGGCTTGGAGAAGACTGGAGGGTGTACAAAAAGTCCTGCAATAACTTAAAGGCTATTGTGCACTAAGGAATACATTCAAAACCCTTAAGATTCTTGAGGATTTTGAAGAACTCAATGCATTTGTCCACATTCTTAGAGATAAATCTGCTTAACGCGACTACCATGTGTAAGCCTCATAACCAGTCACTCAAGGCTTCGATCGGCTGAAATATCCAATCAAGCTTAAATTATAAATAAAGCTAAAAATATTAGTAAAATGATTCCGTAAGTTTGAATTTAAGAAAATAAGTAATAAAATAAAAGAATATAAAAATTCCAAATTTTAAGTATATAACTCGTTATTTATCAAAAATGTGTAAAATACATTCCGATAATTAACGAATCGCTAGAGATAAATTATATATATACTAAAAATCATAAAATGACCTAATAATATTTAGGAATACTTATTTATACTATATATGAATTTACATGTATGTAGAAATATGCGTAATTACTCAAAATACGTGAATTGTGCTAAAATAATAATAAATAATTAAAGAAAATTATTAATTAATTGAGAAAAAAATCAGAGGGATAAGGAATGATGAAAATCTGGTCGTGGCAAGGTAGGAACTAAAGAAGAAAAATTATCCAATTAGAATTAAGCAACATAAAAGCCAAAAATCATGGAAATGGAGCAATGTCATATCTAATTAATGCATATTAATTACCAAAAACGTCTATAAATAGGAAAAAAATTCAGAGAACTCCTTTGGATAGTTAGGGATTTGAGAAAAATAGAGAGACTCGAAAATTCAAGGGAAAAACTAGAGAAAAAAAAAAGAAAAGGAAAATTGTACAGTTGGGGCTTGTAAGGAGAGCCCAGACCCGACGAGTAGTTGGGAGTGGACGACCACCACCACCACACGGTGGTGGCAGCACCTAGGTGGGCGGACACACCCATGGTCGCCGACGGTGGCCGGAGCCACCCAAATCGGTGAGTTCGATTTCTAACCCAATTTTGTGTAATTTTGTAAAAATAATAAATATTTTTAGAAAATTATGAAACTTGTTATTTTGGAATATTTTTGTATGTATTTTTTAGGAAAAATATTATTTTGATGAAAATATGTCCTGTGATATATGATCCTTAAGAAATAATTCAAAACCGAGCATGATTAGGATTAGAAATAAATGACCTTAGGAGTGTAGTTTTGAATCCAAAATTTTTGTGTAGACTACTTAGATGATATAGAACAGTGTTATGAAGCCCGTTTTCAAAAATTAATTTTTGAAAATTTTAGATAATTTTTAGGCCTTAAAATGAGGCATAAAATGGGTAATTTAAGGTTAATTAAGTAATTAAATGGTTAATTACTGATTTAGTAAATAATTATATGTTTTAAGATGTTGAAATTTGATGAAGTATGATACTTGTAGCATTTAAGGTGTTAGATGTAATTATTAGGTTAATTATGTAGTAAATAAGTAATAGAGAAAAATAATAAATCTTAAGTTAATTTTAAGTTAATTTTGTAAATTAGGATAATTAGAAGTAAAATATGATTTAGGATAAATTTAAACATTTTGAAATGATAATTGATGTTGGGAGATGGTAATTAGAGTGTTAAAAATATTAGATGTGTATTATATACATAATAGGTGATAATACATAATTATTAGAAATATAATAAATAGAAAATATTAGAATAAAAATTGATATTATGATAATAATAAAAATGTATAATAAATCTAATAGGAAACTTGAATTTATGTAATTAGAGGAAACATGTAAAAATTTCTTACATCAGGAATAAATTCGGTACACTATTAAGGATTTAAGTGTACTAGATATAATAAAATACTAACTAAGGGTAATTATGGTATTTAGGATATCTAGAAGTAAAGTGATTAATTTCACATTATGAGTTAAAACAAGTTTCTAGAGTTCAGATATAAAACAGTACTTAAAAATCGAACTAGAATTTAAATTAGAAATTGATGCGAAAACCGAAACCGAACCCGAACCTAACCCCAAACCTAGAATAATTGTAAAAGACTTAAGACCTAGATAATTGGATATATTAAACTCTAAACAAAAGATCACAATAAGCGTTATAGGATAAAACGAACGTATAATAGTTATAAGAAAAACTGAAACCATGTTTGTGTTATAGAGATAACCAACGATGGCCTGAGTAAGTTGAACCTCGAGTGAGTGAGCGAGGAGTCAAGGTAAGTTGGGATTAATACGTTGCTGTATTTTGGAGGCTTGAGATTATGCTCAGTTGTGCTTGTTAGATAATTGATTATGTGCATGTGCTTGATTATGAGTGATGCTATGATTCTGTTTGTTGTTCTGGCTTGTATTGTATGATTTGTGTAAAATGATTGATCATCTTAAATTGAACCTAATCAAATATACGACCTGTAATCATAATCGGACCTACATGCTAACTCATTAGGGAAGCCTAAGATTCTCCGGCCAAATACCGACCCCTTCGAAAGGAATAGCGCAGGATTGTAAAATGGTCTCTTCTTCATCCTTATTCAAACTAAGTGACAGGAGAGAAGGTCGCGGCGAAGGTGAAGTCGATGGTTCAAAGGTAGTCGCGGGAGGAGCCATGTCTCCATAGCACAAGCTTGGGTTTGGTCGTGAGCTATTGCATTAACGGCAACTCTTCGACTTGGATTAGAGCGGGCGCGATTTCTCTAATCTCATGACGGGCCGAACAACGTCGTGCGATGGCATTTGCTTGAACATGCATTGCACCTAATAAGTTGATTGATAACCTTAATATATTTGTGGTATAGTTTTAAGTCCTCCATCCTAACTTACCGAGCTGTGGTTGCTCACATCCTTATAGACGTCGTGTAGGTACTGGCTAAGAAGCGGCATACAACTACTCTGAAGCTAGTAACTGCTGAATCCTGGAGAGTGAGGAAAAATATTTAAAGAATAAACATATATTCTTAAAATCTAAGCTTTTATTTTAGAAGTTTTCATTTTTTTAAATAATGAAATAACTAAATTATAGTGTATATATATATATATATATTTTCTCACTTTCTTAAGTAAATGATTTATTTAAATTATAAACTGTTTATTTCAAAACGGGTTAGTCGTGGACGCTTTGTGTAGATCAGGTCTAAGAGAGCGGTTGTAAGGCCAAATTTTATCTTAGAATGGTTTATACGGCGGGACTGTTACGACTCTACCGCTTCGGGGCGTGACACTATGTCGGTGAGCTTTTGCACGTCTTGCACTGAGGAAGGGGGCTTCATGTTCTTGATGGCTTGTATTTTTTCAAGGTTGGCCTCAATCGCTCTCTAGGTGACTAGGAAGCTAAGAAATTTGCTAAAGCCTACCCTAAACTTACACTTCTAGGGGTTTAACTTCATGTTGTGTTTCTTCAGTTGATCAAAGGCTTCTTATAGGTCCTTGCCATGATTGTCGGGCTACTTACCCTTAACAATCATGTTGTCGACATATACCTTCATGTTCTGCCTAAGTTAGGGCTTGAACAACTTTGTCACCATACATTAATATGTTTCCCCGGCATTTTTGAGGTTAAAGGGCATGACCATATAGTAATACGTGCCAAAGTCAATAACAAAAGAAGTATGGACTTCATCCTTTAGGTTTATCTTTATCGGATTGTAGCCTGAAAAGGCATTCATGAAGCTAAGCAAGGCATGCCTTTGTGTAGAGTCAACTAACTAATCGATCCTAAGGAGATGGAAGTATTCTTTTGGGCAGGCTAGTCGATATAATCAACACGCATTCGCTACTTCTTAGACTTCTTCTTAACCAGCACTACGTTTTCTAACTAGGTTGGGTACTTCTCCTCTCAAACGAAGCCAGCCTTAAACAACTTCTACACTTCTTCCTTTATAGCAACTTATCTTTTAAGCACATAATATCTCTTCTTTTGTTTGACAGGCTATGTGTTAGAGTCAATATTGAGGCTATGGGTTGCCAAGTTGAGGGAGATCCCAAGTATGTCTAACATCGACCAAGCGAACCTATCTGAATTGGCCCACAAGAGGGCAATAAACTGTTCCTTCAGCTTAGAAGGGGTCTTGATCCTGACCTTGTTAGTCTAGTCGGATGAGGCATCGATTTGCATCCCCTTTATCTTTTTATTTAGGTCACTTCCCTCAACCGGCTTCTCTTATAGGCCTGTCTCCTGAACAAAGACTTTATTTACTTTGGCAACCTTTACATAGATCTCTTAAGAGAGCTTCTGTTTCATCTACAAACTCCTACCCTAATGGGGATTGGGAATTTAACCTTTAGGTGGAGGGACGTAGTGATGACCCCCAATGCGTTTAAGCTTGATCGTCCTAAGAGAGCACTGTAAGGGGATAGGTAGTCCACCATAACGAGCTCTACTGGTCGTTAGGTGACATTATCATCATCACTAAGCTCCATATCAAGGGTGATGATTCCCTTGGCTTAGACAGTGATCCCATTGAAGCCAATGAAGTTATGGTGGTAGGGCTTCACCTTCACGAGCAACTTGCTCCTCATCCTTTCTTGGGTATGCAAGAAGAGGATGTCAATAGAGTTGCCAATGTCCACTATAATCTTGAGGATCTCGAATTTAGCGATCCTCACTCTTATTGCAAGGGCATCTTAATGAGGGGTATATACCCCTTCTAGGTCCTCATTAAAGAAAGAGATTGAAGTGTCTACCTTCTGCCTTTTCTCTCTAATAGGCAACACCTTGGATAGTTTGTTAGCCAAGTTGATGGTGCTTAACCAGTTCCCTAAGTACAACCCCTTGTGATTATATTAATCATACCATTGAAGGCTTGGTCATTGAGGCGATCTTCATTGTACTCTACTTGGGCGCCTTCGATTCGCCACCTCCAGGGTGTCTTGTTTTCATCATCATCAGAATGATCGTCGTTCCTCTACTGGACCATGTACTCACTGAAGAAGCCTTATTGAATAGCATATTAGATTGCATTTTTTAGCTACAAGCAATCGTCTATGCTATGGTTGTGGTCGTCATAGAATCGATAATACTTGTCCAAGTTTCGATAGTTAGGGCTCCCTTTCATCTTAGGGAGCTTCTGCAGCAAGCCTCTGTTCCGTACTTTAGTAAAAACCTATGCAAGGGGTCAGTTCAGAGGGGTATACTAGGTATAGATGGGAAAGCGAAGTAGGTTCTGCTCAGCTCTGCACTTTTTATTACTCAAGCCTTCCCTTTCAGCTCTACTTGGTACCTTGCTGCCAAAGTGATCTTTTACAAACAATCTCTCTTTGTCCTTCTTTCCGCCCGACCTCTCATGGTCAACGTCACACCTAACACAAGTATTCTCCTCCTAGTCCATGTACTTCTTAGCTTCATTTCAAAATTTAGCCAAGGTCTTTGTCTTGCTCTTCATAAGCAATTAGAAGAAGTGTCGTAAAGATCGTATGCCAAGTTACACGGCATGCACTGTTACTCCCCTATCTAACTAAGGGATCTCAACTACAGCATTACTGAACTGGGTCAACTATTCAAGCAGAGTCTCACCTTTACTCTGCCTTATCAAGTAGAAGGACAATGTGTCCTTAGATGAAGGCTTGCTAGCTTTGAAGTGAAGGCTAAACCTCCATGCCAACTTGTTAAAGGAGCCGATGGAGTTCTCGAGCAAGTTGTTAAACCACATGTGAGCTGCTTTCCTTAAAGTTTCTAAGAAAGCCTTACACATGATGGCATCCCCATGATCATATGGGTTCATGAGGGTATAGAAGTGGAGGTGATCATCATAGTCACCAGTGCTATCATACTGGTCCATGGTAGGAAGTTTGCTATTCGAAGGCAATACTTCATCCTAGATACCCTTAAGGAAAGGGGTTTTGTTGATGGCAACTAACCTGGTATTGTTAGTTACCTTACTCTCCTACTGTTTAGAGAACCTTTTTAAAATCACATAAAGCTCATTAAGGTCTACATTGTTTGTCGAATGAGCTCGACGCGCTGTAGAGTATGCCTCTGCTTCATAAGAGTCGGCCACCTACTCATTGCCAACAAAAGTACGGTTGCGAGTAGCTACAGACCGTACTAACTATTCTTGTGCTAAGGAATTGAGTTATTGATCCCTACCATTCTCTTGTTACTACTGTTGGCTGTTTTGCCCAGTGCAAGCATTAAAAGCCTTAAGCGAATGGGTTTGAGCACTACACATCTTGGCTTCTTCAAGGCGAGTGCAAAGTAGTTGTTTTGGGCAACAAATTCCCCAAGCAGGCACTCTGAGAGCTCCTGACATTGTTCAAGTGTTTCCCTAGATAGAATAGAATCATGATTTCACCCTCTAAAAAGCAAAATCAAATTTCCCCTTAAAGTCGGAATCATCAATCTCAAGGAATTGTAGTTTGACTTCTAAAAGTATTTCCAAACATGGGAGAGGGAATAGAATCTCAAATCACGATTTCATTCAAATCCATTCTTGTATACTAAACGTGATGTGAAGGTGATACAATTCGGTTTGCTTTTGTTTTACTTTCAAACCATAAAATCTAACTCTCTTTTTTCTTTAATTACTTTGAACAAAATTGTATAGTTTATTTTAAAATTATTTCCGACCATAAACTCCAATCTAGTTCTATTAAGTTCATAGATTTGAATTTTGAACCATAATTTATGATCTAAGCAACGATCAAATGCGTGAAATGCTATCTCATATTACAAATATTGAATTCTTTTAATAATAGCATGTTTTGACACAACATAAGAGTTGATGAAGTCAATAGATGCAAATAAGGACAATTTAAAAAGAAAAAGAAGAAGAAAAATGCTAGTGAAGTCTGCTAAGGAAAAAAGACCACTTTTACCTGTATAAGTTGAAGTCAAACTAACAATTTTTAAATAACTTATTGTATGAACTTTCTAGTGGTTATAAGCTTATGGTCACATAATATCCGTTTTGCAGCTTATGAAATTACAAAATTTGCTAAAATGAACACCATATATAATGCTTTAAAACCTATTACGTTAGAACACACCATGTGTTATTACCCAAGTTCTTAACTTGTCTAAAGATCCACAAACACCTGTATAGTCTACCAAACTCACATAACATAAAATTGTCACTGTTTACTCTACAATCCACTCTAATATAGAAGATCAATAGAAACCATACAGTGTAAAAAGAAGTCTACGTAGGCTTTAGCAAGCACAACTGTTGTACATTACTTAACTAGCAACATTTGGAGTCTACTCTACCGAATATCTATTGACAAAAACAACAAGCATAGAGGATTCTCCCCTCAAATCCCATATCATATACAACCAACTACAATCCAACATAATCCATCAACTAGTCATATCTCTAAAACTGCTGGACGTCATAGTAATAAAGTTACTCTACACCCAATCCATCCGAGTCATACTCTATAAACAACTCCCCATATGCTACGAGATCGTATTTACCAACAGTTGAAAAAAATAAGGTTCCCTAAAAGCATTGCTAGTGCCTCGTACATGAACATCATAAGCACATATGTGTATTAAACATATATGATTCACATGCATTTAATGTTATTATCTTGTTTAAGACTAGTACCGCATACTTACCCAAATACATCTCTTTAAAGAGATACATAGGAGAACTGCCACCATCGACCCTAGTAATAATATCATACGATATAGAAACTATCACCACCGACCCTAATATAAATACATACATATATTCATCCATGGTGCTGGGAATTGTCATCTCCCGGTCTAACACCCATGCGTCAAATCTTAAATCTATTAGGATTCTTTTGGTATGCTACTTTACAAGATATTAGGACACCACCACGTAGCAATTCTTAGCAAGATAAAATCATATTGATGTCAGCAATAGTTATTTTTCAATGCCCACTATATTTATAATATCAAAGTCCGTTGCTATATCGGATTGAAGTTGGTGCGCATTAAAGTGCTTTAGACGATGCGATATGACCAATTTGAAGATGATTTAGGATGTTATACAACGATACATGAATAGTAGAGCCAATAGTTAGGTATTGCTCTTCTATGGTGAACAATGTCACATGAGTAATCGTGCCTAGCAATCAATATCTAGAAAAAGGAAAGATTTTGTCCCTTAGGTCAATCTGAATTAAGGATAGATAGGTCGATGGGTTATATGTCCTGCAATAAGGATGGATTGGTTTGATTTTATTTTCAAACCATAAAATCAGACCCTTTTTTCTTTCTTCTTTTTTTTTTTTTCTTTTCCTTTAATCACTTTGAATAAAACTGTATAGTTTGTTTTAGAAATATTTCTAACCATAAATTCTGAGCTGGTTATATTAAGTTCACAAATTTGAATCATAATTTATGATCTAACTAAGATCAAATGCGTGAAATGCTATTTCATATTACAAATATTAAAAATTTTCAACAATAGCATGTTTTGGCACTATAAAGGAGTTGTTGAAGTCAATAAATTGATACAATTAAGGACAACTGCAAAAAATAAAAGAGCCATCAGGTCTGCCCAAGAAGAAGGACGATTTTTATCCACATAATTTTATAACAATTTTTAAGTAGTTTGCATCTCAAACTTTCTAGCACCTATTAGTTTATAGTCATACAACATTCATTTCACAAGTTATGGAATCATAAAGATGCAAAAATTATGTTGAAATTATTAAACATAAATAATTTTTATTTAATTTTTAAAATAATATATCATTTGAGAAAAATAAAATTAATTTTCAATAAATTAATTAGCGAACAAATGCTGAAATATATGAAAACTAAAATACAAGTGAAACTAAAGTACAGATGCCAAAATACTATCAAAACTAAAGTATATATATTAAAATGCAAAAAAAATTAATGATCATTAACATTCTCCACAACAAGAATAACACTAAATTGAAATCAATCTGTTTGAACCGAACCCTATGTAAAATGAAAAAAAAAAAAAAAAGAAAAAAGAAAAAGAAAGCTGGTATCTTCCCTCACTAATAGTCACGAAGCTCAGCATCGAACTTCTTTTCAAAAAATAAAAAATAAAAAAAATAAAAATTTCTTATCCTATGGTTCCACAACATTGCATTTTCAATGAGTGATTAAATAGTTTCCGTTACTTCCTCTTTTGTTCCTTTTCCCCTTTTTATAACTTTTCCATAAGTTTGGCCCTCGATTGAGAGTAATGTACAACTATTTATTATCTGTTTTTTTTTTTTTCCTTGAACTGCTTAATCTAATGTTCGTATATTTTAGAAGTAACTATGTTAATGGTGCCTTTTTTGATACTTACAAAGCTAATTTCTAATACCATGCGTGAAATATAACAAGTGAAGCCCAATGTTGCCTTCTTATCATATTATAATAAAATTGCTTCCTCAATGGTAAATTGTACTCCACTTTCTGGAAAATTGAAGGGCATATTCTAGCTGATTTGGGTGAAGGTAAGGGAAAACATAGGTTCCTATACTACACTGCAATAAAATCTTTGAAAATGCTAATATCGATCATGTAACACTGTGATCTTGGATTATTATAATTTAATTTCGACAATTGGTAGTTATTTAGTTTTTTGGATAAGTATTTTGAATAGGTCACGAAATTTAGTAAAATTTCAAACGGGTTTGCAAAATTTGAACATTACAAGTCAATTATTAATTTTGTGATCACGGTTCAAATTATTAAATTGAACTGTTCTTTTTTTTTATTTTTAAAGAAATTTATGAATAAAACCATATCATTAGATTATATAAAACTCACAAAAATACAAAAATAGTAACTCAGACGATAACTTGGTCTTTTACAATTTTAAACTTCCCACTTCCCCTTAAGACATAAAAATCATATCATTTTTCTTCCCATATTCCTTCTTTCTGTTTCACATTAATTCCTCCCTCTAGTAGTTCCTCATCTCTTTGCACCTAAGTGAATCAAGAAATTTCGCTTTTTCACAAATCTAACAAAGGAAAACCAGGGGAAATTCCTTTCTAGTCCAAATGTAGGTAAGTTTTTCAATTTGGGATTCATAAAATTAGGTTTTCCACAAGTTTTTATTCAGAAACGAGTCTTGGATGTTGTTCTTAGCTATTTCTTCATGTTTGTGCACGGTGATTTGTGTTCTTCGTGTATGATCAAAGTTGCCATGTTTACTTTAATTATCTTGTTAAGTTTTGTGTTCTGATGGGTTTCAAATGTGTTTCATTTTGATTATTGAAGGGAACATTGATGGTGGATATACACCGTTTTGTTGATATATTATCGGTTTGGGATGAGGTTTGTGGAAGTCGTAGTTGAATTGTTATGAAACTTCGAAAGAGGAGTCGGACTTGTATTGATTTATGCTAAATTTCCAAAGAAAACAGAACGTACAGATGTTGCAGGTTAAGGACCAGCCTGTCGATGCCAACAGAAGTGGCTAGCTAGTTGTATAACGGGTGGTGGAATAAGGACGAGTATCGACCTGCCAGTTCTTGATGCTTGGCTGCAAAGGGAGAGAGAGAGAGAGGGTCGGCTGGTTTGAGAATAACTGGCCAACTGCCTGGTTTAATCTAACTACTAGCGATTGTTTTGTTTCTTTTCTTAAAAAACAAATTTAATTATGTATATATGTATATGTATATGTGTGCATGGTTATAAATATTTCTATGCAGTTTGCTAAGCTAAATCAAAAGATAACTAAATTGATTGTCTATGATACCTATCGCATTAAATGCATGTGACTTGAGATTTGTATGACATGAGCATGTGTGGTACTCTCGTAGTAGCCTTGAACTCACTTTTATCTCTTAAGCTACAGGTGAGTAAGTTAAGTTTGCTGATTAGAATGAGTCAAGAGATGTTTTCTATTATTATTAGGATGGATGAGTGGCGATATTTCAGTAGTAAGGTTGATATGATTTGATAGGCTTATTGGGAGCATATAATACGTGCAGGAGATAAACTCCATTAGTTATCAATAGTATGTAATTGGCAAGTTTAACTGTTTTAGGAGCTAAACTCCAGTTTATCATTAGTTTTTTTATGATTGGAATGGTGCCATTCAGATTGTTACATAGAGATATGATTAAGACCATGTACAGTGGTTTGCTTTTTCTCATACTCTAAGACATACAAGAATGTAACAGAGTGTCTTTGTTATTAGAGATAATTTATGTGGTATTCCTTAGATATGGAACGTTCTTCTAATAGCGAATGCTCTCAACTGATAGTTGTTTTTTTTTTTTTTTTTTTTTTTTTTCTTAAGATAAATGTTAAGCGAATTTTTTTAGGTGCAATAGCATTTTCAAATTAATGGATAAATTTCAACATTTAGTTTTCGAATGAAGAAATTTTAACATTTATCTTGATATAATTTAACTATTTTTCCTCCCTCTTTTTACACTATAACTAGGTAATTTGTATGTATTTTTTCCAAACCACATCTTACTTCATTGAAGACAACTCTCTAATTTGGAATTTGAGAAAAGCCATGGATACCAATAATTTACAAAATTTACCACCCTTCAATTACTCACAAAATATTCAAAATTTTCAAATACCTCTGACTTCATAATGTTAACTCTTGTTTTTCATTTAGTGTATATTTTCAATGTCTCCTAAATATTCATTATCCCCAAAACTTTCCCATTGTGAACCCAAAACCCACCAAATTTTAATCGAGCACTTAATATCAATTAAAACTTGAGAAATATGATGTCTCTATATTTTCAATATCCCCATACTTTTCACAGGAAAACTTTTAATAATATCCTGTGATTGGAATAATTGCTTCTCAACCCAGAACTGATTGGTCACCACAAACACTCGATAGTATAGGTTTCAAATTCCCACAATTTTAGACAAAAAAAAAAAAATTAGAGGATAAGGACGATAATTTTAAATCTACTTCGTCCAACAATATTTTTAAAATAGGCAACTGTACTAACAAAATGATTTTTTTTTTTTTTCAAATCAATACAAGATGAAGTATATAGCAATTGAGATATAAGAAAGATTGAAAAGCTAACATATAATTTTCAACCACCAATAATTCTGCATTAACTAATAGGTCCAAAACATTACTACGTGATGGTGCTTTACCTTATCATAAAGCTGAATATCATTGTGGATATCTATTTCATAATTTGTAATATAATTGTGATATATATGAGGTAGTGGTCACTATTATCTGCTGTTTCATAATTTAGAATTTCGAAATTTAAGCTATAGTTATCTGTTTTATTTTCAACAATCATATTATATAGAATTATACATGCTCTCATATTTTTCCCTATAGTCTCTTGATTGGGTATAATATATAGTAATTTCAAATTTTAAAATAAAGTTGATAAAACATGTAAAATTCGAATAATAATGTCGACACTTTTCCTTTACATATGTATGTAAAAATTGCACGCCATTTTAGTTTCAAGTGAGCTAAAAAGATTCATCGGATCAAGGGATCTATTTTTTCTTTTCTCCTTTTATGTGCTCACATGTTCAAATTTTATATTGAATTTATTTGCATGTTAAATTGCTCATTGAAAATTTAGAGTAAATTTGATGCTTATTTCTTAGATATTCTTTTCTTCCAAACGATAAATTAAATGATATTTACTAGAACAAACATTTATTTTGAGATAACAAAAGGAATCATAGATTTCTAGTTCAGAAAATTCTAACTGCAATAAGGTAAAATAAGTTTTTCTTGATAAGCACTTAATTCGATAAGAAAAGCATCATCGAGAGAGATGCATCGCATGAATTTTGATATGGTAGGTAATGATAAATAAAAAATATTATTGTAGAGGATTAAATTCAAGTTTGGGTTAAGTCCATTAATTGATTGTGTTTGATTCTTTGGACCAAGGTGATAAGGTTTAGAAAGTCAAGTGCTTAGGATGATAAAGGGAAATGGTATTGTGGGCATAGAGTATATCCCATTGAATAATCTTTCTTAATATTTGCTCATACTGAGAATAAGGCATTCATTAGGCTTGGATCTAACGAAGGAGCCTATTTAAGATTGTCAAGCTGAAAATTTAGTTTTCTCTTTTTCTTAATCAGACTTATACTAAATCCAACACATTTAATATAATTCTCTTGATTGAATTAAAAAAGTTTTAAAATTTTTAAAAAATATTTTTCCTAAAAAACAGAGTCGCCGCTAGATTGAGTCAGAAAAAGATTGAAATTAAAGCCTATGGGTAGATTGACTTTAATTTCAACTACTAGTTCACAAGTTTTTCATAAAAATGGGTTTTAGAAAAAGGAAACCAAAGATCACAAATTCAGGAGCTAACCTATTAAAACTTTTGTGATTACCATAAAGAAATCCATAAATTAAAGAATTAGGTCTTCAATTTTTTATGTGCTTTTTCAAAATACAAAAGGGGTATTCTATTAAGAATGTGGGAAAATTAAGCTTTTTACATTTTTAAGGTTACCCAAGATGCTTATGTACCTACTAGCCAAAACCAGGCTCATGTAATTCTAAAAAATATTTTTTGAAAGCCTTAGTACGTTAGTCAATTTTATTTACAAAATATTCTACTATAAGTTGTTGCATGTAAATTAATTTGTAAAAGAGACATTTTTTGTCTAATTTTTGAAATATCATAATGATATCTAATTTTGAAAATAGTTCGATTAGAAATTTTATTTATGAAAATTATCTTTCTAAGTGTGAGAAAATAATTTTATAAAGAAAAGACACCTTTCGATTATAAAAACATTTCATTACTAATAGACAATATTAACACACTATAAAAGTACAATCATCATATGCTACAAAGATATTAATCATCACATGTTACTATAAAATTACATTTATACAAGCACAGGTTATTAATATATTACAAATGTACAAATTATCAACAAATTATATACATATTGACATATTTTATTTAATTTAATTTCAAGTTTTATGCACATTATCAACATTACAAACTATCAACAAATAAATATATCATATTATCACTTTATTAAATTTTACAAGATTACAAACTATGAGCATATGTTATAGTGTCATATTATATAATTAATTTATATTATCCATCTCAAACAATTAAATAAAACTACACAATGTCATAATCAACATTATATATTTCGTAGTACATGTACAAATTCCATTCAATTATTAAAATTTACTAATTATCCATTATGTTATAATCTATGAATTATGTATCATGTGTTACAAAACTATTTATTAATATTATTATCATTTTCCATATTACATTATTCATTTACAAATTGGAAACCTAGTAATTATAAAGTTCAAGTAAATATTGATTTTATATGTGTTGTCACATTCATGGTTCATATATCATATATTACAAAATTATTTAATATACATATTATATGTCACATATTGCTAAAATTCATATTTTTATATATTACAAAGTATAATTTACAATATACTATATTGTTAAAAAAACCTAAGCATATCATATTTCACAACATATTGCTATATTATATGTCATCATGTGAATGACATATATTACATCTAATTTAATAAATTAATTTTAAAATATGGTACGTTATTATACAAATCATACAACCAATTTATTTCATGAATTATGGATTAAATTTGCATCAAATAAGTAATTTAAATAATAACAAATAAGGAAAAAGAAATTTATCTCACGCATTGGTAAATCAATGGCCTGTTTGATCACTTTTAGATAAGTTATTGTTGAGACGATGATGATTCTTAATTCCCGATGCGTTGAGTTTCAAAAGTCCTCTATCAATTTTTAGAAATCGTAGGCGTAAGACCCCCAATTTTCTTGAAAAACAAAGAATTTCATTAGCAAACTCTAGTATTAAATGTTCTTGATTCAAAATGAAATTAAATTTATATGAAGTATAATTAATTGAAATTAGCTAATGAGTTTTTATCCTTAGAGAGTGAAGAATATTCTCATATTTTTTATTTTCCTTTAGGAATGAGAAATTAAAGAGAGAGAGTGAAAAGGGTGGGGGGGGATGGCGCGGTTGTATAGTTTGAGCTTCTAGAGAGAGAAGTGGTAATTTTTTAAATGTAAGACTTTGTTGATTATTTGTATGAATTGGAATGAGTGTTAGAAGATCTTATTTATAGTGTGGAGTAGGGATTAAGGTTCAAGAAACCTCCTTATTTGATAAAAAAAATGATTTTTTGTTACATCTTTAATGGATATCTCAAGTTTTTTTTTTCTATTTTTGATCCAATTTTGACACATTTTTTAATCAAATTCGTATAAATTAAAGATATGAAATTGTTCATTTATATCTTATTACCATTTTCATATGATTATTTTTCAATCGGTTTGTATCAAGAGGATTTAATTTACTAAATTCAAATCAAGTGAAAATACTATATTTGTATAACTTACCGTTTTTATTATCGTACTTTCCCTCAATAAAAATTCAAAAAATTTTATATCCATTCAAATCAAGTAAAAAAATGCATGTACAAAGTTGTCATTTTATTTCCAAATATTCTAAGCATTTCTTTAACAAGTAGGAAAAGAGAACGAGGATGTAGGGTCAAATGTTTAACCCTACAAGTGCCATGTGGTGTGTTTTTAGTGTTACCACATCAATGCCACATAGTAAACAACAAATTGTGGCACGAAACACCTACATATAGGTGTCACTTGGTATCACCCTAGGCCGATACATATCACCTCATATTCCCCTTTTTTCTTTTATTTTCCTTTTTCCTGTTTTCTTTTTCTTTTTCCCTTTCCCTTTTCATTCACTATTTGTTTATTTAAGATTCTTCATTTCTTTCTCTCTCTTTTTTTTTTCCCCAAGAAACTCCCTAAATAAAACCCAATTAATTCCTCAACGATTATATTCCTCTTTTCAACTTGGTGTAGAATATAATAAATATATGGTCAAAATACTTTTAAAATTTATCTAATTTGACCAAATTAAGATCTTGATTCCCAATTTCTACCCATGTTCAGCTTTTATTGAGAACTTTAAATGACTACAAAATATTCATTTTAGATCCAATTGAAGCATGATTTGAGGCCATAACTCCTAAAAATGTGTACTTTTAAAATAAGTTAGTCGAATTGAGGTAAGAAAAATTAATTTTCAATAAATTCCCATTTTTGCTTAGAATTTCTAATTTAATCAAATCACATATACTTATTTTGGCTCTAAAAGCTATTTTAGGTCTTAGAAAACTATTTTCACCCCAAACTAATTCAAATGGACCACCATGAGACACTTTTTACGATGCTTCAATTTTTAATATTTTAGGTGTTTTGGATTTTCTGTTTTTTTTTTCTTCTTATTTAAGTTTTTTAGGTTTTTTTTTTTCTTAATTTGTTCATTTTTTTTACAATTTTTTTGTTGTTTCTTTTCCATTTAAAAAAAAAATTGGTTATTGGCCTTTTTCTTTGGGGTATTGATAACTTTGATTCTAAACATATTTCAAATGGTGATTTTATAGTATTTTCCTCACATTTTTTGTTTTTTTTAAAGAAATTGATACTTAATGGAGTAAAATTTTGATTTCTAGGTTTGAACATATTCTAGGATTGAAAACGAAGAAAATGAATCAAATTTCACTTAATTCAGAGTTCAAACGAAGAAGTTATGAAGATTTGAAGTTACACAGTCCATGCAGAAAAAATTGGCTAAAGGCAGAAAGTTACACGACCTGGGGATACAGTCATGTCCCAGGTCGTGTCTGGCAAAGAAAACGAAAACCTCTTGATACACTATAAAAGGACATATTAGGGTTTTAAAAGAGGGAAGAGACATTAGAGAAAATAAGATACTTGAGGAGAAAGAGAAGAAAAAGGCGAGAACAACACCGACTTCAAGATTAGAGAGATTGTTCATCAATTAAAGGGGTTTTCCATGTTTTATTTTATATTTTTTATGGAACTCGTTTTTAGATTCATTATGATAGCTTAGAATTCGTGTATTTAGGATTATGGAACCTAGGGTTTCATGTGATTCTTGGATTGATTTAGAATTTTCAATAAAGTTTCTATCTTTGCTTGATTCAATTATGTCGTTTAATTATTAATTGATATTTCTAGAATATCAATATATGATATTATGCATGTTGATTGAGAAATTGCATGTGTAATTAGATCTTTACATAATTGGAGAGAATTACAGGTATACTTAGAGATAAGATACATGTTTCTTCCGGAAAGTTAATTATTTGTATGGGAATTCATTATACATTAATGCAATTCTAAATTATATTACTAAGTGAAGAGATTCTGGTGAATAATTTAGGATTAGGGTTAATATGCTTGAGAAAGGTATTAACTTTAGTTGTGAATCCCTCTGGTCAAGAATAATAGAAATCGAATTGAATATATGTTAAGCAATCACATGTTAAACTCTAGGGGAAATAATTCTTAAATACGTTATTACTTTCTTAAAGTCGTTCTTAATTTTATCGCTTTTTTCAATTGCTTAATCGAGTCTTATAAATAAGTTAGTTTGTTAATTTTAGTATTTTTAATTAATTCAAACTTTCATAATTTTCTAGTTAGATAATAAAGCTAGGGTTATATTAGTACTCGAAGTCTCTGAGGGATTGACTTGGACTCACATCCGCTATATTAAAACTGATAAGTGTACTTGCTTGATATCAGGTATACAAAAATAGGATGTTTACAAAGATCCATTAAGGAAAGAGATTGATCTTAACCATTGATCAACATTACAATTCTATGGATGAGATAAATGACCAACTCCTATAAATACCCCTTTTCATCCATCATTTGAACAAGGCAAGTCTTGGCATAAGTGCTGTTACTATGTTGGATTTTTGCCTTGAAGATCAAACACTTTCAAGAACATTATCCCATTCTTCATCAATTGTGAAATTTGATGCTATTGAGGTCTTTCACCTATCACCAAACGTGTTAGAGCTTTGTTGAGATCGCCTACTTCTCCTCCCTATCTTACCTCATTTTATCATCTTATATGTGCGATTTAAGTCATTTCTCTAGTCATATGTAGTATGACCCGACATGTGGTATGCATGTGACCTTTGTACCTATACCCTTCATAACTACATTTTTATAGAGACTCCACTAGGGAGGGACAACTTAACATTTGCATCATGGTACCATCAAGAAGAAGACGAATTGATCCTATTGATAATGTTAATTAAGAGCAAGATGTCCTTATTATGACCAACGACTGGAACCTACCTCTAATTAGAGGTATGAGTTAAAAATGTGACATAAGAAACTGTTCTTATTAAAGCACAACTAACGTATGAGTTATGAGAAACTAATCGGAATTTGAATAAACTCACGGTGATTCTTCCCAATGTGTGCCTACTTTAGTTGCCTTCGCTATTGCATAATAAAGACCAACTACTTCCAACTGCTCTAACGTGGTGCAACAACATATTCCACAAGCTCCTCAATCATTCAGTTGTCAATGAGCAAGTTACTCTTAGAGTCAAGGAGAAACTTCTAGCAGTAGAACCCATAACTATATGATACTTCCAGGAAGTAAGGAATCAAAGGGTCCAGATTAAAGGTTTGTCATCTTTATGTGTTACCCCATGTGTCAGGATTGTTGAATATATGCAACTTACACTCGAGAATCGTGCTTCCATAAATCTTACCTTTGCAATGTCAGTAAGAGCAAAAGCATCTACCTAAAGGGTTTCATTTCTCCAAGGAAGATCTAGAAATGTACTTAAGAGAAATATGGGCAAAATCTACAACGGAGGTGCTTGAGTTAAAACCCGTATACCATCAGCGCATCACTACGAAACTGTACCCCAAAGACTATATGAGTCTAAAGTTTATGCTATTTAATGGTAAGAAGAGAAGGATAAGAAAACACCTACTAAAGTCCATTGAGACTTTAGAAGTGTATGGTCTAGATGATGACTTGAAGTTAAAGGAGTTTTCTAAGTTACTCACTAAGAAGGCATATACCTAGTATGTCAATCTCTCTCCAAGATTAGTGGATTTGTAATGAAGTATGTATAAGATGTTTTTGGAAAAGTTCTTTTCTACTAAAGAAAGGGTTACCTTTACTAACACAAGAAGGATTCGTTAGAAGCCTAAAGAGGATTTCATGGATGTTAGTGAGTGTTTTAGAGAATGTTCCTTAGATATTTAAGATGAAAAACAGTTGGTGAAGAATTGTATCCAAGGAATGTTTACTGAATGCGCAATGCACCTTAAGAAACTCTCTTTGGTTTCCTTTTCCGTGTTAGTTAAGAATGGGCAAAGGACTAACAATCCGGTTGTACAATAAAATGGTGAAAATGTAAGGTTCAACAAGCACATATTAGTGAATTCAATTTAAGAAGAGAATCCAAAAGGAGCAAAGAAATAAAGAAACGATAAACTTGTAAACTATAGGCCCTCCTTGACATATCCATGCTTGATAAGGAAGGTGTATGCAATGCTTAACCAATGGCTATGCCAAGGCAACATTAGACTCTCATGAGTCAAACGCTTACCAACAAACGAAGAAAAGGATGACCTAAATTTTACAAATTTTATAGAAGTGTAGTTCACCCTACCAAAGATTGTTGGACTTTTAAAGAAGATAAGTAATGAACAAATTCCAAAAGGGGAACTGATCATTAAAGACAACAACGTTAGAAATAACCTACTTTTGGCTCATAACACCTAATGTGGTACCATTAATGTTGTCACTCATGACCTTATAAAGATAGAGAAAATAAATGTACAGTTAGATGAGGCATACAAAGATAGAGGTGAAGGACTCGAACTTGGAGAAAGTGGAGATGATAACGCTATTCTTTTCTTGTTAAAAACTTCTAATATTAGAAATTTCTTTGACCTCCTCAAATTTGATAAGGATGCTTAACTCGAGGCAATGACTATGCTCATGAGGATTGCACAAGGACAATACAAGAAACATAGCATAACATGTCCTACATAAGGAATTGACTCAATCAAAGAAAGTATAATTACATTCACTAGTGTTGACATGTGCATAAAGAATCCTAATCACAATTGCCTCTATATGTGGAAAGCATAATCAATGCTTAAACTATTAAAAGGACATTTGTTGACAATGGATCTTTACTCGATGTTATGCTAATGTCCACTTTCAAGGTTGTAAAGATAAACATTCGACACTTAGCAAAACAACCAATCATGTTAAATAGCTTTTATGAGTATTCTATGAAGATAATGGGGCATATTAAGGTAGGTTTCAATTTTGGATCCATCCATAATTCTATATGTTTTTATGTAATTGATGCGCCTGTATCTTATCATCTCCTCATAAGAAGGACATAACTGTATGATCACAATGTGATGCCTTCAACATGTCATTAATGCATGAAAGGTCACTATAATTAGAATGATGTCCTTATTCCTATGATAAAGAACCCATTTATGCATAATGTGTCTCACTTGATTGAAAGAATAGTTTTTTTATGAGCATATGAATGAAGGGGAGATACCCTTAGTGGAACCCCTCGAGGTACAACTAGCTATAAAGAAATTAGCTCAAGTATAAGCATTCAAGAAGAAAAGGATGTACGGTTATCACAGGGCCCAAAGAAACGCAAGCAAACCAATGATATTATAAAGGTAAATAGCACATTATAAGCTAGAAAGTACGAGAACTCAAAACAACTAAGATGTGTTTTCACTAGTTTTATCTCATTTTTCTTTTCATTTCATTTGTAAACAAACAATGACTACTTCCCATTAATGAAAGAAGCTTCTTTCTCTATCATTGATGTTATTCTATAAGATTACAATTGTGTTTATTAGCCATCTTTTATTATTATTGTCACCGGTAGGGTAAGAGGTTAGTCTCCTTGGCGCACAAAGTTAATTTCACATAATGGTTTACGTCCAATAGGAGAAACTAAACCCCTTCATTGATCAAAAGAAAATAATAATGAATGTAACATATAGTTTACTCATCACTGTTAGCTAGTAAGATATAAGTCTCCTAAGCAAACGATAATGGGCTTAGCTTATGTGTTATGAGCTACTACAAGTATTGCCTCCTAAGTGTACAACAAGCCATGGCAATGGTGTATAGTTATCATACTAACTAATTGCTCTATTTTTACCATCAAGTAGCAAAGACAATCCCATTGATGAGCACTTCAATGTATCGACATTCAAACCCAAGTAATACCTTTGTAGGTTATGTGAAGTAGTCAAGGAGTGAGAAATACCCTCTTAACTAATGAGAAAAAATTTTTGATCCCAGGAAATCAATGCTATTATCACTGCATATGTACGATTGAACAATTCTTAAAGGGGACTTTTTAAATATTATCATTAGCAAGTAGAAGTCTTGCCTCAATACGTGAAATGATACATGAGATCCCTTGGATCTTTGAGTCTAAGTAGTCTCATACCTGTACCTATTTTACATAAAACTTCTTAGATTATTGAGTCTAAGTAGTCTTACGATTATATCTATAAGAGACCCCTTAGCTCAAAAAGTTTAAGCAATCTCAAAGTGGTCAATCCAAAAATCTAAAGTTCATGTCACTTAACACAGGTATGACTAAGTTAAGCCTTTGCTTCCTACTACATGGTGTCATTTTTAAAGGGGAAAAAAAAGAGATTACAAGGAAATCATACTACTTTACACTAAATAATAGCATTGTTGACTTGAGACATTACTCTTAAGTGTGTAGAGCCTTTAAGAACAAAGTATGCTTTGACTCAAGAGAATGTCTAATCTAGCAAGGATTGCATTATCCTTGGTCATGCTATTACTTAGTTAAGATATGCCCTTCATTATATTTGAAGACATTATAAGTCATTAAGGGGATTAAAATCGTCCCACTACATTATCTTCTAACAAGTTGCTATTAAGTGGAGAACTACCGCTTCCTATTGCACAATGACATGATACCTTCATGAAGGCTAACAGAAGTGCTAAGGAAATAAAAGAGCAAGAAAGTTGGTCGATGACCTTCATTATTATTGATTTTACATATTCAATTACAACTTCCACTTATAAAGAAATGTAAGAGTTACAACTGAGTAACCAAGAAGATTATATGAAACAAGGCGTAAGATAATGTCTATTACCTAAGTGGTCAGTTATCTATATGCATATGCAACAAAGGTCTTATATAATTGTTTATGTATAAACAGTATGTTATCATAAGGCTAAATCAGCATGCCCCTTTAAAGTATCATGACTTTCAAAGATTAGTGCACTATAATACAACATGGCTCCTAAATGGTGTCATGAGGGAAAGAAAGGCATCAAGACTTATTGATTTATCCTTTCTCCACATCTTAATACATAGGAGATGAAAATTATAAATGAGATATGATATATGAAGAGGTTAGTCTTGTTTGGTGATGATTATTACTCATGATACTTGTTTCATACAATACTCCTTATACATGGTGCTTGAATCATCCATGCATGCGAGGCTTGATGCATGTGTGCTCACGGTGCTCGAAGTGCACATATGCATGGGGCTTAATGCGTATGTGGTGGTTGACACATACGTACTCGTAGTGTTTAATGCATTATACTGATCTATAACATCTCCTTTGCTTGACATGAAGAATAACATTACTGGAGCTATTCATTAAATAGCACTACTTACATATGATGCCATGTTGCCTCCTCCAATTGAATTTCGAAAGTGGCAACAATGCTTATGTGTAGTTGCTACCACTTGGAGAAGGAGGAAGAAGTGATCACCTACAAAGATAAAAAAAAGTAAGAGACTTAGTAAGATAAAGTTCATTCAATAAATACAACATCTAATTACACGAGCTGGACATAATATGTATATGTATGCAAGGGCTCTTACAGAACAAGCGACATGTACAACTCACACATTCCCAATAATGTTTAACTTATTTGTTGTTTGTAAGTTCATGTTCAATTCACATGTTGGAATCATGTGTTCAAGCTCATTTATTCATGTTACAAGATTAACGTTCAATGCTTTATATTTAACTCATATAATGAGCTCATGTTCATTCACATTTATGTTAAGAAGGCTTGTGATTTAACTACTCATATGCAACTCACATGTCAAGTACTGTATCTAACCTATGATGCTAAGACTCATGCCATGTTCAAGCCTCACATCCTATTTAGTGTTCACATCACGTTAAGGACTTATATTACATTAAGGTCTTATGTCATGTTCAAGTCTCACATCGCATTCAGGTCTCGCACCAAGTCATGTTCAAGACTCATTTCATATTCAAGGCTCATGTTCAACTCTTATGTTAACTCATATTAAAGGCTCGTGATTATGGATCATGCTTACTCACGTTCAACTCTAATGTTAAAGACTTCTGTTTACTCTTATATTCAATGCTTGTATGTAACTCTTATGTTCACTTATGCTTAAGACTCATGTGTTAGGGCTCATGTTTGACTTATATGACTAGACTCATGTGAAACTCACATGCCAAAAGTGTTATGTTCAATTTACACACTCAACTCATGTGTGCTTATGTTATAAGCTCACAAGTGCTTGTACCAAAAGAGTTATGTTAAACTCAAGTGTTCAACTCTCATGTGTTCATGTGCAAGGCTTACATCTAGTTCATGTATGCTTCACTTGAAGACTTACACTCAACTCTTATGCATTCGTGTTCAAGTTTTATGTTCAAATTCATACTTTATGCTCACATGGAAGCATCATGTTCATTTCCCATATTTAGCCCCAAAGTGCTCATGTTAAGAGGTTCATATTCATTTCACATATTCAACTTACGAGTGCTCATATTAAGGGTGCCATGTTTATTTCACATGTGCAACTCACAACTACTTATGTTAAAGGAGGTTAACTTTAACTTAGGCTTTCATTTCTTTTATGCTCATGTCTTAAGGCTTATGTTCAGACCCATGTGTTCAACTTACGTATGTCTTAAGCTTGACTCATATGTGCTTACGTATATATTATAGACACCTCATTTTTGCTGCTTTATATTTTTAGAATTTTATTTTCTTATTTTTATTTTTTGGAAATAAATGGAAAGGGTCCTAATTTAGAAAAGTAAAAAAAATGGAAAATTCAATAAAAAAAAGAAATAATAATTAGAAAATTTCAAATATATATATTTTTTTAAGAGTGGAAGATTTTTAGGAATATTAAAAAAAAAAAGGAGATGAGATTAGATTAGGCTTACACCTAGTCTATTTGAAAATCATAATAAGGCTACAAGCCTTAAAGCATGGCCTAGGTGAACGCCTGCTATTTTTTTTCAATTAGTTATGTGACTTTCACGCACGATAGGGGGTACATCTGCATGTGCTGCATGTGCAAGCCCCCTATGTTTCCCCTTCCTTCTCACCCAATTCTTAGTTTTTCCTTATAATATTTTCTTTATAGTAGCATATGTTTGAGAGCCTTTTTTTTTATGGTTTCCATACTATTAATTGGTGGAATTGTGTACTAGGCATGACTTTGTTTCAATTTTGACCAATAATCTATTCAAATTCATCCAATTCAAGGATCAAAATCAACCATAAAATCACCTAATCACTTGAAATCTGAGGTCTACATTCATGGCCAATTTAGCCATTAACGCCTCTTTCCAAACATGCTTGAGCTCCAACATGTATAAATAGGGCCTCCACATCCTCGTTTCATCATCAATCTTTACTCATCTTTGCACAAATCACACATCCAAACCCCCTTCTCTCTTTATTGTAAGTGACACTATCTATCTAAAAATAGAACAAGCTCACGGCTTCGTGAGTTGAGTTAGAGTTACCAATAGATCCACTATGGTTTAAGCTCCTAAACCTACTCTCTTCCATCCTTCGTTGTGCCCTCTAAGAGTCTTGGCCCAATTTATGTGCTCTAACCCTAGTTGCTACAACCAACCACGTGAAGCACCACCACCACCACAAGCCAAACTAAGCATACAATTGCACTTACCATCATCCAAAACCCCTAACCCAACCTTCCTTCAACCTTTAGCTATTGCCACACTTCTTTTCTGAACATCACCATTAGCGACTTCCTTTCCACCACCCTCAATCCATCACCATTCATAGTGGCATTAAACTTAACCCTACTAAGTTCAATTAAAAACTCACAAAAACGCCTTTTCTCATTTTTTTTTAGTAAGTAAATCAATTGAAAATGACCTTCCTACTATTCTTCACTTTATGTCACCCAAAGTTGATTAGTGCGTGACCCAAACCAACCCATGACCCGGCTTCGACCCGTGTATGGACTTGTACTTGCTCTAACTTGGTTCAACCATGTTTTCCTTTTGTTTTGTGTTATTGCATTTTGTTTTATTTGCTTTTCTTTTTTCCTTTTTTTTTCTTCTTTAGTGTTTAGTTATGTTTTAAAAAAAACCCCAAGAAAAAAAAAATCCGAAAAAAGAAAGAAAAAAAAGGAGAACCATATTATTTATTATTTTTATTTTTATTTTTTTTCCTTTCTTCAATCAAAAAATAATAATGATAAAAATAAAAAAAATGTATAATAAAATGAGTTTTTATCACTTAGAAAAATTATTTTAAAAAATAAGTAAAACTTAATTAACCCTTCTTCAAAACTAGGATTTCTTTTAGAGGTTTCTGAAAAAGAATAATTTACCAAAAAATTAGGACCCTTTCAGAGTTTTTTCTTTAAATAAAATCAAATTAACAAAAATGTAAACGTAGTTGTTTTTTGAAATTAAAAGAGACTAGCATACTAAAATTTTCCGAACGAACTATAGAAGTCTAATCTCGAATAGCAAGTATGTAAACACCTATACGCGATTATGGGACAACTTAAAATGTGTAAAAATTTTATTTTTCCCACTTCTGTAAATTTCATTTTAATCTCTTATTTTTACAAGTAGATGTAAACTTTTATTTATTTATTTGTGAATAAACATTGTCATTAAAAGAGTATTTTAAAAGATAAAATTAAATTCGAAAAGTTAAAAGTGGTACCTGATTAGGATTTAATAAAATAATCTTGGATCTAAAATCTTTGATTTTAAAATACTTTTTTAAAAAAAGAATTAATTTTATCGAGAACTAGTAACTAAGTTATAACCAATCTATCTAATTAATTATAACTTAACTCTTTTTTCAACTTCAATTGGGTAATGACTCCAAAATCTTTTTCAAATTGAAAAAAGAAATATTTTTCTTAATTTTTAGTCAAGGATTTATATCAAATGGATATAGGGTTCAATATAGATTAGATTAAGGAAAATAATAAAAAAAAAAAATTCAAGCTTAACAGGTTGGCAACTCCATTGGGGATGTTAAGAGAGGTAGCCACTTAAAAAGTTTTTGAAATTAAGATTGCCTTTCAAAATACCCATTTTATTTATTCATTGTTATGATTCATTTCATGTAAATATACTTTGTTTTAATTGCTATATTCATTTTGCATGCAATATACTTAGGATATCGGGGGGAATAATTGCATCAAAGATACAGGGTAGATACGGTCTGACCTAGAATGTCTTAGGACCCTAAAAGGGGGATCATTGTGTAGGTTTCAAGTGTTATGGGGTAACCATCACTTGGGGCCGATTAGACTACCCTACTTAAACTTCGATGTGACAAAGGAATCGTTTCTTTGAAAACATGTGAGGTCACAAAGTTTAAGGACCTTTAGAAACCATCGAAATTACATACAATTATACCATGAGTTAATACACTAATCCTAGAAGTTACAACCTTACTAATGTTTGATTGTCTTAGAAATATGATCATTTTTGGTACCTATTCTTTTCTAAACATTGAATCAAATGGTAGGGTTGCAATTTAAGGAATAATGTATTAACCCAAACGGGTCCAGCATCTACATGCTTCCATATGCATTCTTTTATTTCATTGATAAATGATTTTTTGTCCAAGAAATGTTTTAGCCTTCAGATAATGGCAGGTAACTAACAAGTGAGCAATTAGAGGGCCACTAGGCTACTAGATACCCTTAGAATTCATAAACAGCTACTGTAAGCTGAAGCTACTTATTGAAAGCAAAAGGCCAGATGTACTAAAGCTATTAATCTAGCCTTATTAGCCCAAGTCAAAGAGAGCAAGAAAACCATGGACTGACCTTTGGAGATGTTGGATAAAATTTCCACTCTATTACAAGAGTTAGATTAGGATTCCCTATATTATGGAATAAATATCAAGTTTCATTAAATAATAATCTAGAATAAATGTTAGGCTCTTTACCTTTGTCTTTTTAAATTCTAATTTTTCAAGATAGTAAAAGTTCCCTTTTGCACATCATTCTTCATTATGTAGTATTCCCTTTTTGTAAATAGTCCTTCAATAGAATTCACCTAGCCATTATGATGCGTCTTCGGGGTCTATACACAGAGAAGCACTACAATAAACAAATAAAAAAGGAAACAGAAAAAAAAACTAGCAAAACCTGAGCAACTATCGAATGGATACGACTTACTGCTCTATCTTACTTGGCCTACAATTCGTCGGATATGACACACCAGTCCAAATTGAATAGTCACTTGCCATTACTCCTTATTAAAGGAAATTGATAAGAGTTAAGAGATAACGAGAACACTAAGGTTACTAAAATGAGTAATTTATGTATTGAAAGGGATGTGTATGCACATATGTCGAATCTAATTTTTCGATTTTTATTTAAAATTGATTTCTTATTTCTTGATTAATACTAAACCCTAACCCATTTAATATTAATCCTTGACTAAAGAAATTGAGAAATTTTGGTTTTTTATTAAAAATAATTTCTGTAGTCACCACCCGACTGTAGTCGGGAAAAGAAAAGAAACCGTAACTAATTGGGTGGATTGGTTACAATTTAGCTACCGGTCTTTGATTTCAATTTTTATAAAGAACCAGAAGGTTTCGAATTCGAGGGCCGATCTATTAAACCCTAACGGATACTATTATTTATTTACCGAAATTAGGATTATTTTTAATTATAATATTTAAATAAATAAATAAATAAAATCAAAAGAGAGAAAAAAGAGGGACCTAAGTTTCTACATATTTTATTATCGCCCCGAAGGTGCCTACGTACCCGTTAGCCGGAATTAAATGATCGTAGTTCTTTAAAAAAAAATCTTTAATGTGTTGATTTATTTTAATTTTAAAAAAAATTGCCCGAGTTTACATTTTAATTTATTTGGTTTAAAAAATATCTAAATGGTCCTAACTCTTAAGTATTATTGTTTTTTTTAAATAATGCTTTAACAATCCTATTTTTTTAAAAAGGGGTCTTTTATAAATTTTTATTTTAAAGAAAAAAAAATTTCTACGTGATGAAACCTAAAGAAATAATAAAAAATAATGCAGTCATATATACATATACCAGGAAATATTCTTAACATAAAAAAAACTAATACTGAAGTTTCCTAAACTAATGTAATCATATATACATATACTATATTAAATAAACAAGGAACTAATAACATAGTAACAATAATAATAATCATAATCAAATAAAATAATAATAATAATAATAATATAACTATCTAACTAATAAAACTCACCTGATCGTGTAATAAGAGGAGTGCTCGTGTCTGATTTCAGATCAATGGGGATTGGCTAGTCACCAATTGCCGTCGTTGTGATGCCGTTCAGTAGCGTAGCTGGTTGCTATGTCGTGCTGCCGTGCTTGTTACAGTTGGATCGATCGCATATGCGGTGCAGCGACATCTGTGCTGATCGTGCAGGAATTCACTTTAGCCTGAGCACTAAATTGTTGATTACTGCTGGTGTTATGGAGATATCAGATCGCTGAATTGAGGATGTAGCAAGGAGTCAGTCGCCGTGTATGCAGTTGCCATGGTTAATCAAATGTATTCGTGGAGTCTGTCGAATCTGTATGATGGTGGGCGAGGCTACTACAGTCAACTTTTATGGACTTTGGAACATCGTTTGATCGTGGAGATCAGTATCGCTACTGTTGTGGATGGAGATTCAAGTGTTGTGTGTTCGACAGTGGGACTGTAGTGGTGATCAGCGTAGTGGCATTAAATGAAAATCAATACAGCGGCGGAGGACAGGGAACAAAGTGGCGTGAGCTCTCGTGTGTTGGAGTACTGCGTTTGCTACTGCTGTTCGGTGTCAGGGAGATTGTTGCTGATGGAGGATGTTGTGCGATACTGTTAATCAGTCGAGCCAGTCTCAGCAGCGACGAAGAAGACTGATATATGGCCTGAGTTGTTGTCTGCAGCAGTGCGTGTGCTGGTCGAGCGTGGCTCAGTCGGTCAAGGAAACTACAGTAGCGAACTATTCGGCTATCGTGCATGCAGATGATGACTAGGCACTGTATTGTTGTGCCGTCGGTAGTGTCCAGCAATGGCATCGAAGCAGGATTGTGGCTGTGGTGCACGAGACAAGTGCAGCAATAGTCTATGCCGTGGTGTCTTCGGATTGCATGGAGCTTCGGGTGTGTGCGGCTGTCTACTTGTTCAGTGGCGTTGGCACAGTGGAAGACGTGTTCGGTACTGTTGTGGATAGGCTCAGTGTATTCATATGTGCAGGGCGTTGGTGATCAAGGAATGTGCACGGTACTGATTTGTTTTTGTTGGGTCAGATTACAGTAGTGATTTTTTTGAATGAAGTAGATCCCCTTTCCTCTTATCTTTATTTTTCCTTTTATAGAGTCCAAATCAAATCCTATCATATCCGATCAATTCAAATCTGATTTAACTAGATTCATATGATTTGATTAGATATGAATCCGATTTTCGTCTCGTTTCTACAAAGTTAGAAAAATAAAAACATAGGTAGACCTCAAACTAAATCCACCCAAATACTCCGCTACTTATTCGTTAGGCCATTGACCTGAATCTTGACATTCATTACCATTAAATTATATTTAAACTATCTGATTCTCTAAAATAAAATTTTTAACTAAACTAAAACTAAAACTAATACTAAAACTAATTATTCCTAATATGAATTACTTCGTAAAAATCTACAAAATTTTTATGATTTTTCCTTTTCTTATTTTTTTTGTATTTTCATTATTTGTTAATTTTTATTATTATTAATTTTTTTTGTTATCTTTAAATTAGGACCCTTTTTGTAAAAAATAAAAATTAAGACTATGGAAGAGCAAAAATTAAGTGTCTACAGCATATAAGGAAAGTAAGATTTATATACTTGCCCACTAGAATTATTTTACATATATGAAAAGACAAAAAAATATTTTTATAATTAAGTTACATGAATCATACTAAAAAGAGGTAAAAAGGACAAAGAATATTCAGTACAGAAAAGAAAGAATTATTTTAGAATGTTATGTTAGGAGATACATGTCACTTGGTGGCTAGACATCTAGGATATGATATAATATAGGCGGAAACAAGAATGTGTTATAATCAAGGGTTGACCTAATTTAGATTAGGTCGGAGGCCAATAATCCTAGCAAAAGGTCAGCTATCTTAAAGTCATACACTAGTAAATCAAGTCGGTAGCTCTAATTGACTAGTTCAAGATTAGGACTTCACTATTGGGCAAAAGAATGTTGGACACACGTGAGGATCTAACAAATAGGTTGTAAGAGGTCGGATTGGGATAAGAGTCCCCGTCTCAACTATGGCTTAGAGCTAATATTTTTAGTGCAAGCCCTTGAAGTCCTACAGCTTGGCTTCTTATGATCGGTTTAAGGGGTTGATTCCTACCATTTGCTTAAGGGTTAGAAAGATTTGTTAAGATTAGGACTTCACTATTAGGCAAGCAAATGTTGGACACACGTGAGGATCTAACAAATAGGTTGTAAGAGGTCGGATCGGGATAAGAGTCCCCGTCTCAACTATGGCTTAGAGCTAATATTTTTAGTACAAGCCCTTGAAGTCCTATAGCTTGGCTTCTTATGATCGGTCTAAGGGGTTGATTCCTACCATTTGCTTAGGGGTCAGAAAGATTTGTTCTCAAATCTAAAGAGGTTTTTACTCGTTCTTCTAGGGAGCTTGTGTCACGTTCCGAAGCAGCAGAGTTGTAATAGCCCCGCCATGTAAACCATTCTAAGATAGAAGTTGGCCTTACAACTGCTATCTTAGACCTCATCTACACAAAGCGTCCACGACTAACCCTCTTTGAACCAAACAGTTTGTAATTTAAAAAAGTCATTTACCTAATAAAGTGAGAATATATATATATACACTAGAATTTGGTTATTACAATTGACGTTTACAACGTTTCACCGTAATATGTTTCCTAGTTATTACATTATTTAGAAATGAAAAATTCTAAAATAAAAGCTTAGACCTTAATAATATATGTTTGTTCTTCAAACATTTTTCCTCACTCTCCAAGATCCAACAGATGATGGCTTCAAAATAGTTGTAAGCCGCTTCTTGGCCAGCACTTGCACGACGTCTATATGGATGTGAGCAACCACAGCTTAGTAAGTTAGGATGAACGACTTAAAACTACACTACAAACATAAACAAGGTTATCAACCAAATCATTTGGTACAATGCATGTTTAAGTAAATGTCATTGCATGACGTTATCCGGCCCGTCATGAGATTAGAGAAATTATGCTTGCTTTAATCGGGGTTGAGGAGTTGCCGTTAATGCAACAACTCACAACTAAACTTATGCTTGTGCAATGGAGACACCGCTCTTCCCACGACTACCTTCGAACTATTGACTTTACCTTTGCTATGACCTCCTCACCTGTCATTTAGTTTTACTAAGGATGAAGAAGGGATTCATTATGCCATCCGGCGCGATTCCTTTCGAAGGGGTCGGTATTTGACCAGAGAATCGTAAGTTTCCCCTAATGGGTTACTATGCAGGTTCAATTTGTGTTTACAAGTCATATCTTTGTTAAGTTCAATTTAGGACAATCATAACAAATAGAATCATAGCACACTTATAATTAAGTACATGTACACAACCAAGTATAATCTCAAGCCTCCAAAATACAGTAATGTATTAATCCCAACTTACCTCAACTCCTTGCTCATTTACTCGAGGTTCAACTTGCTCAGGCCATTGTCAATCATCCGTATAACACAAACGTAGTTTCAGTTTTTCATATAATTATTATAGGTTGATTTTATCCTATAACGCTTATTGTTATCTCTTGTTTAGGGTTTAATATGTCCAGTTATTTAGGTTTTCAAATCTTTTACAATTATTTTGGGTTTGAGGGTAAGTTCGAGTTCCATTTCCACATCGATTTTTTTTAAAATTAGGTTTTAGTTCAATTTCTAAGTATTGTTTTATACCAAAACCTTAAAAACTTATTTCAACTCATAATGTAAAATTAATCACATTACTTCTAAATATCCTAAATACCATAATTACCCTTAGTCAGTATTCTGTTCTACCCAGTACACTTAAACCTTTATTAGTGTACCGAATTTACTCCTAATGTGAGAAATTTTTATATTTTTCATATAATTACATAAATTCAAGATTTCTATCGAATTCATTATATATCCCTATTATTTATATAATATCAATTTTTATTCTAATATCTTCTATTTATTATATTTCCAATAATTACATATTATGTATTATCACCCATTATGTATATAATATACATCTAATATTTCTATCACTTTAATTACCATATCCCAACATCAATTATCATTTCTAAATTCATCCTAAATCAGATTTTACACCTAATCACCCTAAATTACCAAATTAACTTAAAATATACTTTTTTTCCTATTACTTATTTATTACATAATTAGCCTAATAATTACATCTAACACCTTAAATGCTACAGGTATTACACTTCATTAGATTTCAACATCCTAAAGCATATAATTATTCACTAAATCAGTAATTAACTATTTAATTACGTAATTAATCCTAGATTACCCATTTTGTGCCTCATTTTAAGACCTAAAAATTATCTAAAAATTTAGAAAATTAATTTTTGAAAAGGGACTTCATAGAACTATTCTATATCATCTAAGTAGTCTACAAAAAAATTTTGGGCTCAAAACTACACTCCTAAGATCATTTATTTCTAAACCAAAATATGCTCGATTTTGTATGATTTCTTAAGAACTATATATCACGGAACATATTTTCATCAAAATAATATTTTTACTAGAAACTGCATACACAAATATTCCATAATAACAAGTTTCATAATTTTCTAAGAATATTTAATATTTTTACAAAATTAAATAAAATCGGGCTGGAAATCGAACTCATCGATTTGAGTGGCTTCGGCCACCATCAGTAGCCATGGGTGTATCATCCGATCTGGGCACTGCCACCACCTTGTAGTGGTAGTGGCCATCCACTCATAGATGCTCGTCGAGTATTGGTTCTCCTCTAAGGCCCTAATTGTACAGATTTGAAATTTTTTTTTGAAATAAATTCAAACACTCATTATTTCAAGCCTCTCTATTTTTCTCACTCTCCAAATTGACTAAATGAGCTTTTGGAATTTTCTTACTATTTATAGAGTTGTTAAAGAATTATTGCACATTAATTAGATAAGACAATTGCCTTATCTTTTCTTTTTTCCACTTTCTATTTGTTGCATTTTAATTGGTTGATTTTGTTTCTTCAATTCCAGATTTCCAAGCCTCAATTCTGGATTTTTCTTGATTTTTTATTAATTAATTATGAATTTTATTTAATTATTTATTATTATTTTAACACATTTCGTGTATTTTAAGTAATTACGCGTATTTCTACCTATATGTAAATTTACATATAGTATAAATAAATATTTTTAAATATTATTTAGATCATTCTATGATTTTTAGTATACATATAATTTATCTTTAGCGATTCGTTAATTATTAGAATGTATTTTACGCATTTTCAATAAATAACGAGTTATATACTTAAAATTTTGAAATTTTATATTATTTTATTTTATTATTTTCTTAAATTAGAACTTACGGGATTATTTTACTAATATTTCTAACTTTACTTTATAATTTAGGCTCAATTGGATCTTTCAACTGATCGGAATCTCGAGTAGTTGGTTATGAGGCTTATAGCTCATAAGGTCTTTTGTTGGTTGGACACATTGAAGGTAAAGAAGACACCATAGTCATTAGGTAACTTGATCTAATAGGCGTTGCAGTTGATTTTCTTTAGGACATTGAATGGGCCATTAGCTCGAGGAGATAGTTTGCTTTGTCTTAAGTGCGAGAATTACTTTCGGCCGAGGTGAATCCATATTAAGTCTCCTAGCTAGAAATAAATAGATCAGTAGCCTTAGTTGCCAATCTCTTGTTATCTCTGATTGAACTTGGTGATCTTCCTCATGATAGACTGGTGTAGCTCATGCAATTCTTTAGCTTAGTCTACTTCGGATTGACTCTCTTTAATATCTGTTGGGGTACCAATCATGTCTAAGGAAGTGGTTAGGTTAAGGCCATAGACAACCTCGAACGAGATCTCCGCTATAGGGTTGTGGATAGTTCGATTGTATGCGAACTTCACGACTAGTAGGCACAAATCCCAATCCCTTAAGTTCTTCCCTACAATAGCTATGAGTAGATTGCTTAGTGTTCGTTTCGCCACTTCAGTCTAGCCATTAGTCTGAAGGTAGCTGCTGGAGCTGAATACAAGTTTAGTTTCAAGTTTTCTCCAAAGAGTCTTCCAAAAATAACTCAAGAATTTTGTGTTTCGATCTAAGACAATAGTCTTTGGTACTCCATGTAGTCGGACAATCTCCTGTTAAACAAATCAATAATATATAAAGTATCGTTAGTTCGATGGTACAAAATGAGGTGTACCATTTTATTGAAGTGGTCTACTACAACAAAAATAGAATATTTTCCTTTGGATGTCCGGGGAAACCCTAAGACAAAGTCCATACTAAGGTTAATCTAAGGTAAGATTGGTATTGGTAGGGGCATGCACTTCGCATAGGGTTCTCTCTTCCCCTTTGCTCGTTTGCATACTTCACAACCACTAACTACCTTATGAACATCTTTAGCTAACCCAAGCTAATAAAAGTTTTCCCTTAACATATTCGCTGTCTTGGTCTTCCTGAAATGTCTGGATAATCCTCCGCTATGACCTTTCCTAACCAATAGCTTACGCGTAAAGTAGTTTGGTATGCACAGCCTTCAGTCCTTAAGTGGGTAGCCGTCCTTAAGATAATACCCTTTGACAACAATTCCATCTCTGCATTATTCTATAATGGAGTCGAAATGAGGATCATGAGCATACTGTTCAATAATTAGTGAAAATCCCAATAATTTCATCTGTAAAGTAGTCAGTAAGGTCTGTCATCATGATAGAGCAACAACAATTACATTTATACTTCCCTTCTTGTGTCGGATGACGTACGAGAAACCCTCCATGAACTCCAACCACTTGGCTTGCTTGTTCAAGAGCTTATTCTGACTCCCCAAATGCTTCAATAAATTGTGGTTAGTGTAAATAACAAACTCTCATGGTAATAAGTAGTATTGCTAAATGATAAGGGCTCAATAAAGAGAGTACAACTCTTTCTTATACACAAAATAGTTCAAGACAAGACCACTAAGTTTCTCACTATGGTAGGCGATGGGTCATTACTCTTGCATTAGGATGGTACCGATTCTAATTCCTGATGCATTACATTCTAATTCAAAAGGTTTGTCAAAATTGGATGGCGATAGAACAAGTGTCGAGGTGAGTTTTTTCTTGATTTCTCTAAAGCTTTGTTCAGCTCGGTCGCTTCACCCGAATCCTTTACTCTTCTTCGTCAACTCTATCAATGGGGTAGCTATTGTACTGAAGTTCTTAATAAATCACTTGTAAAAAGAAGCTAGGCCATGGAAACCTTGGACTTCAATGACATTCTTCGACATTGGCCATTTTAGAATAGCTCGGATCTTCTCCTCATCTACTCAGATTCCTTCCCCTAACACTACAAATCCTAAAAAAATCACCTCACTCTGGCAAAACGTACACTTCTTCATATTCCTATACAACTTTTCAACTTGCAAAATACCAAATACTTTATGAAGATGTTGAACATGATCATTTAGGTCGGTACTGTATACTAATATGTCATTAAAGTACACGACTATACATCTTTCAAGTAGAGGGCACATCACGTAGTTCATTAACCTCATGAATGTGCTCGGTATATTCGTAAGTCTAAATGGCATAACTAACCATTCGTGAGTCTATGCCTAGTCTTGAAGACGGTTTTCCATTCGTCGCCTGGTCTCATGTAAATTTGGTGATAGCCATTTCACAAATCAATCTTCGAAAATATTTTTGTGCTATTAAGCTCATCTAACATGTCATTGAGCCTCGGTATTGGGTATTTATACTTGACAGTAATTCGGTTGATTGCTTGGCTATCGATGCTTATACGCCATGAAGCATCCTTCTTTGGGATGAGCAAAACTGGTATAACATAAGGCTTATGCTCTCCTTTACGTATCCTTTCTCAACAAGTTCATCTACCTGTCTTTTTAGCTTAGCAACTTACTCAAGGTTCATCCTATACGCAGGTTGGTTCGGCAGGGTGGCACCTGGCTATAGATCAATGCAGTGCTTTATGCCTTAGACTGGTGGCAATCCTTTAGGTAGTTCTTCCAAAAATAGGTCGGAAAACTCATTTAGCAATCTTCGAATTTCTTCTAAGACATCCTGCAATTCCCTCATCTCCACCAATCTTCTAGCCAACAAGAACATTAGAGCTCTTTATGGCTCATTACTAAAACTTTCTTCTTACTAGCTCGGATGAGCTGATTATAGGTTTCATTTACTTGCGATAGGATTAGTGGTTGCAATACTATCCTCCTTTCATCCTTGACAAAGGCATGCATATTCTTATACTTGTTGTGAGTGACACGTTGGTCAAACAACTAAGGTCATTTAAGCAGCAGATGTAAAGCTCCCATAGGCAAAACATTGTACACTACTTCATCCCTATACTTGTTTCCAACACTAAACGGTACTGTTACTTATTCAATTACGTGAAAAACACCCTTATCATAAAGCCAATGTAACTTATAGGGTTGGGGATGCTTCGAGGTCGGCAGACCCAACCTCTGCACAAAAGATTATGCAACAACATTAGTACAACTTCCTCCATCTACAATGATTGTGCACAGTTGGTTTTTGACGGTACACTTGGTGTGGAACAGATTCTCTCTCTAGTCCTCCTCAAAGTTCGGTAAGGAACTCAGGACTTGTCTCAAGACTAGAGTCATTACTTCTTCCTGGTCGGCATTGACATAGGTCTCTTCTTCTTCTCCCACTTTAGGTTCTCCAACATTCTTTTCTTCCTTAGGGTCGCTCTCATCGATACTATCCACCACGTCTCTTCAGAGTATCATGATACACCGATTCAAACATTTAGTAATCATGTGTTCAAAGCTTAAGTATTTAAAACACTTCACCTCACTGGTCTTCCGTCCAGATGGTTGGCCTTGCTTATAGGTTCTCGGGGTTGGCCTAGTCTCGAGTTGGCTTAACTGTCCTGCTCAACCATGTTGGTCTGCTTGGCGTTCATTAGGTCGATCGTTCCTTTCCTCGGTTCGGTATGGCCTCTTCAGCTCGAATTGAACTAATCGATGTGATACAAGAGCTTGGGAGAATATTTGCTCTAGTTAGCTTAGAACATTTCTCCTTTGCTTTTCAACCCTCCATGCGATTTTGATCACCTCTTATAAAGTGTACAACCTCTATACTTCAACAATATTGTGAATCTCATAGTAGAGTCCAAAAATGAATCTTGATACTGAATGGGTTTCTGGTTCTTCCACATCGGTTCAGATCATCAACATCTAGAACTCTTTGATATAGTCATCAACAGATTGGTTTCCTAGGCAAAGCTCTTGCAATTTTGCAAACATATCTTGCAGGTATGTCTTGAGCACAAACCTACCCCTCAATAACCTCTTCATCTTGTCTTAAATTCTGATACCTCATCTTCCATCCCTTATTCGTGTTACATTTAGATTTTTTCACCACATTGTTACATAACCAGTAAACTCTAACACAGCAAGTCGAACCTTGACAATATCCATGTATTTGTAACAGTTAAACACCTTCTCGACCTTTTCTTCCCATTCTAAGTATTTAACGGCATCTCTACTTCTACTAAAGGGTGGGATTTGAACCTTGATATTATTTAGCCTTCGAAAAGCTCGACGTCTTCGTCTTAGTAATGAGTAATAGTTAGCTTCCTCTCCTTCCTCCCTAAATTCTTCAACATCTAGTTCCTCATCTTCTTCTTCAATCTCCCCCTCTACTCCTCCAACTTGTTGTCACGCCCCGAAGCGGTAGAGTCATAACAGCCCCGCCGTATAAACCATCCTAAGATAGAAATTGGCCTTATAACCGCTATCTTAGACCTGATCTACACAAGGCGTCCACGACAAACCCACTTTGAAGTAAACAGTTTGTAATTTAAATAAATCATTTACCTATAAAAGTGAGAATTATATATATATATTATAATTCAATTATTGCAGTTAAAGTTTACAATATTTCTCTATAGTATATTTCCTAGTTATTACATCATTCGGAAATGAAAAATAATTTTAAAATAAAAACATAGACCTTAAAAATATGTGTTTATTCTCTAATATTTTTCCTCACTCCTTAGGATCCAGCAGTTGCTAACTTTAGAGTAGTTGTTTGCCGCTTCTTAGCCAGCACCTGTATGATGTCTATAGGGATGTGAGCAACCACAGCTCAGTAAGTTAGGATGGAGGACTTAAAACTATACTATACACACAACAAGGTTTTCAATCACTTATTAGGTGCAATGCATATGCAAGCAAATGCCATTGCACGACGTTATCTGGCCAGCCGTGAGATTAGAGAAATTGCGTCCGCTCTAATCCGAGTTGAGGAATTGTCGTTAATGCAACAGCTCACGACCAAACCCAGGCTTATGTAATGGAGACCTTGCTCCTCCCGTGACTATCTTCGAACCACTGTCTTCACCCTCGCCGCGACTTCCTCTCCTGTCACTTAGTTCGACTAAGGATGAAGAAGGGACCATTTTGCAATCCTACGCTATCCCTTTCGAAGGGGTCGATATTTGGTCGGAGAGTCCTAAGTTCCCCTAACAAGTTGCCATGCATGTCTGATTATGATTACTGGTCGTATATTTGATTAAATCCAGTTTAAGGTGATCAATCATTTCATACAAATCATACAATACATGCCAGAGCAACAAACAGAATCATAGTATCACCCATAATCAAGCAAATGTACACATCCAACTATCTAACAAGCACAACCAAGCATAATCTTAAGCCTCCAAAATACAGCATCGTATTAATCGCAACTTACCTCGACTCCTCGCTCACTCACTCGAGGTCCAATTTGCTTAGGCCATCGCCGATCATCCCTATAATACAAACATAGTTTCGGTTTTTCATATAACTATCATAGGTTCATTTTATCCTATAATGCTTATTGTTAGCCTTTGTTTAGGGTTTAATATGGTTAATTATCGAGGTCTTAAGTCTTTTATAATTATTCTAGGGTTGGGGTTAGGTTTGGTTTCCGCATCGATTTCTAAATTAAGTTCTAGTTCGATTTCTAAGCAGTGTTTTATATTCCAACCCTAGAAATTCATTTCAACCCATAATGTGAAATTAATCACATTACTTCCCGATCTCCTAAATACCATCATTACCCTTAGTTAGTATTTATTTTACTCGGTACACTTAAATCCGTATTAGTGTACCGTATTCGCTCATAATGTGATAAATTTTTACATTTTTCATATAATTCCATAAATTCAAGTTTCCTATCAGATTTATTGTACATTTTTATTATTCTTAAAATATCAATTTTTATTATAATATTTTCTATTTATTATATTTCTAAAAATTACATATTATATATTGTTACCTTTTATGTACATAATGCACTTCTAATATTTCTATCACCCTAATTACCATCTCTAACATCAATTATCATTTCAAAATGTCTAAATTCATCCTAGATCAGGTTTTACACCTAATTATCCTAATTTACAAAATTAACTTATAATTTACTATGTTTTTCTATTACTAATTTACTACATAATTAACCTAATAATTACATATAACACCCTAAATGCTACAAGTATCATACTCCATCAGATTTCAACATCCTAAAACATATACTTATTCACTAAATCAGAAATTAATAATTTAATTACTAATTTAATAACCCTAAATTACCCATTTTATGCCTCATTTTAAAGCCTAAAAATTATCTAAAAATTTAGAAAATTAATTTTTGAAAAACTTCATAGTACTGTTATATATCATCTAAGTAATCTACATAAAAATTTTTGGCTCAAAACTACACTCCTAAGGTCATTTATTTCTAAACCGAAATATGCTCGATTTTACATAATTTCTTAAGGACCCTATGTCACGAGACATATTTTCATCAAAATAATATTTTTCCTATAAACTATATACAAAAATATTCCAGAATAACAAAATTCATAATTTTCTAATAATATTTACTATTTTTACAAAATTACACAAGAATCGGGTTGGAAATTGGACTCACTGATCTGAGTGGCTCCGGCCACCGCCGGCCGCCTTGGCTTTTTCGGCAGGCTTGGGCACTGCCACCACCATATGGTGGTGGTGGCCGTCCACTTCCAGCTGCTTGTCTGGTGACGGTTTTCTTTAAAGACCTTAATTGCACAATTTTTCCTAATTTTTTTCTAACCCAAATTTTTCTCTCAATTTTCGCCTCTCTATTTTTCTCACTTTCCCAACTGCCCAAATGAGCTCTGTGATTTTTTTTGCTATTTATAGGGATTTAGGGGATTTATTGTGCATTAAATGGGACAAGACAATTGCCTTATCCCTTAATTTTTGGCTTTTGTATTGTCTTAATTTAATTGGCCGAATTTTTTCTTATTTTTCCCAGCTGCCATGACCTAATTCTAGATCATTCATGATTTCTTCTAATTTTTCTTGATTTTTTATTAATTAATTATGAATTTTCTTTAAGTATTTAGTATTATTTGAGCACATTTCGCGTATTTTAAGTAATTACGCGTATTTATACTTACATGTAAATTCATATATTGTACAAATAAATATTCTTAAATATTATTTAGGTCATTCTATTATTTTTAGTATACATATAATCTATCTCTAGTAATTTATTAGTTATTAGATTACACTTTTTGCCTTTTCGGTAATTAGCAATTATTATGCTTAAAATTTGAAAATTTTATAGTCTCCTATTTTATTACTTATTTTCTTAAATTCACGTTTACGGGGTCATTTTTACTAATATTTCTCTCAATAGTTTATAATTTAGGCTTGATCGAATCTTCCAGCCGATCGAAATTTTGAGTGGTTGGTTGTGGGGCTTACACTTGCTGTGGTCGAACTGGGCAATTGGTTTGGTTGCCTTGGCTGTGTGGTCTCTCAGGGGCATTCTCTTATGGGTTAAGTAGCTGTACACCTTGGGGTTGTTGCTTATTTACTTACATTGCTTTGACTAGACTCTCGATAAGGTTTGTGAACCTGTCGAGTCTGTCATCAACAAACCCTGGGGTATTACAATTATTATGACCATGACTAAGTTGAGCACCACAGCCCTATTCACCGATAACTCTCTGAACACTTAAATATGACATAGTGTAAAACTTTTTTTTTTTAACAGATTAATAAACTACTAACAACCTTAATATCTAATAGTCATTAAATAGAGTAAAAATGAACTTACTTTGTTTTCGTAATGAAAAAACAGAGTAACAGAGTAACAATGAAACTACACTTGCTATCACACCAATATACTACAACAGCTAAGGAAGGAACACAGCAACCACTAACGGTAAAGTGAAAAACTTCATTGCAACTTCACATACTCCCTCACGAAACCATGCTCTAATACCAGTGAAGCTAATGCCTCTCTGGGTTTATACACATGGAGAAGTACTACAACAAACGAATCAAAAAGGAAACAGAAAAGAAACTAGCAAAACCCAGGTAGTTACCAAATGGATATGACTCACCACTCTATCTTATTCGGCCTACAATTCAATGGATAGGACATACTAGTCTGAACTAAAAGGTCACTCGCTACTACTCCTTACTAAAGGGAATAGATAAGAGTTAAGAGATAACGAAAACACTAAAGTTGCTCAAATGAATAATTTCTATATTGAAAAGGATGTGTATGTGCATACAAGGAAAGTGGGGGTTTATATACTTGCTCACCAAGGTTATTCTATATGTATGAAAAGACAAAAGGGTATTTTATAATTAGGTTACATGAGTCATATTAAAAAGGGATAAAAAAGATAAAGAATATTCAGTATAGAAAAGAAAGAATAATTATGGAATGTTGTATCAAGAGACACATGTCGCTTGGTAGCTAGACATTTGGGATATGATACAACGTAGACGAAAGCAGGAATGTGTCATAGTCAGGGGTTAACCTGATCTGGATCAAGTCGGAGGTTAATCATCTTAGTAAAAGGTCAACTGTCTTAAAGTCAAACGCCAGTGGATTAAGTCGATAACTTTACTTGGCTAGTTCTAGGCTATCTTTTGGATTAGGACTTCACTGTTAGGTAGGAGCATATTGGATACACGTGAGGATCTCATAGATAGGTTAACATAGGAGTCCCTGTCTTGGCTATGGCTTAGAGCTAGTATTTTCAGTACGAACCCTTAAAGTCCTTTAGCTAGGCTTCTTGTGATTGGTTTAGGAGGTTGATTCCTGTCACATTGCTCCCTATTACTCAGGGAAATGTAAATAAATTCCATAGACTTATAAATAGAACCTTAAAATCACCATCTTTATTTGCAATTAGATTTCTTAGTTCTTATAAAATAAAGCTTTATCTTTCTCTCTTAAAAAAAATATTAATAATAAATAAATAAAATGAAATGGAAAAGAAAGAAAAGTTGCTAACAGTTACAAATTCTTATGAGATATTAACAAACTAAAGCCCTTGGCTTGTTAAGGTAGTTAACCCAAAAATGACCCTTAGCCCGTTAAGGTAGCCAACCCAAAACAAGAACCTTTAGCATGTTAAGGCAGCCAATGTAAACACAACCCTTAACTTGTTAAGGCAACTGACCCAAATATAACCCTTAGCCTTATAAGGCAGTTGACCCAAATGACCTTCAGCCCATAAGGTAGCCAACCCAAAACACAAACCTTTGGCTTGTTGAGGCAACTAACCCAAAACCCCGGCCCATCAAAGTAGCCGAACCAAGCCGAAACCTTTGGTCCATTGAAAACCAAACCTAACCATAAACTAAGTCAAAACATAAAGTCAAGTACAACCCTAATCTTAAACTTAGATCAAATGAAAAGTATCGTTTCACATTAGAGCATATTTTTAAAAACCGAGGGGCAAAGTCAATCTCTACCTTAGGGCAAATAAATATAGATTCTTACCTAAGGAATTTGCAACTCACTTTTAAAAGGTTTAGGATGAAAGAGGCAAACCGTATCCTACATACTAAACCTTAAACACTTTGAGAGTTAAGTGACATCATAGTAAAGAGTTTCAAACCCATTCCTTAAAAGAGGTTAATTTTGAATTTGATACATAGGTTAAAATGAAGTTAGACATTCATTTTCAAATCCCTCACACAAATATCTTTTGTTAACCTCGTTGAACCTATTCTAGGAATATTTTAAATTTAAACCTTATTAAGAATCACTCCATACTGGGGTAATTCAGAGGTTAGGGTCATTTATTAGGAGAGAAAGATAAAATTAATTTGTGCTTATTTCAATAACAATAATTCAAAGACGATCTCTATTTCTAATAAGTTGTTTTCTTTGAAATGAAGAGCCAACTGCTTTCTAGACACCTTAAGCTTATACACACTTTACCTAAGCCCATACATTAGGAATCCATGGATTTAGGGCCTTGAATCTCTTAAAGCTAAAATCTTAGCAATAGAGATTATCACTCCTAAGGCCAAAGAAAAGAAAGAAGAGCAAAAATAATGGGATAAAGTAATAAATAAAAAGAGAGAGAGAGAGAGAGAAGAAAAAGAGGAAAAAAAAAAGAGAAAGAAAGGCTTGAAAATTAGTCTTATATACAAGAGAAAAGCCCCAACCAAAGAAGGCCTAGAAAATGTAAAGCCCTAAATCACATACCCAACCTAAAAATACCAACCCTACATATCCATCCCAAATCATAAACACAAAGCCTTCCTACCTTCAATACTACCCACACTTAATAAAAGTTCTTATGATCATAAGGAATAATTTATCCTAAATAAAATTCTTTCTGGAACTAAGACAAGTACGGTTGTAGTTTTCCCTAAAGGTTCTTGACTTGTACACTCGGGTTAAATAAGTAAATCTTTCAAAATAAGTCTTCCCATTAATCCCTCTTGAAACCATTTGACCAAAAGCTTAAATTCATAATGCCGAATCGAAAAATACCTAATAGATTAATCAAGGCGTATTGCTTACAAATTGAATCATAATTTTTAGAGCAGTAGCCCAAGAGTGAAATCTAGATTGAAAGTGAGCAAGGAGGTCATCTTCAACTAGACTAGTCATAAGTTACTTATTCCTTAGAAAAGAAATGTTTAAAATTTTAAGGCCCCACCAGGAAGGGAATGGTTATAACATTTGATTCTTTAATAAGAATTTATATCCATTAGCAAAATTTCAAAAAAAGAAGAAGAAGAAGAAGAAAAGAGAGAGAGAAAGTAAAGTTATTCTATAAGTTTCCCCATTCATTTTTCAATCCATGCTTGATAGGAATTAAGCTATTAGGCTTTTGACCTGCAGTTGAGTACGAGGATTGGAAAGATTAGCAAGGTAAATCCTCTTGCTCCAGCCAACTCCTACCAAAACCGAATATCTTTTTATTGAGTCACTCTGTATGTCGAACCGAATGACGACCTATCTCTCTAAAGTGTACCGAATTGTTGATTGTCAAAACAACAACTACAAGCTGACCAATTACTTAACATTATCCTTACTAAGAGATTGAGAGAGATACCTCTTCTTGAACCAGCAATTTGATCATACTCTTTTGTTCGCATCCTTTAACGGTCTTGCCAATGTATCTTCGCCATGTGTACAGGATCACGTATAGCATCTACCACACTAATCATTACTTTTCCAGAATATTCATTTTTACCTTCTTGTATTCCTATACATTACTTTATTATAATAATACCCTTTTTGTCTTTTTCATTTTAAGCAAGTTACCCTAACTTTCGGGTATAAATGACCTATGTAATTGTAGCTATAAAGAGAGACTTTCACCAATACAACTGAATATTTTTTCTTACACGAATACTATCTTGTTTACTCTCATTCCACTCTTATTCTAACCCTTGAGTAAGGTTATGTAGTGAGTAATGTTACCTAACTAATTCGTATGTCATATCGAGTTGTGTCGTGAGTCTTCAAAAGTTCCATTAGTGCATCGTATCCTTTGGAGCTATTCTTAGATTTTCACTTACTTTTCATTCTCTTTCCCTGTTCTCTCGTATATTTCCCCATCATTTCTTTAAGCTTTCGACAAGCTTAGACCCATCTAATGACCAACCTTGTTTGTTCTTGGTTACGGCTCTCATCAATGCCAGCCTTAGTGACTAAGCTTTCAAATCATGTCGTTTGCTTCCTTTTCAATGTAGTCACACCTTTTAAGTTAACTACATTAGTCTAAGTTAATCTTCCTGATGTAGTTTCTATTGTCAATTAACTTTTTTTCAAATCAAGATACCTTATCCCTAATTCTTTTTTTCACCATAAATGGTTTTTAACAAATTACTCATTTGTAAAATTTTCAAGTTAAATGGTTTTTCAAATAGGTTACATCCCCTAGTTTTGTCTCTTAAGGTCTTTAGATAGACTATAAGGCACTTACCCTTTGTCCCTTCTCAAATCTTTTTAGGATTCTAGCTAGCTTAAGGAGCGCTGTCCTATCTTAAATCTATTTTAGGGTTTTAGTTAACTCAAAGAATATTATCTCGTCTCCTATTCTCTTTAGGTTTTAAGCTGGCTTAAGAAGTGCTTTGCCCATTCGCATAGATTAAATGAAATTCTTAATGATAGTTGGTTATATTCACCAAGTTTTGCAATAATAGCTTGTTGTACAACAAGATTCACTGCATTTTATATGTTTTAGCTTAGAAGAGTACAATTAGATTATCATTTAGGGTCTTACGTAGCTTAAGGAGTCCTTTGGCTGTTCTCCTAGGTTAGTAGCTTAGAAGAGCACGATAAGGTTCTCATTTAGGATCTTAGATAGCTCAAAGAGCACTTTGCTCGTTCACCTAAGTTAGTCAGCTCATAGGAGCACGACCGGGTTATCATTTAAGGTCTTAGTTAGCTTAAGAAGTACTTTGCCCATTTGTCTAGGTTAGTCAACTTAAAGGAGTACAACTAAGTTATCATTTAGGGTCTTAGCTAGTTTAACGAGTACTTTCCCTGTTTACTTAGGTTAGTTAACTCAAAGGAGCACGACTAGGTTCTCATTTAGGGTCTTAATTAGCTCAAGGAGCGCTTTGCTCATTTACTTAGGTTAGTTAACTCATAAGAGCACGATCGAGTTCTCGTTTAGGGTCTTAGCCAGCTCAATGAGTATTTTATCTATTTCCCTAAGTTAGTTAACTTAAAGGAGTATGATTAGATTCTCCTTTAGGATTTTAGCTAGTTTAAGGAGTACTTTATCCAAGACTCAAACTTCAACTTGCGTGTAGACTTGCGCTGCTCCAACTTGGTCTGACTATTTTTTCCTTTTGTTTTATGTTATTGTATTTTGTTTTATTTACTTTTATTTTTTCCTTTTTTTTTCGTCTTCTTTAATGTTTGGTTATGTTGTAAAAAAAAAAAACCTAAGAAAAAAATTCGAAAAAAGAAAAAGAAAGGACAACCATAGGGAAGCTTTGTTTTTTTTCCTTTTCTTTGGTCACAAAAATAAAAATAAAAAAAATGTATAATAAAACAAAAATTTATCATTAAGAAAAATTATTTTCAAAAATAAGTAAAATTTAATTAACCCTTTTTTTTTTCAAAACTAGGACTTCTTTTAGAGTTTTCAAAAAATGAATAAAATACAAAAAAATTAGGACCCTTTTAGAATTTTTCTTTAAATAAAATCGAATTGACAAAAATGTAAACAGGGTTATTTTTTGAAATTAAAAGAGACCAACACACTAAAATTTTTTGAATGAAATATAGAAGTCTGATCCTGAATAGTAAGTATGTAGGCATTTATAAGTGATTACAAGACAACTTAAAATATGTAAAAATTTTATTTTTCCTGCTTTTGTAAATTTCATTTTAATCTCTTATTTTTACAAGTAGATGTAATTTTATTTATTTCTTTATTTGTGAATAAGCATTGCCATTAAAAGGGTATTTTAAAAAAAATTAAATTCAAAAATTAAAAGTAATACCTAATTAAAATTTAATAATGTAGCTCTTAAATCTAAAATCTTTAGTTTCAAAATCATTTTTTTTTCAAAAAATTGATTTTATCAAAGATTAAATAACTTAACTTTTTTCTCGACTCTAATTGGGTGGTGACTCCAAAATCTTTTTAAAATTAAAAAAAAAAATATTTTCCTTAATTCTTAGTTGATGATTTATACAAATGGGTATAGGGTTCAATATAAATCGGATTAAGAAAAATAATAAAAACCGAAAAAATCCAAACTTGACATACGTGCACATCTCAAGACTCATGCTCAATTCACATTACAAATTGCAATTGTCTTTATCAAGATCATGAAAGGATGTCATACATAACTCAAGATGATATGTATAATTAATCCTGTCGTTGCTCTCTAATTCCCTATCACTTGTTAATGGAGATTGATCACCTTTGGCTCCTGGTTTACAAATAGTTATAGTTCAAGTGATAAAGAGTCTACTCTTTTTAAACTGTGTCAACTTGCTAACCATTGTAAGTTCGAGATGTGGTTCTTAAGTTATAACTGTAGACTTTTGACCTCTGGTTTGCAAACAGTCATCGTCCGGGCTACAAAGAGTCTACCCTTTTTAAACCGTACTAATTTGCTGATTGTGACAAGTAATGATTTCATTGAAAGACTCTTCCTTGATTTTAGTTGAATGATGATAAATATGAATAAAAGAATTGGTTGATGAGTACTCTCACTGTAGAATATACAAATGAATGAAATGTAAATACAATGATGATATTGAGATATTCATTCCCTACAAGTTAGAAATCAGTGAACAGAAAAGGATTTAAGGTGATTGAGATTATTGTTACTTATCAGTTTAGAATTTATATTGGAAGAAGGATATTAATCTACAAAATTGTAAGATATGATGGAAATGAAATTTAAAAAGGAAAGTTACTGATGGTAGATTATGAGAAGTTTGTTAATATCTATAAAGAAAAGACTGAAGAAAATAAGATTATTTTGTGGATATTTGAATTTCATGATTAAGTTAATCAAGAATCAAACCTATGGTCGAAACTCTGTATTGTATATCGTAAATGAGGCCTTAAGAGTTAAAGGAGTGATTGTCAATTTCTAGAATAATATTAGATTGCAATGATATCAAGATAGGATTAGTACATAAATTGTATTCATAAAATTGGTAGAAACGTATGTATGCCAACTGTATATGAAAACGCTTGTTACGGTATCCGTCAATAGTATTTTGATATACAAAGTATTTGTGGATAGTATTATTAAAGTTGAGTGATCATAAGTAGTACATTGAAATGGAAGATATGTGATTTTTAGAGGAGAGAATACGTTTTCATTAAGCTCGTTATATTTAGAGAAGGTATTTTGGTGGATATTAAAAATATTGAATTGGTGATTAAAGGAAAATCCATTGAGGTAATCTAGTATAAGAAGAAGCTATGAAGCTACGAAGCTACGAAGCTACGATGTACTTCATATTAGCAATTGCAATAGGTAATCCAACGGGGACATGGAAAATATGAAATTGTTAAATTATTGTTATTGAGTCTCATGTTATGTTGATTTGATCAGTGTATTTCTGTTGTATCATGTTTTGTCAAGTAATTAATTCTTCTACTGTCTCTTTTGCTGAGTCTATCAGTTAAAATTCATATTCATTCTTCTCAAGTCGAGTTAAGTCAAGTCAAATTGAGTTGTTAACCATCTCATTTGAATCTGAGATGGAGAAGAGTCGAGATTTGCCAAATTTGCTTTTGTTGATCCTATGCTAAGCTGTATGAAGAACAAATGAGAAGCTATGACAGTAGTATAATCATTTTGAGTGAAAGATTTTAGATGAAAGGAAAGGTGATGATATGAAGTGAATTTAGAACCTCTAATGATCACAAATAAAACTTAAGAAACAATCAAACAAGGAATAAATAGAGAATAAACCAATAAGAAAATTTGTGAGGTCATAAAGCTAAGTCATAAGATAGTATAATACGACTAGAGGACTACGATGATGAAATAAGCCCTAGTTGATACTAAGGTAGGGAATGTAAAGAAAGGAAAATTAAGAGATCAAGCAAAGGTCCAAGTAGAAAAGAAGTAGAATGTTAATCAGAAAGCAATTTGAAAACTTAATCAGTAAACTACATAGAAGTTTCATTTGAAGATAGTTCAGTAGAATGGAAAATGAGTTTTAAGGTTATGAAGTAACCCCCCAAAATACTGGATAATCAGGTTTAGAAGTTCAAGAGTTAAGACACAGAATAGGTAAAAATACGACCGGATGAAGGTTTAAACTTAGAAAATAAAGTAGAACTTAATGTAATGAAGATAAAACATTGCTTGTGGTTTCTTTGATTTTTAAAGTAGTAATAATATATAAACTATCAATCTTAGTAAGTAAGCAATACATAGATATACAGTTGTTTCGAGGATGAAACTATTATAAGGGGGTTAGAAATGTAAACCCCATAACCAGTTACTCAGGGTTTCGATCGGCTGAAAAATCTGATCGAGTCTAAACTGTAAGTAAAGTTAAAAATATTAGTAAAATGATCCCATAAATTCGAATTTAAGAAAATAAGCAATAAAATAAAAGGATATAAAAATTCTAAATTGTAAGTATATAACTCGTTATTTATCAAAAATGCATAAAATGCATTTTGATAACTAACGAATCGCTAAAGATAAATTATATATATACTAAAAATCATAAAATAACCTAAATAATATTTAGAAATATTTATTTGTAATATATATGAATTTACATATAGGTAGAAATACGCGTAATTACTTAAACTATGTGAAATGTGCTAAAATAATAATAAATAATTAAATAAAATTCATAATTAATTAATGAAAAATAAAGAAAAATCAGGAAAAATCCAGAAATGAGGTGTGATAATCTGGAATTGAAGAAAAAAAATCAACCAATTAAAATGCAATGAATAGAAAGTGGAAAAAAGAAGAGATAAGGTAATTGTCTTATCTCATTAATGCACAATAATTTTCCTAATACTTTATAAATAGCAAGAAAATTTCAAAAGCTTATTTGGTCAATTTGGAGAGTGAGAAAAATAGAAAGGCAAAATTAAAAGTAAATTAAGGATTTAGAAAAAATCACCAAAAATCTATGCAGTTGAGGCTTCTAAGGAGAACCTAAACCCGACGAGCAGCTGGAAGTGGACGGCTACCACCAACACATGGTGGTGGTAGTGCCTAAGTGGGTCGATATACCCATGGCCACTAACGGTGGCCGAAGCCAGCCAAATTGGTGAGTTCGATTTTCAGCTGGATTTTGTGTAATTTTGTAAAAATAGTAAATATTCTTAGAAAATTATGAATTTTGTTATTTTAGATATTTTGTATGTAGTTTTTAGGAAAAATATTATTTTAATGAAAATATGTCCCGTGATATATGGTACTTAAGAAATTATGCAAAATCGAACATGTTTTGGTATAAAAATAAATGACCTTAGGAGTGTAGTTTTGAATCCAAAATTTTTGTGTAGACTACTTAGATGTTATAGAATAGTGCTCTGAAGATTATTTTGAAAATTTAATTTTCTAAATTTTTAGATAATTTTTAGGCCTTAAAATGAGGCATAAAATGGGTAATTTAAGGTTAATTAAGTAATTAAATAGTTAATTACTGATTTAGTGAATAATTATATATTTTATGATGTTAAAATCTGATAAAGTATGATACTTGTAGCATTTAAGGTGTTAGATATAATTATTAGGTTAATTATGTAGTAAATAAGTAATAGGGAAAAATAGTAAATTTTAAGTTAATTTTGTAAATTAGGGTAATTAGATATAAAATCTTATTTAGGATGAATTTAGATATTTTGAAATGATAATTGATGTTAGGAGATGGTAATTAGAGTGATAAAAATATCAAATGTGTATTATGTACATAATAAGTAATAGTACATAATATACAATTATTATAAATATAATAAATAAAAGATATTAGAATAAAAATTGATATTATGATAATAATAAAAATATACAATAAATTTGATAGGAAACTTAAATTAGGGTAATTATATGAAAAATATAAGATTTTCTCATAACGGGGGGTAAATTTGATAATTAAACTAGGATCTAGGTATACCGTACGGACTAGAACACTAGTTAGAGAAAAAAAATGATATTTATGATATCTAAAAATAATGCGATTAATTTCACATTATGGGTTGGAATGATTTCTTAAGGTGTACATATAAATCTTTGACAAAAAATTAAATTAAAAACTTAGTTTAGAAATCAATGCAAAACTAAAACAGAACTTAACACGATTTAAAAAGAATTGTAAAAGACTTAAGACCAAGATAATTAGGTATGTTGAACCCTAAACAAAAGATAACAATAAATAATAAGTGTTATAGGATAAAACCAACTTATAATAGTTATATGAAAAACTGAAACCACGTTTGTGTTATAGGGATGATTAGCGATGGCCTGAGCAAGTTGGACTTCAAGTGAGTGAACGAGAAGTTTAGGTAAGTTGTGATTAATATGATGCTGTATTTTAGAGACTTGAGATTATACTTGGTTGTGCTTGTTAGATAGTTAGTTGTGTGCATGTACTTAATTATGAGTGACGCTACGATTCTATTTGTTGTTCTAGCTTATATTGTATGATATATATGAAATTATTGATCACCTTAAACTGAGCCTAATCAAATATACGACCTGTAATCATAATCGGATCTACATGGCAATCCATTAGAGGAAACCTAAGATTTTTCGACCAAATACCGTCCCCTTTGAAAGGGATAGCAAGATTGCATAATAGTCTCTTCTTCATCCTTAGTCGAACTAAGTGACAAGAGAGGAGGTCGCGGCGATGGTAAAGTCAATGGTTCGAAGGTAGTCGCAGGAGGAGAGGTGTTTTCATTGCACAAGCTTGAGTTTGGTTGTGAACTATTACATTAACGGCAACTCTTCAACTCGGATTAGAATGGGCGTAATTTCTCTAATCTCACGAGGAGCCGGACAACGTCGTGCGATAACATTTGCTTGAACATGAATTGCACCTAATAACTTGATTGATAACCTTGTTATGTTTATGGTATAAGTTTAAATCCTCCATCCTAACTTACTGAGCTGTGGATGCTTACATCCCTATAGACGTCGTGTAGGTATTGGCTAAGAAGCAGCTTATAACTACTCTGAAGCTAGCAATTGTTGGATTTTGGGGAGTGAGAAAAAAATATTTGAAGAATAACCATATATTTTTAAGATCTAAGCTTTTATCTTAGAATTTTTCATTTTTGAATAATGTAATAATTAGGAAATATATTATGGTGAAACGTTGTAAACGCTAATTGTAATAACGGAATTATAGTGTATATATATATATTTTCTCACTTTCTTAGGTAAATAATTTATTTAAATTACAAACTGTTTACTTCAAAACGGGTTAGTAGTGAACGCCTTGTGTAGATTAAGTCTAGGATAATAATTGTAAGGCAATTTTTATTTTAGAATGGCTTACACGGTGGGGCTGTTATAATTCTATCGTTTCAAGGCGTGACACACATAATATGTACGTAACTCTTACACTCATATCCTTCACACCACAATTATTGTGTCAAGATATTATCTTAAATGATAGTAAAAGTATTAAATTCTTTTTAGATCTTATTTATCCCTAATCACTATAATATGTACGTAATTCTTACACTCATATCCTTCACACCGTAATTATTGTGTCAAGATATTATCTTAAATGATAGTAAAAGTATTAAATTCTTTTTAGATCTTATCTATCCCTAATCACAAATAGAGGTAAGCTAATACAAGATGATACTTTTTTGAGACTTTACTCAAATCCTATTGTATTGTTATGTTTGGTAAATACGAAATGGTTTAGAATGAAATAAATTAAAATGTAATGAAACGGTAAGCTCTTTCGTGTAGAATGAAATGAGTATATAGTAATATTTGTTAAAAATAACATGTTATAATTAAGTTGAAGGTTAATAAATAATTTTAATTAATGAAAACAGGATATAATTCCAGCTATAAAAAGTAGAATTGAATTTTTCCTTAAAGCCAAAATCACCAATTCCATCTTCTAAAAGCATTTGCAAACTAGAAAAAGCCAATGAAACCACAATTGCAATTCCATTTTAAGTCGCTCCTAAATTTCAAATCAAAACCTATCTTGTAATCTATAGGAACCATCCTGTGAGATAGCAGTTGACAAAAAAACCATCCAAATTGGACCAATCCATAAATAAAACCAATTTGGACCAAAATAGTAGCATTTTTTTTATCCCTCCAAAACTATTCGGATTGATCCCGCCAAATGGATTATGGTTTAATTAAGTACTCGATCCGAACTACACTTGATCCAAATCAAATTGCTTCCCTTAAAGTAAAACAATAAAAAATTTAATAATCTAAATGGCATATGTGTTTGTTTTTTTTAATTGAAACATTTATTATGGTAAAGTAAGAAGATAAAATATCATCTCTTCTCTTTTGTCGTAACATTCCTTTGGAAAAGCCTTGCATCTCCAAAGTATTCCATTACAATTTTAGGAATTTGCTTCTAGGAGGGGCAATTTAAAGTTTTGATTTAGTTAAATGAGAAGTTATTAATGCTGATAATATGATCTAAACAGTCTAAAGATTTTGTTGAGGACCTCCTTTCTCATTTTTTTTTTCCTTGTGAGCTTAAATCAACTATGAAATCTAATGTAGCATTTTAAAAACTTAATTGCTTAGCTAACAGATGCTGATATCAATAACATTTTACAATCTCTTTCTATTAAGTCAATTGGAGTTCATAATATAACGAGGTAGCTTCTACGAAAGGTTGAAAAATAATTGGAAGTTGGCATATGAAAAATTTTGGTTTAATTAATAATTCAAACCAAACTAAATTGTTATTAATGATTTTAAAAATTATTCTAATTCGAAGTGTACGATTTGGTTTGAGATGAAAAAACTTGAATCGTAAAATATGGTCACTCTTACCGAAAAGTTATATACATATGCATTTCAAACAAGTATAAACTTATATTTGTTAAAAGATTGTACTAAAATAAAGGAAATTATTCAATTATAAGTATTAATTTTATGTCCTAAACAAGTTTGCTTATTTTTTGAATTGCCCTTCCAAATCAAGTAAAAAATTTCAATTTGCTTTGTATTCGGAACTTTCCAAACCATATGGAAGAAAAAAAAAAACACATATTTCCATTTATTTAGTTTTGTTTGCAATTTAATTTAGCCCAGCTTTTCTTTACTTCTAGTATCGTATACACTACTTTATAAAAACAACTCTAACACTTGTATTTAGCATGAGAGAAGGAATACGAGAGGAATTATTTTGGGAGAAAAGAAATAGAAAGGAAAAATGATGAAAATATTTAATTTTTTTATCGTGTTTAGATAATGGAAGAAAGGAAATTGAAAGGAATTTTAATCATTGTTAAAAATAAAATTAAGTATAAAATAAAAATACTTATATACTCATAAAAAGTAATAAGAGAGAGAATAAAGAAAGGATAAAATTTAAATTTAAATAATTTTTCTAACTTTTCCTTTTTTTTTCTCTAATTTTGAGAGCAATAAAAATTGATAAGGTCTTTATTTGAATCATTATTTTCGCTTTTTTTTAAAAAAAAATTTTTCAAATATGGAGAAGTTTATTGAAAATCCTACCTTTCTCTGACTTTTAATTTCCTCCTAATTTTTTCCTTTAATACCAAAATCTGTTCTATTACCTTCCATACTCGGATCTTTCATCGACTCCTCGTCAATCTTTTCACCATCCCCAACGGATTAGGAGTTTTCTCACCACAAAACGCCGTCATTGCAAGAGCTGTGAAACGATCCACTGTCGAACGAGAGGTATCCATCTACCTCGTGGATCACGGTTGGGCCGTTGATTCTACTTACCAAACCTACCTCCATATATATAAAACGGAAATACACCAATTAAAAATTAGATAATTCCTCAACCTCCCCACATTTTTCAAATTTTTTACACTTTCATCCTCCTATAAAAACATCATCAAACATAAAGATGATGATCGACCACGTTATCGTAACTTTCGCTACTTCTTACAAGTATAGAAACAAACGTCTTTCACTCACTCCACTCACTGAGTCATACTCACTCATTAGCTTTGCTCACTCACTTACTCTCTAGTTGTTATCTCTGGCATCAGCGATAATTTCCGTTGAGTTATGGCGGAGCTGAAATCGTTCATTCCGGTCGATTCCGACTCTCACTTCCCTATCCAAAACCTTCCGTTTGGAGTTTTCAAGCCCGAACCGGAATCCAAACCTCGACCGGGTGTTGCGATTGGAGATTACGTTCTCGACCTCTCCGTCGTCGCTTCTTCAGGTCTTTTCGACGGTCCGATACTCAAACACTCCTGCGATTGCTTCCATGAGGTCTGTATTACGATTGATTTTGAAGTTTCGATTCGTGTTTTGTTGTGTTTTTGAGCTTTGTGATTGGTTTGATCGTTTTGTTAGTTACTGAATTGCTCATATTTGGAAATGGCGAGGAAGTTTCTTGATATTCTAGGGTTTTGATTCGGCATGTGAAGTTATATTTTTGAAATCTTCAATTTATATAACTCAATAATTTTGTTGAGTAGTGCTTGACTTTAAATCTTGAACATATATTTCACAAGGAGCGTAAATTACGTGTATTGTAAAAGTGCAAAAGCTTTTATGACTTTTCGTGGGAACTTCCTTTTTTTTTTTTTTTTTCCCGTGTCTTGACGAATGACAAATGTACTTGACACTTACTAGCAAAATCTCTCGTCACGGCGGAGGGGCTGGGTTTAAATTCCATTATGGACATTTCTTAGGACTTCTTCGTAGTGCTTTTCATCTGGAAATGACAGAAAGCAGAAGCTTGTCACTCTTTTGTTACTACTAATGATCACTAATACTATGTTTGGATTAGAGGAAATTACTACTAATGATCACCAGAAGGCAGCCATTATTATTGTCTTCTACAACTACTTACTAACATTTTGAAATTACTATTTTATATATATAATGGCCAATTGCTTGTACATTATAACTTGGGGAGGAAAGAATTGAACTTGGTCTATTGCATTGAGAGATTATGATTTACACCACCAGGCTAGTTGGGAGATTATGGTTTATACCATCAAGCTATGAAGGCTTGGCTATTATTATTATATTTGCCAACTAAAGAACTTTGGTTAGCACAAATCTTTGAGAAATTCTCATAAATTTCTTTGTGAAAGAGATATATAGAATAGCAATTTCATGGTGATGGATGGTAGCACTAGGTGGCGTGAATATACAATATGTAAAAAATGACTTCTTTTTTCTCCTTTTAATGTATATGTGAGCGCATCTAAAATTGTAAATGGCCCTATGCTAAAGTGATTGCTTTTATGAGGGTGATTGAGTGGCTATTGTTTTTGTTTCTTATTTTTTTCTTGTTTTAATTTTATTGGATGCATTCTTATTGGATTGTAATATTAACTATACCATGGATTGTCTTGAGTTGATGCACAGTGAAGTATTGCAAGCTGATAGTTTGATTGTACTCTGTTTTATCGGCAGCCTAATCTCAATAAGTTTTTGGCAATGAGGCGTCCTGCGTGGAAGGAAGCTCGCGCTACCTTACAAAAAATACTATCATGTAGGTTTTATTTTTCTTGATAGGATCTCATTGTTTAGATATGGAGACCAGTACATATAAAGTCCTCTATTTTTGTGCCAAAATCCAATCAAATTCTCTGTATATTTTAAGTGAATCATTTAAGGATGGCCCTATCTTTTTGCCAAAGTCCACTAAGTTCTATATATTCTGAGTATGTTATTTAAATCCTTTATATTTGCCTTGTTGTTCAATATAAAACATAGAGGACTTAAAATGACTCATCTAAAACATAGAGGATTCAGTTGAATTTGAGCATAGATAAAAGCTTGAATGATTCACTGCAATTGAAATTTTTAGCACCATCATTGAGGATTATTCCTTTAGACTTGTTAAGTTCTGATTTATTGAGATGATCTCTAATATGATTCTGAATCCTTTGACTAATGATAATGTAAGGTCAATGGAGGAGAAATTTTTGGAAAACAGCACGCAATATAGATCTTTTTTTCTACTCTGATTCAGTTTGTTTGTGTTGTGTCTATGCAGCAAATGAGCCGATTTTGCGTGATAATGAAGAGTTGAGGAAAAAATGTCTTGTTCTGATGGTATAGCATTCTGTTTAACAGCCATAAAGGTTTCATTAGATGAAGAAATTCAGCTTATTCATTTGATATACATGTTTGAATGACCAGAATAAGGTGGAAATGCTTGTTCCAATTGCCATCGGTGACTACACAGACTTCTTTTCATCAATGCATCATGCAAAGAATTGTGGCACCATATTTCGTGGGCCTCAGAACCCAATTCCTCAAAATTGGTATGCATGTTTGGTCATAGATTCAGGGATATTGAAACAATCATACCTACCCAGAGCTGATCATTTATGCAACATTGTTGTTCATTCAGGTTCCATCTTCCTATTGCATATCATGGACGGGCATCTTCCATTGTTATCTCTGGGACAGACATCATCAGACCAAGGTGATTGAGATAATATGTGTTGAATATTTATGTAGACTGTTTACCAGTTGGCATGTTATGAAGAAGAGAATAATTTGGTTGCAGGAATGCACTATAACAAGTAATGCATTCAATTCCTCAGAATCTTGCTGGATATATTATAATAAGTCATGGATAGTTCTTTTGTTCTCTGGATCTTATTCTTCTAACCAACCAGGAAGCACAACTGATTTGTTAAGATCTGCTGTTCCAAAACCCAAGACTTGGTGTCTATACTTAGTTTAGATTCTTTTACTTGATGGGTTATCGGTTGAAAAACTATATATCCATGTTCCACTTCAATTATATTTTACTGACAGGACCATGCTTCGCAAAACAACTTGTTAATATATTGCTCAACCTTGAATTTACTTCTTATTTTTATATTCATGTTTAAAGTTGAACTTGAACCAAGGTGAATACCAGAGATAGAAGGATACAGCTTTTTAGGTTTTCTCTTTTGTTTATTGTACATTGATGTACTCATTCTCATGTTGCTCCTTAGAGTAAATTTCATTTATTTTATTGTATTTCTATGTAGAGGTCAAGGATATCCAAGTGGCAACTCTCCACCTTACTTTGGGCCTTCTTTGAAGCTCGACTTTGAGCTGGAAATGGTAGCTTCTTGTTTCACATATTCCTTCAATGGTGCTTTGTCTAGGGAAATCTGAATGGAAATAAGGAGCTGAATGCTTGCTTTTTAACCATATGCAATGTGTGTACTCAAATCTAATAGACATTGTCCTGATTGATTATAGTTCCATTTCGTAGGCTTCTGTAGTTGGTCCTGGAAATGAATTAGGAAAGCCTATTAATGTTGATGATGCAGCTGACCACATCTTTGGCTTGGTGCTGATGAATGACTGGAGTGGTATGTACAGCTTTTCCCTACTTCTATCTTAATATTTTAGGTGAAGTACTAAAGATAAACCTGCACTGCAGCTAGAGATATTCAAGCATGGGAATATGTGCCACTTGGCCCTTTCCTGGGAAAGAGTTTCGGTACAAGTTCCAATCTTTTCTTTGGGTTAAGTAAATTGTTGATGCAAAATTACAGCTGTTAAATGTTTGCTGTAGCTGAAACCTGCTTCTACAATTGCTGTGGCTTTTAAATAGTTTGTCGATAATGTTGTCGATATCGCCTTTGTTTTGCCTTGTACAGCTACCACAATATCTCCTTGGATTGTGACAATGGAAGCTCTTGAACCTTTTGCTTGTGATGCTCCCAAGCAGGTAGCATTAATCACATGATTTTACATTGAATGCTCTCCTTTGTATTCTTTCTTATGTGATTGCAATGCAACTGCAGGATCCCAAGCCACTGCCTTATTTAGCTGAGAAAGTCTCCAAAAATTACGATATATCTCTGGAGGTAAACTGTTGTACTCTTCATAGAGTAGCCTATGTTATATCTGTGGTATGGTCTATCTTGTTGTTTCATTAATCTTTTTTGGTATTGATGGAAATAAAAGATTAGACAGTGCTTAGAAAGGTCATTTTTTCTTTTTTTAAATTTTGAATTATATATTGGGATAATAGTAAAATTAGCTTCTGGCTACAGGTTCAAGTCAGACCTGCTGGACAGAAAGAACCATGCATTGTCACAAGGAGTAACTTCAAAAATTTGTCAGTTTCTGTCCTTTTATATTATTTGAGCTTGTATATCGAGGAGCCTTTAACTTGTCACTAGCACCTGTTAGCTATAATTAGGGTTGTTTTTGTTTCCATTTTTGGCTATCAAATTCGGTTAGACCTTCCAGAAAATTGTTGAGATACATTTTTTTCAGTTAAGCATTGAAATTTGCCACAAAGCTTTACAACAATTGCTTACATGGACCGAAATCCATGATACTGGCATCCCAAAAATCTTACGAACCAAAAAAAGTAAGGTAATTCTATCAAAGGAACTACATCACATTAGATTTGCTGCGATTTGGCACAGGAATTTTGTAAAGGTCATAAGGATCTGTAAGTTTCATCTTTTTTTGATCTTCCTCTTATCAGTAAACATTTTGAGGGGCTGTAGACACCTAAAAGATTGATGAGACATATAATTTTACAAACCCTCAAATATAAACCAAACCGTAATATAATATCACTGGATGGAACTGGTAAACCTTAATATAAACCTGTCAAGTTGGCTTGATGGTAATGAGATACGAGACTATTGGAGAAGAAATTGCCCTCTAATTTTGGTGATTAGGGCCAGATAATATGGTGTATGTTTCAGTCAGTAATGATAATTTCTAACTTGCTAGCTGACTGATTATCCTGTTGAGAGGGCATTTCAATTATATGTAAATGCTTGGAATAGTGAAATTGACAACAAAGTTATGGAAGGAGATCGAACTTGATCTTACATTTAATAAAGAATCCATCTGCAGATGCCGTTAAAAATGCAAATTCTACTTGTATTTCTGTCATATTGAAATTCTCTTTTTAGCGACATTTTGTTCGATAATTGAGTGACTGTAATAGAATATACTTTGTGGACTTACTTCTGCACTAGTCAGTTGAAAGACATTGGCTGCTAATGAGATGATTGACATGCATAGAGTTTTCAAGCTTTAACTTTGCACGTCAAGAAAAGAGAGAAGTTTCCCTATTTCCAGGGTATATGCATGCCAGATTCCTTTAAACATATATATTGCTTTTCAATCTCTTCAGTTTGTGACAGGTATTGGACATTGACTCAACAACTTGCTCATCATACAATCAATGGCTGTAACATGAGAACTGGCGATCTCCTTGGCACAGGAACAATCAGCGGACCGGTATGGGGTTTTATTTGTTTATAATGTGTTTCCTTAGCAAGCCCTGTTGCATAGTTTCCTATTATCTTTATATTTTATATCTAAACTAGATGACATAATACTAGTCGACTAAAATCTATTTACCGATGGAACAGGAGCCAGATTCTCTTGGATGCTTGCTAGAACTTACAACGAATGGACAGAACCCTCTGTCACTAAATGGGGTTACCAGAAAGTTCCTGGAAGATGGGGATGAAGTAATCTTCTGTGGTTATTGCAAGGTAGGGCATCTTTTCTTTCATATTCCCCCAGGAGACTCTTGCTTGAGGTAAAACTTAAAAGGGAGTATTTCTTTTTTAATATATACACACTAAATATCCTAAGGCCTAGGCCTTGGGAGGGAAACAAAACTTCAACCCCTGTTCTTGCAGGCTGTTAATTTGGGTAAGAAGTAAATTGGTGCTTTGAACTGAAATTATTCAGTGAAACTAGGCATATGCCTGAATCTGTACTACGTACAACTAACTACATATGGTAACGTTTATAAAAGGGCATTTGCTAGCTGCAATTGTTCCCTCATTGCTGCGTTCAAATCTTTTTGGCAATCAGGTTCTGTTCCTAGCGGTCATTTTGAGAAACTGTTGTTATCATTCAGTTAAAAAATCATAGGAGTCCAATCAACAGCTCATGATATTGTTACTATTTGCAGGGAAATAGGTACGCCGTTGGATTTGGTACATGCTCCGGTAAAGTGCTTCCCTCACTACCCTAGGTCTCCAGCGCAAGGCTATCGTTTATGTCGGGGAGCAGTGAGGCTTGAGAAACCTTCCAGTTGATGCAAAATATAGTGATTTCTTCTTGTACATCCCTGACTTTTATCCCTTGACAAGGGGTAATTTCAGATGGAACTGAGCATGATGTGGTCCCAAAATTCTGTTGGAACTCCTCATGGCGCAAATAAAGATTAATAATCAAGCCTTGTGTAAGATACTTGTGCTTTCCAGTATGCATGTTGATGGTCATACTCACGCGTATGAGAAGGTTACGAATTTGCAGGGACTAAGGTGGTTCCAATCTTCATTGCAAATCGAAGTTGCTTTGCAGGATCCTAGTTGGCAATAATAGGATTTGTTAAGGAGTACAAGGAACTTGTTAAGAAAATGTATTTTATTTCTTAAAGTCGATTAAATCATAAATGATATATCCTTACTAATCGAGTTAAGTTTATAATTTTGAGTTCGAATTTGACTTGAAGTGAGATATAATAAGTTCAAATTTGATTCGTATATACTTATTTTGACTTGATAAGCATTAAAAAAATATTCGAATTTGACTTGAAGTGAGACATAATAAGTTTAAATTCGACTCGTATAAACTTATTTCAACTTGATGAGCATAAAAAAAAATATTACTAATTTAATTAAAATGGTATTAATATCTAAACCTAATTTAATCTAAATTAACTCTAGTTTGATTAGATTTGTGTTTATTCGAACTTAAGCTCACTAACTTAGAGTAACTTTAACTTAAATGGTTTGTACATTTATACCTTTATTGGTTATTAACAAGTTTAATTGAAATGATATAAAAATCATTTTCAACATATGGATATACAGTTTTGTACTTTGATTCTTAATGTTACTCTTCACATGCATCTAACTACTGCTTTGGAAGTACATCAATAGTTATCGAAGGACTTTGCTAAATGCCTCCATATCCATCATCAACTTCCACTATGAAAGGAAAAGTCGGTAGAAATCCCATGGTGTCGAGTCTTTTCGTCAATAAAGTGAAAGGCACGTGGGACCCTTTACTAACGGACTATGTTTCCTCACGCTTTCGAAAGATCCAAAAGTGCATTCGAGAAGCATTGATTTGAAACAAACCTTCTCCATCAACCACATCCTTTACCAAGCAAAATCCAAAAACCTCACTTCTCCGGTGATCATCACGAAGCCATGAAACCTGCCCACAGGAGTCCCGAATCCGCTGCTTCCGCCATCCAAGCTGCGTTCCGTGCCCACCGAATCCGCACCCTCTACAACACAATATCTGCTGCCAATTCAGATGCTGATCGCCTCCAACGACTCATCCAGTGGCAGGAAACGGTCGATGCCATACGCTTCGACCCCCGGGAAAGGCTAAAGATGAATGAATCATTGATGGCTCTGCTGTTGAGGCTGGATACGGTACCCGGGTTCGATCCTACGGTGAGGGAGGCCAGAAGGAACGTAAGCCGGAGGATTGTGGGGTTGCAGGAGATAGTTGATGCTATTTGCGAGACTAAGGTGGGGTGTGAAGTATATGATTGGGATAGAGATTGGTGTGAAGTGGTTGGGAATATGGAAGAAGAGGTGTGTAGAGAGAGAGGAGGTGAGTATATGGAGAGGTTTTGTGATCAGTATTTAGGGTTTCGGTGTCTTCACAGGTTTCTGTCTGCATGAGACATAACGTAGGAATAACAATCTTCTGTTATAGGGGTTCTTGCTTTTGATTTATATTAACTCGACTTGATTTATGTTCTTGGAGATCTTTGTCAAGTATTTATCTGTTCTAATTGTATCTTGAAATTGACGAAAATGTAGATAAATGGCAATCATTCAAAGCGCAAAGGGAGTATAATTTTTACTCTATGTTTAGTGGAACTTATAGGATGCATCGGTGTTTAGTTTGACCCAATCTGGTTGTGGTGGTCTTCATGTAATGCTAATAGTTTCAATCTTTTTTATTTTGCTTTTTTTTTTTTTTATTTTCTTTTTTTATAGACAGTTGATGCCCAGAGTTCCTTGGCTGCTCTATTAGCTTCCTTCCATAGATAACTTAAGTCAGAGGAAGGTTGCACATGGCGAAACACAATATTATTTCTGTCATTCCAACATAACCAAAGGAAGAAGGCTAAATCGATACCCTTTGGCGGTTTCGTTAGGTAGGTAACCGATGTTTGAGAGACAAGGTGTAGCTTTAGCCATTCATTTAAATTAGCATTGTCTGCAAAACAAAAAAAAACATTTGAATGCAGTATATTTTGTACTGGCGGGCATGTTATTAGTGCATGTTTCTATGGTTTTGATGCTAGTAAGACATATGGGGCAGAGTTGTAGTAGAGAGTACGTTTTTGTACGGACATGGGGCGTAGATAAACAAACATGCCAAAGAAACGTGTGTTTTAAATGGTAAGGGAAGTCGCCATATCTAAGTGATGTTGGTAACAGGTTCATTGCTGGAATGATTATTACAAGAATAGATAGGCTTGATGCAGGTTGAAAGCTATTTTATTTTTAGCTCCCAGTTTGACGTCATCTTTATCTTGTATAAGAGCACATGGGCGAAGATTTTCATATAAAATATTTGATAATTCAAATCCTATGATATTGTCCTTCTACTCGCCATGATTTTTCTAACCATAGCTATAGTTAGTGCTTCTTTGTGTTTATCGATTGGCCTTTGAATTAGTGATCTCATTGTTTTTTGATTCGACCAACTGTCATATCAGAAATTTGTGTTTTCTCCGTTTCAAAGTTGGGTTTTATAGGTTCTGTGAACCATGCACCAGGCTTCTCCACAAAGGAGAAGAGGATGGGGCATCTAGCAATTCATTCCCTCTAATATAATCGCCGTATTTGCATTGACAAAGCTTACTCCAAAGAGAGTTATTTTGGAAGAAAGCCCACTCTCTTTTCATTTCTAGAGCTTTGTTGCATAGATGTAGGTTCAGGAAGCTTAAGCCACCTTGGTCCTTTGGTCTACATATTTGAGACCATGCTACCAAGTTTCTTTTACTCAAGTTATGTACCCCATTCCAAAAAAACTTCCTAGTTGCAGAGTCAATGATATCAATCGTTTTGGAAGGGAGTTTGACGGCTTCGCATGTAAAAAACGCTTCGTCCTGCAAAACTAAGATGTCTACTTTTCCAGCCCATTAGTTTGTGTTGCATTTTTGTTAAACAATTTTTTGAAGTCCTCATTCTTTGGTTGTAGCCCTTTATTTAGATTGATTCCTAGATACTTGCCAATCCCTTGTAGATGTTCAAGGTCGAAGGTATAAGTCATGTCCTTTTATGAGCTTCTCACTTACATTTTTTGAGAAGCAAATGGATAATTTGACTCTATTCCTCCTTAGTGCTAACCATGATTCAAACATGTTGAACGTGCGTAGGATGGTATTGGCTGATTCTATGTTAGCGTCAACCATTAAGATAATGCCATTAGCGAAAAATAGATGGGAAATGGAGAAAGTTGTTTTGCGAAAGCGAAGGGGTTCCACTGCTTGTTCTGGACATTGTATCCAATGAGACGACTAAGGATTTCTAAGCTTTTTATGAAAAGATAAGAAGAGATTGGATCGCCTTGATGCAATCCACACAACGGATGAAAGACATCTAACATATAGCCATTTAGAATGACTTAAGTGGACGTGCAGGAGATGCAGGATGCTATTAAGTGTATCCACTGTCTAGGAAAATTTAAGGCCTAAAGGGCAAAGGTTACAAAGTCCCATTCTATTTTCATCGAATACTTTTTCAATATCTATTTTTGTCATCATATAGCCCGTTTTCTCCTTTTTAGTACGAATACTATGATGGAGCTCTTGTGTTAGGAGAATGTTATCCGGAGTCGATCTTTTTGGTATAAAGCTTGATGATCTTGGGCGAATTAGGTTTGGGAGAACTTGGTAATTATTTTGTGCATTGTAGTGCATAGGCTAATTTGTCTAAAGTGGTGGATTTGATTTGCTCCAAAGATTTTGGGGATAAAGGACAAACTAATGTTTCATTAAGCTTATGAGGGATTGTCCAATCTTTGAAGACTATGGTAATAAGGTCTACTATAGAGCGTCCTATGGTAGTCCAATAATGTTTGAAAAAAATTGAATGAAAAACATCCTTTCCTAGTGACTTACATGAGCTTGTCGATCTTAGCACATCATAAATATCTTGGCTAACAATTGGTTTAGTTAGCTCAATCTATTGTGTCAAATTTATACCTCTATATAGGTGTAAAGGAATAGGACTCTACCTGTCTACCTTAGTTTTAGCACTAGTATATTAGTTCATGAAATATTTTTAGATGTGATGCTCTTTGTTGATGTTCATACGTCCAATTTCCAACAAAAACTTAAAGACACCTTATTGGATTTTTTTATCGTCTTGCTAGTACTAAGGCTTAGTAATATTTGGTGTTCTAATCACCATCTCTTGTCCTTTTTACCTTAAATTTCCATTTCCATAAATAATCCTCTTAGGTAAGGACTTCATTGAGTTGTGTTTTTAGTTCCTTTTCTATAGGTAGATGTTGTGCACATGGGTGCCTAGTAATGGTTTTTCAAGGTGGGTTAATCTTTTAATGATTTCTCTTTTGCATGTACCTAGATGGCCAAACATATGGGCACTCTACCTTTTTGGCTTATTATTGTAGTTTAGGGAGGGCATGTAATACCTAGTTATCTTTTTGTGACCAAACTATAGCAATTAGTTTGTGAAATATTAGATGAGCTAACCATATTGGTTGAAATCTAAATGCTTGATTTGAGAAAAAAAAGTTTGAGTTGGTGGATAGGTTTGTAGTAACAAAGGATTATGGTCTGACACTCACTTTCCTAAATGTTGCATAGTGTCATGAGGGTAAAAGAATTTCCATGCTAAACTTGCCCATCCCTTGTCGATCCTAGTTTATACTAGTGTCAAAATGTGTTGTCTATTGGATTAAGTGTGTCTAAGGCCTATGAAGCTTAAATCTAGTAAACCACAATTCGACATATGAGCATGGTATGGTAAGCTTTCCTTAGAAGGCTTTCTTCCCCACTTATCTTTTGAGTCTATAATATCATTACAATAACTTAGAATACACCAAGGTTAATTTTGTATAGAAAAGTGGTAAATCCTTAGTTTTTCCCATAGCTTATTTCGTATAGCAGGCTTATTATGCACATATAACCTGGACTAAGATATGAATTTCATATAATGATTGGTGGATGAGCAGCCATCGAGTCTTCTTTCCACATCAAAATAAACTTCCCATAGATCCTTTAACCTTAGAGTACACTAAATTGTCAAAAGGCTATTGGTAGGTTAACTCATAGGTAGCAAGAGCTTCCATTTTCATTTCCAACAGCAACAACATTTTTGATTGGATATCATTTACCATCTCTTTTATCGCATTGACCTTTTTGAGTGAGTTTACTCCACTAATATTCCACTATAGTATCTTAATTGGTTGGGTTGAGATGGGAAGTAGCTCAGTATCCATTATAGTGGCTGCTACTTGGTACCCCGATGTTTGGGGTGCTAGTTGAAGCATTCTCTTTGATTCCACATGGAATTTTGTAGGTTGGTGATCGTAAGTCATCAATGTAATTGTCTCATCATTGTTGTAGTAAACTTATGGGAGAGTATATCTCTTTCTCATGAGGATTGTTATAAGAATTGTTGTTGGGAGTGGCTTAAAGTTTAGCTTTTAGAATAGCAAATGTATCATCGTAACCCAAGTCATTTCCCATTGATTTAAGATGATATTTGGGTGTATCATGTTGTTTAGCATGGTCATTGGAATTATGAGCTAATATTCCCTTATTGTTCATAGATAAGCTCTATTCCTAAATATCACTTGACCATTGATTGATGTTACAAAGATTCTAATGTGTGGGACTTGTTTGATTGGTATTATAATCTCATTAACAAAGGTCAACTGGTACATCTCCATCAGTGTTTTTGTCCATCCATCCTATTAAGGCACATATAGAAGCCGCATTCTTAGCAAGAGCTATAGTAAGTTCGAGTCCCTATGAAGGATTTTCAAGGAGATGTATACATTTACCCTTTTATCTATACTTTTGCTTTTGCTTTGCCAATTTCTTGAGTAAATTAGGTTTCTTTGCAGGTTGTGTTTGATTCTCTAGTGGAAGGGATCAATAAGCCTTAAAAGCCATTGGGGGGCCAAGATTCTTAAGTTATTGTGGAGACTGTAATGATTCCTGTATTATTTCATTAACTTGATTGGATTGATATCTAATTGGGTAGAAATCATCTTTAGTTGTGTTAGGATGGGGAACAATGGTGGTATCATTTGGGGAAATTAATTCTTGCACAGTGGTTTCGAGATAGGGGTTTGGGTTTGTAATTGCATGTTCGACTATATTGTTCTTCGAAGTTTTCTATAGTGTGGAGTTTGTGTGTGTAATGAATTTGAATTGGTTGGGTTAAGTCATTGGATTGGCCTTTAGTCATTATTAGCATTTCTTCTAATGACAAGACCAGTTTCTATTTGTTTCTTTAATGGAGTTTCGATGGATAAAGTTGGGGGTGTTGATGCTTCACTGTTTACATTTAATGTTTTCTCTATTAATGATTGCAGATCTTCCTCCTCTAAGCAAAGATCATCATTTGTTGTACATTGTAGGCTAATGCATTTAATGTCGTTTCCTTACCTTAGTTAGACATTGTACAATGTTGTTGGAGATGGCGAATTCATCTGTACAAGAAATAGAGATTTGTTAGGCCCTCATTTGAATATTTAACCTTAAATCATCCAAAATTATGGTATATATTAGTGGTTTAGATAACTTTACTTGAACATGCAGTCTAGCAAAGTGTCCTCTTTCTGTGTTAAGAGTATACGCATCAAAATATAAGACAAAGCTAATTGCGTCTCCTATTTTCTTTAAGGCTAGGGAGGAGTGGTATTTTAGTATGAGTTTTGGGATACATATCTATACAACTATAGCATTGAATGTTGCTTAAGAGGCTTGGAAATTTGGTTCCCCTCGTTGGATGGCCAAAAAGTGGCCAAAGATGACCCATGGTCCATTTTTAATGATAAATTAGATGTCTATAGGATCACTAAATGTTACATTGTAATATTCGGAACTTAGGCTAATAAGGTTGAAGATGTTGGTGGTTTTCTAATGAGATTTGAGTTTAATGTATAAGGTTTGGTATTTTAAATTTGATTCGTATAATTTGATAATTAATGAGTTTGTCCATAACTTAGAGCAATATTTTCTTTTCATCATTTGTGAATTTTACTAATTGGATACCATTCATGTTTTGTGCATTCCCTTCTACATCTTCATTTATGTTTTCATAATTTAAGCTCATGTTATCTTATGGATTTGGCACGATGTCTTAGTCCTCTTCCATGTCTATCTTAGGGTCATGTAAGTTGAAGCTTTGTGCATAAACATTTGGTATTATAGTTGTTGTAATATCTTGATATTTTTTTCCTTAGAAGTTTTGGTTTTGAGTGTAATTTAGGTTCATTTACTAGCAGTTTATTGTGCTCCAGATACTGGGGGATCTACGGGCGACTGTGCATCCACTAATTAGGATAGGAGTAGAGGTGGATATCAATGTGTTCATGAAGTTCATTTTGTTTTAGTGTACGTTTTTTCTTATTTAACAGTATAGAAAGCATAATAACAAGGAGAGGTTGTGATAGAAAATGAAGAGAGGGTAGGTTCATGTTTTTCAAATCTAACAAGATTCATTTTTCATTTCTATGTGTAAATAGAAATAATGTTTTTATCCCCTTTATTTGATTACTACTTTACAATAAAGAAATGAAGAGAAACAAAGAGTGTTTGATATTCTTCTTCTTCTTCTTATTATTATTTTTCAATGAACATTGTTACAAGGGATGCTTTTGTAGTTTCAATCTCATTTTAATTTCATTTCTACAAATTTCTTTCCAATTGAAAGAGAAAAGAAATTGATTTTAAGCTATAAATGTTTTAATTTATTTCATTCCATTTCCACCATAGTAGGATGTAATATACTTGTCGTTTCTTAGTTCTTGCCAGTAATTGATTAAAGTCTGCACGTGCTGAGCCTGCAAAATAGTGCACAATGAGGGGATACTGGGGGTTGTCCGGCGTAGCCACTCTAATACTTAAGTCAGCAATAGGCTTTTGATGGGATAGAATACTTAGCATGTAGGCTTAGAATGCAAAGTTTTTTAGAGGGAGTTACCGTTAAGTAGATGTCTGGTATTTATAGTGGAGTGGAGCCGGGTATGGGAGATCAGTTGGTGAGAGAGATTTTCTTCCGCAAGTGTGTGAGAGTGGAGCTATCGTATCGGACGTGTCCTTAATATTTAGGATATGGCTGTTTTATCCTTATCTTATAGTTTATGGTTGTTACAGTTCTTTACAGGCTTAGGCCATTATGGGCTAGGCCCGAGGCCTTCGGAGGTGAGCCTAGGGAAGTAAGGCTTAACGGATTTGATCGAGCCTGAGAGGTCCCTACTCAAAGTACCCTGTCAACATTTGCCGCCCCCTTCCCCGCAGTCTCATTGCTGAGGAAGAGGCAAGGAGAAGGAATGCATGGGCCGCTCAAGCATGATCAATCCGACTCTGGGAAGTTCGATCCGATGCCATGATGCCAATGTGATGAGGTTGTAGATTCGAAGTGATGGATGATTCGAGGTGAGAAGGCTCGAAGTGGTGAGTCATCCTAGGCAGTAGTCTACCGGCCTGAAAGTGTTCGAAGCTAGGTGGGCAGGGGTATTAAGGTGCTTTAATGCTACGGACTGGTCTGCTTGAATGGGGTCTGATAAGGATCGAGCGGACGTAGGTGTATCATGTCTTCGTACCATTGACCAGGTGCATATCAAATGGGCCTTGAAGAAGCTTCCTGTTGAAGGGACTTTCAAAATGCAACTTTTGCTCGCTTGTATTCTATGCATTAAATGTGATGTGACAGGTGTCGTATTGCAGTAAACTAGCATGTAGCTATATGCTTTTTGCCCTTTTAAAGGTGGCCGTCCAATCGAGATGCTTTCCACATATCTACTAGAAAGCATTCCAAGGGATTCGTGTTTATACGTATCCCCATAACTGCCTGTACGGCTTCCTAGGTAGTTTTCCTATAAATAAGAGGATTGCAAAGAGTGACCGCTTTTCTGCAATCTTTTCGCTCAGTTGTTATGTTCAAACTCTCAAAACTTCTTCAGAAGTTTCAATTTTTCTTTTCAAAAATCATAATCATGTCTACTAATAGGGGTGGAGCTAAATCTTCTTCATTAGAACTTACCTCCAATTCAGATTCTACAAGAAGTGATCCTCCTCGAGCACAGGAGGGTGAAGTGTCATCACTAGCACAACTCAACCCTCCTATGAAGATGGCCATGGAAGAGTTAGATAGGGCCAGAATCATTAATACCATCCCCAGAGATGTGTACGCGGATATTCCCTTGTCCTCCACTAAGGATTTATTCAATGCTCTTAGTACGGGGAAGGGGCTTGACGGCTGTATACATAAAAGTAAGAATTCTGCCCCCAGTTGGTTCATTAGCAACTTCTTCATGGGGGCGATACTCGGGTAGCATATTAGGTTGCTACGTAAGGATGAACGAATGGCCCTGCTATCAGGGATGCGCTTCGTGGTTTTCAAGAATTGCTTAAAGTTTGGGCAATCCCTCCTCCCAAGTGATTTTGAGAGGGAGTTTTTCAACTACCACCGCTGTAGCCCGTCACAAATCCCTCCGAATGAGTAGAGGGTGTTGAAGGCATTCCAAGCGCTCTGAGATTACCTGGTGATAAGGGCTACTCCCAAGCTCTTTTGCTACTTCTACATGTGGAAGAGCGTTTAGGGGTAACCTTACCTCCAGCCGCACTTGGGAAAGAAATTGTTATGTAGCCTTATTGATTCGATCAAAGGTTGTCAGAATGAATATGTAATGGTAGAGCTGCTTGAAGAGGTCGCCTTTTGGACTTGGTGGACTGGAATAGTCCGTAATGAAAGTGAGAAGAGGCTCGGGCCGAGCGATGCCAAGGCCGTCTAAGAGATCTTGGCCTTCATGGAGTTGAGAGGTAGTCAGGAGATTAACGCTACGAAGATCGTAGAAAGGTATTTCCGACGCCCGATCTTCGAGCTCTTCCCCAGCATGAAGAAAGCTGTAGCAGAGAAATGGGTTGAAGGTACTAGTTCATTCCTACGTACTCGTTTGTTGTGCTAGTGTCGGGATGCTTCATCTAACACCTATGGGATGGGTGGACTTCCTTGGTCGTGTTAGTCATAGCGGTGTTTTGCAAATGATTGTGGTAGTTTCCTTTGATTTGTCCTTATTTTCTTTTTCTAACCTTTAGATTAGTCCTTTTATAAACAAGAGCTTAGCTTCGAGGGTACCTTGTCCATCTATGGACAATTTGATGAGTCAACACCAGGCGTGATCAAAGGTAAGTCAGTTGACAGGGAAGGCAACAAAGCCGAAGTCGAGGCTTGGAGAGACCAGCAAGCCATCGTCGAAGTTGGTGCCTCAAGGGATTCCCCTTGTCATCCAGGATGAGTCGACGGTCGTGGTGCCTTTAAGCATGGCTTTACCCATTCTTGTTATCCACTCATCATGGGTGACAAAGGCTTAAAAACGGAGGGGTCTGACGTACAGGTGCTTTCTCCTCCGAGGGCAACTAAAGGAGGAACCAGGGAGATAGTTGCCCCACTTATAACCCTGGGCGAGAAGCGTAAGGCTCCTGAGATACTCGGAGAGCTAGGTCCAGGGATGAAGAGGCAGAAGCCCTTGACAAGGGAACCTTTGGCTAAGGGAAAGTGGAATGAGTGGCCCCTAGCTCATCCCTTCTAGAGCGTAGATAACGTTAGGGACGAGTTTTTATACGTCTTCAACAACTTCTGAAAGATAAGGCTGGGGTCAAACTTACACTTCCATGGATGAGGCACTGAAGAGGGGGGGAGGGGGGGGGGGGTGGGCAAAATGGAGATGAAGAAGGCTTGGGGGAAGATCCTGTAGCCGAAATGGGAGGTCCATGCTAGCAACCTGACGTTGTGGCACCGAACCCTCAATTACCAGGCTTTAATGGGGTCTTACACCACTAGTGATTGGGCTGTACTAGAAAGGATCTCCCAAGAGGGTACGGGTGACCCCATACAAATTGTAAGCCACTTGAGTACCCTAATGCAACAGGTAGGTCTTTTATGCTATTGTGGTGTTGTATTTTAGCCTCTTGTACTAACTTGTTGGGTTCTATTTTCATGTTGTAGTACCACAACCACGTGTTCCTTAAGCTGAGTAAGTCACATGCTACTTGAAAAGAGGTAACTAAATTGTGGGAGGAGTTGCATTAGTAGAAGAAGTGCTTGTTAGAGGCGGAAACTTCTAACAAGAGGTACTTGAGATAATTTGCTTAAGCTAATAAGCATCTCTATTGCTCTATTGTGCAGGTGGTAGGGCTTCAGGCGAGGCTCAAGCATGCGGAATAGGAAAGGGGCAAAGTAGAGAGGGATGCTTGGAAGGTCACGGAACTGAAGGCTCCTCTGGAGAATAAGCAGAAGATGAAGGCTTGTCTCTCGCAAAAACTGGAAGAGGAAGGCATAGCTAGGGCTCGAATTGAAAAAGAAAATGTCGAGTTGAAGGCTTCCATGGCCAGGCTGAAAACCAAGTTAGCGATGAAGGCATCCGAGTGTAAAGGCATTAAGGCCACATCACCCAAGTTGGCTGGCTTGAAGACCACTCTAGAGCAACAAGTCGTGGAGCTGTAGGGTAGGGTTTTAGAGATAGAAGAGGTCATCTCTAAGATGGAGAGCGGAGTGGTCCTCAACGATGCTACCGCAAGGAAGGCAATCATCGACTACAAGACCACCGAGGAGTGGCTAAAGGAGCTGGAGGACCTGTCTACTGATTCCGCCTACTTTACCAATAGAGAAATCCTCTCCTATTATCCAGATTTAGACCTAAGCTTCCTTGATTTTCTAGACTCCCCCAAATTCTATGAGAAGAGGGAAGCCCTAGTATAGGGGGAGTCTGCTTAGGCAGCCGTAAAAAATGCAGGTACGTCCTTTGGTGCCGAGGTAGGGTAGGGCAGGGCATGTCGCTTCTACATCCGTCCTTGCCTTGGAAACTCTACAGGAGGATGCCTCAGAAGCTATCCCTGGGGAAGATCTACCCATGGGGGGTCCTACCGCTCTTGATTCGCATGTCTCGCTCTCCCCTACGGCTCAAGGCTTGCTGGCTGAAGTGCTTGCAGATCAACGCTCAGAATAGATTAATGTCTTGGATTTTTCAAAGTAACCTAAGCTAGCTGATCTCAGGCAGTAACGGGGTTCTGTAATTTTTTTTCAAATGTGGTTAAGACCGAGATGCGAACCTTTGCTCTGTAAATAAAGGTGTAGAATAAATAAATGAAGTTTTTCGAAAGTCTTTTACTACTCTCTTTATAAATTTTGTAGACCCTTGGTCAAGGTTTTGTTAGGGGAGTTCCTCTAGGCAAGGGGTATTTCCTCTTACCAAGATTACCCTTAGGGGGCAGTGGTGTTCCCACCTACTCGGTTTGTAAGAGTCCCTCTGTACAAGGAGTATTTCCCCTTGTCGAGGTTATCCTAAGGGGGTTAAGTCGGTGGCATTCCGTCCTGTCCGGTTCTTGGGAATTCCTTTGTGCAAGAGGTGTTTCACCTTGCCAAGGTCACCCTAAGGGGGTCAAGTTAGTGGCACTCCGTCCTACTCAATTCGTAGGAGTTCCTCTGTACAAGGGGTGTTTCCCCTTGCCAAGGTTACCTTAAGGGGGTCAAGTCGTTGGTGTTTTAACCTGTCCGGTTCGTAGGAGTTCCTCTATGTAAGGGGTGTTTCCCTTTACTGAGATTACCCTAAGGGGGTTAGGTTGGTGGTGTTCCAACCTGCCTGAATAACTATTCATGTGCCTTTTTGAAAGGCTAGTAAGGCGACTGAAACAAAAGGAGAGAGAGAGAGAGAGAAATATGCAATTAATTGAAAGCATTTTATTTCGATTCAATTTGAAAATAAAACTGTACATGATGAAGTTTTAATCAGAGTAGAGGTATAGATTGCCGGTGTTCTACGTGTGTGGGATAAGCTTGCCATCTAATCTTTCCAACCTATATGCTCAATTGCTCAGTTTCTCCTTAACTTTGATCGAGTCTTTCCAATTGGGGGCTAGCTTGCCTTGACCTTCTCGTAAACTAGTAGCCTTTAATTTTCAGTACACTAGGTTGCCAACCTTGAATTCCTTATTTCGGACCTTTTGATCATAATACCTATAAACCCCATAATTAGCCACTTAAGGGTCTGATCGATTGAAAAATCTCATCGCGCCTAAATCATAAAGTAAAATTAGAAATATTAGTAAAAATGATCTCATAAGTTCGAATTTAAGAAAATAAGTAATAAAATAAAAAAATATAATATTTTCAAATTTTAAGTATATAACTCATTATTTATAAAATACATTTCGATAATTAACGAATCGCTAAAGATAAATTATATGTATACTAAAAATTATAAAATGACCTAAATAATATTTAGAAATATTTATTTGTATTAGATATGAATTTATATGTAGGTAGAAATACGCGTAATTACTTAAAATACGCAAAATGTGCTAAAATAATACTAAATAATTAAAAAAAATTCATAATTAATTAAGTAAAAATAAATAAAAATCATAAAAAATAAGGAACAATCTAGATTTGGGTTTTGGCAGTTGAGGAAAATAAGAAAAAAATTATTCAATTAAATTAGAATAACACAAAATGTAAATTGAAAGAAGATAAGGCAATTATCTAATCAAATTAATGCACAATAATTTCCCAAAATCTCGATAAATATCTCAAATTTTTCAGAAGCTTATTTTGGATGTTAAGAAGCTTAGAAAATTAGAGAGAGGCAAAATTGAGAGTAAATTAGAGTTTTATAAAAAATTGGCAAAAATGTGTGTAATTAGGACTTTTAAGAAAAACCCGGACCCGACGAGCAGCTAAGAGTGGACGGTCATCACCACCACACGGTGGTGGTAGTGCCCAAGTGGGTTGACATACCTATGGCCACCGTCGGTGACTGGAGCTACCTAAACCGGTGAGTTTGATTTCCAATCTGATTTTGTGTAATTTTGTAAAAATAGTAAATATTCTTAGAAAATTATGAATTTTTTTATTATAAAATATTTTTGTATATAGTTTCTAAAAAAAAATATTATTTTGATGAAAATATATCCCGTAATATATGGTTCTTAAAAAATCATGCAAAACCGAGTATGTTCGGTTTAAAAATAAATGATCTTAAGAATGTAGTTTTGAGTCCAAAATTTTTGTGTAGACTACTTAGATGATATAGAACAGTGATCTGAAGCTCATTTTCAAAAATTAATTTTCAAAATTTTTGGGCCTTAAAATGAGGCATAAAATGGGTAATTTAGGGTTAATTAAGTAACTAAATAGTTAATTATTGATTTAGTGAATAATTATATATTTTAGGATGTTGAAATCTGATGAAGTATGATACTTATAGCATTTAGGGTGTTAGATGTAATTATTAGGCTAATTATGTAGTAAATAAGTAATAGGGAAAATAGTAAATTTTAAGTTAATTTTTTAAATTAGGGTAATTAGGTATAAAATCTGATTTAGGATGAATTTATACATTTTGAAATGATAATTGATGTAGGGAGATCATAATTAGAGTGATGAAAATATTAGATATGTATTATGTACATAATAAGTGATAGTACATAATATGCAATTATTGGGAATATACTAAATAGAAGATATTAGGATAAAAATTGATATTATATAAATAATAGGGATATATAATAAATTTAATAAAAAACTTAAATTTATGTAATTATATGAAAAATGTAAAAATTTCTTACATGAGGAGTAAATTCGGTACACTAATAAGGATTTAAGTGTACTGGATGGAATAAAATACTAACTAGGGATAATGATGATATTTAAGATATTTGAAAGTAATGTGATTAATTTCACATTATGAGTTAAAACGAGTTTCTAGGTTTCAGATATAAAACAATACTCTAAAATCGAATTAGAACCTAATTTAAAAATTGATGCGGAAACTGAACCCAAACTTAGGCCCAAACCCAGAATAATCATAAAAGATTTGAGAACATAGATAATTGGATATATTAAACCCTAAACAAAAGATAACAATCAGCGTTATGGGATAAAACCAACTTATAATAGTTACATGAAAAACTGAAACCACGTTTGTATTATAGGAATGATTGATGATGGCCTAAGCGAGCCGAACCCTGAGTAAGTGAGTGAGGAGTCAAGGTAAGTTGAGATTAATACATTGCTATATTTTGGAGGCTTGAGATTATACTTAGTTGTGTTTATTAGATAATTGGTTGTGTACATGTGCTTAATTATGAATGATGTTATGGTTTTGTTTGATGTTCTAGCTTGTATTGTATGAAGTGATCGATCACCCTAAACCAAACTTAACAAAGGTATGACTTGTAAACATAAATCGAACCTACATAACAACCCATTAGGGGAAACCTAGGATTCTCCAGCCAAATACTAACCCCTTTGAAAGGGATAACACTGGATAGCATAATGGGTCCCTTTTTCATCCTTAATCAAACTAAGTGACAGATAAGGAGGTCGCGGCAAGGGTGAAGTCAATGGTTTAAAGGTAGTTGCGAGAGGAGCGGTGTCTCCATTGCACAAGCTTGGGTTTGGTCATGAGCTATCGCATTAATGGTAACTCCTCAACTTGAATTAGAGTGAGTGCAATTTCTCTAATTTCATGACGGGCCAGACAATGTCGTATGATAGTATTTTCTTGAACATGCATTGCACCTAATAAGTTGGTTGATAACCTTATTTGTGTCTGTGGTATAGTTTTAAGTCCTCCATCTTAACTTACTAAGCTGTGGTTGCTCACATCCCTATAGACGTTGTTGCAGGTACTGGCCAAGAAGCAGCTTACAACTACTTTGAAGCCAGCAACTGCTGGATCCTGAGGAGTGAGGAAAAACATTTGAAGAATAGATATATATATTGTTAAAGTTTAAGCTCTTATCTTAGAATTTTTCATTTCTAAATAATGTATTAACTAAGAAATAGATTACAATGAAACGTTGTAAACATTAATTGTAATAACTAAATTCTAGTATATATGTGTGTATATATATATATATATATATTCTTACTTTCGTAAGTAAATGATTTATTTAAATTACGAACTATTTACTTCAAAACGGGTCAGTCGTGGATGCCTTGTGTAAATCAGGTCTAGGATAACGGTTGTAAAGCCAACTTCTATTTTAGAATGGTGTATATGGCGAGGCTGTTACGACTTTTCCGCTTCGGGGCGTAACAATATCGGGCGGCCTAATGTTGGTATATGGTAACCCGAGTAGCAGCGAGGTCTCTAATTTTCTCAATTGTGTTGACGCTTGCCTGTAACAATGAGTCATTTAAGGTAGTGTCGAAACTTCGAGTTTGGATATTAAGGAGTTCAAGTTTAATAAGGAGGACAACTTTCGACTCGAAAGCTAGACAAAAGGGGGTCTTACTCATTGAAGTGCGGTACATGGTCTTGTAACCCCATAAGATATTAAGCAACTCATCAGCTCAGGTACCATGAGATTGGTCCACACATTTTTTAAGGCTGTTTAAAATGACCCGATTAGTCACCTCCACCTATCCATTTGATTGGGGGTAGGCAACTGAGGAGAAGTGTGCAGCAATGTGGTGCTTGGCGCAGAATTCCCTGAACTTAGGGTCGATAAATTGTTGGCCGTTATCCGTAATCCGTGCATGAGGGACTCTAAACCAAGAGAGAATGCTGTTTCTGACAAATAACTTTATACTCCTCTCCGTGATTCTAGCCACGGCTTTGGCCTCTATCCACTTCGTAAAGTAGTATACGACGACAATTATGAACTGCCATCCTCTTAATGGTTTCGGGAAGGCATCGAGGATATCGATCCCCCATTGAACGAACGACCATAAGCTTGTTAAGGGTTGGAGTGCGGTGTTGGGTGTGCGATTGATTGAGGCATGCTTCTGGTATTGTGGGCACACTCTAGCATGTAGCACTTCCATGACATAAAGCCTTTCCCTTTCTCGAAGATACAGGAGTAAGGATAGGCTGATTCCTTGTGGTATAGGATTTCTTCAATCAATGTATAATTGGTAGTGTGGCACCGAAGCTTCTTCAACTCCTTCCTGTCCTATGGCAACGTTCCCTCCTCCAAGTAGCTTCGGATGGGATCTGTCTAACTCGACTTTGGTGCTGTTGTGGTTAGTTCTAGAATTTCAACCGAGCTTGGAGCTCTGCTTTTTTCGGGCAGGTACTCTATGAAGATCTTGTTGTCCTTCATCTTGGGCTTGCGGATGCTAGTAAAGGCTAGCTTGGATAGCTAATCAGCTACTGAATTTTCCATTCGAGGAATTTTTTCGATGTCCTAAGAGGGAAAGTCTGCTAGGAGCCTTTTCGCCTCCTCTAAGTACTTAGCCATGGTGTTGTCCGTGGCTTCATATTCACCCCAGACTTATTGTACAACGAGTATGGAGTCCAAGAATATCCACAGTTGCTCGGCCCTGATCTCCTTAGCCAGCTTCAGGTCGACGATAAGCGCTTCATATTCGGATTCATTGTTGTTGGATTTGAACCCAAACTTGAGGGTGCAACACATGTGACCTTATGCTGGCTGGTCAGCATAAGGCTCGTACCTCCACCTCCAATGGTAGATGATCCATTGACGTAGAGGGTCTATACCGGTTTGTCATCGCCTAGCGGTGTTTCTTCTCCAATATATTCTACCACGAACTCAACTAGGACCTATGCCTTGTAGGCCGTTCATGGCTACTACTAGATTCCGTACGCGCTCAGTTCCATTACGTACTTCATCATCCGTTCGAACGCAATAAGTTTTTGCAACATGGGGCGCAGTAGCTGGTCCATGAGTACAATCACCTGGTACACCTGGAAGTAGGGCCTTAGTCGTCTGGCAGTAATGATGATGGTTAATGTAAATTTTTCTGCTTAGATGTACTTGACCTCAGGCCCCTGAAGTATGTAGCTGACGTAATATACTGGTGATATAAGACAAGTGCACCTATCGGTTTTAATATAGCGGATGTGAGTCCGAGTTGATCCCTCAGAGACTTCGAGTACTAATATTAACCTTAGCTTTATTATCTAACTGGAAAATTATGAAAGTTGAATTAATTAAAAATACTAAAATTAACAAACTAACTTATTTATAAGACTTGATTAAGCAATTGAAAAAGCGATAAAATCAAGAACGACTTCAAGAAAGTAATAACGTATTTAGGAATTATTTCCTCTAAAGTTAATCATGTAATCGCTTAAAATATATTCAATTCGGTTTCTATTATTCTTGACCGGAAGGATTCACAACTAAAGTTAATACATTTCTCAAGTATATTAACCCTAATCCTAAATTATTTACCGAAATCTCTTCACTTAGTAATATAATTTAGAATTGCATTAATGTATAATGAATTCCTACATAATTAATTAACTTTCTGGAAGAAATATGTATCTTATCTCTAAGTATACATGTAATCCTTTTCAATTATGTAAAGATCTAATTATACATGTAATTTCTCAATCAACATGCATAATATCATATATTGATATTCTAGAAATATCAATCAATAATTAACGACATAATTGAATCAAGTAAAGATAGAAACTTTATTGAGAATTCTAAATCAATCCAAGAATCACATGAAACCCTAGGTTCCATAATCCTAAATACTCGAATTCTAAGCTATCATAATGAATCTAAAAACGAGTTTCATCAATAATATAAAATAAAACATGGAACCCCCTTTTGATTGATGAACAATCTCTCTAATCTTCAAGTTGATGTTGTTCCGCTCTTTCTTGATGTTGTTCCGCTCTTTCTTGATGTTGTTCCGCCTCTTTCTTGATGTTGTTCCGCCTCTTTCTTGATGTTGTTCCTTAAGTCTCTTTCTCTTCTCTTGTGTCTTTCCGTTTCTGTAATGTCTCTCATGTCTTTTGAAACCCTAACATGTCCTTTTATAGTGTATCAAAAGGATTCTGTTTTCGTCACTAGACACGACCGTGTCCCCAGGTCGTGTAACTTTTTGCACTAAGGCAAAATTTTCTGCACAACTTCAAAATTTCATAACTTCTTCATTTGAACTCTGATTTGAGTGAAATTTGATTCCTTTTCTTCATTTTTGATCCTAGGACGCATTCAAACCTAGAAATCAAAATTTTACTCAATTAAGTATCAATTTCTTTAAAGAAAACAAAAAATGTGAGGAAAATACTATAAAATCACCCTATGAAATATGTTTAAAATTAGAGTTATCAACTGGCTTGTGTTCCCTTTTGTCTTCTCTGACCAACACAGAAGAGAGAGCCCGATTTCTAACAGCCAGGTACAAAAATAGATCCTCCCCTTGGACAGGCATGGAAAGGATTGGGGGATGAGCAAGGAAGTCTTGGAGCTGTTGAAAGGCGATGGCACACTTAGGAGTCCATTCAAAACTTTTTGGGGTTTTGAGGAATTTGAAGAAGTTAATGCATCTATCGGCACTTTTAGAGATAAATTTACTCAGAGTAGCTACCATACCCATTAGCTTCTATATATTTCAGACCGAAGTAGGAGGCCTCATTCCTTTAATGGCCGTAATGTTCTCAAGGTTAGCCTTAATACATCTTTGTATGACCAAGAATCTAAGGAACTTACCAGAGCTAGCGTTGAAAACACACTTCTGAGAGTTTAACTTCATGTCATGCGTGTGCATTCGATTGAAGGCTTCCTAGAGGTCCCTAACATGATCAACGAGCTTTTAGCTCTTGATGATCATGTCGTTAACGTACACCTCCATGTTATGCCTGATCTGGGGCTTAAATAGTTTCGCCACCATTCGTTGATACGTGGCCTCGATGTTTTTTAGTCCGAACAGCATCACGGTATAACAATTTGTTCCATAATCTATGACGAAAGAGGTATGGACTTCATCCTTCGGGTCAATTTTAATTTGCTTGTACCCCGAGAAGGTATCCATGAAGCTCAATAGAGCGTGTCCTGACATAGAATCAACGAGCTAGTCGATTCTAGGGAGGGGGAAACAATCTTTGGGGCGAGCTTTGTTGAGGTAGGTATAATCGACACACATGCGCCACTTACCTTTTTTTTTTTTACTAATACTACATTTTCCAGCCACATCGGATACTTTTCCTCCCTCAAGAAGCCGACTTTAAGCAACTTATGCACTTCCTCCTCGATCATGGCTTGCCATTTTGGAGCAAAATGCTTTTTTTTTTTTTCTTTTTATAAGCTGCGTAGTGGTGTTAATGTTAAGGCTGTAAGTCGCCAACTTGGGGGAAATCCTAGCCATGTCTATTGCCGACCAGGCGAACCTATTTGAGTTTGCTCATAGGAAGGTAATGATTTCATCCTTCACTTCGGCTAGGGTCACAATCTCGACTTTCTTCATTTAGTCGAGAGAGTCGTCAATTTGGACATCTTGAGTTTTTTTTCTAGGCTCACCCCTCTCAGCTAATCTCTCCTGCGACCTTGTCTCTAGGGCAAAGACGCCATTGCCTTTGGCTGCCCTAACATATAGCTCTCGCGAGAGCTTTTGATCACACTTGCATACTCTTACACCCGTGGGCATCGGGAATTTGGCCTTCAAATGTAGGGAGGATGTGCTCATCCCGAATGCATTTAGGCTTGGTCTTTTTAAGAGTGCATTATAAGGGGAGGGATAATCAATCACAACAAACTTCCTAGGTTATTGTGCTACGAGGTTGTCATCACCAAGTTCCATGTCTAACGTGATGATGCCCTTGGTTTGGACTGTGTTGCTGTTGAAGCTGATGAGATTATGGTGGTACGGCTTTATATTTACCGGCAGCTTTTTCCTCATCCTGTCGTATGTATGGAGCAAAAGTATGTCAGTGGAACTACTAGTATCTACCATAATTTTTAAGACCTCAAATTTTGAGATCCTTGCCCCAATTACGAGGGCGCCTTAGTGGGGAGTATCAACCCCTTCCAGGTCAACGTCGGAGAAGGAGGTGTCTCTTCTCCCTTACTGCTAGCATCTCTGATTGGGCGTTAACTGAGCTACTAGTGCAGCTCTCGGGATGCGGCTCCCTTATAATTACGTTTATAACGCCATTGGGAGCGCAATCATTGCGGCAGTTGTTATTTTGCCTTGCTTAGACGTCCTCGGTCTATTGCCTCCAAGGTGCCTTATCATTGTCATTATTGGAACGGTCGTCGTTCTTCTGATGTGCTACATATTCATTGAAGAAGCCATGTTGAATGGCGTATTCGACGGCATTCTTCAATTGGATGCACTCTTTAGTTATATGGCCATAATCGTCATGGAACTGATAGTATTTGTCGAAGTTCCAATGACTAAGGTTTCCCCACATTTTTTGCAGCCTCTGCAACAAGTTTTGGTGCTGTACTTTGGAATAAACCTGGGCTATGGGTCTATTCAGAGGTGTATACTGGCTGTAGATGGGAAAGGCAGGTCTATTTAGAGGCATGTATTGGCTATAGATGGGAAGGGGGAGTGGATCACGCTCTGCTCGACACTTCTTCTTCCTAGAGTTCTCCCCCTTTAGTTTGCTCAGCACCTTTCCATTGAGACAATCTTTTACATACAATTTTTCCCTGTCCTGCTGTCCGCTTGTCCTTTCTCAATCGACGTAGCGCCTGGTGCGAATGTTGTCTTTCTGGTTGATATACTTCTATGCTTTGTTCCAGTAGCCGACTAGGGTCTTAGGCTTGCTCTTCACAAGTGATCAGAAGAAATCTCCTAAGGGTCTGATGCCAAGTTGTGCAGCATGGACAGTGACTCCCTCGTTCAATTGATGGATCTCGATCATGGTGTTATTGAACCGGGCCACGTGGTCCCGTAGGGACTCACCTTCACCCTTCCTTACCAAGTACAAGGACGATGTGTCCTTGCATAGGGGGCTTACTAGCCCTGAAATGGAGGCTAAACTTTCTGGCCAACTCATCAAAGGAGTTGATCGAATTTTCAGGGAGGTAGTTAAACCAAGTTTGTGCTGCCTTCCTTAGCGTGCCCGGGAAGGCTTTATACAATATGGCATCCCTATGATCGTGAAGGTTTATGAGGGTGGGGAAGTGGAGGAGATGATTATTGGGGTTGCTTGTGCCATCGTATTAGTCCAAGGACAGAAGTTTGCCGTTGGGGGGTAGCACTTCGTCCTGGACACCCCTGGTGAAGGAGCTCTTGTTGCTGGCAACCAGCCCAGTATCGCTAACAAGCTTGCTCTCCTATTGTTTGGAGACTCGCCTTACCATTGCACGAAGCTCATTTAGGTCGGTGTCGTTTGTCGGGTGAGCTTATCATGCGGCTAAATAAGCCTGAACTCCCTACGAGTCGATTTTCTACTCATTATTAGCCAAAGCTTGGTTGCGAGCAACTATAGACCTTGCTCGTTGCTAGCGCAGCGGTGGGTCGGGTTGTTGATTCCTTCCATTTTGTTGCTGATGGATGTTATCTACCCAATGCGAGCATCTAAAGATTCGGGGTGATGAGTTTGTTTGCTGCGGCGCTCCGCTTCGTCTAGGTAAGTGCGAAGCTCCCTATTTTATTCCGCATATTGCTCAACCAAGCACTCCATGTGCTTCAGGCATTCTTCCAACACAGCTCTTAGGATGGGCTGGTTGCTCCCAGGTTGGTTGTTCACCAACTGTTGATTTCCTTATTTGTCACGTTAAGATATGATGTAGAAAGGCTTAATGTGGGTTATGTGTTTGGTGTGTTTAAGATTTTGGGTCTAAGAATTCTTGTTTCCTACATACGGTGCTACATGTTATTTGTCAATTCTTGCCGGTAGTCGATCAAGGTCTACATGTGCTGGGCCTACAAAACAGTGCTTAATGAGGGGACACCGGGGGTTGTTTGGCATGGCTACTCCAATGCTTAAGTCAACAATAGGCTTTTGATGGGATAGAATACTTAGTACACAAGCTTATAATGCAGAGTTTTTCAAAGAAAGTTCCCGTTGGGTAGATTTCTAGTATTTATAGCGGAGTGGAGCCAACTGTGGGAGAGATCTTCTCCTATAAGTGTAGGAGAGTGGAGCTGTCATGTCAGACGTATCCCTAATATTTAGGACTTGACTGTTTTATCCTTATTTTGCAATTTATGATTGTTACAGTTCTTTATGGGCTTAGGCCACTAAAGGCCAGGCCCGAGTCCTACGGAGGCAAGGCTTAGCAGATCTGGTTAGGCTTGAGAGATTCTTGCTTAAAGTATCCTGTCAACAATACCAAAAATTCTTGGCATTCTTTGCATTTAAAACATTTTGATTTTCCAAATCCTCTTAGATTGATCGATAGGTGAAGGTTTTAGGGTTATGTCCTTCAACAAACCACCCCTCCCTTTCACGAAAGAACAAAAGTCAAGAATCTTAAGTTCAAGGGGTTTGGGGGTATTAAGTTCTACAAGGTTATTGACGTTTGGTCGAGATCCTACTTTCTTTATTTATCTCTCTATCTAAAGGGTTAATTTAATGATGTCTTCTACCATAGAGTAATGATTATGTCCTTGTATGGACCACATAGGAATGTTGCAATGGCTTGTTCTTTTAGTTTCCTAATATGACACCTAAGTAATAGTGTTCAAAATAAAAAATGTAATAGGAGATATTAAGCGTTTGTTGTTTAAATGCTTGTAACTTTTTGAATAGGTCTTGCCTACAGTAATCAACTATCAAGCTTTTAGATATTAAGCATTTCACTAATCCCATTTCCTTATTTCCTCTTCCTCTTCTCTAAGCCTTTGGTGTTTTAAAATTTTCCAACTCCACAAATTCTAAAGAAGTTAACTTAACTTTTGTGATCTCAAAATTGACAAAAAAAAAAAGAAAGAAAGAAAATCGTTTTTTCCCTTTGAACTCATTAGAGGTATCCTTCCCAAGAGCTAGTCCCATGAAAATAAGCAATTTTGATATTTAGAAGGGCCACTGAGGCTCTTAAGTTCCTATCCACCATTGCTACTTCTACTTAGTCTTCTAAATTATAAATTGAGGACTATATAAATTGGAATGTATTCCTATACTTATGCCTTTACATAGCTATCAATTCTAGGCCCAAACAAAGGTAGATTTGAAACTTTGGAGAGAAGAGAAGGAGGGGTGGGCTTAGATAATCGTGGGGCAAGGCAATATTTGATTGCATGTTTGAAACATTACAAAGTTTCAAAATATATATACCAAGATCTCTTACGACCTTTCTCAATAGTGACTATTTACCTTATCCTTTATTTTGACGAAAATAGTCTAATTTTTTATTTTATCTTTAATTTATAATTTTTTAAAATTTAAACTGATAAATTTACAATTAGTCTAACGATTAAGATTTAGAAAAATATAAATTAACATTGGAACAGTCCTTTAAAAAATAAAGTCGGACCATAGAAAAATCTAGTTAATTCTCACGAATCATAGTTCTATTGTCTTTTTGAACGAACGTGAGGGGGAGGACCGTCTTATCTGGCCTCTTGAGAAATCTGGGTCTTTTTCAGTAAAAATCTGCATACAGATTCATTGAAGGAAGAAGACATGTGATGGATGCCAGACCGGGGGACAAAGCCTCTTCATCTTCCTCTCCGCTTTCCATGGCTGAATGGAATCGTCTTTGGTCTTTGGACATTCAGCCAAAAGTTCGTCACTTCCTCTTGCGAGCAGTGACCAAATCGCTTCCAGTCTTTGAGAATCTCTATCACAGGAAAATTGTAGCTGATCCGAGATGTGTTTTTTGCAATGAAAGAGAGACAGAGGAACATGCTTTGTCGTGTTATCCGCGGGTGGATTGTGTATGGTTTGGGCTTCTAGTTTTGAAGTTTGATAAAGGGCAGATCAGAAAGTCATGGAGCTGGCTGGATCTGATGTTTCGGACGTACTCGGGGAGAAGGAAAAGCGGAGAGTTGGCGAAACTGGCGACAATTTGTTGGTCAATTTGGAACGAGAGGTGTTGCAGTATCTCTGAAAATAACCAGGTTAGACCGATGAGAGTGGTGGAAAGTGTTAAGAGGAGTTTGGGGGAATGGGAAATTTGTAGATGGTTCAGGTTGCAGCCATAATTCCCGAGGTGCGGTTGGAGTAGTGGCACCCAATGATAGAGGACGTGTCGTTGGGGGCTTTGCTGAAGTGGTGCATGGGCCTTTTGCTTAAGTTGTGGAATGCTGGGCTGTGAAGAAGGGGTCATAGTGGAAACTGACTCAGTTTGCATTGCTAAAGCTTTAGCAGGAGATGCCACAGTTGCTGATTGGCTAATTGCACCGATGATCTCTGACCTCTTGGACGTTTTAGTTTTTTTTTTTTTTCCTGATGTTTCCGTTGTTAATATTCCAAGATCGACTGATAGGGTTGCTGATGCCCAGTTGTAGAAGAGGGATGTGCCTACCGGTTTGGTGGTCTTCCACCCCATCCTCTCTCCTCAGGCTTCTGGCTTTAGATGCCTGTTTTGATCCGAACACCCTTGTTGGTGTACCACGTGAACTTTTGTTTGAAGTTGAATGAATGTCTTTTTCTTTGGGAAAAAAAAAAAAAATCAAATAAAGTCAAAACAATTTGGAAACAACACGTTTAATGCGTAATAGGGTTTGCAATATCGCGGGTAATATTGTAACTATAAGCACATAGAATACGCAAGGTTATGCTGTACTTGTATGCCATCACAATATGAGCCAAACATCGAAAAGTCCTTGTTGATCGATCGACATGCAATCAAGAAACAAGAGTTATTATTTAATAATCTAATTATAGAAGTTAATTACTTATCAATCTAAAGTTTGATTATATTAAAATCCAATAGATTCCTACTTAGGTTATTTTCTAAATATAATTTATTAAAATGGTATATCCATTTAGTTTTATAACTTAATCAATCCAATATTATATTTAAATAATTAATTATTGAATTATTATTTATCGATTACTTTATTATTATTATTATTATGAAACTTTCGGCTTGTAATTGCTTTGGTTGGTCCTAGGGTGGTGAACTGGTCATGAAGGAATTAGACTGGTTTGGGGGGTTTAGTTTGTCGATTGGTCCTTAGAGGGTTGACGCTAAACTAAATTATTTAATTACTTGTTATGGTAAAAATATCAACTAAGCTTATAAGCTCAATTTAACACTATATTTGATCTCATCTTAAATTGTAATTGGCCCTATGCTAAGGGGATAGAGGAACAGCATCCAGAATATTTTTATGTCAATTGCAGAATTTAAGTAGCTCCATTTATACAACTTTATCTTCTAGGATTCTAATTTGTACTGCTATTGTGCCCCCACCCAATAAAAAAATAATAAAGTTATTCATATGAAAAGAAATGATTAATTTTATGATGGCGACAAAGTGCCAATGGTTTTTTTTTTTTTTGTTAAATCTATTTTTGTGCCAAAATGTCATCTATTAATCATTAGTATATATATATATATATATATAAAAGAAAAATAAAAACCATATGTTTGAATGAATGATTAATATTTTTTATACTTATGGCTTAAAAAATACAAAAATTATGGATAAAACATATATCATATCCTCACTTTGGCGGAAAAGAAATATAGTTGTAATAGATATTGCAAATAGTAGAAAATTTATTAAGTAGAGTTACAAAATTATAGGGGTTTTATATTTTCTCATAAGTTCTAATATCAGATATGTAAGTCGGGATACAATTTCTCCTCCAACAAAAAAGAAATATAAACATAAAATTGTTTTCTCAGGCAGCATATGTTAATGCTGTAACTTATAAATTTTTTGAGGCATGATAAGCTCCATTTTTGGATATTGTAATTATTAGAGGCCAGAATACCTTATTATTCCAAGCCAGAGTTGATTACTTAGTATTATCGTTAAAGATTATGTATATCACAATCTTACTTTATCTTTCCATGTCTATATGATTAAATATTGCAGGAAATTTTATAATAATTGTGTGTTTATTTTACCTTATTATTTATCTTGTATAATTTTTTTTTTACCCTATTGATCATAGCTCATTGTATAGAGTTTCTTAACCAGTTTAATACGAGATCACTTTCTTTCTCTCAGTTCCTCCTTGTCAGTTGTCTCTCTATCTTCCACAATTTGTTCCTAACATCTCATGCAACCCGGAATGTAGGACTTCAGAAAACAATAGCATTTTTAAATTGTTTGTTTTGGGATGATTCCAACTCTATCAAACATATTGCTGAACTCCACTGTCATATATATGCCACCAAAAGCTCAATTCACCCAGCCTTTAGCCATGTCCATTTTCTACATATAGGTTGCTGCCTGTCCATGTTGTCCATAGCATCTACCAACACAACCTTGGAGGCCATCAAGACGTGATCGCCACGTTATATACTATATTATTACCACGTCAGCATCACGTCGTTACCATATCGGCAGAGAATGCAAATTACTTTTGGGGTATCAACCCCCCATCCCCTCTGTTTGCTCTTCTATTGGCTGATCATGCCTCTAGACTCTTGAGCCTTATCAATTTTCTTAATAAATGAATTACTCCTTGGCAGAAAAAATAAAAATATGAATTTCCTCGACTAATTTGTAAACTCAGTACTAATAAGGGTGACCAAAATTTTGTTAAGAGAAAAAAATTAATGCGTAAAATCAATACACTAGAAGAAAATCACCACGGTCTAACATTAGAAGCATATATATATATATATATATATATATATATATATATATATATGGCATAATAGCTCGTTTTTAGAATGTCCAATTATGAGTCAAAAGCAATTCATTCACTTGTCTATTATAATGCATAATTTCAAAAAGTTGTTTTTGTTTTATCAGCTCTTTAGTATTACCTTTTTTTTTTTTTTCTTTCACAGTATCTTTTTAGTCTAACCATTCGGTTATCAATATTTTTTCAAAAGTTGCAATTGGTTTTAACTTTTATACACATCATAATCTTGAAAATTTTGATCATTTTCACCTTTTCATTAGTGAAAAGGATAAAAGTACAGACTACATCATTTGACTTTAAATAGGTATAAGCGCAATGAAGCAGATATGGAGATATTTTTCTACAAAGGATATACTAAAAATATATTTGTCAATGAATACACTCGTGCCTAACATATTAATAACTATGGTGTCAAATTTTCCTTTAAATATAATTACTTTACATGCGCTTTAATGGATGTGCATTTTTGCCAATAGGATGTAAGTGCTTGGTCTAATCCTTTTCTTTCTAGCCATATCCTTTTGTCGAATCAATGTCGTAACCACATAAAATGCATGCAGATACATGCATGGATGTCACCATCTTAGACCGTTGTATTGACCGAACGAGATACAAATCACCAAAGAAACAACTATGCTCAATCATTCAAAGTAAAGTAGAAAAACGGGGAATATGGAGCTAAATAACGACAGACAATCTCAATGAGCCCAAATTTGTTGGTTTAAACAACAATCTAAACCAATACCAAATTGAGGAAAGAATACTTAATTTAATAATTCCCTAGAAACTTCTATTTGCATTCACAAACACTGCCCTTGATGGTTGCGAACTTGAACTAATTCCCAGTAAAAACAAAGCTACAAATTAACTTAACTTTACTTAATTAAAGCCCTAAGGATAATGTATCAAAGTATATCAATTTATTATATACTTATAGGTATCTGACTTAACAAAATTAGAGACTTAAAAAGCACCGAATTTGATAAGTCAACTTGGCACGAAATGAATATAAAGGGATAAGAAATTGGATTACAGAAATTGCCTAAAAAACTAAAAAAAAAAAAACCTAGAACTTTAACTACCTTCCATAAAAAATAGAACACATTAACTTTCCTCGACTTAGATGTGTAAGAGCACTAGAGCTTGATTTTTCAGACCACAATAGGAGTAAAAATGCATTGCACTACCGCTTATAGTTTTCTTTAGTCTTTTTGGGCAATTTGTATGCAATTTCTTATTCCTTGAACTCTTTTATGCAGAGTCGACTTACCAAATTTAGTGCTTTTAAAATCTCTAATTTCTTTAGGTTGGATGCTAAAAATATAATTAGGGAAATTAATTTACTTTTGATACACTATTTCTGTTACTCTTATGCATCGAATTAGGGCAAAGTTAATGTATAATTCTATTTGTAGTGGGAATTAGATCAAGTTTGAGACTGTCAGTCAAAGACCATCCATGTTAAGGTTTGTGAATGCAAATGAAATTTGCAAGAAAATCTTTGAATTTGAGTCTTGATTCTTGAATTTGATCTTGCTTTAGTTGTTTGTAGCCAACAAATTTTCACTCGTTGGGATGGTAGGCATTCAACTGATCGGAGTCAACTTTTTGAACCTCTCACCGGCTCTCAAGTTTGTGGCCTACTCAATTTTGCACGTTGGATCCTAACCCATCAACCCACTACGGTGGAGGTCGTTCTCCTACATGCCTCGGAGCCACATCACTTGTTGAGTTGCCCTATGCTTTTAATCATATTTTAAGTGGAAGCATGATCATTAAAAATAGGAGTTAAAAATATATTTTCATGAGTTTAGAATTTTATTATATATTTTTTTAATTAAAATAGATATAAAATTATTTATATATAAACTTTTAATAAAATTATGAATTTTCATATACGATTTTATAAATTTAAAATTTTATTAGTTTTCTATGATTTTACCGATTTTATACATTCAAATAACAATGAAATCGTAATTTTAACAACTATAAATAGAAGCGCCCAACATTTTAGTTGACCTCAACAACTCAACCACCCATCCCATGATAGCAACAACCCATCTCAAGTTGTTCCAAGCTACCATTGTGCTTCCCAACTTATTTTGAAAACTCCTAGAGCTACCTCCATTTCCATATAGTTTGTCCTTTGTGCTAGAAAGCGCTTTAGTGCACCATTGACATGTGTCTATTGACACTATCCACCACGTACGATTGTTGGAACGATATTTATTTTTATCTTTTCTCTATTCATCCTTTTGGGATGTTCTCGGATATGTATTTCTCTCCTTTTAGAGCTATTATAAATACTCCTCTCATTTGTACGTCCACGTATAATTATTAGATACATTATTTGATTTAACAAATACTCTTTATGTTTCAATTTCACTTTTATCAGGTCTCTCAAGTAAGGTCTCTCAATAAGAGACCTTATACATTACCTATTTGTAACATCAAATAGTATTTAAGTCGTGTATATTTTAGCGATGTGTAATACTTAACATATAATGGTTCATAAATTTGTTTAAACTCCTTGCTAAACCCCATACTCATTTCGGCTATAATTAGTTGGATCCACCCTTAGTTTGAGTCTTGAATCGATATCTTCGTGCGTGTTAGCCCCGAGGCATGTCACATGTTCCCCAATTTTTTAGGTTTAAGTTGCAATGATTAAGAACGATTGTCTTTTTGGGGATTTTCGCTGTATTTGATAATTTAGCTTCTTAAATACCATAATGGAGGCAGACATGCATGCACTTGCATGAATTTACGCGTTATTGTATTGATTCCACCAAGCGAACGAATTATACTATGCATTATGTCCTAGTCATGAGAAGACACATCTATAGAAATGCATTTGAACTAGGCACAAGTGCATTGATCGTAAAACATAATTTCAATATATCTTTTATAGAAAAGCATACTTGATGCGTCTATTCGGCCCAAACTAATATTCCTAGACCAAATTACGCAATCTTTATCTTTAATCCTTTTTACTAATTATAAACTGGTCAGATGATTGAAATTTATAGGATTATACATATATTTTAAAACTAACTGTGGCTTTTGAGGAAATAATGACCAAAAGCTTAGATCATGGAGGTACCATAAAAAAAAATAATACCAAATAGGTATTATAAAAAAAAGCTTCTAAAATTATATATTATAATAGATTTTGCATAAAAAAAGATATTTAGATTACATTGGCTTCATAAAATTGCGAAAATGAATGGGAAGAAGGGTTTAGAAATTAGAAACATGATAAGAGAAAGAAAATTTTAATTTATTTGAATTGCAAATAATTATGCAAGATATGTACGTGGAGAAATTACGAAAATGGCATGCTAAGTGTACCTTTACTTCAAAATATTAATTTGAACTATAAAAGATAAAACTTGGTTTAAGAAAGATCAAGGAAAAGATTGATTAAAAACTAAGATTGTGATATGTGATCCCATAATTTGTTACGATTGTCTTTTCATCAGATTTTCCCTACATGAAAGAAACCATTAGATACGCAACGTGGTATGAACGGGAGGCGTTTTACTTTGAAGTCAGAAGTCTCCGAGAGATGAGAAATTGTTTTTTCTTAGTGCCCTTGATAAAGAAAATCAAACATACAATATAGTCACTCATCTGCACATGCTTATATTGCACTAAAGGCGGACACAAGGGGGCCGGTGCACGTAACCCTCCCTAAATTTGAATGTCTTCCTTATATTAATCTTAGAAAAAATTTTAATATTTTTTACAGAAATGGTTATCATTATAATTTCAACCCACCTAACAATTAAAATTTGTAATTTACCCCTTACCAAAATCTTCGTCCACCACCATGTTGCACTTTGTGTGTATAATAACCAAGAAATCTTTTATCTTTTATAATTTTAGAAGCTTTTCTCAATTATAACTTTTTGCTAATATTAGCTTTCATTGATTTATAATTTTTCTTTTATTGTTACATATAGTTCGATGAGGGTCATAATCCTACTTCGAAAAGACATATTCTATTCAGCAAGTTGATGGAGATGTTGCCACCTCTTGCATGGGATGTTCGTTTAAGAGAAGAATATGTATGGCATCACTTTCAAAAGAATATACAGCTTGTAAGTATCTCAATTCATTTGCAGCTTTAGAGAGAATAATTTTTATGAATTGGGAAAAAGTTTGTTTTCCTAAACATAAGATCTATAAATTTTTTGTTACAATTTTATAATGTTAAAATTTCAAGGGAAATTTTCAACAATCTGAATTCATTATTATTTCAATAACATGCTATTTGTTTGAATTACATTAGACATATTCTTGATGAATTTCGAACAGTGACATTTCATTCTATATAATATCTAGGACAACCATAACATTAGAAAATAAAAAAGCGAAGAAAAAATACATGCATGAAGAAGACTTATCTTCCAACAATGTAAACCTTTTAGCCCGTTAGAAAGTATAAGTCGTTGGAGTTTAATAGTATTATTATTAATATCTCATTAGGATGGAATGGGATTCGAATCCCTCCTTCCCTAAGGTTGGCACCGCACTTCCTCCTCCACCAAAAAAAAAAAGAAAGTATAGTTTAATTACTTGAAATATATAATACCAAACTATTATAGTAAGAATATATGATGAAAAATATAAGGTTACCAATGGGAAAGAAATGAGATGAGATATATGAATAATAAACTAATTGAGATAAGACAAGAAAAATATCCAATGAAAAATATAAGGTTACTTGAGATAAGATATATGAATAATAAACTAATTAAAATAAGGCAAGAAAAAAGTGGAACAAATAAAGTAAGGAATTTTTTAAAGATTTCTTATGAATAATGGGTCTAAGTTATAACTTCTAACTTTATTTATTATTATTTTTTATTTTACATTCATTAAAATTATTTAATAATTTTGAGTTTTGACAAGGTAAATACTATAATACCACAAAGGTTTTTGAAAAGATATAAAGACACTATGTTACAGGAGTAAGTTCCCTAAAATTATTTGAAACTTATACAGTAATTTTCAATAATATATTGAACCTATTGATTAAGTAGGGTATTATAAGTTATTGCATACAGCAGAATTATCTGCTAAATCTATCCACAAAATATCATTTTCTTCGAGGTTTGTAAAATGGAAGGCAATAAGCCGACCAATGATTTCAACAAACGCGCCACGGCCGCATACTCTTGTAGTGCCCTCTTGTCAACCTTCAACCTAAGCAGCGGTGGTAGGAACAGCCAAAACATTGTAACGATCACAAATCCAATTGTCATAAAAGTAGACAAAAGCCTCGGCAACCGCCACCTGCCGGAAGATTTCCTCTTCACCGCAACCTCCACGACCAAACACACGCCATGAAGGAGAAAAAACCTCGTCATCTCGCACGTCATCACGCGCCCCAAGTAGTATAATATCGGCTCGTGCATCAAACCCGATGTAAGAAAAGCAGCTAAAACAGCTGGAAGTGGAGCCCACTTACGTCCAACGACACGCGTGGAGATTTTCAGGACAGGATCATACACGGTCGGTCGCAGGATACTGGATTCCATGATGTTTCACCTCTTGCCCCATAAACCTTGTAATGATGAGGATAGGTATGGCTCGTTGAACTGCGGCTCAAGCTCCATTCTCAGGGCGGCTCGAGCCAGAGCCCCCAGTACGGCTAGTGCGATTTCAAGTTCTATGTAAATGAGGCAGCAATATATTAACCACATGACTTGTGTACGAAAATATTCATTGTATCGATATAAACACGACATTAGGGCAGAAAGTAGGGCTATTATGAAACGGTTTGCAAATGATTTTCGGCCTTTTTTAGGATTTTGAGCAACTGGGTATTCCTTTCCGAAGCCATTTTGGGGAGATCTTTGAGTTGGGTTTTGTTGGATCTTGATGGGTGGCCACAAAAGTTAGGACTGAGATTGGCTGGTTTCTATCAAAAACCAAAGGTCCTTTCCCAAATGCAAACATTGCAAGAGTTTGAAATTTGCTAGCCAAGCAACGATGAATCCTGTGAAACCAGTTAGATTCGCACTAGAGAGAAATTGAGAGGAAGCCAAAGAAAGAGAGATATGATTGGTAGCAATATAAAGAGTCTCTTGAAACCTCTCGATATGATTTTACCTTTCGTATGGCAATAAAGAAGGGATACAATGACGGTAAGCCATACTTTCAAGAAATTATGAATCTCACTCTCCATCGATATTTGACGATTTGTGCTCTAAAATAGTTGAGAAGAAACCCTAGCTACAGAACTTTTGTTTATTTTCCATGGGATTGTGCATTACATATATACGGTAGTTAGTAGTAGAAAAGAAGAACATCTAAAGCAGCTCGCAATAATATATAAGCATCAGATGTACTCATCTACCTGTATCATTATCAATGGACAACCAAATAGCATGAAAAAGTTGACCAGAGAGCATGCATGTTGTTTATTTTCCCTAGCTGCGGGGTTTTCAAGGGCAGTGGGAGTAAGTTTTTCTAATAGCGAAATTCTGCCAACTCAACTTGAAATCTTTTACAGCAAAAATAAATAAATATAAAAATAAAAACTGAATACAACATTTACACTATCGATATGGATGTAGACCTTCAAACTACACTACCATAATTTTTTAAAATGTGAATATATGTCCCAAAATGTTCCTAGAACTCCAAAACTGCCACTATTTACACATATTTTAGTAATGGTTTTGGGTTTTTAACAATTAGTAGAGGTCTTTATGCATATTTTTAAAAAATAATCAAAAGTCAATCTCATCTTGGAAGTTTAGGATTGACTAACAATTTAGAGAAAGTTTTTGCAAAAGATAGTTATTAAAATTGCAAATTAACTGATACGATTTTATGAATTTATAATTTTATTAATCTTTTTATTATTAAAATGAAAACAAAGTTGCTTAGACGTAAACTATTGGTATAATTATTAGTTTAAATATACAATCTCATAAATTTATGATTCTACTCATTTTATATAATTTTAAAAGTCCAAACGTTGCAATTTCAGGTACAACTGGGAAGTTTGATCATCACGATTGCAATAATATATAAAAAAAAAAACATTTTCTAATACATACACCCCTCGTTTTATAAAACATCTTATCATTAATACTTCTAATCTTTGTGAAATATACTTAACTATATTAAAATCACAATTAACTCTTACCTTAGTTCCTTATATTCTAAGTAGGTAAAAATTTAGGGCAAATTGTATATGAAAAATATAACATGCTTTATTGATTTTTACAAATTCACGATTTGTTTTTTGACTTTTGAGAAATGCATCATTGTGCGTAATTAAAAAAGATATTCAAAGACAGTAAAACCTACTTACGCACAATTATATATATAAACAGTTATAAATATAATGTAATATACAATACCACTAAGTATATTCATATATGACAAAATAAAAGGATACATATGAGTACACATATTCCTATATATAAGTAAGATGATCATAATAGTGATCTATTGTGAGATAATTCCGATCAAACAAACATTTGCATATAACTAAATAAATACGAACTTGTATATATAATCAAACACGATCTTTAGCTCAAATGAAGAACATTATCCTAAAATATCAATGCATAAGTAACTTTGTACCCAAGGATGCCATCGGGATCATTGCAGGTTATCAGTCCATCCGACTTAGCAATTACTGTTAGAGATATTTATATTAATTTTGTTAGTTACACTATTATGTTTTGCATCAGTTTAGTTAGTTGTAGTTAAACTATTATGCATTAATTGGGTTAGTTGTTTTAATTAGTTGCAATTAGTTGGACACTTTATTGTATATAAAGTGTTGCAGAATTTTGTGACAGTAATTAATTCAATCTTTCCATTTTACTCTCTCAAATTAGTTTCTTTCTTTCATCAAGCTTACTTGTTGCTTTTTGTTCGTTGCTTCCTCTGTTACTAAACATCAGTTGCATATTTTTCATGGTATCAGAGCTCTTGTAATCAGAAGAAATGGCTAATTCATCATTAGAAGATGTTAATTCTCCATTGTACATTCATCATTTGGATTCACAAACATTAGTTGTAATAACTCCAGTGTTGAATGGTGTCAATTATAATACATGGAGTCACTCATTTCTATTGGCGTTATCAATTAGCAATAAAAAAGGTTTTGTTAGTGGAACAATTGTTGAGCTAGCTAAAACAAATAAGTCATATTCAACATGAAGTAGGTGTAACAATCTTTTAGTAACCTGGTTGCTCAGATCCATTTCATCGCTGATAGCTTCAATAGTCCTATATATGTACATAGCTAAAGCAATATAGAACAAACCGAAGATATACTTTTCTCAGCTTGATGATATACGAATCTATAAGTTGTATCATAAGTTAAGTAGTACGATTCAAGGTTCTCGTAATGTTGATGAATATTTCATTAAATTAAACATAGTTTGGGAAGAGTTGAGGAATTTTAAACCCTTATCATATTGCTCATGTGGATCATGTGATCGGAAATGCTTTGATAGATTTGATGATATGGCATAAAAGGATTACATGTTTAAGTTTCTCAATGGTCTTAATGAGGAATCTTCTACTTTACGTTCTCAAATCTTAGTGTTAAAACCTTTTCCTACTCTACATGAAGCTTATAACCTTATTGTTAGAGATGAATTTCAAAAGGTTAATAGGCTAAAAGATTTCTTATTACATGATTCGTCTACTATAGTGGTTACTAGTAACAATAAGCCAAGAAAAAGAAATGAGATTGTTTGTAGTTATTGTCGGAAGAAAGGACACTTGAAGGATAAGTGTTACAAGTATATTGGATTTCTGCCACATTTCAAAAGTAACAATACAACCAAAAAATATACAACAGGTTTGAATCATGTTGTTTCTAGTATTAATGATGTCAGGACATCAGAAATTGTTCAAAATCTTCAGGTAACAGATAATATGAGCAATTCTGCAAGTGCTAGTAGTATTGTAATAACAGGTGATGTAGGAGGACTTAATATTTTGAAGGAACAGTTATTACATCTAATGAAGCTATTGCATGTATTAGATGTAGGTAACTCTTCTACTGTTACACCAGCGGTCTTTTCATCTTATGTAGTTATTGTTACACAAGACAGTTCTTATGATGGTTCTTCATTAATGAGTCATATGGCAGGTACTTTAGACTGTACCTCTTATAATTTTCAAGATAATATATTTGCATAGATTTTGGATTTAGGAGCAACTAATCACATGATCAATTCGATCCATTTGTTTTCTAACTATGCCGAGATTACTGCCAAGCATATGTTTTTACCTAATGGACAACAATTTTTGGCAACACACATTGGTACAGTTGTGCTTTCTTTGGATTTAGTTCTATACAATGTTTTGTTTCTTCCTTCTTTCAAGCATAATTTAGTTTCTCTTGCTAAGCTGATTCGGGATAATAATTATATTGTTCATTTCATGAGGAGTGTTGCTTTGATTCGGGATTACTCCAATCGAAAGGTGATCGGTTATGCTAAACTCAAGAATGGATTTTATTTGCTCCAATAGAACATTGTTTCTACTAAATCTAGTAGTAGATCTTCTTTACATGCTGCTTTTTCGTCAAAGGTTTTGATACGATTGTCTAATAATTTTGATACTAGGCATTATCATTTTGGTCATTAGTCTAATGTACAAATGATGCAACTAAGACAAATAGATCAAAATGTTAGTAAGAAGCATTTTGACTGTATGGTTAGTCCATTGGCAAAAAAAAAAAAGGACTATTTTTCTTATTCATGTTTGAAATACTAAAGCAGTTTTCGAATTGATACACTTAGATGTTTGGGGGCCTTATGCTACTCCTTCTATTGGTGGTTTTAGATATGTTCTTACAATGATAGATGATTTCTCTAAAGTGACTTAGGTATACTTGATGCGGCATAATCATGAAGTATCTTTTATTGTTTAGTCTTTTTGCCGAATGGTTGTTACCCAATTTAATACTTTTGTTAAGATTGTTTGTTGTGATAATGCAAAGGAATTTTCTTTAACAAAGTTTTATTCCTCGAATGGCATTATGCATCAAAATTCTTATGTTGAGACTCCACAACAAAATGGAGTTATTGAATGCAAGCATCAACATTTGCTTTCAATAGCTCGAGCTTTATTATTTCAAGCTTTACTTCCATTGCACTTCTAAGGAGATGTTGTTTTAATGGCCACTCATATTACCAATCTATTGCCTACTGATGTTCTTGGTGGGTTAACTCCATTTCAGATGTTGTTTGGTAAAGTTCCAACACTTGGACATTTCAAGGTATTTAGGTGGTTATGTTTTGCTTCTACAATTAAACAAGGCAAAACTAAATTTGATCCTAGAGTACATCCTAGTGTTCTTCTTAGTTATCTAATAGGAGTAAAAGGATACAAGTTATATGACATGGTGACAAGAAAGATTATAATTTCTAGAGATGTTAAGTTTGTTGAGCATGTTTTTCCTTTCCAGTTAATGGCATGCAAGTTAGGACATGTCTTACTTTACCATTTCATTACCATTAACAAATAAACTGACTTATGCAAATCATGACCTCTCTTCGTTTCCTACTAATTCTAGTTGTAATGATGTTGGCTTAGTTTCTATTGATTCTAGTCTTAATTCTACTTCAGAATTTGGTGTAAATTTTGAAATTGAACTTAAGTGGAGTACCAAGATACACAAGCTACTAGCTTATCTTAAAGACTATCATCATAGTTTATTGACTACTGCAACGTCTGAGTGTTCTAGTTCTACTGTACATCCTTTGCAGCAGGTGTTGTCTTATGACTCTCTTTCTCTTATCTTTCGATCTTTTATTGTGCACCTTTCATAACATTATGAGCCAGATAGTTATGCTTAAGTTAGGCAACTTGAACTATGGTGTAAGGCAATGGATGAAGAATTGGAAGCTTTAGTAGCTAATAATACTTGGACAATTGTTTCATTACCACTTGAAAAACACACAATTGGGTGCAAATGGGTTTATAAACTCAAAACTAAAGCTGATGGCTTTATAGATAGGTATAAAGCATGTTTAGTAGCTAAAGGATACAGTCAAAAAGAAGGGTTTGATTATACAAAAACTTTTAGTCCAGTAATTAAACATACTACAGTTTGGATGTTCTTTTGTTTGGCTACTATTCATAATTGGCATATATACCAAATGGATATATACAATGCTTTTCTAAATGATGATCTTAATGATGAGGTGTTTATGGATGTTCCACTGGTTTGAATGTTTCTACGCCTTTTCTTTCTCATGAGAAGCCTGTATGCAAGTTGAATAAATCTCTTTATGGGTTAAAACAGGCTTCTAAACAATGGAATGCCAAATTAACCCAACCACTTTTGGCATATGGTTTTCAATAGTCCTATTGTAACTATTCGTTGTTTATAAAGAATTTTGGTGATGATATGGTGGTTGTACTTGTGTACGTAGATGATATAGTAGTAGCTAGTAAGAATCTTGATCTTATTAGTCAGCTTAAGTCTTTTATGCATACACAATTCAAAATAAAAGACTTAAGAGTTCTCAAATACTTCATTGGGCTTGAACTTACGCGTTTGCAACAAGGGCTTATGCTTTCTTAGAGAAAATTCACTCTTGACCTACTAAGTGAGACAGGTTTTCTTAGTGCAAAGCCACTTTCTACACCAATTTTTTTCTAATCAAAGGTTATCTAGAGATGATACTTCTGATTTTGTGGATGCTTCCTCCTATCGAAAAATTGTTGGGAAACTGCTTTACTTATGTATCACACAACCGAACATCACATATTTTGTTCATATCTTCAGTCAATTCATGGACAAGCTGTGGCATGTACATCAAGTTATGCTTAAACGAGTTTTACGATATATAAAAGGGACTGTAGGCTAAGGATTTTATTTTTTGCCACTAATGATTTAGTGCTTCAGGCTTATAAGGATAGTGATTAGGGAGTTTGCCTAAATTCTCGTCATTCTACTACAGGATTTTGTATATTTTTAGGCCATTCTTTACTTAATTAGAAATCAAAGAAATAGCCTATTGTTGTAAGAAGTTCAATAGAATCTAAGTACCAAGCTCTTGCTGCTACGACATGTGAAGTGCTTTGGTTAATAGGCTTGCTAAAGGAGTTTCGCATTAGTTATGTTTTGCTTGTACAGCTTTATTGTGATAATCAGTCCGTATTACATATTGCAAAGAATCCCGTATTTCATGAGTGGACAAAGTATTTGGAGATAAACCTTCATTTTGTAAGGGACAAAGTTGTTGAAGGAGTTATTCTTCCTATCCATGTTTCCACGAAACAACAACTTATCGACATGTTTACTAAGGGATTAGCTGTAAATCAGTTTTGAATATTGTTGTCTAAGATTGGAGTACTAAATATTTACTCTTCATCTTGAGGAGAAGTGTTAGAGATATTTGTATCAATTTTGTTAGTTATAGTTAAACTATTATGCATCAGTTGGGCTAGTTATTTCAATTAGTTGCAATTAGTTGGAGGCTTTACTGTATATAAAGAGTTGTATAATTTTATGATAGTAATTAATTCAATCTTTCCATTTTACTCTCTTGAATTGGTTTCTTTCTTTCATTAAGCTTACTTGTTGCTTTCTGTTCGTTGCTTCCTCTATTACTAAACATCAACTGCACATTTGTCAATTACCCTATAGGGTAATTTTTTGTATAAGGCTTTAAAATAGGTTTTCGGTCTTTTTTCAAAACCTTATAGGGTTCAGGTTAGGTATGGAGACTAAAATAGATACTAATAGAAACTTAAAGTTGATAAGTATCTATTTTAGTCTTGAGTTCAAGTTTGAGTTCGAGTTCCCATTAATATCATATATATAATACTAATTAAGTTTGAGTTTTTATTAATATCATTTTAGTCCCAATACCTGGCCTAAACTCTATAAGGTTTTGAAAAAATATATATAAAGTGTGGAACTTTTCCTCGAGGGAAATTGTTGTTTATTTTCCCTTGATAATTCATCCTTTGCAAATTCTTATTCTTGTCAAATAGTCTACAAATTGGAAATTAAAAGGTAATATAAACAGTCAATGGGCTTAATGTAGAAGTTTGCCAATTATTGTTGTCATTGTAAGTAGGTGTTACTTAACATTTTGTCATTGGACGATGCAGTATAGTCTCTTATTGTAGGTTCATAGCTTTCATAGTCGGTTTTTTTTTTCTTTCATTTATATTTTAATTATTTTATTTTTTTAGGATAACTAGTTTATGGTAGTTGCATTTCAAATTTATCACAATTTGTGGCCTAGTACATTAATAAGGTTTTGTGAAATTATAAGGTCGAGTTAGGTCAAGTTTTCAATAGAGCCATATGGTGTATCAAGTTGGATGCAAACATTACAATACTCGTCCAGAGCTTGCCCGATGGCATCCTACATCATAACCTATCCTTAAGGAGGATAATGTTACCAAAAAAAAAAAAAAGGACAAATCAAATGTAATCTTTATATAACAGGTTAAATATTCAAAAATGAGAATTACCTTACTGAAAGCTTTATAGTAAGTAGTAATGCAGTGATAAAATATTATAATTAATTCATGTTTACGCACATAAATTATATATATAACATGAAGTGTAAGTAATATAAACTATAATACATAGTGTTGGTAAGTTATCATGAACATGGTCCTTAAAGCTTAAGTCAACCTCCTTGAAGTGTAAGCTAAACTCATAAAACCCAAATCAATCTCTCTAAAGCCCAGGTCGAGCTTCGTGAAGCTCAAATGACATCATCATCTTCCAAGCCCAATTGCTAGCATCCAACATGACCTAGCCAGAGCTAAACATAGCTCCTAAGAGATTAACTAAACTCATTAAAAGACATCTTCGGAGCTCTTGTCTCTATCTGACCTCTTGGAGCTTGGACCCTTAAGCCCCTAACAAATATGCCTATTTATAGGTTCAAAAAAAGATTAGGTAAAGACAACTCTACCACAAAAAGAAAGCTCAATTGTCATGTGCTTGGTCTAAGATCTTCTCCATAAGGTCCAGAGTCAAAGAAAGAATCTTGAGATCATGATTATCTTTTCACAATTACTTAGCTTACTACGTCTATGAATACCAACCGATGTTCATGAGTAAAGTATCTCAACTCTTATTCTCTTGCACTCTCTATAATTTTTACACACTTTCCCCAAGTCCAATACAAAGTTAAGCATCAAAATAGTCGCACCATAACCATTTTTGATGATCCTTTAACTTACTTTTGTTTATTTTTCCCTAAGCCCAATACTGAGTTAAGCATAAAGAAAAGCCATTTCATAATGGATATATAACTTCCAGTAGCCCAAAAACACATATCAACATGTAGTTTATTATCTTTGTCTTCTTATGGTATTTCGATGTAATATAAAGATAAATGCATATTTAATATGTATGTTAAAGGCTAAAAGCATTTTAGGATAGAATTCATATGTTATATTAAAGAGAATATTATAAATAAAACTTGCAATTGGAGAAAACATTTTAGATGACAATAAGATTTTATAAGCAAGCATACTATCATGAGCGAACTATCAAAATATGTGAACATCTACTCTGAAATGGCTTTTTTCGAAGTATAAATTAAAGAAAGAAAATATAAAACAAGACACCCTTTTGACAATTATACAAGATCCCTAGTATAGTTAAATAATCCATAATTTTAAACGGATTGATGGATTTGTTAGCTTATTTGGGTGCCAACCCAAGTCTAGACATGTTTATAAATGGATTTGTTTGATTGGCTTTTTAATCTTGTAGAATTTTTTTAATACAAACTCATTTATGATCGTACCAAATGGCATCACATTGGTGGATCCTATGCTAAATCACAAGCAGTAATAATCCTCAATAAATTTAAGGTACCGCCAGTTCCATCGGGAAGTTTTCGCAACAATTTATGAATAAACAATCATCTTCATCATATAACATCAAGGCAAATATCTGATTTTGTCTTTCATTCTCCATATTAATATCGACCCCGGATGCATCGTTTTCACTGACTAAGAGATACGTACGAAAATGGATGATCCATTCCTTTGTCCTTATAACATCATTTATGCCGTTGGCATTATTGGAGACGTCCTCACACCTAAATTACAAGTTGATTCAATACGGATATATTCCTGGTGTGGAAATGGTAGACATGGCAATAGCTTTCTACCCTTTAGTCTTTTGTCTTTTCCACTTTTGCCAAAAGATACTTTATTTCGACCGAACTTAATCAAGCCAAGCACAAATCATGTGGTGTTGAAACACAATGAAAAAAGAAAAGCTCTCTTAAAGGGATGAGGGATTGGGATCCCTAAAATCGTTATACATCTCTTTTCTTACCTGGAATGCAACTTAGTCAGAGCATATATTTTCGCTTCCATTAATCAAATGAAAAGAACAAAAAGAGAAAAAATGTTTCAAACAAAAAATGTTTTTAACAAGAGGTTTATTCTTCCATGAAGCGCTTCCTTTTTGTATCAAACTATTATAAACCAAAGAGTTATCTATCTTGATTTGTATTTTATCCCATCTTCTGCATTTGGCTAGGAGAAGGCCTTCCTCGATCGTCTCCATTTCAAGTTGTTCAACATCCATGAAGTTTGAAACAACTGCTGGAAACCAGTCGAAATTTGGGCAACCAATCCTACACCAGACCTTCTTGAACGTAGATCCTTTGCAACATCACAGTTAATTCTGATGATATCAGTCGAATTTCACATGATTTCTTTATTTTTTTTCAAGGAAATAAACAACGTATTAGTTTCATCCTTTGTCGAACATAGGAGTATCCATTAGGGTTAGCAATTTGTGTTACATGTCATGTGTTGAATCCGTATCTAAAAGGGTTCATATATACAAAATCTCAATTCCTGATACAATTAATCGGATATAAAAATCTAAAAGTGTAACTCAATCCATTTTGTGTTTAATATTCAAATTGAACTGTTTTATCAATTCAAAAATTATAAATAAAATTGTAAAATAGTTTCAAATGCAAAGTGTTGATACAATACTTAGAGCAACCCGAAGCCCAACTTGAGTAGAGATCCTTTGAAGGCCATTAACAGCGAAGCAACCAAAAACCTCACTTTGTTCGAACACTCTACCGTGCTCAAGTGCACAATAGAGTGTAAATTTATAAAATCATATATTTAAACTCATAATTCGATCAAGAAATTACATCAAAACATCATTTTAACTAAGAAAAACTTATAAGTTTATAAATTAATAGAATTTTATTAGTTAACTCATGATTTTAATAATTATAAATATAAATAAGTATATAAATTGAATCATTATACAACTTTATATTGTTTAGTTTTGATTTATCCATTCTAATTTTGTCAAATTTCTAATTGTAGTGGTAACGTTATTAATGAACCGTTAAAAAATTTTTAGATTATGATATAGGGTTTTAAAGGCAATATAAAACAAAGCGCATCGATGCAACTAGTACAAAACCTCAAATAATTAAAAATAATTCAATTTATTGGGGATTTAAACATAACCAAATCTAAATAAACTATAAATACGTTTTCTTCGCCTTCCTCCACTACTTGAAGTTACTAATAACCACAACTTTTGAGACTACAAGTAACAAAGACAAATGAAGAATCAAGTTAATTTTTAAATTATGTTATTTCAGGTACTTTTGAAATTTTAAATAGTCCATTTATGTCAATTACATTAAAAGCTAATGCCTTAAAAGGAAAAAAAAAATCCTAAACCATAAAAGAAGAGTTTTTCTTTTTAAATTTTTATATTATTAAAAACAAACTAAACAAAACAAATCTAAAATTAAATGAACCAAAATAAAAGGAATTAAAAGAAAAGAAAAACAATGACATACCTAGACTAATTACAGGGTTGACAATTTATGTTACTATGTCATATCTCATTTTCATGTTTAAACGGATTTGTGTCTGAAAAACCTAAACCTATAGTACAATCCGTTTATTAATCGTGTACGTAAATCTAAACTTGTAACACAACATATCTCATATTCAAGTTAGACCTATTTATATTAGGGTTAACAATTTGTGTTACCATACCATATCTCATTTATTTTAAACTTTATACTTTTATACATTAAAAACTTATAATTAAATTTAAAAAATATTTATAAATACAAAGAAAAAAAAAGATAATAATATTTAAATTTTACAAAGACAAATAACATAATGTGATCATACTTAACATAAAATTGTAACTCGAATAAAAGTTTTAGTAAAACAAAATCTCACCATGTATAAAAATTTGAAAATTTAAGTTAGATAATATCTCTAAATTAAGTGAAACTATACATTAAATGGCTATTAATATTACTATCGATGTTAATATCTAAATTTATCACAATGTTTGTCAGATTTTCAAGGAAAATATTCGATGAATCTACATGTGAGTCCATAATCTTTTGCCTATTTAAATTACAATGTGATATGTATTAAATTTTTAGTTATATAATATTGATAAATTAAATAAAACCATGAATTAAATTGGTATTAATATTACTATCAGCGTTAACTTCAAAATTTATCATATTATTTATTGAATTTTTAAGGAAGATAGTTAAAGAAACTACATTTAAGTTTGATAACTTTTTATCAATTTTAATTATAATATAATAAAAAAATATATAACTAAAAATATTACATACTCTTAATTAAGGGCTTTAGCTAGGAAACAAATGATGTCCAGGTTTAGAAATTTGATTTAAACTACGAACACGAATTTAACCGCTTTTAAATAGGTTAGACTACTTTGTGTTTCGAGTTAAGCTTTGTCATGATATTATATTTTGGTCGTAAACTGTGAGCCTTAACAAAACACATGCATACGTTAGGATGTTAGATAGGGTCGGATCATCGGTTCCAAGTCGAATCAAACACAGGTATTGACCAGCAAAGAAGTGGCTTGAAGTTTTTGGCTTCACTTAGCCGTCTCTTGTAATTATCGAACTTCAAGGGGGTGTTGGAACTGGGTTTTGGTGGTCAAGGAGTACAGTGGAGGTGGTGGTGTGGTTCTAAATGGTTGTTTGTTTGTTAGAGGCTCGACCGAATTGGGTATTTTATTTGCAGGCGCTTTTGATTGAATTGAATAACAAGGTTGTGTTTGTCTTAAAGCTGAGGATCTCTATGGTAGAGCAATAACAAGAATTTGACTCAAATTTCTCTTGGTTACTAGCATTTTCAAACAAAAGTAGCTACGGTTTCAGCTTGAAGCAAGAGAGAGAAGATCGCGAGACCAACCACCGTAAGCGTTGTCAAGTGAAACTGTTTGTTCCTTCGAGTTCTACACGAACTCTTAATTATAGCCATGGCTTAAGATCATTGGATAGAGCTTGAAATTGCCATGAATAAGCTTATGGAATTCGAAACCTTAATTTCCGTTTCTTGATTCGTGTATACATTTTAATCTAATGATTTTTAGACATAATCCGTAGATTTGATCAATTTTAGCCCTTGATTTCGATAAGCGTAAGCCTTAATCCATGTCAAAAGATGAAAAATTAACTTGGATCGAGTTGAAAGTGGATAAGCTTCCGTGATTTGCGATCTGGAGGATGCGGCAAGAAACGTCTCTCCAACACAAATTTTCTTCAATGGAGTTCGAACCGCAGTCACCGTAATTCACGTGCTTGTCCCGTCCCTACCACTAACCTAAGCTATTCTCGTTTCTCAATCAAAATTAATGTTTCGGTGTTGGGCCGATTAGGCCGAAATCGAATTTTTTGGTTTTTTGGGAGAAGACTAGGGGAAGCCCTTTCGTTCCCAAAAAAAAAAAAAAAATTTGGAGCACCGTACGGTTTGGGAGTCTAGAGTCTAGCGCACACAGCACACATGTAACACAAGTTTTCAAAGTTAAATTCAATTTAACGAAATTTTGCATCTTGATTTATTTTTGTTCCAATTTTTATTACCAAATTGAATTTAGTACAAACCAATGATTTAAGAAGTGCCATTTTAAACAATATTTCGATTGAAATCTTAAGTTATATTAAAATTGAGCAGGTTGAAATCTTAAAAATGGTTAAATTATATACACACGTTTCGACTCTAAAAAACATTTTTGGTTGGCTAAAATGAACTAACATCACCATTATCGATCACTACTAGCATCATCATTATTGACCACCGCTACTATCATTGACCATTGTTGCTATCATCACCACCGCCACTAATCATTATCATCGTTGGCACCGCCATCGATCACTACTACCGCTTATTACTTAAGAGTTGATTAAGAAGAAAAATAGATGGAACGTAATTTAGTCATTAAACTTTTATTATATGTATATTCTTAAGTCATTTATAAATTTAACTAAATAAAATAATAAATATTATATTGCTATTATATTTCTTAAAAATTTTAATTCCATTTGCTCCTCATTTTACTCAGTAAAGTTAACGGAGCATTATTTTCTTTTATACTAGTAATACGCGATCAATTATTTCCTTCAACTTAAGTTATTTATTGATATAATAAATTTTTACTTTATATAAAACTAATTTTATGTTACCATAATTAGTCGCAAGATGTCGTATACTTTTATGAAGATATGCGTATAGAAGGTGTCCTGTTTTTTCTTTCTCTTTTCCTTAATTTTTTTTTTCTTTTCTATTTTTTGCCTATGTCAAGTTGACTTGGCGGAAATGTGCTATTAGAAAAACTAAATCCACTGTCCTTCAGGGCCTCATGAGACAATAAACAACAATATACATATGTATACATATATATATATATATTTATATATATGACTGGCATTAAATAACATCGGTTCCTGTAATAATATAATGTATTAATATGAAAATAATTATACATATCCATGCTCCCTGGTCAGCTTTTGGCTATTTGAGTTGTCCATTGCTAGATCTTCGTGCATATTTGTTTCTTCCTTCTTACTAGCATATGGTCGATTTGTGATGCACAATATTCCACGAAACTAGAGCGAAGGTTTCTAGCTAGAGTTTCTTTCTAACTCTTTTCCTAAAAGCATCAGAGAAAAAACAAGACAAAAGGAGCAAATTATATGAAAGATGATATTCATAATATTTTTATGATATAGTTTATTGTTGTTATATCTCTTTTTTACTAGTACTTAGATAAGTAAAATCATATCGAGTAGTTTTAAGAAATAATCCTTATTACTACCAATCATATATCTCTTTCTTTGACTTCTTAATCTTTCTAGTGTAAATCTAGGTGGTCTCACTGGATTTTTCATTGCTTCAAACTCTTTCTATTTGCATTTGGAAAAGGACCTTTGGCATCTGACCAAAACCAGCAACATATCTCAGTCTTAACTTTTGTGGCCATTGCATTGCATGTATGCCCATCAAAATCCAACAAAACCAAACTCAAAAATCTCCCCAAGATGGCCATGAAAAGGAATACCCAGTAGCTCAAAACCCTAAAAAGGGCCAAAAATCACTAACAAACTATTTCATTAAAACCCTTCTTTTAGCCGTAATTTTCTACTTGTATCGATACAACCACTATTTCAGTACATATTTCATATGGTTCCTTCATTGCTGCCACATTTACATTGAACTTTGAAATCATACCAGCCGCTCGCGGCTCCGGCTCGAGCCACGATGGGAGTGGAGCTTGAGCCGGAGTTGGACGACCCATGTCTATCCTCATCATTACAAGATTTGTGGGGCAAGAGATAAAACATCGTGGTATCCAGGATCCTACAACGGACCGTGAACGATCCTCTCCGAACGATCCCGGCACGTGTTGTGGGAAGTAAGTGGGCTCCACTTCCAGCTGTTTTAGCCGCCTTTCTTACATGGGCTTTGATGCACGAGCCGATGATTTATTACTTTGGGCACGTGATGCGCACGTGGGAGATGACGAGGTTTTTCCTCCTCCATGGCGCGTGTTTCGTTGTGGAGATGTGGGTGAAGAGGAAATTCACGGGCACGTGGCGGTTACCGAGGCTTTTGTCTGGGTTTGTGACCGTTGGATTTGTGATGGTTACCCTATTTTGGCTGTTTCTACCACCGTTGCTTAGGTTGAAGGTAGACCGAGCAAAGAACGAGTCCACCTAGTGAATCGAACCAAAATTGGCATAATAATTTACCAAATCAACTTGGAACCAATCTAGGGTTTTTAGCAAACCGGCTTGGACCCATAAATCATGAGCTTAAATTGTAGCTTGACTCTTCAGGTTTAGTGAGTCAATACTATTTAATGTTAGATTAGTTGAAATCGGTATGTTTAAACCTAAGTAAAAAAAAAAACAACTTATTTGTTCAAATTTGGAAATTAAAAAAAAAAATTATAAATCAAATTTAAGTATTCACTTTAATCAAAATATAAAAAAAAATTGAATATATATTATTATTTATATTTAAAAGTTAATATAGAGACCAAATGTAAACACTCAATTTTCGCCTCTATGTAGATTTAATTTTTTATTTTAGAGTCCTAATTCAGAAAATAATAAAAAATTAAAAAATGATAAAAGAAAAAAGATAGAAAATTTATAGAAAAATATAAAAAATAAAAATTCAAAAAATATTAATTAGATAGAATCTAAACTAAATAGTTGTTGAAAAATGCGAATATAATACGATAGCGTTAAATCCAATAAAATAAAGATTTATATAATTCAAATCTAATCTGGATTTTTCTCAAACTAAATTTGAGTCGATAACAAATATTCAAATCTATTTTGGATTTTTATTAATTTAGATTTGATATGGTCCAAAGTATTCATTTTTGAGTTTTATAAATTAGGATCACGTGGCGTAAGCTGAGAGTTCAATAGCACACATGCTTAATTAGACAAATCCTTTCATTGATCACCATCTTTGTTTAACTAGTACACCAACACAACAGTATCTAAGATCTTTCTCTCACCGACTGACTCAACTCCTACAGCAATTGCAGCAGTCCTCCAATCAACCATGTATAGCATAAACGCATGACAATCATCAGCTTAACACTTGCATTGCAGTACACAATCACCCCTACAGACAGTAGTAGCACTTCGCGTAACTCCAACATCCCCAACGCCTAGCAATAATCAACTCAATCCACTTTCTTACTACAGTACTACAACACCTAACCCCACAATCAGTTGACCCTTTCTCTCTCTCATATCTAATCGTAACACAAGTCTACTATCCAGCATCACACTAAAGCATGACCAAGTCCACTATCTAATGTCACAGCGAAGCACCCACATACACTCGGCAATGTCCATAATTACACGACACAACTTACACATGCTTATTACTACATTACACTAACTAGGAAACTAGACCTATATGCGATACACTGACCGAAACTGCTACTACACAACACAATCGAGTTTTTTGAAAACTCCAAAAACTACTACTAGTCACGACAATGTTAGTTTCAAGCCTATATTCTTCAATCCAAAACACATCAAAAAATCATTTCTTGCTTGAAATACGGCTTGGAAGTGCTTGAATTGTGTCTTATTAATCATTTGCTTCACTTCTTTGGACATGACCTGACATGATCCGAGATCCAACCCGGAACTAAAGACCACTAACCCGATCCATTATCAGGTCCAATCTTTTTCTTTTTTTTTTATTTATTTTATTGTAAATAATAATAGTAAAAAAAAAGGAACCTTTTAATAAAAGAGTTATTAAAGCTTTTTTAGGAATCTTTTTAGGAAATGTATTCTTTTAATAAAAGCATAATCTTTTAGGAATTTTTCAAAATAAAAAAAGAGAGAAATTTGAAAAAATGTGTTTTATCACTTAGAAAAGTTTTTCTTTAAATAAAAATAAATTTAATTAACTCTTTCCAAAATTAGCTTTTTCTTTAAGAATTTCCAAAAAATAAAAAACCCTAAATTGGGACCCTTTTCCTAGAATTTTTAGTTAAAATAAATTAATTAAAATGTAAAATCGATTAATTTTCAAAATTAAAAATAACCAACAAAACTAAAGTTTTTTAAAAGAATTACAGATGTCTAATCTTTACTAGCGAGTACACAGACACTTCTAGGGCATTGTAAAAACCTATAAAAACTTAGGTTTTTATTTTATTTTTCTTAAAAATATTTTTAAAAGGATAATTTTGAAAAATAAGCCTAATTTCAGAAAAGTGATAGTGGTACCTGTTAGGATTTAATAGATATACCACGAATTTGGAACTCTCTAGTTTTTATCAATTTAAAATTAAAAATTGGTAGCTAAATTATAGTTAATCCACCTAATCAATTGCAATTTTTCTTTTTACAGACTTTGGTCAAATAGAGACTCCAAATTTTCTTTTTAAATTTAGAATAAAGAACCAAAATTTCTCAATTTCTTTAGTCAAGGATTAATATCAAATAAGTTAGGGTTTTAGTATTAGTAAAAAAATAGAAAATCAAATTAAAACAAAAAATCGAAAAATCAAGCTCGACACCAAATAATATATATGAGTTTATAAAAAGAAATCGTTAAAACCTGTATATTTTATTATTGGTAAAAGTAAATGGTTATAGTGTAAAATATATTACTTTAACCACTAAATGACTTTTTCGGAAAAAAAAAAAAAAACCCACCAAAAGAGTTTGAGGTATAAGATATCGTAAGTTTCATATAATTTTTCCTAATTTTTTAAAGAGTAACTACTTTTATAAATAATATATTTTAATAATTTATAAAAATATAAGTGTATTTATAATTTAATAACATTAAAAGTTATAAGGAATATATTTATACTATGTATAAAATAGTAAGTGTATTATAAATATTAAATAGATGCTCTTCTCTTTATGATATTAGTCTAACTCCCACATATATTATATTGTTTTCTAAAGTTTCCTCTAAAATAATATAAAAGCACATTAACTATTGCTTATCGCAAATCTAGTGCCACATTGATTATATTGGCAAGCTTTCCTGAAGATATTGTCGATAAAAAGGAATTTACTTCAATTCAAAAATTGTGACATAATATAATAATTATGCATTATTGAAAATGCAAATTATTAATATTATGTCTAACAATTAATAGGATGCAAATTATTGATCTTAATGCCTAACAATTAATAAAGTGAAATAGTCAAAATTTAAATTTTTTGTGATTTATTTTTTTTTTTTTCACATTTTAAATAAATATAAAACAGTTTTTTCCAATAAAAAATAAAAATTGGATAGTTTACAAGTTGAAAACTAACTTGTCAAATTACTAAATAGAGTGAACCAACTTGGAACTGGCTTAAGCTAGGCCAATCCCAATTTAAGGGAAACTAAGCCTTTGACCTAGCCCTAAGTCTAGTTGAAGGTTGATACAAGCATCTTGAAAGAACTTGCAACTATAGTGCGTACATTGCAAAGATTGGATAACCAGTTGCCTTCAGTTTTGTCAAAGCTCCAAGAGAGTAGTGTATGTTTTGTTAACTTTCGCAAAGACTAATTCCTTATTAGCAAGTAAATGGATTTAAGATTCTACTTAGACTGTCTTTTTTTCATCTATATCTTATCGAATTTTTCTACTATTCTATCTTTGTTTTTTAGGTAATCAGTTCCGTTATACATCTCATCTTTAATTTGTACTTCTTTAAATCTGAACCATTGAAAAATGTGAATTTAATAGTTCGGATTTTAAAGAATGGAAATAAAGGTGAGATAGAAGGTAAAACCGATTTTGTCAAAATAGAAAACAGGATCGTAAAGTCTCATATATCTTATTTATATCTGATCTGTATTTGATATATATTTATTTCAAATTTAGTGTTTGGAAAACTATTTTATTTGCATCGTATCTATTTTTGTTTTATAATTGTGATAAAAATGGCAATTAGAGTATCAAAATTGGGAAATGAAAATTCATGTACTTTTAAAGAAAAAAATTGAAATGTATATATATTTTATGCATTGTAAATGATTATTTTAATTGAGATTTGTTGGGTATTTATTTTTAAAAGTATAGTATATATGAAATTATATATCCATATTTTTTTTTATCTTATTCTTACTAAACACAAAATTCAAGTATACACCAATAAGACTAAAGAAAGATTAATCAAAACGGAGTCTAAATCTCTAATTTTTCTAAATTTATCAATTTAATGTATTGTTATGTATAATCAATTATTAAAATAAAAAGAAAAAAGAGATAGTATTATAACAATTGTACAAGATATATAAAAATCTAGTCAATTTGAATAGTTGAATTTGTAATTTTACTTAAAATGTTTTAGATAAAACATTTCCTATGTAAATTGCAAAATTTTATAGTGAAAATACTTGTCAAAATGTTCCATCTAGTTGTGAATTAACACAAGAATGTGGAAGTTGCCCTTTTTTCCCTTAGTTTAGAATTATTTTATGAAAAGAGCAATTATGTTCCTACTAAGTTACTTTTCACCAAGGATGTCATGAGCATGTATTAAAGGAATACGTGAAAGTTTTAGAACAAATATAAAGGAGATAGGAAGGAGCTACGAGGCCCCCAAGTTTAAAGAAAGTTGGTTATTAATAATTTTTAAGAAAGGATAAAATAGGTCTCATATTTATATTTCTAAAAGCAAATTATGTTATTAAGATAAATTTAGTAAAGTGGTGAAATACAATTCATATAAGCATGGGGTTTCATTTTTGGTTCCTATCATCTTGGGATTCTATTGGTAGAGTAAATAGGTTTAGGCTTTGCACTTAAGTGTTGAACCTATAAAAGAATACATAGTAAGGGGCATCAAGCTATTGTCTAAAGTGGCCACTTCGATGCTTAAGTTGGTATTTTTGTGTATAAGGAGAGTATAAGGGTGTAAGAAAGCTCAAATGCAGTATGGGCGTGTAAAGAGTGTAAGTAAGTTACTGTTTAGATGCTGGTTGGTATTTATAAAGGAAGATGGCTAGAAGTTAAGGACTAGTAGTAACACTTTAGTATGTCCATGCGACCTAGGTAGTGGAAGTACAGAGTCTGACGTAGTTTAAATTTGTGGAATCATGGCTATTGACCTAGTCTCTAAGCCATATCCTCTATATTCTAGCTGTTGTAGGCTATTGTAATCTAGCAGCCCATTTGGTAGGCTTGGGCTAAGGTCGACTATAAAGACAATAAGGTCGAGTATTGGAAAATTGAGCTGAACCACAAGTCTAGGCATGTTTCCATGGGCTTAAGGGGCCTAAGTCTAAAATATCCTACCAACACTTATCCCTTCCTTCCCTTACAATCTCATTGTTGTCGAGGCAGCAAAGAGAGAAAATGGATGGGTTCCTTAGGCGTATGGCCGAGCTGAACTTGAAGTGCTCATGCCAACTTGGCAATCTAGAGTATCGAGGAGACATACTAACATCTTCAGGAGAGGAGCCAACGTGGTGTAGCAAGTGTTTGTGATCTGAGCTGACTGTGCCTTAGGCCAAGTTAAGCATTTAAGTGTTAAGTTAGAGATTAAAAGGACTAACCTCCTTAAGTAGTAAGGGGTGCTAAGTAGAGGAAGTGGTCATGTAGAGGTGTTATGTAATCAGATTAGTCAAAGTTAAGGTTGGTAGAGCCAAACTAAGTTAACTTGTTCGTGTCGAGGATAAGGACTTCCTAACTTATGGTGTTAAGGAAGTGCTACAGTAGGTACAGAAGTTAAAAGGACCTCAGTTGAACTTCTTGAGGAAGTTAACATTTTTAAATTCTTGTTTTGCCACACATTTCCAAAACATAATTAATGCGACATGGCAGCTGTCATGTCCACCTAGTTGCATGTGTGGTTGTAGTTGTATTAGTATTTGATCTCAGCATCCGATCAAAACTATCGCTACATGTTCAGTTCTCATTGCATTGAGAGAACTAAACTCGTATAGATCCATATAACCGTCAATGCACTTCCCTAAGCATGAAGCCTATAAACACCCCTAAATCCTATCAATCAAACACTTTTCACACTTTAAATCTTTACTCCTTTATTACAACTGCAACCATTATCTCTCTTTTCTCAACCTCTAACATCAAACAATTAATTCACTTTCATCTCTTTCTCTTCCATCCATATTTCAAAATGGCAACTAATTCTGGAGAAAATTCTTGCGAGTTACATCCCGATTCATCACAATGTAAACTAACACCTTCAGACTCAAAGGTTACTTGGAGCAATACCCTCCCTATGGTAGCAGATGAAGAGGTTTCATCTATGCTAGTAAAATTAAATGAGGAGTCAAGAAGGGTGTTGGAGGAGTTAGATAAGGTAGAACTCATACGGGCAATTCCACGAGATGTCTACCATTGTAAAGCATTGCCAAATGCTGTTGATTTATTTGACAATCTTGAGAATGATAAAGGGTCAAGTAGTCAGGTAAGCAAGAGCAAGTTGTCTAGTATAAATTATGTTTTAAGTAATTTTATTATAGGAGATTTTCTTAGCCTAGTGGTGTAGTTACCAAGGCTAAAGGAGGGAATGTCGTTATTGTTAAGGAGTCTCTTTACGGTCCATAAGAAATATCTAAAGTTTGGGATGCGCCTTCCTTTCACCGAGTTTGAAAGGGAGCTTTTTGATTACCATCGATGTTGCCCTGCTCAAATTCGTCCCAATGGGTAAAGGATATTAAAGGCATTCGAAGGCTTCTGCAATATTTAATGGTATAGACGATGTCTAAACTGTTTAATTATTTTTATTTATGGAAGATTTTTAACAAGTGGTCATACCTCTAGAATCACCTAAGGAAAAAAGTTATTTAGGGGCTTAGACTTGTCCGCTAAAAATTGGCAAGAAGAGCTCCTCATGGTAGAGCTGCTTGGGTAAGCCAATTTCTAGACTCACTGGACCAAGTTGGTCCAAATTGATGCTCTGAAGAAGCTCGACTCAAATGACTCTAAGGACGCACAAGAAATTGATGCCTTCATGGCTTTGAGGTACAATCAGTTGATCAATGCCAAGGATATCATGCAAAGATACTTCTCTAAGTCAATCACTGAGCTTTTCCTTAGAGGTACGGGTCATACCTCGATGTGAATTGACTCCTTCGTCATACCAGCATGGGCTTGCAAGAAGCTATCCTCCATTCATTGTTGTTTGAGGGATGGGAAGTCCTCCTTACCCATGCTAGTCACAATAAAGTTTGTAAGTATTTGTATTTACATATGTTTTGTTAATGTCATTCGTTTCCTTCAATAGGTGAGAAGTTAGTAAAGTTTGGGAAGCTACCCCAACCTAGTAAATTAGAGCTCTTAAGGTGGTGAGAGTCCATAGTGAAGTCTAAGAAGAAAGCTACTAACCCCAAGGGTAAGGCTATGAAGCCAAAGTGAGTGGAAGAGACCAATAGGGTGAAGCCACTTGTTTTGCCTCAAGGGGTCCCAATTAGTAACCCTTCCTTAAAGTCTATGGCCTTTAAACCCGAGGCCATGGTGGCTCTAATATCCAAGCCTTCCCTGTTATTCGAGCCCATTGCCATCGTAAGGTGATAGGAACCTGTTACCATCGAACAGGATGTGGTAGTGCTCTTATCTCCCTCTAAGGGTAAGGGGAAGAGGTTTGAGGTTAACATAGGAGCTGAGCTAGCGGGTCAAAAGATGAAGGCCCTTAAAGTAGGTGAAGTTAGCATACTAAATCTAAAGAAGGCAAGATGAAGGTACCGCTTGGTCGATCTAATGTTTGCAACTTCCCCTCTAGTCACCCATACCTTTACTTTGACTAGATGAGGAAGAACCACTAGGAGGTGCTAAATAAGTACCAGAAGATGGGGACAATGTCTGATTCGTTCAACACTATCCTATACAAGTTCGAAAATGGTTGCTTGTTCAATGGGGCTACCGAGTCAGCTACCAAGCAAGTTAGGGGGAAGCTCCTTAGGTCAAAGTGAGGTATCAACTTATAAGCCTCAATGGGTCTTATACCCTTACTGACTTAGCAATCTTAGAGAAGATGATGGAGGTCTAGGCCAACTTACCCTTTGATTTGGTGGGCCACCTTAGCTTATTGGTTCGCTAATAAGTTTCTAATTGCACATGTTTTATTTAGTAATTTTCGATGATTTTCCTTAATATTTGAGTTTATTTTTACATAATAATAATTAATTGAGTAAAGTTTTATTTTCCAGGTTTTGAAATGATCTAATTGAGAAAACAAGAAGATAGAAACAAATTTCACTCAAATTAGAGCTAAATTGAGCAAGTTATAAAGGTTTGAAAATCGACATAGCTGAATGACAAGACTATGTCGTTTCTAGAAAAAATTGGACCTGATTTTCTACTGTTACAACCTAGGACATGACCAAAAGATACAATCATGTTGTTAGTCGTGTCGTTTCTAGGTTAAAAGAAATGCCACAATAAAGGACACGACTAAAAGATACAGATGTCTTTGGTCGTGTTTTTTCTAGCCGACCTATTTTTTTTTTTCAATTCTTCATATGTAAAGCCTTGTTAAGGTTTATTAAAGAGAATTTTTTGGCATGACTTTTAAGGAGTTTTTGAAGCTAAAAACAATCAAGAAAGTTAGGAGAAGAGAAGATTTCAAGATTTAATTTTATTCGGATTTCATGATATTTTTTCCTATAATTTTCTACTCTTTGTTTTTAGATTTTTATTTTATGATGTATAGCGAGTAGATATTTGATGTTTAGGTTTTGTGAAACCTAGATCTATTTATGTGACATGATTAGTATTTAATTAATTTAGTTCTTTATTATTTTCCTGGTTCATCTATATTTGCCTCATGATTTAGGTTATTATTTCCATAGGCAATAATCTAAAGTTTAATATCTTAAGAGAATCGAAAGATTTCTTATAAAATTAGATCTAATATAGTTGATGAGAATTATTACAAAATTAGAGATAATTTGCAAGATTCTTCTCGATTTCAAATTAAAATGTAAAGAATTTGTTGTTAAATAATGCAATCTTAGATCATACTATTCAGAAGAGATTCTAATAATAGATGATTTTAAGGTTAGCGTTAATTGGCTTGAAAAAGTGAATAACTTTAATAGAGAATTTTCCCGGTCAAGAAAGATTAAAGAATAAATTAGATGATCTTTAGGAAAATCACATGTTAGATCTAGGGGAAACAAAATATAGGTATAACGTTGAATCTTGAATAAATTGAATTGCTTTCTTGTTAATTCTTGAATTACATCTTAATTAATCTTTAAATTAGTTTGAGCAATAATTTAGATTTACTACTTAAGATTATTGAAATTTAATTTATCGGTTAGATAATAAAGATCTACTGAGTATTAATAATCATACTAGTCCCTATAGGATTAACATTTAGACTCATATTCGCTATATTATGAACTAATAGGTGCACTTGCCTACATGATTCGCTAAGTGAATTTTCATTCATCTAAGTTGCTTTATTTTGTAGCATTCTTTAAGTTTTTCTTCTAACTATTTATGGTTTGCCAGATGTGGTGCAATACCATGGTCAGGTGATGCTTTGGCTTAAGCATTATGACCAAGTGTTGAAAGAGGTAAAGGTCCTCCACCATGAAGTGTTTGTCACACATAGGGACCACAGGGATATTAGAGGAGGAGGTAGAGTATAACTGATGCAACTGGGAGCTAAGTGTGTCAATCTCAAGGATATAGACTAAGTTAGCAATAAAAGTAGCTGGGTGCTCCAACACTAAGAAATACTCACTAAAGCTGGCTAGTCAAAAGGTAGAGCTGGAGAGGAAGATTTAAGATCTTTAGAGGGAGGCCAGTGAGATGAAGGAGCTAATCACTGGTCTCAAAAGTAGGGACAGCCTCCATTCTACTATTGAACAAAAGGCAATTGATGAATGTGAGGATATCTCTATAGAGTCAGACTGGGAGCTCTAGAAGATGGTGCTTCGGCATCATTCCAGCCTAGACTTCAGCTTGTTAGACTTCCTAGATGGTCCAACTCATAAGGAGGCATTGGAGGCTAAGTTGAAGGATAAGACGACAACTCCTACTGCCAAGGCCATCTATGATGCTCCTGTATCTTCTTTAACCCCAATAGCTCCACAGGAGGTTGCCCTCAAAGGCACCTAGGGGAAGGATCAAGTTCAAGATGAAACCCTTGTAAACTAATACGAAGAGACTCCTTCTCCCCGCCCCCCTCTCCCCTCCCCTCCTTAACTTAGAATCCTCTAGCTCCTATGGATCAGCCCTTCGAGTGGATCAGTGTTTTAGATTTCTTTAAACTTCTAAAGTTGGTTGATCCGATGTTGCGAGCCAGTGTTTTTTCCTTTCCTCTTTAATTTTTTTTGTAATTGTTCCGTCTTTGCAATTGTAAAGGATCCTTTGTATCGATCAGGTCAGTATGTTCGCCTTTATGCTTGTACATGTTTTAGACTTCTATAATGAAAGATTTCATTTTATAGTTACTTCATACTTTGTTTCTACTTTCAAGTTTTTGACTTTTTGATACATAGTTAAAGAGTTAGTGTTACTTATTCTTCTTATAGGACCGTTTAGCTATCCGTAGTTAAGGTTTCTTTACTTATGGAAGAGCTAGGGTTACTATTTCGGGGGACCATTTAGCTATTAGTAGCTTAGGTTGGTTTACTTAAGGAAGAGCTAGGGTTGCTCTTTCAAAGAATCGTTCAACCGTTAGTAGTAAGTTGCTTTATTTAGAGAAGAGCTGGAGATGCTATTCCAAGGGGTATCATTCAGTTGTCAATAGCTTAGGTCACTTTGGAGGCCAAGCTAGTAGTGTTCCAGTAGGCACTATGGGAGTTCCTCGGTCATGTTAGGAGTGTTCCCTATTTTTTAGGTTACCTAAAAGGGGGTCAAGTCAGTAGTGTTCCATCCTACCCATACCTAATGAAGCATGTGAGTTAAGGGTCCATTTGAGGACTATCGTAGTTCGTAGATCCATTTACCTAAATTGGGTTAAGATTAATTAAGAGTGAGACTAGAATAAAAGAACATACATAACAAGGTCAGGGAATGTAATTTCATTAATAATTCATGAAAAGTACAAGCATATTTACAATTTCTAATCAAAATAGAGGCATAGGTTGTCAATGTTCTACATACGGGGGATGAGCTTTCTATCCAACCTTTCTTACTTGTATATTCCATTGCTTATATTCTTTCTAACTTTGACTAGGTATTTCCATTTAGGGGCTGATTTCCTCTATCCTTCTCATGAGCTAGTTGCTTGAAGCCTTCACCAAACCAAGTGTCTTACCTTGAATTATTTATGCTAGACCTTCTTGTCATAATATCTGGTTGCCCTATGCCAATAGGCAACCACTTGAGCTGTAACAAGGTTTAGATCTCTTTTATTGTATCTATGTTGGCCTACAGGAGGGATTTATTCAGAAAGGCATTGAATGACTATGTCTTGATGTCAAGAAGCTTCAATTCTATAAGGAGGGCTACTTCCGAGTAGAAGGCTAAACAAAATAGTGTTTCTCCTGTAGACATGCAGTAAGTAGTCTTGTCACAACCAGAAGGGGGGCTGAGTCGTAGCAATACTGGCATGTAATATGGGAAGAACCTAGATCAAGCACCATCCTTAATTAAGGGTCTTTGGCATACTACACAAAGCATTTTACAACTTCAACTTCCTCTTAGTAACTGGCATCAAGTAACAATTGAGCACATAATATAAAATCATGTTATCCATTTAAAACTAACACAAATTTAGACAGGAGGGGGATATAAGGTTTTCCCCTAATAAAAGTGATACAGAACCAGAATAAGTCATTACTAGTAGTCCATGCTACTTAATATACTAAAGACACTTAATTAATAATAGAGAGTTTAAATATAAGTAAAGTGTTCTCTTGAGCTCTCATCATCTTCACACTGATTAGCCCTATGCTGGTGCAACTAACCTTGGGCATCTTGCAGCCTGGCTCCAACTAACTATCTTAATACAATAACAAATTATAAAAGGGTAAGCTTAACTACTTAGTGAGTGACCTTCCTACCTTACTATAAAAAAACATCTAACAAGTTATTAACCAAATGTATGCATGCATGAATAAACATATGCAATGCAACAATATATACAATGGACTAGTAATTGTATACAGCATGGTTTTCACGCCCACCATTACCTAAGTTAGGAAGCATTTTGGTACGTTAAGACCTAGGTATCTACATCCAATATGAAGTCTCTTAACAACATCATCACCCTCAATAGTAGATATGATACGTCCTTAAGTAAAAGGTGACACTCTCCGAAGCTAAGTAGTTTCCAAAGATTGAGGTAAGAATACAACATATGAAATATGTAGTATGATAACAATCACAATACGTAATATCAATACATATCCAGCTAAGCGTAATCTCTCATTCTATTGCATGATGTTGACGGCCTTTAATTTATGTCATAAGATGCAATGTATGTTTGGTTTAATTAGAGGTTAAATATTTGTTAACTCAAATTCATAGGTAGTTAAACAAATATATTCAGACGCTTTAATATCCTAAATTCTAATGTAGTAAGCATAGATGTTTAGAATATCTTAGGATATTTTGCAAGCAGAATTCAACCATAACAAACACATACAATATCCCACATATCCAAATATGCAACAAATTCATTTATCAGATATATTTAGATAGTGCACTAGTTAAAAGCACATTACAAAGTAAAATAGGAGGCGTTATACTCACTTAACCATAATACCTAACAGTCCCAATAGTCTTTGACTACGTTCAACTCAGTATCCTCATCACCTAAATAATACATTTGAACTTTATGAGTATTCTATTCGTATTAGCTACCTAAGCTTATTGCTCAATGACCCTATTTTAGTTATTTTTGTAATTCAGACATATTTTCTTCATTTTAACTCTGTTTTTTTGTGATCTTATAGTCATTTTCATCGTTTTAGAATGTTCTTTCATTTAGTGAGGTTATTTTTGGGTTCTTAAGTCAATAGGTTCTTAGGTCAACAAGTTCTTGGTTTAGGCTTTACAAGGTCCTTAGTTTAGGCTTTATAAGGTCATGAGCCCAAATGGTGAGTTGGGTCACTTTAGGGTTTAGGCCTAGTTTTGGGCCTTGGGCTTCATTTTTTATCTTGGACCTTATACCTAATAATTTGGGCTTCCTTAGTATTTTAACTAGGTTTTTCTATCTAACACTTTAAATTTTTAGTGTGGGCCTCAATGATATTCTTATGAGTCTAAATGGGCCCTTTTTCTAAGTTGAACGCTTTAAATCACAAATAGGCTTATGGTGGGTATCTTAGATAAGCCTTTGGGTTTAGTGGGCCTCTTAATTAACTTATTCTAAGCCTTTCATCCTAAGGTTCAGATTTGGTCACTTATTTAAACATGCTTTAAACTTAGTCCTTTTGGGCCTAAATTGCATTTTAGGGCCTCGGGCTAAAGCTTTGCCCACTTTCTTTAGGTTTATAGATCTAGTCATTAAAGTTAAGGGGATCATTAACACCATTTTTAAGTCTTTAATTACTAACTAAACTAGTTTAGGGCCTTAGCTACACATTAGTTTACTTAATTTGGTTAATTAAGTCCTAAATTACACTTAACACTAAATAATCATGTTATTAATCAATAAACTAAATTTTATAGATTTGGAGTACCCATGGAAGTAGCAGCGATCTTGTGTTCTTAGAGCTACTCTTTCCATTTTGATGTAACACTTGTTTTTAGGGTGATTTCTCTTAAGTAATCTATGTTTTTACTCATATATAACTATAATCATAACATAATGTTGTGTAGACAAGTAGAGTGAGACTAGGGAAGTGGCAGCATGCAAAAGAAATGGGGGTTCATCACCTCACTTAGTGATTTAGTCCTAAAACGAACATTACGCTACACTTCCTTGCTTATTAATGTTTAACTCTTACTAAAGTGTGTTTTTCTTTTACTAACCATATTTGTTCTTCATGAAACAACCTAAAACATCTAAGAAACGATTGTAAAGTAAATACTATTCATCAAAACGTAACTTTCTATCATTATCCTATAAGAAAAATAAGAGACAACCTAACTTAGACACTTACCGGAGCAAAGAGTATGGATAGCCTCCTTGTAAGTGTTATACCATAAGCTCTTATGTATGTAGGGGTATGTGGGTGTGTTAAGTAGCTAGGAGAGTGTATATGTGTTGTATGGCATGGGGCTTGGTGTTTGGTGGTTTGGATTGGTGGTGGTGGTGGTGGAGTAATTGGCAGTGTGGTGCATAAGGGTGGCTAAATGGAGTAAACTTAGGAGTATTTGGGAGTGAGATGTTTTAAAGAGTGTTTAGGAGTGTTTTAGGGTTTGAGAAAATGAAGAAAATGAGTGAAGAAGAGATTGTAGTGGCTAGCATGTAAGAGAGAGGGGATAATGTGTATGTGTTTTAGAAAGGAAAGTACTTATTATAAATAGGGACTATTTACCCCTTTACTTTATTGACAATTTGGGGAAGATCTTATCCCCTGAAGGTATAAGATATACTAAATGCAATTAAAAGGTTTTCTTGTAGTCCTTAATCATACTTGTAGTAAATTAAGATGTAATAGAGGTTGGTTAAGGATTAGAATTTGTTTAGGGTGATTGATGATAATTAAGCACAATTAGCCTAGTTATGTGTAATTAAGGCGTGTTTAAGGTTTTGTTAGGTTTTTAATATTACACTTTAGTTTATTTAAGTACCTTACATGTGGGCCTAAGGTTTGTTTAGCGTTTGATATCCATTTATAGTAATTAGATTTTCATACAAGGTCAAAAGTTAGGGTTTTTGTTTTTTAGTGATATTTATCACTTTTATTAATGGATTTAACCTTACTATTAGTGTTTATTTGTCATGTTAAGATATTTGATCGTTTAATTAAGGCTTAGCAATCTTTTTAGAATTCTATTATTGTTTTAGGGTTCTTCGAATATTAAGGTTTCTAGGGTTCTTGCTCATTCAATTAGGGTTTTAGGCTTTACTTCTTTTTAGGTTTTGGTTTAATGCTTAAGGTTCGGTTCTTTCACTTAAGGTTTTACTATTAAGTTTGGGTGGTTCTAGGAATTATTCGAAGACCTTTTCATTTGACTTCGTTTTTAGATTATTGAAATTTTGTAGGGTTTACAAGTCTTGTATCCTCATAGGATGTTTGGCAGCTCATCTGCCCTTCTTCCCTAAGCTCGGTCAACCCTCTTCTTGATGTTGTCAAGGATGATCCCATTGGTCACCTCGACTAGATCGTTTAACTGAAGGTATGCGATTGAGGTGAAGTGGGGCATAATATGGTCTTTGGTGTAGAACTCCCTAAACTTGGGGTTGTCGAACTACTACCAATTGCCCAAGATGAGGGCATATGGCTCCCCAAACTTGAAGAGGATGTTGTGGACAAAGAATTCCATACTCCTCTCCATTATCTTAACGATAACCTCAGTTTTGACCCATTTAGTGAAGTAATCGACAACCACAATGATGAATTATCATCCTTCGGAGGCTTTTGGGAAGGCGCTAAAGATATCAATACTCCATTAAGCGGAAGGCCAAGGACTTGTTAGGGGTTGAAGATTGGAGTGAAGGGCATATGTGATAGAAGCATGCTTGTGACATTAGGGACACTTCTAAGCTACCACCTTCGCATCTTGTCTCATGATTGACCAATAGTATCTAAGCTAAAGAGCTTAGATGTAGAGAGCTTGTGATTGGATGTGATTGCTGTACACTCCGGTATGCCGCTCTTTCATGACATGCTACCATTCCTTAGGTCGTAGGCATCTAAACAAAGGAAGGCTGACCCTTATAAACATCCCATTTTTGCCTCCTTATTTTCTTTAAGCCAGGTTTATCATAAAAATACAAAAAAAAAAATGAAAAATAAAAAAAAAATTGAAAAAATATAAAGTGTCATAAGTGTCTGAGTTGAGTCAATTGGTTTGTTTAGGGTCGAATAAGGTAAAATTAAAAAATATACATACAATTTAATAAATTCCATGTCTTTAAAAATTTGGGCTTCATTAAAAAAATGTTTTTTTAAGAAAAGTCCAATAAAAATTTCAACTGACGCAAGTAGGCCCCTGTTCAATTTAAATTTGAATTTTAAATAATTTAACTAGATGAATAAAAAATAAAGACATGAGATTTATTAAATTAAAATTTGTGTAGGAAACATTTAGCATGTATATTTTGGGTCATTTAAAAAAAAATTGGAATGAATTAGGCTTGGGTTTAAAAAATAAAATTAAAGTTAGCTCAAGCTTAATAGCTTAAGTGTGATTTGAGTGCCTTATATTTTAAGAAATAAGCAATAGCTCAGTTGACTAGGTGTATGGACTTCAGTTTGCAATCAAAGGTCATTGGTTTAAGCAATAGCAAGAGCAAGTTTTTTTTTTTTTCCTTTTTGCCCTATTACGTGCTAGTCACGTGACACATTCTTCCTCAACAATCTTAATATCATGAAGATTTACATCTACAACAGTTATTTGAAGATTTGGTAAAATCAACTTAAACTAGAAAATATACGTGGTTGCCTATGGTTAGTACATACAGATCCCTTGCTCAAAATTTGACATGAATGATCTATTTATAAATATTAGAGCATTGGAAACAATTGGGGAGATTAATTTCACTTAAAAATCACACAAATCAAACCCACAATAACTTTCTCTCTATAAAAACTCTTAACCAAATGCATTCTCTATCTAAGTTGTGCCTCTTCTATGGCCACATTCGAGGCAAATTAACTACTCTCATAAACATCCTTTAATCGCAGCAACCAAATGCAATCACTTTCATAACTAGCCATAGCCCCTAATGACGTCTACAACAAAACCCCATCATGTACAACCATCTCTTAAAACACCCACAAAACTACATCCCTATCCAAAAAAAACATTACCAACATGTTCCTTGTATCCCAAAAGCCCTAAAACCAACCTTACACGACTCAAAACCGACCACCACCATGCTCAGCAAAAGCCACCACCACTAATGATGCATATCGTGGGCAGCGGATCTTGAAAAGAAGATGATGCAATCTAGGTTTGAGTGAGAATGGGAAATAGAGAATGAGAACAGGGGGATTTGAGTGTGAATGTGTATGGATATCATGCATCAAGACACAAATACAGTCAAAGGTTAATCTTAAAATAGGATTTGATATGACTCACGAATACTAAATGTCATTCGGGATTCAAATGAGAGGTTACATGCGATTCGCTAACTTACTCATATGAAGAGTTCACCACAATCTTAAGAACAAGATTGATAAGGACACAAGAAAGATTAAAGAGTCTAATCAACACTTAATAATCTGGCAAAACCAAGCTTTAAGAGCTCAAGTGTGACCTTGCTCAAAAGAGGAAAGTTTTATCGTAAAATATGATTATCTTCGTTTGTATATATTTCTCCCTTATGTTAGTACAAATATTACTATTTATAGCAAGTCCTAAACCCTAGTGGCAAAATTGTAAATAATATACAAGGCCTTAAACCCTAAAAAATTGGGCCCATAAGTAAGAATAAAGAAAAACATGTACAACAATGCAAAACTGTGTTTAATAGAATGAGACGGCATGTAGTCACTTAACTAGTCTAAGAAAGAGCAGGATCTAAACTGGACGGGGTTAGCAATTGGATGTTCGAGTCCAATGAGGAGTCTTTGAAGTCTCACAGTGCTTAGCCGAAGCACCAGAAAGGTTGCCCCATAATTGCTGAATATTAAAGTTAGTCGACATTAGTCTCTCCATACCGTGCCGAGTGGTTCTTTAGTCTCGAGTCCTCGGCTTCTCAACAAATGATAGACTTGATACCAAGTGGCTCCTTTTCTTCCCCTCAATCTTCTGTCATTTGCTCGGCTTTGGCAAAAGCTGTTTGGCCTTGGCCTTGAACTGTTTGGCCTCGAGTTAGAACAAGTCGGCATCTGCTTCTAGCGGGTTAGCATCAGCTTGGGATAGGTCAGCCTTGACTGGGAGATAGTCGTAAGCTAATTCCTATCATTATCATGGGTCCGAGAGGAAGTCATCCTTAAGGTTAAACATTGCCCACAAGCCAGAATGCCAAACTAACTTCTCTTCCCCTTTCGCTTTACTATAGGTATCGAGTGTTTTTGGATTTTCTTAATGCCCATGGGGGTCAAGCAATAGCTTTTCCCATCCTTCCGAACTGTGTAAGTATTGAAGAAGTCATCATGGATCACTTTTCGATCATACTCCTAAGGTTGGCCAAAAAGTATTGCATTCATAGGGACCCTATCGAATTCAATCTCATCCTCATACTACCCTATCATGAATATTATTTGAGCTCTTTTATGCATATGGTCCATACCCTTATCATTAAACTGCTTTAATCCATAGGGGTTGGGGGTATGGGTAGGTCAATAACTTTATCTTTTTTATTAACTCAACAGAGACAATGTTGGTGCAACTTCCTCCCTCTAATACTAGGGAACAGGTCTTCCCATTCACCAGACACTGCATATAAAATAAATATTCCCTTTGTTCGAGATCTACCTTTAGGTCAACTCGTGTCGCTATGGCTAAGAGGTCATCCAGGTTTTTAGCATAGACATCTTCTTTTATCAACTCATTTTCTGAACTCCCATCACTCTGACTCTTTACTTGAGCATTGGTTCCCTTGCCTTCAAGACCATGACCCTTTTATTCGGGCATTGGGATATAATATGTTCATAACCTAAGCATTTGAATCACTTCACTTCTCAGGCCTTATTACTGGGTGCCTTTTCTTTCTCGGCCATCTTTTTCTTAGTAAGATCAAGTTAGCTAGACTCGCCTCTCTCCATCTTCTTCTCTGGCCTTCTATCAGCATATTTCTCAAGTTCAGGCTGACTTGTTGAGGTTGGTTAGTCAACCTCTAGTGTCTTCTTCTCCTCTGTCTCTCCACCCTCAATACTAAATTAATCAACTCATCTAATGAATTGAACGACTGGAGTTCAACAATGTCGCCAATGTTGTCTCAGAGTCCACTTAGGAACCTAACAATGGTGCGGTCCTGTAGCTCAACAATTTCATATCTTGTCATCAGGGTCTTAAACTGCTGCAAGTATTCTTCAACAACGTTTCAACCTTTCCTTAGGTGTTGGAATGCATGCAGCATCTCTTGCTTAAAGTAAGTTGGCACAAAGTGTTAATTCATTAAACGTTTCATGAGCCTCCAAGTCCTGATTGGTTCTTCTCCTTTAACATCTCGCTTGGTAATTAACTTATCCCACTAACGACTTATCATTACACTCGTAGCACTCGAACAACTTATCAACTCAGGGAACCTAATCAAGGAATTCTTCAGGCAAACTACTTCCACTGAAGATCTGCAACTTAAGCTTTATATTATCAAGTCCTTAGCCAAGTGTTCAAGGTTCATCCCTTACATTCTATGCTAGTTAGTTCACCTTAGATCGGCCACTTCTGTTGGAGCTCTGCTTGGACACATCCCTTCTTGACATCAAGTCTCTTCTTTAAGCTTCTTGATTTGCTTTAGAGTCAACACTCCTTTCATTTCTTCTTCTCGATAGGGGTGGGTTTTCTTTCCTTCTTGGCTTGGCAACTCTCCTTGGCTGTCGCTCATCGTTGTTAAGTTCATTGGAACCATTTTTACCGGTGGGTGTTTGTCCCCTTCTTTCTTCTTGGCTATCACGTTTGCAACTTCTGACTAAAGCAGTGAATTCTTGGATAAAGTCAATGATATTCTGAATCTAATATTCCAAGTTATCAACACGTCTCCTCAAAATTCCGCAAGGACTATCACCACTATTATTGACACTATCTTTCAACATTCTTATCCATATAGTAATTTTCTAGAAAATTGAACAAACAAAACACAATTATAATAGGCTAGAAACTACCACTACTCAGCTTCTGTAGTTACCACTATTGACAAACACTTCCATAATAACTAAAACCAACTATTGAAACTAATGTCACTAGGCTCAAATACAATACAATACCACAACTACTAAAAACGCGAACAACACACTAACTATGAACGATGATTATCAGAAATGTTCAAACCATAAATCAAACTTTGAAGAACACTAGCACATATGCCTCCCCAAAGCTCTAATACTCATATGATGCATATTGCAAGCAATGAATCTCGAAATGAAGATGATGCAATCTGGGTTCGAGTGAGAACGAGAAATAGAGAATGAGAATAGGGGGGTTTAAGTGTAAATGTGTATGGATATCACCCACCAAGATACAAACACAATAAGAGGTTGAGCTCGAAATAGGATTCGATACGACTCACGAACACTAAATATCACTCAAGATTCAAATGAGAGGCTAGATGCGATTCACTAACTTGCTTAAACGAAGGGTTCACCACAATCTTAAGAACAACATTAATAAGAACACAGGAAAGATTAAAGAGTCTAATCAACACTCAATAATCTGGCAAAAACAAGCTCGAAAAGCTTAAGTGTGACCTTACTCGAAAGAAGAAAGTTTCACTGTAAAATACGATTGTCTTCGTTTGTATATATTTCTCCCTTATGTTTGTATAAATGTTGTTATTTATAGTAAATCCTAAACTTTAGTGGTAAAACTGTAAATAATGTATAAGGTATTAAACCCTAAAGAATTGTGCCCATAAATAAGAATAAAGAAAAACACATACAACAATACAAAACTATGTGTTTAATAGAATGAGACGGCATGTAGTCACTTGGCCAGTCTAGGAAGGAGTAGGATCTGAACAAGACAGAGTTGGCAATTGGATGTCCGGGTCCGATGAGGAGTCTCTGAAGTCTCGCAGTGCTTGGCCGAGGTGCCAGATAGGTCACCCCATAATTGTCGAGTACTAAATTTAGTCGATATTAGTCTCTTCGTGCCATGCCAAGTGATTCTTTGGTCTTGAGTCTTGAGTCATTGGCTGTATGATCTCTCGACTTTTCGGTAGACGATAGACTTGATACTAAGTGGCTCATTTTCTTCCTCTCGATCTTCTGTCATGTGCTCGACCTTGGCAAACGCTGTTTGACCTCGGCCTTGAACTATTCAATCTCGAATTAGAACAGGTCAGCATCTGCTTCTAGTAGGTTAATGTCGGCTTGAGACGGGTTGACGTTGGCTGGGAGATAGTTATAGGCTAATTCTTATTAGCTAACTACCAAGTGAGTCCTTCGAGACCACCATCGTTCTCTAAGGTACTATATCCAAACCCACATTTATTAATAAAAATCACAAAAAATCATGATTACCTACTTAAATCGTCGTACGAAAGTCAATCCGAGACGTTATATACTCGTTGTTGTTATCTTCCTCATTTTACCCGAATTAGAGCAAGCCAACCCAATCCTGATCCAACCCACATGAATCCTGTAGTAGGTGGGTTTGGTTTTAATTTTTCTTTTTTCTTTTTATGTGTTTCTTTTTTAGTCTAGGTAGTTTATTTTATTATTAAACTCCATACTAACTTTTTTTTTTTTAAGTTTTCTTTTTTAGCATTAGGTGTAGTTTTTATCATTATTTATTTTGTTAGTTTTTATAGTTCACGTGATTAGAATTTTATATATAATTTGTACTAACATGAGTCTTCTACAGATTTTTCATGTTAAGTCTCGTTGGTTAACGAATTGGCACGTTTTTCGCAAACTTATCATATGATTGCACTTTTTACATGTTTATGATAAAAAAATTGCATATTTTCATTACATTTTTTTTTAAATTGCATATTTTCATAATAATTGCATGTTTTTTATAGTTCATATAGTAATTGCATGATGTCTATAGTAATTGCATTTTGTCTATAGTTTCTATAGTAATTGTATGATGCCTATAATAATTGCATGTTTTCTATATTTTCTATAGTAATTGGATGTTGTCTATAGTAATTGGATGTTGTCTATAATAATTGCATATTTTCTATAATAATCGCATGTTTTTCATAGTACTTGCTTCTCTATAGTAATTATGTGTTTTCCGTAGTAATTCTACATTTTCCATATTAGTTGTATATTTTTAATGACAATTGCATATTTTCTAATAAAATTGCATATCATTCCATATATTTGCTATCTTTTCATATTTTAGATAAAATTGCAGGTTTTTAGAAAAATTGCATCTTTTAGGCATAGTTGCATCCTTTTATCAAGGTTCTAATCTAGATTGCATATCTCATAAGATTTGAATAGGATTGCATTCTTTCAATGAATTTGACATTTTAGGGATTTTTCTAAAAAGAAAATGTTTTGTCTTGTAGTCAAGTTTTTTTAAAAAAATATATATTAATTGGTATTTCCTCAAAATCAAGTTTTTTTTTTATTTGGGAATAAAAGTTAGGGTTTTTCTTTAAGACTTTTTCAAAAAAATAAAATTAGAGAAAAACGTAAACTTGGCCTATTTTCAAAAATAAAATCAATTTACACATTAAAGTTTTATAAAAATAAATAGAACTATGTTGATTTAATATCGATTAGCGAATGCGTAGGTATCTCCTAAATAAATGTAAAAAAAAAAAGTCTTGTGTTTTTTTAGAATATTCGTAATAAAAAAAACTAATTAAAAATCATTTCTCTTGCATTCTTTTCATGTTTTGTTGTTTTCATTTTTTAGGAAAATAAAAAAAGAATAAAGGTCCATTGATTAGTTTCTTTTTTTTTTTAATCCCTACATGGTGACTTAGTTTTAACATGTTAACCCCCAAGTTCGGTTTTTTTGGTTAAATTTTCTAAAAGATATTTTTCGTAGAAAATTCGTAGATTGTATCAGTTTATTGGTTGACGAGTCCTAAACAGTTTCTAAAGATTTTTTTAAACATTTTTGTAAGAAAAATGTTTTTTCTTAATTAAATGTCAAGTATTTTATATTAAGTGAGTTAAGTCTAGTATAAAATAAATTAAGGAAAATCAAAATAGAGCTCAACAACTCCTCTTAAGTACATGATGTTGTCATTCAAGGTATAATTGGTGGCATGGTATCTCAATTTCTTAGCCTCTTTCCTATCGGTTGGTAAAATTTTTTATGGAGTCCATCCAACTCGGTTCTACTAGGGTTGCATTGAGCTTGAGGACCTAAGCTCTACCCAAAATGATGCTTTTCTGGTAAGAACTCAATGAATATCTTCTTATCTATTACCTCTACCTTCAGTATTCCAATAGAGGCAAGTTTAGATAGTCAATTAGCTGTTGAGTTCTCGGTTAGGAGAATTTTTGTAATATTCCATGAAGGGAAGTCAACCAATAGGATCTTCACCTTGTTTAAGTATTTCACCTTGTCAATTAGCTTCATATTTAGTTCAAACTTGCTAGACGATAAGCATAGAGTTTAAGAATACTTCGAGCTGCTTGACACCGATCTCCTTGCCTAGTTTAAGATTGGCTATCAACACCTCGTATTCGGATTTATTGTTGCTTATGTCGAATTCGAACTTGAGAGCACGCAAACAATAGTCTTATGTGGTCTAATGAGTACAAAACTCATACGTTCTCCTCTAAAGGTGGAAGAATCATCAACGTTGAGAGTCCATACTAGTTAATCATCTCCAAGCGGTGCTTCCTCTTCTCTAGTGTATTCCACAATGAAATCGGCTAGTGCTTACACTTTATTGGTTGTTTGTGGCTAATACTAAATTTCATACATACTCATCTCTAGCGCGTACTTGAACATCCGACCAAATGCATCAGGCTTTTGCAAAATCATGCAAAGTAGCTAATCTATCAGCACGATAATTTAGTGCATCTGAAAGTAAGGTCGAAGTCGACGTGCAAAGATCATGATCGTTAAGGAAAACTTTTCTACCTTGGAATACCTGACCTTAATTCCTTGGAGGATGTGATTGATGTAGTATATGAGCTTATATTCTTATCCTTCCACCTAGACCAACATGAACAAAAGTGCCTTATTGCTAACTGCTAAGTATAGATAAAGTTCTTCTCTTGATTTGGGCTTCAATAGGATAGGAGGGTGCTCTAGGAAGTCCTACAGCTCTTAGAAGGCTACTTAACATTAGGGAGTCTACTCAAAATCCTTAGGATTCTTCAGGATTTTAAAGAACTTTATGTATTTTTCTACACTTTTGGAGACGAATTTACTCAACACAACTACCATGCCCATGAGCTTCTAAGCCTCCTTAACCGTTATAAGGGTCTTCATGTCTCTAATAGCTTTGATCTTTTCAGGATTAGCCTCAATCCCTTGCTAAGTGACCATGAAGCTTAGGAATTTGCCAAAGGTAACTTTAAACACACACTTTTGAGGGTTCAACTTCATGTCGTATTTTCTCATCCTATCAAAGTCCTCCTATAAGTCCTTGATGTGGTTGTCAGGTTACTTGCTTTTGATAATCATGTCATTCATCTACACCTTTATGTTACACTTAAGCTGGTACTTCAACAATGTGGTCACCATTCACTAATAAATTGTCCCGGCATTCTTGAGGCCGTAAGGCATGACAATGTAACAGTAGGTACCAAAGTCCATGATGAACAAGGTGTAGACTTCATCTTTTAGGTCCATCTTAATTTGGTTGTAACTCAAAAAGGCATCCATGAAGCATAGCAAAGGATGGCTCGACATGGAGTCAACTAATCTATCTTTGGGGGAGGAAAGCAATCATTTGGTCAGGCTTTGTTGAAGTTGGTGCAATCAATACACATCCGCCACTTCCCCTTTTTCTTCTTGACTAGCACAACATTGGCTAACTAAGTTGGGTACTTCTGCTCTCGTACAAAGCTTGCCTTTAGCAACTTCTACACTTCATCTTTGATTGTGGCTTGTCATTTTAGGGCAAAATGTTTCTTCTTCTCCTTAACAAGCTGAACCTTCTCGTTAATCCTGAGGCTATGGGTCACTAAGTCAATCGAAATACTAGGAATGTCTAAGGATGACCAAGTAAACCAATCTGAGTTAGCCTGCAGGAGTTAGATAATTTCCTCCTTCAACTTGGGGGGCATCTCCACCTTAACCTTTATGGTTTGATTAAGGCTGGTGATACGAATTCGATGTAGATGAACACACAACGTCCTATATCGCACAAACCAATAAGGTGAGTCTAAACCATAGGATGGTTTGAAAGGTAAATGATAGTTAAAGGTTGAGTAAAGGTCTCTGTGTACCAACAATGGAGACGTTGGATATGACACACCAATGCCTCACTCGAGCTCAGCTCACACTTAATATGACACATAAGTGAAGTTGGAGGTCACTCACTACTAGTTTATGCTTAATGGGCTAAATAAGAGTAACTCGTAGTAAGTAGTAGAACTCTTAGCTCAAGAGAGTATGTTTGAAAAATCAATATATTCTTTATCTTACGGCCATTACAATATATGAGTATTTATAGGACACACTTAGGGTGAATCCTAAGTTAGAGTAAATTATAAAAAAAAATTCCTACTAATTAAGGAAAGGGAGAATAATTTACAAGGGTATCAATGTAATCATGTAAAAAGAATATTCAATGGTGGAAAAGTATAGTAGGATGTAAGAAAAGGACAATGCATACGTGGTTTGTTCATTCTATGGTCCCAATGACACTGCTGGCTAAGTAGGGGCGGGTCTTGATCAGGTCAGCATTGGCATCGGCAGTTCGATAGCTTAGATAGTTAGGACTGGATAGGGGTTGGTTTAGAGGCGACTTATTTTCAGGTTGGCCTAGGGTGGTCTGCTCCTGGCAGTTTTTAATTTGACTTCGGCATGTCGATTGGTTAACTCGGTACCTTCTTGAATGATGTAGAGAGCAAAGTAGATTGGCAAGTTGGACTGAGGAATGTACTACTCTTCGACACTCAATTCGTCTCGGATAGCTCGACAAGCTATCTAAGTAAGCCTATGAGCTCAAGAGTACACAATTGATTTATAATCCCTATCATATGGTACCAATCTGTATGTCTTCCATCTTTTCACCCAACTTGCCTCTCTCAACTGACTTCTCTTGTGGGCCCGTTTTCGATGTGAAGATGCCATTACCTCCAGTAGCCTTCACATAGAGCTTCCTTAAGAGTTTTTGGTCACATCTGCAAATTCTTACCCGTTTGGAGTAAGGAATTTATCCTTTAAGTGAAGGGATGACATGATGATTTTCAAAACTATGAGGCTTAATTGTCCCAAAATGGAATTATAGGAGGATGGGTAATCCACCACCACAAACTCTACTGGGTGAGTAGCAACATTATCATTGTCGTCGAGCTTCATAACTAAGGTGATGATGCCTTTAACTCTGACAGTTTCCTTATTGAAGCCAATTAAGTCATAGTGGTACAACTTCATTTAAATTGGTAGCTTCTTCTGCATTTTATTGTATGTATGCTTAAAAAGGATGTCAGTGGAGCTACTAGTATCAACCATGATCTCGAGGACCTCAAAGCCCATGATCCTTGCCCTAATCACTAGGACATCTTAATAAGTTATATCAACTCCTTTGAGGTCTTCGTTGGAGAAGGAGATAAAGGTGTCTCGCCTCTACCTCTTCTCTCTACTACTATCATCTCAGACAAGGCATTAGCCAAGCTACTACAACTCGGTTAGCTCTTAGGTGTAGTCGCCCTACTATGATGTTGATGATGCCATTGGAGGCTCAGGTATTGCAACAATAATTATTTTCTTCTTCTTAAGCATCCTTAATTTGTCGCATTTGAGGTTCCCTTTCTCCGCCATCATTTATGTTGGCCACTTATTCTTTGAAGAAGCCTCTTTAGATGGTGTACTCAAGGGATTCTTTAGTTAGAAATATTCGTTAGTTATATGGTCATGATCTTCATGGAGCTGACAATACTTGTCTAAATTTCGACAACTAGGTTCGTCTCATCTTGGGGGGTTTTTGGAGTAGGCCTCTTCCTCGAACCTCCATGTAGACTTAGGAGAATGGTCGGTTTAGAGGCATATGTTAGGTAAATATTGGTAGGGGGTAGTGGTCTCTTCTTATTTATTAAGGCTTGCCGCCGAGGTAGTCTTTGAAAAATTCCTTATCTTTATCCTTTTTTCTACCTGACTTCTCTAAGTTGATCTCATGCCTAGTACGAATGTTATCTTCTTAATCCATGTACTTCTAAGCTTTCTATTAGAATTAGACCAAGGTCCTTAGCTTGCTTTTGTAGACCGATCGGAAGAAGTCTCTGGAAGATTTGATTCCAAGTTAAGTGGCATGGATAGCAACTCCCTTATCGAGCCAAGAAATCTTAACCACGGCATTATTGAACTACACTATGTACTCTCGAAGGTTTTCCCCTTCCTTCTACCTAATTAGATACAAGGACGAGGTATTTTTGGATAGGAGCTTGCTAGTCCTAAAGTGGAGGGTAAAGCGACAAGTTAGTTTGTCAAAAGATCCAATGGAGTTTTTGGGTAAATGGTTCAACTACATCCAAGCTATCTTCCTCAAGATGCTAAGGAAGGCCTTGCACATAATCACATCCCTATGACCATAATGGTTCATAAGGGCACAAAAATGGAGCAGATGATCATCAAGATTACTTGTTCCATCATATTGATCTAGGATAAGGAGCTTAGAGTTCGGAGGTAGGACCTCATCCTGGATGCCCTTAGTAAAGGGGGTTTTTTAGGCAATTAGGCCAATGCCTTCAACTGCCTTGCTCTTTTACCTATAGGAGAGCCTTTTGACCATCTTAAGGAGCTCGTTTAAGCTAGCTGGGTGAGTTCCATACATTACAGGGTGGGCAACTCCCACATGAGAATCAGCCACTTGTTCATTTCTAGTAAAGGTGCAATCGCGGGTAATTGTAGGCCGCACCTGCTATTGCTACATTAGGGGCTTAAGCTGTAGTGCCATGTTGTTCTACTATTGCTAGGGTAGGTTGTCCTAGCCATCATGGGTGTTTGAAGCTTTAAGCAATCTAGTGTACTTGTTCTACCTTTTTACTTCATCAACTTTGGCTTGAAGTTTCCTATTATGAGTAACAAACTCTTCAAGCATCTTCTTTAGTTGTTTCAGTTGGCTTTGCTCAGGGGTTTACTCGACTAGAGACTAGTTGTTTAGATCCACAACACAAGTCATAGTGAATAACGTAAATGAGAAAAGTGTTTAGGAAATTTCTATGATGTTTAAGTTTAGATGAGTTAGTTCCTTACAAATAGCACGGAATGTCGTATCAAGATTCTACCCGTAGATTTAATAAGATTAGGCCTTGCGTTAGGGTATTGAGCTTGCAAAAGAATACATAGTGAAGGGTATCGGGGTGTTGTCCAGCGTGGTCATTCCAATACTTAAGTCGGTATTTTTGTGAGTAAGGAGAGTATAAGGGTGCAAGAAATCTTGAATACAATGATGTTGGTTGGTATTTATAGATGAGAGCAACTCGAAGTTAAAAGACTGGTAATTGCACTTTAGCACATTCGTATGACTTTAATAGTGGGAGTGTAGAGTCTAACGTGATTCGGATTTGTGGGGTCATAGTTGTTGACTTAGTCTCCAAGGTTTATCCTCTAACTACTAGTCGTTATGGGCTATTGTATAGTCAAACAGGTTGTCTAGTAGCGTTGAGTCGAGGTTCGCTATGAAGGCAATAGGACAAGTATTAGCAAATCAAGCTAGACTACAAGTTCTAGCAAGTCAACATGGGTCTAAGGATTATAGTCCAAAATATCCTATCAACTATTCTAATTAAGATCATTTCTTTTCTCAAGTAGCTTATTCTTTAACAATGACCAATAAAATTAAATTTCATTTATAAAATAGTAATGATTAATAAAAAATGTAGTTTTAATAGTAAGTGGATTTTCTTTTAATGAGTGATTCTAATATTGCTTTAAATCAAATAAATCCGGCCTCTTGGTTGTACAATTCTATGTACTCCTCATTAGCTCTTGCTTTCCTAATAATTTTTTGATGCACTTTGGAAATATGCATAATATTAGTAAGAGAGAATCTGGAGTTCTATTTTTTCTTTTTTCTTTTTTTTTTTTATAGAATAATCTTATAAAAATGCATTATTGGTATACTATACGTGCGTTAATCTCTTAAAGAGATTTTAAAGTCATGGCTCCATGTCTAATTTTACCTGATGTTGCACGAACTTTGATGATGCGATCGGAAAATTATTTTATATTGTACTTTGGTTTCCTTAAATGTATAGTTGCATGCTATTATTTATATTATTAAAGTTCGAAGAGGTTTAACTAACTGTTACTAGTATCTTCCTTTTAAAATTATTGTTTAATCTTCTAGTATAATTTTATATAATAAAATATTAATATTAAATTGATTTACTAAAACTATAAATAAATTATAATATGGGTAAATTCATTTCAACTTCTCTCTTTCTCATTTCTTTAATTACCATTAATCTATCCACCAACTCATGAACTTATTTCACAGGCTCACTCTCATCCTCTAATCCCAATACCCATACTCACTTTCCTCACATCCAAACCCCCCACTTTCTTACGGTATGTTCACTTTATGGAATTAGAATTTTATTTTCTTCTTATTCCTTATTGCAATATTCACTTAGCTTTTTATTATAAAATCGCAATTCCATAAGAATTCTTATTATTTAAAATTAAGTGATAAGAATTCTTTAATTTAACCAAAAAATCATGATTCTTCATCACTATCACCACCGCTACTACTCCGACCGGTACTACCATACCACTATCCATTGCTGCTACCAACATTACAATTGTTACCATTACCATCATCACCGTTATCACTATCGCTGTTATTCCTACCCCAATCACCAATCATCATAGCTACCGCTACCGCTACCGCTACCGCTACCGCTACCGCTACCACTATTATCACCACCATCAAGTATTAGTTCAAAGAGAAAATGAACCGATGATAATTTAGTCATTAAAATTATATTACATATCTATTCTTAAATTGCTTATAAATCTAACTAAACAAAGTAATATATATTACACTCTTATTCTATTTCTTATGAAATTTCAATTCCATTCCCTCTAATTCTATTCCATAAAGTAAACGAACCGTTACAAATAATCTAATTTTTTACTTTCCATTACATCTTACATAGAGATATATTTCTTTAATATATGTATTTATTTATGTGATCTTAGAATTTCACCAAAACACGCACACACACAAATATATTTCTATTATATATATATATAATTGATTAATTTTAGAATTTCATTAAATGCCTAGATGATCAATATTATAAGATACAAATGTTAAGCTTTGTGTTTAGAGGCATTTATAGAGAAACTAAAAAAAATATTTTGAATCTTTATATAAACTATATTTTTTTGGTTAATATTGAGATTAAAGTAGAAAAAAATTAAGAGACAAAATTATTTCAATATTTTTCCTTTATTTTGGAATAATTTTTTTCTAAAGAAAGGTATACAATTGATCTTTTATTTTTTTTTTTTCATTTTTTTGCAAGCAATTTGTATAATATTGATTTAGCTATGTATATAATCTATCTCTTATTGAAATTTTGAATTAAAATATTATAATTATTTTACAATTACAATACAAGTCCATCGCCTATTAGTTAAATTTATAAATGACTAAATGGGTTGTAAAATGAGGTTGAAATAACCCATGAATGATTTGGACATCGTCACCCTTTATCATGTAGTATTATTTAACTTGTTTTATATTGTATTGAAACCAGAGATATATATATATATATATATATATATTCGAGAGAATTTTAGGTGAAAATACTTCGTCGCATATTTAATAGCTCATTTTATGATTATGGAATTAGCATGTAACCTTTTAAGTATGCACAAATGTTTTGCAACGCTTTTTACAACACTATTTGGCGAGATGGATACGGTGGATAGTCACGGGAATGAAAGGAAATTTTGAGAAATGAGAAAAGAAATCGGTAGAAATGAAAAGGAAGTCGGTGGAGATATTTTCAATTCTTAAGTCTATCATTTATTTCTACAATTAATTAATTAAATAGGGCCTACAAATAGGATCCTTAAGGTTGGCTGCGGACCTAAAAGAGTATGGGTCAAGATGGGCTAATTTGAATCTCTCCACTTTTGGAGAGAAATAGTAGAAACTTATGAAAATCAAGTACAATTGTAAAAAAAGTGCCTAAAAACGAAGTTAAAAATTTTAAATAAGGGATATTTTACTTTATTTATAATATAAAAAAACAAATGTTTTGTCTGATTTCTCTCGGTTTCCATCTTAATAAACCAAATAAGAAATAGAAATTATATTTTCTTTTATTTCCATTCCTTTCTTTTGTTTTCGGCACATTTCCAGCCATTCTCACTTTCTGCGAAATTACCAAACACGGTATAAGGAGCAAATAGTTGGGGGGGGGGGGGGGGGGGGGGGGGGGGGGGGGGCGGGGTGGTGGGTGGGTTCAGTGGATCATCTTTCGACACAAGAAGCAAACCGTTGTGTGGAGTTGGTGACACTTCTAGAAGCTTTATACGATTTGGAAGTTTTGAAGGGTTTCGGAAACGAAAATCTACGTTATATATTTGAAGATGGAATCATAATTATCCCTAGTTTAACTAATTTGTTTATTCGTAGTTATTGTCCTATTCTTATATTATTTTTTTTTTTTTGTAATATAGTTTTAATATAAAATATAAACTGATAAATTAGTTTTTTGATAATATAAATAAATATATTCATGATTTGACTCACTAATCTAAACAGAAATTCGAGTTTAACTTATTTAAATAAACAAACTTCCTTTTAAGTTCAAGATCAAATCTTTTATGAAACGAGCTTGAGTGGACCTAAGATCGAGTAGCTCGATTTATTTACAATACTATTTCTAACAAAACCCTAACATAAAATATAAAATAGGATGTTACTTAGACAATAAAAATACGTAGAATAAGAAGTTGCAGAAGCCTAAACTTAACTTTAGTCAACTAGCCAAACCCATGGATGGACTATCTAGTGGGATGGACTAACCAACTAGACAGTTGATCGGTTAATCGACTTAGGCTTACATTCGAATAAGCACTCCTTATTTGGGCTGTACTATATAGTGATTGACTACCCTTACTAGTTTTGTGTTTTGGTTTCATTATTTTGCTCATTTTCTTTGTCAATTGATGCTCTAAAATCAATTCACGTAAATTCAAGACATAAGTTGAACAAAAACTATTTTTGACAGTTTTAGCACCAATAACTATCTAATGGCATCGGGATATGGATCTTTTCCATTTTCTTTCTTTTATTTTCATCAATTCTACTATTTAGTTGCTATCACATATCATCAATTATTATAATTACAAAAAAAAAAAGAACATCACAGTAACATTATAAAGTAATCAAATAATCTAGATAGTCTCAATAATTTGATTTATAAATTGATGGAAATCAAGGGAATGGCAATGGATATGATCCAAATCCAATCACAAAAAAGTTGATGATATTAAAAACTCATAATAGAAATCAATACCCATTTATATATATGTATATAATTTTTTTTTCTTACTTAATGAAATAAAGCACACAAGTAAGATAAAGAAAAGCGTTCTATAATTCATTAAAAAATTATTTTTTTATAAATTAATTTATAATTCCTGATTATAAACCTCTTGTTGATGTTAATGCGTTTAGTATTTTCTATTTATCAATTTATAATGCTTATGGAATTGGCCAACATCTTCAGAGTAAGGTATGAAATTTTCCTGTCCACAAATGCTATCCAAATTTTAGTTCCCGCTCATCATATCTTATCATTACGTATAAAAAAAAAAAAGAGAATTATAAAGTGATATCTGTATCAAATATCTTTTATAAGAATACGTGAACGACGGGAACCAAATATAGAAATAGAGAAATTTTATCCACAAAGACTCATTTTAAAGATAAAAGAGATGCGGAAAGCATCTTCTCATCACCGGTAAATCAAACTTGAATTTTATTTTGCAAATTTGAAAAACAATTTATCAAACTTATGGGAACCAAAAAAAAAAAAAAAAAAAGGTCAAATAGTCCTGTATCTATGAGCAAAGAGCTTTTAAAAACTGCATAGCATGCAGAATTGTAAAGATAATACTATGAAGAAAAGCTAGTGCTTTGGTTCATTGGAATAAAATAAAGTCGGAAGGGAATTGTGATTTCTCTACTAATATTTTAGGGCATTTTTGGAATAAATGTTATATTCAATAAGGGGAAAGAATAGAAATTTCTTATTTATTTTATATTATAAGAAATAAACATTTCTAATATATAATTTTATGCAAACTAAATAAGGGAATAAATAATCCGTACCGATAAAAGTAGAATAACAATTCTATTCCAATAAACCAAGGACAATGAAAAAGGAAGATCGATTTGGAGAAATCAAAACTTTATTATCTATATCTAGAAGTAATCTACCTCAAGCCCTGCGATCGAGAAGGATCTTAGACCATTCTAGAGAAGTCTCTGATGATTTAGCAGTAAATACCAGTAATACGTTCTTGAATATAAAACTTTAACTACATTGGTCCATATCTGAGATAGGAAAAGTACAGTGGAACAATCTTTCATAGTGGTCCTTTACATCAGCTGATCAAAATACACAAATTAGTGGAAGAACAGAGAAAAGGTTCTTCTCATAGGAAAAAAAAAAAAAAAAGAACCGGTCTAGAGAATATCCACAGCGGTTTTGCTCCAGAAGTACTGGGAAATTCTGTGGATTGGATTCTCTCAATCGCCGTTACTTGTCATAGGAAACCTCTTTTTGTTACCGTTTGATTGACCAACAGTTGATATGATGAACAAAAGATAAGTTACACAGCTAATAATTAGAAAATACCAGTTTAGAAGTAAGGAAAAGAAATGACATTTGGGGGAGAAGAGAAGGCGAATGCGAATGCGAATGCGAACGCTGACGCTTGGACTAATGCAGTCACTGCCAATCTTTTCGGATTTCAAAGGTGTAGTTGATCTCCAAATAGCACTTGTTATCATCATCAACAAACTGAAAATAAGATTTAGAGTTGCTGACATGAGTAAAACTGGGAGTAGGGAAATCATTTCAAGTTTCAACTAAAAAAGCCTGCTCAAACCTGGATTAGAAGCTATCCTATGTACCATAACTACCAAATGAAGTAGCATCCAATGCAGACATAACATCTCTGGTTATAGACTGTAATGCGTTAGACCATTCCAAGAAATCGGTTTTCTCTCCCTCGTGACTTAGACGTGCTCGACATCACTATTGACGAAATATAAAGTAAAAGAAAAAAAAATCATACATCTACCTATAGCAAAATGTGCTACAGAAAGTTTGAATAATTCGGATGAAATTCAAATTTTTCTTGTACTTATTATTGAGAACTTGGCAGGTATCTGAGGGTAAAGAACAGAAAACGATCATTTATTACTCCTAATTCCTCCGGATCCTAGTACTAGTACAAATTAGGAGAGGAATTACAAGGAATTGTGAGCCCTGAAACTGCTTGTTTTTAGATACCACCATGACATTCTCGCTAAAGCCCTCATTATAAATCCAATTTCAAGGAATTCTATTCCGTGGAACTGATTTAAGGATACTTTTTGCAATAGGTTGATCAGGACTAGTATCCTGAAAAGGCTACAGAAAACATTTCGAATATTTCATATCTAGAAAAGTCAAATGCACTGTGCATTTCATTACAAGAAAAAAACTGAACTTAATCATGGAGCGTAGTTCTGCCTATGACATCAAGTGCAGAAATTATGTGTTTGAACCGGAAGTCTTAGTTCTTCAACATCAATAACAATCCTGTAGCATGAATGTTTAGCGATAGACATAATGGCACATTTGAGATCAACATGCGGGAATTGAGAGGAAAAGAGCCAGATACTAACCCTACTTCTGGCTGAGTATGACCCTCTTGCAAATATGCCCGAGGGTGTTGTCTCTTCAGGCATTTCATGAGTGTAAGGCTCTTGCTGTGGACTAAAAGTTCCAATCATTTCCTTTGAGCTGTCCACTGTAATATACAGCAGCAAAAAGCTAAAACCTCTGCTGTAATAATCGAAAACCACAGAATCCAACATGTCAATAATTAGTAGTTTTACCTTTCATGCCGGCTTTCCATACTGTATTACTGTACCTGAGACCAGACACAATGTTGTTGCAGACTTGGAAGGTGAATTTGAGGCTATAAGGGGATCCTTCTTTCAGAGTAAACCATGAACCTTTCGGTTTTCCATTCTCAGGAACTTGAAGGAGAATATCAGGTCTACCAGGGGATAAAATTGCCAGGCTTAAGATTTTAACTTCTGGTTCCAATCTCTCTGCATTGAAGCAATTAACAACAATTAGAAGAGGATTAGCTGAATCGGTATTAGAGACTAAATAAGTAGAAGAAATTACACATTTAGTACTGATGTTCTGTTTGACGGCTACACATGGTACTTGTGTACAGGAATGTAGGCGTCCAAAGCACCCCAGCAATATCTAACAAAAAACGAGGGAAAACCGACGGGAAAATGCGGTGATGGGATGGTCTCTTCCAAAAGTTTCTAATCTAGTATATGAAAGGTTATATTTAGAATTCTTGGAACATTACCCCTAAAGGACGGACTTCTAATTGAGCATTTCCGTACATTGACCCACCAATAACTTTATCAACATGGTGAGACACATTGATGCATGTTGCATCCATTAAAATTCAACATGAAAACTCATCTAGAAAGCCCTAGCAAAGGTCATCTTCATGCTATATGCGACAAGACCAATTTTCTACCCTTCAATTCCTTACAAGTATCATCCCAACTTAAAAGAGATACCATTCTGTGATGATATTACATGGCTTGTAATGAATTTCTCGTTGATGCCGGATCTTTCTTGGCAGTCCTTAACATAACAAGATCAAGTTTAAGGGCAGATGAAAAATGGATAGTGTTAAATGGAGACAGCCAAACACATAACTAAGGGACTACAGGACGCTTCTGTTGCTTGCACTTCGAATAACTTGGCACTGAGTTGGTGGCAAAAAGTGGAAAGTTCAAGCAACATAACAAGATATTCAAGCCACATATCTTTTGCACAATAACCCAAGAGACCAATTCCACTGGCAGGAAAATCAAGTTTCAATGTTCTTTTTTTATTTGCTATTTGATAAACAAACAGACCCTTAATTCGTTCCAGAATTGAAAAATTACCTCCAACAGATTCAAGGTCAACATTTCCAAGAAGCTGTTCCTTCCACTTTCTCAAGCTCTCATCATCCTATTAAACAAAAACATGAAAAGAAAAAAAAACCCAAACCAAAAGAAACTTTCAAAGATGAAGCAACTGCATGTAATGATTTGAATCAAAGAACAAAACAAAGCCAAACCTTGTCCTTCTCAAATTGTTCCTTGAGAGTATACTGAGGACCCAAGTCGATCTTCTTTCCTTCATCCTCCTCCTCTTCTTCAGTTGCATAGATTGAGCCCTCACTTGGTGATCTATTCATATTCCCCATCACAACATTCTCTTCATTTGGAGGTGTTCTTGTTGGATCTTTAATACCATTATTATTATGACCGTCCCCTCCTTCACTGCCTTTCCCAACATACCCCATGCTTTTGGAATTTGGAGACGGACCACTTATTGTTGGCAAGCTCATCAACAATTCCTAAACACAAAAATAGTCAGAAAAAGAGAAATCCCACTTCTCCTAGGCTTGGTTTTATTATTATTTTCTATTTTTCCTTTTTGAAAGAATAAACATAGAACAACCAAGTTATTTTATTCAACAAAATGTCAATATAGTCAAAAATAAAACCCCACTTGGTATTAAGAATGTTGTGAGAGAAAAAAGGTTAAAAGAGATAAATGGGGTGCTTCTTCTTGGGGGTGAACAAAAGAGAATCCTAGAAAGATGAAAGAAAACTTAAAAGATAGAACTAGGAAGTAAAAGCATCAAAGAATGGCCCCAACAAGAATGACCCTTCAACAAGATAAGCACAAGGGAAGGGAAGAACCCCAAAAGAAACAAAAGCAAGAAGAGAGAGAATGTGGAATTGGTCGTGTGGTGATCCTGAAATGGAGATGAGAAGAATGAGGGGTAGATCGTGAAGGTCACTTCTGGCAGGAACACGAAGACCCCAAAAGATTCGAGGATGTTTTTTTATAGTTCTAGTTGTTCCTAATTATAATACATTAGATTATGTATTTTTATAATATGATCCACCCTTCAAATTTCCAAACTTGTGAGTTGGTTCCATTTGGCAGGAGTGGGTTTGAGTTTTCGGCTGAAAAATGGCATGGGATTGCGCTAATGGTTGTGGTTTCACATAATACAAACTTTTTGTCCTCCTTTTGGCGGTTGGTTGGCAGGGCAAATGATTTTATTAGGCAGTTGGAAGTAAACATGGGTTTTTTTTTTATCTATAAGTCAATCAAAGATTCGTTACCAAAATAAGACAAACATTCATAATTCACAAGGAGGGATCACGAATCAGTTGAACAGCATAAATAAAAATATTAAAATATAATTAGCATCTATCTCAAAAGTAATAAAATTTATCAAGTTTAATATATGTTAAAATTTACTTTTCGTTTTTTTTAAGACCTAGTTTTATTTTTTTAATAAATTAGTACATTCTTTAGACAAAAATCGGAATCAAAATTAGAAGAGGTCATAAGTTGACCAAAAGCATTAAGGAGAAAATAAAAACAGTCAAAAGCTATTGGTTTAAAAGTGCAATTGTGTGCTTTTTTTAGTTATAAATTACTAAACTCTAGGATGATATAACTTTTTACATATAGATATAATAGATCTATAATCAGTGTTGTCAGACTCGGCTTAAGAGGTTGATTTTTGTATGTGAAAGGATTATGAGTCAAGAAGTCAAACCGAGTTACACTAAGGGTTAAACCAAAATCAATAAATGGCAAAAATTTTGAGACCATATTATTCAAAGTCCTGTTTATTGTATTTTTTTTTCTTTGAAGCTATTGATAAATTATCATTATCCTATATTCATATATTTGATATTACTATGAATAATGCAAATACTAAATCTATCATTTTCCGTAAAAATTAAGTTTCACCTATATATCATTATCCTATAAGGGTCAAGATGTACGTATGTATCATATCTCTAATAATAAGCCACGATATACACAAATTAAGTTTCACCTATATTGCATTATCCCATATTTGTTTTTTTAGTCAACATACAATATAACAATGACCCCTTGATAAAGGCATATTTTTCATGTTTTAAAGTATCAATTTAAATAGAATTATTATTAATTTCATAGAAATAATTAAGAAATGGTACTTAATTATTTTCATTTGAACATTGTAGGAATTAGAGGATTCAAGAGTGGAATTACGAACAATTTAAAGGAGTTTTACACAAATTAACGAAGTCCGAATAAACAACATGCAAATTGGAATTAAAAGTAGCCGACTTATAACTTACAACTTGTATCGACGGCCTTTGATGTCTACACCGCCAACTTTTGATGGTTACGCTGCTAGCCTAAACACCAGCCTTACACTTATACCACCGGCCTTCATAGCCGGCCTTTAAGCGCAGAATTACGAATAATTTAGAAGAGTTTTATACAAATTAACAAAGTCCGAATCAACAACATGCAAATTGGAATTAAAGGCAGCCAGCTTACAACTTACAACTTGCTCCAGTAACCTTTGATGTCTATGCTAGCCGACTTTTGATAACTACGCCACCAGCCTTAAACTTACACCGTCGGCCTTAATGAAAAAGAAACTTTACGCGAGCCAACCCTAATTTTTCTTATAAATAGTTTATGTTTCACAATTGAGAAGAGAGAGAGGTTTTTTTTTAGACATTTTAGATATTTTTCCTTAACGTAGAGAGTAGTAAAATAATCTTTAGTTAGTTCTTGACGAATTTTTTAAGAGAATTGCTTTGATCATTGAGAGGATTTTGCTTTTACTATGGAGACTAAGTTGAAGTTACAATTAAATATTATCTTTTTCAATACAGAATTGGTGATATTTAATTCAATTATTCTTATGCAATTCTATGAATTATTTATACTTTCAATTATGAATTTCCTTACAAATTCAATTAGTATTTGTATTTGTGTTTATGTTTCCAAATCCATGGCCGGTTAATTTTATTTGTGGGAATTAATGAAACCCTAGCTAATTAAAATGATAATTTTATTCATGCTATAAGATTAAGGGATATATGGATGATTCATGATTGTAATTTCTATGATTTCAATTATATTTATTCAGTTAATTATAATTGTTTGAAACCCTAATGATACGGGAGTTAATATAGGTTTTATTAAAAAATTTTAGTTGATTTGATTAATCAATGTAGAAGCAAGTTAATTGAATTAATTATAAATTATCTAGAGATTAATACGATGTTTGGAAATTAATTACTCACTAAGACATTAAGGATAATTGATTTAAGATATTAAACAATCATATTATCGGAAGATATATGATTGTAATTTAGAGTCCACTGTTAATTGGAAGATGTAGAAGTTGATTAATTAATAAGGGGTTTAAATTCTTAAGTTTTAAAATATAATAATTTCATTTGAATGACCATATAGCTATTAATTTATATAACATGATAACAATTTAATTTGTATAATTTAGGGTAGATTCTATTTTCTCACAATTCTCAATTGATTGCTTAATTTTAGATTTTTCATAGTTATTTTCTTTTCAATAGTTTTAGAGTAATTATTAGATTAATTTATTTAATTTTGATTGTCTGAATATAGATAAGAACTATCATAGGTTTAGTAATATTATAGTTCTTGAGGGATCGACAACCTTACTTTCTCTATATTACTTGATTCCGACTCAATATATTTATTGGAGTATTCGCAATTTATTTATATATATATATAATTTAAGCGAATCACCCCTCAAATATTTGAAAGGCAATTAGCAAGTCATGTATCTTATTTAATTTTGAGTCATTTACTTTACATTATTATGACAATTTTTCTTAGAATGATAGGAACCTATGTGATGGTATGATAGGAAATGAAGATTATGAGGGAATAATTGGTGATGGAAATGTTAGTCTAATTAGGAAACAATTGCAAATTCCACAATTCTTCTTAAATATTTGGTTGCTTTCTTGCTTTATAGCAACTTTTAGTCCCATGTTAGTAATTTATTAGTATATTGAAGAAGGAAACATATATAAAAGGACTCCTTATGTGCATTGGAGAGATACAATGGCAATGCATTGATTGCATTAAATGTTGTGGGCGTTAAAATAGTTAAGCCCCTATATACTTAGATCCCAAATGGGTATCTATATTGAATATTTTTTTTCCTATTTCTTTTTAATTTTTTTAATAAAATTATTACATTAAGACCTAGCTGGGTTAATCGAGTCATGGTTAAATTGCCTAAGTTGTACAGGTCCATTCAATCTATTGTAAAAACAAGCTTAAAGTTTAGATCGGCTTGCTTCTAAGGTTGGTTTTGGTTCAACCCGGTTGAATCGATCGAGCTGGTCCAATTCTTACAACATTGGCCATAATATGTTAATAAAAACTTATTTGAATTTATTTTAGCCTATGGTAAATAGTTTAGTCATTTGGCACCTTTTAGGGAGTCAAAGATATTGTGTTAATTTAGGAAAGTTATATCATGGTTTTATTTTATTATTGATTTTATAGGATTTAAATTTTATTCCGTTTCCTTTCTTATTTTTAAGATTACAAGACTATACTTTATGAAATGATTGTATTCATAGACTCTTCAAATAAATAAAGTTAATTGCTCCCATATTTATGCTTACCACTCTGCATATTTTGTCACAAGATGAACTCTATAAGAATCCAATTAGATTAGCTAGGTCAATCACACCTTACTGAATGACTATCAATGAGGATCAATATCAAATGGATGACCTAAACCATCTTATGTTCGAATCAGATTAAACTAGGTTAGATTGATTGGATTAACTCAATCTGACAATACAATCATGCTTCCTATATCATTATCAAAAACCATGTTTTATGGTTGAAATTAGGCAATTAGGATGTAATAAGTGTATAATGTTTAATGATTTAAAATATATAAACTTGATTTTATTTACTATAAACAAATGTATATAGACATATATAAGAGTAATAAGAGTGTGATCTTACCAAGTTAATAAGGATTATTATGCCCTTATATTACTACATTAAAACAATAATATGCAATCTCTAAAGTTGTGCAAGCGAACAGGGTGAATATTAACCTATGGGTTAAATATGTTGGCCTACTAAATGCGTGGGTTGAAATTCAACCTAACTTGTGCCATTGTAAATTGGTGGATTAAACGAGTCAATCTAATAATTCATAATATTTGACTTATTTATACAATTCGGTAGGTTAAATGAGCTAATTTGTGGACTAACCTACTAACTCGTTAATAATTTCTTTATAAGAAATATAATATTTTAAGACAAAAGTTTTAAAAGTAAATATTATATTTTAAATTAAAATTTTTACATTATGTTACCATAACAATCCCAAAAAGTTATCATGGCTATGTATCTTATGCTAAAATTAGAGAAACATAGGGTTAAAATTCTAATGAATAAATTGTTCTATCCAAGCATCACAAATTTTAGATATTAATTTTGCTAATGGCTTATTAGAAATTAGTACTAATTACAGGAAGTATCATTCCATGTTCTTTGAAAACAGTGGGTGAATCGTACTTTTCATATGGATTAACGCTTCGCAGGTTCATAGTACTCGACCATGGGTCACTGCAGCTACAACGAATGAGCATGCCATTAATTCCTTTTGTCACCTATATCTATTTGCAGCGGTGACTGATGTCTCTTTTTCAATGTATACTAATGTACCTGTTAATGATTAGCTGTTTCCAGCAACCTTCATGGATTAAACGTAATTAAAAATAGCATTTAATTCTCGTGGGTACGAATTGGTCAGCTTCAACCTGCGGTTGAGCGGGACAAGGTTAAACGGTTCAAAATTTCTGAACTTAATTTATATTTTTTATAGATTAAATGAATTAGTCTATATAGTCCACTCCATTTGCACAGCTCCAACCACTTTAGACTCATACTACAAGTATTAGTATTGAGCAAAAATTTAGCTATAACCAAATTTTTTATGATTAAGATTGTAAGACATCATAACCTAAGGGCAATATAATCTACCATATATCACTACTATTTAGTAATACATTAAAGCTGTAAAACCAGCTACAATCTCTAAATTTATATGTATATCTAACAACAAAACATTAATAACACATCTTTAAGTTTTTACAATAAGAATAACTCATAGACGAACTATTCTAACCGTAATCATTTCTATCGTTAATATTCTTTACTTTATACTTATTGGACATGCCACCCAAATGGTACCCCATTTCTTAAAATCATTTCCTCATATTAGTCCACAATATTCTCAATGCTAAACACCCCTCTTCCTAAACTTGATATTAGTTGCCCTAACCTTACAAGATGCAAGCTTTATCTTAATCACCTACAATTGTAAAAAAATAAATAAATAAATAAATAAAAAATGAGCCAAACTCAGTATATGATGCACAAGTACACACAAATTCCAAGCCAAGCCACACACATGAATATAATGCAAATTATATTAAGTATAAAGCAAATAGTAAATTAATTATCTTTAATTTGAGCCAACACCCAACAAAGAGATACTCATAACCTTGTCATGCCATGATCTTTGACAACATACATAAGTGAATATCGATATACGTTTTCTTTCAAGTCCTTTACGCTCGAGTCTATAATCTAAGGACCATCAAATCTATAATTCTAACTACATTGTCCTATATACGAGTTCATTAAGTAATCCTTACATATGAGTAGTAGTTGTCTTTTTAAGAATCTACCATTGTAAGCGCCTAAAGTAAGTAGGCTAAGCATAATGAACAATCGAGTTTATTTAAGTTAAATATAAGTTAGTTCGGTTTGTTTACTAAGTCCTAACAAACAAAAGAAAACAACTAAGCATCATGTACCTGAGTCGCTAAGCAAATTAACAAGTCCAAATGGGAATCCAAATAGCAAGATAACTAAGTCCCTGATTAAGGAAATAACAAGTTTAGCTTAGTTTCTTCATCTTTTCGTTCCTTCATAGTACTATAAGACCTCACCTCGAATCTATCTTATTGCCTAGTTTTCCTTTAGATTTGATCCAATATCATAGCTATAGACCCCCATTTTAGAGTAACAAAGTTAGGTAATAACTTAGCTAAAGGGGTAAAGGATAAAAGAACCTAGGAAAATGAAAGGGATCTTAAACAAGGGAGGACGGCGTTTAGATGTTATAGAAGCTGGCGACTAAACGCCACAAGAATAATTATCATAAAGAGCCGGCATCCAAACACTGCCTTGTAAGGATTCTGAACGCTAGTAGCTGTTCTGTAATTTTTTTTGCAAAATAGCACAACATGACTCTAACTCCATACTACTCCAAATCCCAACCCCAATTCAATACAACTTCCACACTTCATAGAACATGAATTTGAGACATGATTTTCAATAATTCCCAACCTTAAATTCCACTCACAATTTAGTTATATGAATCGACTTCTCACAACCACACTTCAACAATTCTTTAATCCTAACTCAACTTCAACCCACAATCCAACTCAAGGTAAAACCTTTTAAGGTCGAGAAAATAAGAGAGAAAGGATGAAGCTTAATTGGAATTGGATGGAACTTCTTATCATCTTAAAAATAAGCCAAAGTCATCAAAGAGCTACAACTTCACACATAAATTTGGATTACAAAAGGGCCCTTCAGAAACTTCATTGAAATAGAGTTTTTTCAATAAGGAAATGCTTAGAGATGTGACTGGGGGGATTATCTTACCTTAGAACTTGATTTTGCACAAATTTCCTTAAAGTTTAAGTGTTTAAGTGCTCTTCACAACATGGTTGTAAAAATCACGAGTTAAATTTACAATTCTACAAGTTTATGATTTTATATTATTTTTCTTAGTTAAAACGAATGTAATATCGTTAGAATACAAACTTTTGATAAAATTATAAATTTTGATGTATAATTTTATAAGTTTACGTTATCGATTTTACGTTATTCTATACGATTTTACCGATTCTGTACACGATTCTATAAGTTTAAATGAATAATAAAATTGTGATTTTGATAACCATACTCCATAGGAAAAAGGAGAAGAAGGATTAGAATTGATGAATAGAAACTTAAGGTTTTATAATGGAAAGGTAGCAGCTGAAAATGAAGTAAAAGTAGGGTTTTGAAAATATCCAAAATGCCCATGATTTTGAAAAATATTTTCCTGACATATTACAAACTAAGCCTTAGGGACAAGTCAAGATATTGAAATGTTGCAAAATAGGAAATGTTATAAGTTCCTAACATCATGTTTTTCCTTTATTAAAAAATGTATACCTTATCAACCATTTGAGTTTCTAATTATTCATCTTCATTTTAGAAGCTATTAGAAAAACACATTTAAATACTAATGTCACCATTACAAATTAAAAAATGAACAATTAAATAATAAAAAGCACAAAAGTAACATAATGTATAATGATTTTAACAAAAACACTGGCATCTTATTTTGTATAGTAAGAAAAAGATTTTAATTTCTTGAGATTCAATTCTATTGTTTCATAATAAAAATAAATTATGAATCAAGTTCAACAAGGAATCTTACTCCTTAAAAATATAAAATTATTACTAGAATTCCCATTCCTTATTTATTCTATATTTCCCTAGTGAATTTCAATTTCAAATAGCATAATTATAACTGCGAAGAGTCATTGCCTATTGGGTTAGGCTATACCTCTTCCTTCCCCTTAAAATGTCGTTCATAACAAGTATTGTGACATTGCCCTCAATCTCACCTACTCCTTGCATGCATTATGTAGATTCTCTAAATTTTTCATATAATTTGTATTTTTTTTCTTTTTCTTATTAGTGGTATGTACAATTTATTTCCTCTATTGTGATCGATTTCCAATTAAAGTTAGGTCTTTTTTAAGGTAAATTGTAAATAGATTTACTTATATTTTCTTTATATGCACTTAAATTTTTTTTATTTCTAAAATTGATTGTTTAAATCTACAAAAAAATTTTAAAAGCTGTCTTTTGATTGCTTAATGATAGACTAAAGAGATATTCTAAGTTGGACAATTGAATTCCACACTCCGCCAAGACTTATTATCACTAAAATCCAAGCTAAGAAGCTTCAAGTTGAATTCAAATGGATTTATGAGTAAGTCTATGAGTAATATTGAAATTTACTTGAAGACAACTTCAAATAAAGCAGAAAACCATCTAAAATCATTTTTATATGCTTGAAAGACAAATAATTGAGCTAAGATAAAGGTCAAGCCTACATAGGATAGCATAAGGCAACCTGGTGGATTAGCCATAGGGTTAATAATTTGGTGGTCGAACAAGATACAATACGTTATAATCAAGTTTATACATTTAAAAAGCCGACACGAAATACAAACGGGTCAAAATCGTTTGCACATAACAAAACTCGTATCTGAGCTCAAGTTCAACCCATAGACCTCATTAAGTAAGTCTTATAAATAAGTCTTAGTTCCAACCTTTGACCCATTTAATTATAAAATAAATATTATTTTGAAAGTTAGAAAAGTGATGAATGAGCAAATGACTTATAAGTAACTTTACTTTTTACAAGTATGTATATTGGATTTTAATTTATTTTATTTATTATGATACTTATATATTTTAGTTTAAGAATTTCAATACTTTAAAAGCATGTGAACACTTACAAATGTCAATAAAATTAAATTACAACCATATTTGTACGAAGAGCAGCATATGATGATTGGATTAGGTATTTTGAGTTATTAGAATAGTAATCAATCTTAATGTACTCAAATTACAAAAATAGCATGTGATATTTTAAGTATATTAAGACTACAATAGTTTTAGAATCGACATTTAGTATAGCAACAAATTCTCTATCAATACAGAAGTAAAAAACTACAAAAGGTCTTTTATTTATAAAAGGATTGGTTTTTTGGGGAATGTAATAAACTAAATCATTTTTGTAAATATTTTAAAATCATTTATTTTTTATCAATACAATTTGCTTATATGTAGATTCTTTAATTGTCTTATTGGAGAAATTATCGCTAATAGTAATATCCCATTGGGATAAGGTTCAACTTAATATTAAGATCTTATATAGTTAATTAGCGTTTAAATTTGCTACATTTGATTAAACTTTATTTTATTAATTTTTTTCTTGAGTTCTAATTTCATATACAAGTGTTAAGATTATACCATTTTTATTTGAAAAATGTTAGTTTTATGATCTCATTTTCCTTATGAATTTATAACCATTTTATTGAAAACATATAACTTTTTAATCAATAAATAAATCTAATCCAAAAATGTGATATGTTTATTAAATGGATCGAATTTTAAGTTTAAATTTTCATACATGATTAATAAATTAGTTGAATTATAGGTTGAGGTTTTTAAGACATAACCTTATTTAAATATGAGTACGAGTCACGATAGATTATCAAGACTTACCTCTCTAAATGGTTGATTGTATTTGGATACATTTTCTTTGATTTTCTGTTATTTGTTTCCTCTTTTTGTTTATAATCTTCCATAATTAGTTTCCTATTTTAAAATTATTGATCTCACGATTTTAAATTCTAAATTATCACTTATAGAAAAGAGACACTAAAGCAAAACATTAGATTTCCATTACATGCTTAAGGAACGAATTGGAAGACCTAACGATGTAAAAATTCTTTGACCAACGAAGAAATTAGCCACCCGTCCGTAGATTTCGAAAATGCTAACAAGAATACTTTACTTGATAAAACACGTATAAAAACATTGGTGGACTATTCACACTAAATGTGGTCATTCATTAGAAGATCTTATTTGAAAATTTTCCTTTTAATTAATTCATTCAAAATGTGTAGAGATCTTCGGGCGCGCGCAAACCCCCCCCACACACCAACCACCCCAACCTCCCCCCCCCCCCCAAAAAAAAAAAGTGTAGAGACACCCAACAAAACTTTACTTCATATTTAGATAATTCGATTTGCCTCCCTTTTTTTTTTCCCTTTTTCTTTTTGCTTATATCTGAATTGTATTGTTCTATGCTAGACGTATATTTATTAATATCTAACGCTTAAAAATTATCTGAGATATAACCGATTTGTAATTCAGTTTTAGACGTGGTGTGTGTTTAGTAAATTGTGTTTCCTATATATCTTATTATAATTATTGTGAAAATAGTGGTTAGAAAATGGGAGTTGGGATATGAAAGTTTATGTACCTAATTTTTAGGAAAAGGTCTAAAAGTTGGAAAATGACAAATTTATTTACTCATTATTTTTAAATTTAATAAAGTCAAGGTAAATAAATCTAACTTTTTATGGATTTATCATGTATTAATTTTATAAGAAGTGTATATAATGGTGGCAAAATAATACCGAAATGATGGAAAGAAAAAAAGGGAAAGCAAGCAAGTACTAATTTAAGCACTTATAGGGTATTACAAAAGTATATAGTTTGACCCAACTTGATTCGGTAAAGAAAACACAAGCATTTTATTCATATTTTTCTATATATTTACATAAATATGGAAGTAGTTCTTGTGAAAATACACACATTTATTCGGTACACGTACACCCAATAGAAATCTTTCACCTTTTTACCTGCAAGCTTTTGTACTTGGAAAACTTTAAGAAAAGACTCCTGGATTTCGTTCCCTTACACGTAAATTTTTGCTCTGTTTGCTTTACAAGGAGAAAACTGTTGATGTCCATCGGCTTACCATAGTAACCAACAAGGCAACTCGAAAGCCTTCGATTGGGAAAAACATTAACAGTATTAATATATTAAATGGATGAATTAACAACCAATAAATATGAATAGAATTCTAAACTGTGAAAATATAAATAAAAGTTTTAAAAAAAACCTATCCATTATTATTAATATATATCTAAATATCATTGATATTTGTCACCATCAATCTAAATAGATAACATATTATTGCAATAAATCTCTTTCCCTTTCGGAATTCAAAAGCATGAATTCAATTTCATATATATACTATTATCCAAGTGTAGTACCTCTAAATCATGTGAATTAGTTCAATAATGTAGGACCCCAACACATAAAAAGAGCGGGATAAATATGCTTGAAATCCTCTAAGTTTATGTTAAAAATTAATCTAGTCCTATCACCTATGTTTCGATTCAAACAATGGTCTTCTGCGTAAACTTTGCTGCGCTTTAGGCTTTAAGGAGGTCTTTTAAATCCTTTATGTTTATATCACAGGTACCAAATAAACTGTCCATGTTTATGTCCACAAATTATATAAAAGATAATAATGAAAAGAACATACATGGTAAAAATCACAAATATAGAAAACTTAAATAACTCAACTAAAATTTTTAGTGTAAACATAAATGAGTTAATTGACTTACTAAAAGTAAAATGATTTACTTGAATTTTGAATCAAAATTATTTTTGCCATATAAGTAAAGTTGAACATATCAACTCGTAAAGGGAATAACTTGACTGAGCAATGAAGTAAACCCTTTTTTGTTTTTTCATCAATATCATATATTTGATTCCTTAAGAGACAAACAAAGTGAAAAAATGAATTAAAAAAATGTAAATTTGGCACTGTGATGATAGTAGAAGTAGAAAGCTTTCATTTGCAGTTTGATGATAGTAGAACTAGCTAGAATAAGTCTGTTTAGATTACCTGAATTATCGATTGATCATAATTTCATGTACTTCATTGTATACGTCTCCTAATGTATCAGAAATCGATTCTGTGCTCTAATGGGACATAAAATTTTTAATAGATTATAATAATGAGTGTTGGTCCACGTCTTCTGTTGTTTCTCGAACCGCTTATTTTTTAATTTTTGCGGGAATTCTACAACAATCCACGTATTCTTCGACGTGGAGTATCCTCATGATGAAGCCTCGTTATTATATCCTGCTTCAATCCGCGACCAGTTTTTCACTAAACTTATGGCTTCCGTTGGTTTCTACTTCTAGTATCCTATTGGTAATAAGATATAACTGATTCAATAGGGAAAGATTTAGTTACAATGGCATTAATATTTTTGTGTGCGCGCATGTGTGTTTACATGTGCGTGCATCCGTTTATCCCTTTAGGAATTCTTCAAGCTTTACTCGATGGGAGAAAACTCATTTTCAAAGAGAATTTTCTTCTTTCTACAGGAGATACTCATTTATTCAGTATAGGATCATATGTAATAGTTACATTCATTTTACTAAGTTATTTAGTAATTCTTTTTAAGTATCATCTTATTTTATTCAATCTTAATATTGGGGTTTTCTTATGGATTGTCATTTCAAGTATTGCTCCCGGCAGACTTCATATGTTAGCAAATGGATCAAATAATATATATTTCTTTTTAGGTGTGCTTGTATGAATGTGTGTGTGTGTGTTTAAAGGAATAGAAAGAAAATGTTATTATTTTTGCTCGAGAGAAAAGATTCAATAAGTATTACACGTCACGTGTGATATACATGTGGTTTATCAATACTAATAAGACATTATCATATATGACAAGTGTAAATAATAAGTAGTAATTAATTTAGAAATTATTCATATAATTATTATACGTACTAACATCTTATTCATATTTATATGCTATGTATATGTCAAATGTAATATATAATACCTATTGAATTTTTTTTCTTGTTTGCTTGATATATTGTGGTTAGGGAACCTATGGTGAAATCACTTGTGTCTCCATTATTATTACACCATTTTTATTTGTTTGAACACCATTTCCATTGTCTGAGATTTTGTTTGTTCTTATCAATTTAATTTATTGTATTGTGATCATCACCCTATTAATTGAATATGGTCATATGAGCTTCCTAATTAATTACTTTTGGATTACTAAGATTGTGAGTCATATCAATTTTATAATTAATTTTAATTTGATTTATAAATTGTATATCCAAATTCCTTATTAAATTGTTCGTGCTTTCTTATCTATAGTTTATTAAGTACCAAAGAGATACAAAAATCACATATTTCATTATTCCAAACCCATTTTCAACCTTAAGATGGGCCTTTTTGATTTCCTAATTGTGCTTGGAATCAATTCAAAAATTTAAGCATAATATAGTGGTATAAGAGCTCTTGACAAGACCCTATTCCGTGGAGATGTTGCGGTTAGGGCAAGTTATCATCTTTCATTAACTAAAATTTGGTTGTATGTATTTGGATTCGTGTTGAATTACTATGGTGTGTGGTTATATGAGTGGCTTATGAGTAGTAGTATTAGATACTATTGGAGCAATTCTAGTTTGAATATCTTTGATATTATTAATATATTTGGAGATTATCGTAAGTCAAAGAGGGTGTAAGAGTAATGATAAATGGTAAAAAGAGTTGTTCAAACTTTATTTAGGATTTGAAATGAACTATTTTTTTTTTAATTCTATTATCCAAACAATAAAAGAATTTCACCCAATATTTATCAAACACACAATTCTTAACAAAATTTTTACAACTTTTCTTACAATTTATCATTTATCTAATAATAAGGGTGATCTTCTGCATGGTAGAGAAATCGACAAGCATTTTAGTGACTCCTGTAGAGCAGATGCTTGAGATATATAAGCCCATGCACATCTTTGTTATGTGCAGAGACGTGTAAAATGTATGCTTAGTGCTCTTATAACGACAACATGGGGTAGGTGTATAAGAGAGAAGGGAAACTAATGAGTTAGAGAAGTTAGGCAAAACCAATTTTAATGTTAGAGGAGGCATTGATGCAACCATCCAAACTTGTCGATACTAGATAGCGAAAAATTCTACATTTTAGAAAAAGTAGCTTACCTGAGGAATATCTAGATTGGGTGTACACCTAGTGAAAGCGTTTGCACATTATGAATATGATGAGCATATTATATGCAAATAGTCACCCTACGATTTACCTAGTAGTCAATCTTTAGTGGTAAATTTTGATATACTAAACCAAGGAAATGAGAATAATTGGAATCTCATAAAGCAACTGATGTAAAAGCATTTTGACCTTAAATATTATTGTTGAGAGATGTTTTTGAAACTCCAAACTTGAAGTGGGCTTGTACTGGTATAGAAGATTTTGTAAAAGAATTTAAAATGTTTATGATTAGATGTAAGGTAACTAAGCCATGAAATTAAATTGTTAAGGTTTCTTACTAGCTTGAAATTCAAAATGTCACGTACGATTGAGCTATAACCACATAATACCCTAGATGATGTGTTTCAATTGATTGTGAAGGTGGAGAGATGGTGGTGAAGAATTCAAGTTTGACTACTTGTTACTTCTCTTAAATTAAAGGATTACAGTAAGGTTAAAGATGAAGAGGGACAATGGGGTGGAAGGGAAGTGGAACCGGTGATATTGGTAAGGAATGATAGGAATCCAAGTAATATTATTGAATCCCAGGCTTGCAGGTTAACCATCATGATCTACAATGCTCTCCATAAGTGGTTTATGGATGAAGAGGCCAAGCTCCTTCAATATGCCAACTTAACTATAGAGGAACTTAATTCATGTCCCGACCTAGATGAAGGCTAGCATGGTCTCATGCTGATTTATTTTAATCTAGTTGGGAGCGAGATGAACTACTTAGTTGACTTCTCTATCAACTCGACTAATACAATGCTAAGCCTACTAACTTTGCCAACATCCTACCAAACAGTCATCCAGACTTTCCTTAAACCTCAACCTAAGGACAGTTTGATTTTCAAAATCAATGGCTGTTAGTGATAGATTGCCATGTGTTCTCTAGCAATGTACAGTTATTAGGAATATAACAAACTAGAATAGATCTCTTCTTTTGGCACTTCACCCTTTTTAGTAATTAACTATGTTGTAAGTTGCCCTAATTGGCAATAATAAAAACTCCCATTTTGCATTTAGTTGCATTAGTTAGTGAATATTCAAAGTTATCTTCTTCTTCCTTGTGCTTGTGTAAGCTACACAAAGCTTCTAAGTTTGAGTACTCTAATTTATTCCTTTGGGCTAAAGGCTAATAGCAAGTGACTTTAGGTGTTAGCTTGTGCATAATATCAAGCAAATCCCTAAGTTTGTTTGAAGTATATGGTACGTAATATCCATGTGCTTATGTGTAAGCCCCAGCTCATCATTGACTCTCATTCATCATTCTAACCATCTTATGGCTAAGACCCATCCCTGACTCATATGATTGTTATTCCCATGTGTTCACATATAAAGCACATTAAGGGAGATATAAAGAGATTAAAGAGAGGAGAGAAGATGATGGTAAAAATATCTTATGTGTAAGAGTTGGAGCAAAGGTAGGCCAAGGGAAATAATAGTTACATGAGGTCTTTCAAATATTTGAGTTTTGGAAAGCTAACTATGTAGTAATAAAATCGCCAAGTTATGGTAGTGAGAGTCAATGTTCTTAAATAATTTAAGGTAGATAACAAAGGGAAGTCCTTTCCTTAAGTAATAATGAAGAAAGCATAGAGATTTTGTGATGAGGTATTGGTTAGAGGACAGTAAGAAAGGCCAACTATTAGAGCTTGTTATCTAAAGGAGTTTGATTGTACATTCAAAATCAAGATCTTCGTAGTAAGATAATTTTTTCTACCCTAGATACATGAGGCGAGGAGAGACTTATACCTTAATTAATGGTAGAGTTAGTTGTCCCAATGTGGTTTCTACTACTTTGGTAGAAAAGTGTACCCTTAAAAATTTTATGCAACTACATCCATGCAACTTACATTAGGATAATAATGAAAGAGTTATATAAGTCAATAAATAGGTACATGTTTTGATAGTAGGAATTAGAGCACCAGACCTCTAACCTAAGCCTAAGCTCGAGGGCTTGAGAGTATGGCCAAGCAAGTTCTCCTATGCCATCTTGGTGTGCCTAGGAGCTCATTATCACTAGGACTTATTGGGGCAGAATTGAGCTGAAATGGGTCCTTCAAGATATCGAAGAAAATTAGAGGGAAACAGTCCACAATCAAACAAGAGTAGTTAATGTGAAGCTACTCAAAGGATGTGATTCACCAATAAATACAATACGACTTGACACCTCACTTGATATAATGTACAAGTTGATGTCAAGGTTCACTCGCTACTAATCCTGAGTTACTTGGTAAAATTAGATAAGAGTGTAAGAGGTATGGGCTTAGAAAGGATTGTCTCACAAGAACAGAGTATTCAGTATTAAGATGTAAGTTATATTCGACCTACAAGAGAAAAGAACTATTTATAATAAATCTCTAGGACAGTGTTACAAATAAAGAAATTAAAAAAAAAAAGTATTTACAAAAAGGGGATTTCAAGTACATATGAAAAGGGTAAAAAGGATAACAAACCAAAAATGGAAAAGTAGTTAAATGTTAGACGAGGTGGATAGCTGGCAATACAGCATTGGTCCCGTATGAATATTCTCTAAGCATGGCAGGTGGGAAAGGTCAAAATGTTGTAGTACTAAAGGAGCCAGGACGAGAGAGATGGTGGTATGCCGAGAGAAAACTACTCGGCCATTTAAGTGAGTCTCTCGTCACTCGACAAGAGATTCTTGGCAACAGTTGGTCGGAGTACTCAACATAAGGTCCTTGACAAGGGAATGGTTAGCATCATCATTACCGAGTGTACAGATCAACGTATGACAATATGGGGAGCTCAAGGAGTTCAAACACCTTTCTTCAATGTACAATTTCTCATCATCAGCAGGTTGCTAAAAGAGAATTCTTCAGGAGAGGGATTGGAGGCCTTGGAGGTGGATGCAAGTAATGAGACCATTGACCGGCAGTACATCAGTTTCTTGGGGTTGTTGAAGATTTTCCCTCAAATCTTAGCCTTCGTCATCATCAAGTACATATGAAGTTAATCTAACAATGTTGAATGTGGTAGATATACTGAAACCTTTGGGTAGCTCAATCTCGTAGGCATTATCATTAAGGCGCCTCAGGATCCTATAGGGTCCATTCGCTCTGGGTGATAGTTTGTTCATCCTTTTAATAGGAAGCATTCTTTACTAAGATGGATTTAGAAAAGATCCCCAGGAGCATAAATGATTCGTTTCCTTCTGCGACTTCCCATTTCCTTTTGTCGAGCCATAGTTTTGGTCAATTACTCGGCAATTCTTTGGTGTAACTTGTGAAATTCCTTAGCATGCTGCAGGCTAGATTTACTCTCCCCTTGTATAGATGGACTATTAACTAAGTCCAAGGGTAAGTTCGGGTTAAGTTCATAAACAACCTTAAACAGTGATGTTCCAGTGGAGCTGTGAGTTGAGCGATTGTAAGCAAACTCAATGATTGGTAGGCATAAATCCTAGTTACAAGAGTTCTTTCCAACAGTGTCATACAAGAAGCTACCAACGGTTCTATTAACTACTTCAGTTTAGCTGTCTGTTTGAAGGTGGCAAGAGGTACTGAACAGGAGCTTAGTGCCGAGTTTCCTCCATAGAGTTTTCCAAAAGAAGCTCATTAATTTCAAATCACGGTTAGGTACAATACTTCTCGGAACTCCATGGAGTCGCATAATTTCCTGTAAAAAGAGGTTAGCGATGAATAAAGTATCATTAGTTCTGTGGTAGGGAATGAAGTAGCCTATCTTGATGAACCGATCAACCACCACCATGATCGAATTGTGTCTTCTCGGTGTATGGGGAAGGTTGAGCATGAAATCTATACTTATATCGAACCATAGTCGCTCAGGATATGTATTCTCCATAGGGCTCTCTCCTCTCTTTAGCATACTTACACACTTTGTACCCCTCAAGTATTCGATGCACATCCCTCATCATCCCAGGCTAGTAAAAATGCTCTTTTAATATCTTAATCATTCTCTTTTCTCTAAATTGTCTAGCCAAACCCTCGGCATGAGCTTCTCGAACCAGTAGCCCCTTTGCAAAACCATTCGATACGCACATCTGCTTGCCCTTCTTCAAGAACCCTTCACTCAAGTAAAATCCGTCCACAGCTCCTCTATCACTGCACTTAGCTATTAAAGGCTTAAAATGTAGGTTATGCTCATATCGATCAAGTAGAGTGACAAATCTAAGCACTTTAGCCTATAATGTCGTGATGAGGGTATGATGACAAGAAAGTGCATCAGCCACTGTATTGGTGCTTCCTTTCTTATACTTGATGACGTAGCAAAAGGTTTTCAAGAACTTGACTCACTTGGCGTGACGTCAAGAAAGCTTCTACTGCTCGCGAAGATGCTTGAGAGATTCATGATCAGAATAGATGATGAATTCTCTCTGCATCAAGTAATGCTGCCAGTTCTGGAGTGTACGAACAAGGGCATAAAACTCCTTGTCGTAGGCTGAGTAATTCAGGACAGTATCTCAAAGTTTTTCGCTGAAGTAGGAAATGGGTCGACACTCCTGCATAAGTACAACACCAATGACGACACCAAATGCATCACATTTAACCTCAAAAAATTTCTCGAAATTTGGTAAGGCAAGTACTGGAGCAGACATAAGCTTACACTTCGCATCTTCAAAAATCCTATGAGACTTTTCTGTCCATTTCAAATCAACATTCTTCTTGGTCAGTCAACGGTATAGTTATGGAGCTGAAGTTCTGGATAAATCTTTGATAGAAAGAGGCTAAGTCATGGAAGCTCCTGACTTTGGCTATACTTATTGGCGTAGGCCACTCATTAATAGCATTGACCTTTTCCTCATCAACGTGAACTTCACTCCCTAAAACGACATATTTGAGGAATACAACCTCGCTCTGACAGAACGCGCATTTCTTTAGGTTGTCGAATAATTTCTTGATACGGAGTATATTAAAGACTAATCTCAAATGTTCGATATGAACAAGAAGGTTGGCACTATAGACCAAAATATTATCAAAATAAACCACAACGCAATTGCCTATCAATGCTCGAAGTACGTAATTCATGAGTCACATGAATATATTAGGCACGTTAGTTATACTAAATGGCATAACCATCCACTCAAATAGACCATCCCGAGTCTTAAAGGATGTTTTCCGTTCATCTCTCAATCTCATTCATATTTGATGATAGCCACTCTTTAGATCTTTTTTCAAAAAGATACGTATACCATACAACTCAACAAACAAGTCATCCAACCGCGAGATTAGGTATCGGTACTTAACAGTAATCTTGTTGACGACACGGCTATCAATGCATATCCTCCATGATCCATCTTTCTTTAGTACTAGTACGGCTGGGATAGCACATGGGTTCATCATCTCACAGACAATCCGCGATCCACTAACTCATCAACTTTCTCTTTCAGCTCGGCTACTTGTTCAAGATTGAGTTTATAGGAAGGTCGATTTGGTAAGGTTGCTCTAGGTTGAAGATTGATGTAATGTTCAATTCCTCTCAAGGGGGATAATCCTTTTGGCATCTTGAATGGAAATAGGTCAACAAATTCCTAAAGTAGTTGCAGCACTTCGGTAGGTAAGTTCTCGGCCTCTTTAACCTCTAAGAGTCTCTTGACCAAGAGGAGTACATAGTCCTCGGGTTTGACCTCTCGTGCAAACTGAGTTCAGGAAATCATTAAGGACTTTCACTGCAGAGATCTTACAACCTTTTCCTGGGCTTCTTGCACTTCCGTAAAACTTATTGGCGTTAATATAACTTTCTTCCCGTCCTTTTGAAACATGTTGGTGTTTCTATACCCATCGTGTAACACCCTTAAGTTAAATAGCCACGGTTGGCCAAGTAATATATGGGATGCACACGTGGACAGGACGTCATACAACACCTTGTCCCTGTATCTATCACCAATAGTGATCACACTTTGACTTGCTCAGAAACGTATAATCCTCCTCTCTCATTCAGCCAGTGAATCTTGTACTGCTTAGGGTGTAGAAGAGTTGGCAATTTCATGGCCTTAACTACCCCTTGCGCGATGACATTGGTACAGCTCTCTCCGTCAATGATCACAGTGCATAACTTGCCATTCACCCGGCAATTTGTATGAAAGAGGTTCTCTCTCTGTTCGTTCTCATTAACCACAAAAGTACTGAGAGATCGCCGAATAACAAAGCAATACTCGACACTGCCTTCAACGGGTATCTTGGCTCCCAAATCTTCCTCAAATTCTTCCAACATCTGATTGGTTGCCACTTCTTCCTCTCCTTTACTCGCACTTTCTACTTTAAACTAGGGCTTATCTCCCTTTATGGTCATGATTCGGCGGTTCGGACATTGACTAGCCACGTATCCATAGCCAAGACACTTAAAACATTTGATTTCTTTGGTTTTCTATCTTGAGCTTTGACCTTAGTCTCTTCGAATCTCAGGTTCCTTGGTCTTGCTTTTACCTTGACCCTCATTTGTTCGACGTAGCATTTAACCTCGGTGATCAACCTTGGATTTGTTCGATGCCCTGTCACTTCTTGCTCGACTCAGCAAGCCATTCCTACTCGACATCGTGGTTCTACTACTTAGCATTCGGCTAACCTGGTTTCACTGTTGCCTTTCAACCCTTTGGGCTACATGGATGGTTTCATTCAGGGTTGTGAGGCTTTGCAATTCTACATCATAACCAATCTCAGCTCGAATTCCTAAGATGAACCGTGCTATAATTTAGGTCTCAGGCTCGTCAACATCACATCGTATCATGAGCAATTGAAACTCTCAGACATAGTCGTCTACAAATCTGTTACCTTGCTTCAAGTCTTGGAGTTGTCGGAAAGTGTCTTACTCGTAGTGTTCAGGAATGAACCTACTTCTCAGAACTCTCTTCATTTCGTTCCATGTTCGGACTTCGCGTCAAGCCCTTAAACGAACATTCTATAGCTTCTTCCACCATATTGCTACATATCTAGAAAATTCTAACACAGCTACCCTAATGCAAACAACATCTTTGTAATCGTAGAAGTCAAATATCTTTTCAATTTTCTCTTCCCAATCGAGGTAATCATCAACACTATTGAAGCTCAGAATCTGTACTTTAAGTTGTTCGGCACTTCTTAGCGCTCTAAACTCATGCTCATCCATCCCATCATACTAATCTTCTTCCTCTTCGTACTTTTCCACTTCGTCCAACTCTAACCTCCTTCTCACGACTCTATCGGCATGTCGCGGTAGTGCTTGGTTCACTGGAAAGGCTTTCGGAGCTTGCTCTTTCATCTATCTCCTCAACCTATCTCTCGTTTCTCGACTTTACTCAGTAACTCTTTCACGTGGCCTAGCCCTAGGACTCTATTTACTAAGACAACTAAGTTCGCTACAATAGCTGTAAGATCTTGTATCTGCTCATCAGTAGTACATGGTGTTTGTTACCTAACTCGACTACAACCATGAGCATCACTCTCGACATCATGAATCTCTCCCTGTACACTAGGGTTTAACTTTCTCAATAGAAGCTTCAATAAAAATACTTCATGTAAATGCTTTCTACATACAAATATCTCGAACAGTAGACAAAACAGACTAACACTACATAACTCTCGGTCTCAACCTCAAGCTCTGATACCAGGAATATATAGTGTGCATAGGAGCTCAATTATCACTAAAACTTGCCAAGGCAGAATTAAGCTGAAATGGGTCCTTTGAGATATCGAAAAAAATTAGAGGGAAATGGTCCACAATCGAACAAGAGTAGCTGACATGAAACTGATATGACACACAAGCTAATGTCAATGTCCATTCGCCACTAATCCTAAGCTATTCGACAAAATTAAATAAGAGTGTAAGGGGTATAGGCTTGGAGAGGATTGTCTCACAAGAACAGAGTATTCAATATTAAGATGTAAGTTATATTCGACTTACAAGAGAAAAGGACTATTTATAGTAAGTTCCTAAGGCAACATTACAAATAAAGAAATTACAAGAAAGTATTTACAAAAAGGGGATTCCTAGTACACAAAAAAAGGGTAGAAAGGACAGTAAACCAAAAATGGAAAAGTAGTTAAATGTTAGACAAGGTAGACATATAACAGTGCAGCATTGGTTTCGTACAAATATTCTCTGAGCACAACAGGCGGGAAGGGTCAAAATGTTGCAGCATTAAAAGAGCCAGGATGGGAGAGATGGTAGTATACCGAGAGAAAACTACTCGGTTGTTTAAGTGAGTCTCTCATCACTTGGCAACAGATTTTCGGCAACAGTTGGTCGGAGTACTCGGTACAAGGTCCTTGGCAAGGGAATCGTCAGTATTATCATTACCGAGTGTACAGATCAATGTATGACACTGTAGAGAGCTCAGGGAGTTCAACCACCTTTCTTTGATGTACAGTTTCTCGTCATCAGTAGGTTGCCGAGAGAAAATTCATCGGAAGAGGGATTGGGCCTCAGAGGCGCGTGCGAGTAATGGGACCACTAACCGACAGTACATTACACCTGCCCCTGATGAGTCCGAGTTGTTTCAATCTATGAGTCTACCGCCTTGTCCAAGCCAAACCCTCTTATGCTTATCAATAGTCATTGACTATAGACCTGAGACACACTCGAACAACAGTTCCGCTCGCTTGATCACTAACTCGACCGACATGAATATGAACTGCTCTAAGCATGTTTAAGCTGAACTTGTCTTGAAAGAATCTCTAGTTTTGCTTGGTAGTTGCCAACCTAACTGTACATTTTGTTTATTTTAACTAGAAATTCACCCACTAACTGACAGTTACATGTCTAAGCAATCATATGACGGGTCCTCCATACAAGATGGATACGTTTCTTGATATTCTCTTTATGCCCTTTCTTTATTCGCTATACATTACTTATTTAGGAGTTTACCTTTCTTAGTTATGTCCATTTATAGTTGTTGCCTTAATATTTCAAGTATAAATACACATTGAAAATGTATCCACAAAATCTTACACATGAGATATTGAATATACTACATTGTGTCTTTCCGTAAGCATTCCTCTTTGCTTACTTCATTCTTATCCTAATCCTTAAGTAAGGCTAGGTAGTAAGTACCCTCATTGAATTAGCTCGTGTATCATATCAAGTTGAGTCATGAGTCTTTGATAATTCCTAAGTACATCATATCCTTGGAGCGGATTGTGGTTTTACTTGTTTGATTCTTTGATATCATAAACTCTACCCTAGCTTTTCAAGCTATTGATAAGCTTAGACCTACCCCCTTACGAAGCCTTGTCAACCTTCGGTCTGGATCATGTCATCTTGGTATCAGAGCGAATGTTTATTTGGGTAAGTTGTGTTTGTGCTTTCTTGTGAAGTAGTGTTTGTGCTTTCTTATAAAGTAGTGTTTGTTATGATAGTGTGTTGAAGTTATGTAGAGGTTAACTATGAGTGTTTGAGTAAGTAGAAGGTATAGAAGTATGCAGTTGTTGTATACTCTGTTTCGTACATAAAAAAATAAAGCAAATTTTAATTAGGTTTATTGTTCTTTGAAGTAGTTGTTGTGTTCGCTAATTAGTTAAACATTTGTGTGGAGAAGCATCTGTGTGGATTATTTAGCTTGAAGGAACCATGTTTGTTGTTTCTTAGAATCTAAGTTTGTTACTAAGTTTTATCGAAGAGAATGGCAGATCCAAATGTTAACACTAATATTAGAGATGACAATAACAATGTTATCCATCACAGATGATAACCTCAGAATACACCTAGAAGTACAAATGAGCAAATTGATGAGGTGGCTAACCTTATAGTCGATCTAAAGATTGTTCATGTGTTGGCTTTCAACCTACTGAGACCGTGTAAAACACTTCCTAAGCTGCATGACCTATAAGAGGATAGAACCTAACTCGACAAGGATGAGGTAGAGGATTAAGAGGATGTGTATAAAGAAGGATTGACTTAGGTGAATTAGATGAAAAAGGAGAAGAAGAGTACAATAAGGAAGAGGAAGGAACTCGAGCACCTCGAGCTGTTAACCATGTGAAGCTTCAAATCCTGAGTTTTAATGGTTCTGGAAACATTAATGACGATTTAGACTAGGAAGAGAAGATAAAGCGTATTTTTTATTACTACCAATATGAGGACCATAAGAAAGTGAGGACTGCTACTATAGAGTTCCCAAGTTATGTTGTCATGTAGTAGAATAACTTCCACATTATTAGAAAATGAGAAAGATATAGGGAAGTAAACACTTGGCTTGAGATGAAGAGAATACTTAGGAGAAGATTCACATCGAATACATATATGCAAGATACTTTTGCCTAGGTTTAAGAGTTGAGATAAGGAAATCGAACTGTTGATGAATATGTTCAGGAATTTCAAATACTTATGATTCGATACAAAGTAGATGAACCATTAGCTCAAATAGTATCTAGGTTTCTTACTGGATTGAAAAACAATATTTGAGATATTACAACAGTTTGCTATGTTGGATGAAGCTATAAGAATAGCTTAACGAGTAGAAAGATAAAGGAGGAATAGGCTGAGCCAACCACTAATGGGCCGACCTGGTCAATCAAGCCAATCCGTTCAAGGAAGTTACTAAGCTTAACAAAGTATAGAGCCGAATAGAAGAGTAAATGTCAAAGTTGAACAAAAAAGCCAACTAACTGAAGGTCAAGTGTCACCGAGAACTTATGAGAAGGGACAAGGATCTGGGAGGAAGATGAGCCAAATCAAGTGTTTTAAATGTTAAAGGTTTGAACACATGGTCGCCCAATGTTCAAACAAAAGAACTATGATTATCAAAGGAGATGTTCCGAAACTTAATGTGGATAATACTAGTGAGGAGCTCGGGGAAGTAGTTGCTCCTAAGAAAGATAACATACAGGAGGATGACCTTGTTGAAGAGAGTATATTTGCTAAAAATTGGGACAAACTAACTTTGGTTGTCTAATGTGCGATGAGTATAGAACCCTCTACCGAAGAAGAGCAGAAAGAAAATCTATTCCACATCACATGCAAGGTGAATGAGTAAGTACGTGCACTTATAGTAGACAGTGGAAGTTGGACAAATGTAGCATATGCTGACCTGGCTAAGAAGCTCAAATCGTTGACCATATCACATCTAAGGCCTTATAAACTATCACGTTTCGAAGCTATAGAGTCGTAACAACCCCGCCGTATAAACCATCCTAAGATAGAAGTTGGTCTTACAACCGCTATCTTAGACCTGATCTACATAAGGCGTCCATGACTAACCCGCTTTGAAGTAAATAGTTTGTAATTTAAATAAATCATTTACCTAAGAAAGTGAGGAAATACATATATACACTATAATTTAGTTAGTAAAAATATCGTTTACAATATTTCTCCGTAATATATTTCCTAGTTATTACATTATTCAGAAATGAAAAGTAATAAAATATGTATTGATTCTTCAATGTTTTTCCTCAATCCCCAGGATCCAGCAGTTGCTAGCTTCAGAGTAGTTGTTTGCCGCTTCTTAGCCAGCACCTGCACGACGTCTATAGGGATGTGAACAACCGCAGCTCAGTAAGTTAGGATGGAGGACTTAAAACTATACTACAAACACAACAAGGTTTTCAATTAACTTATTAGGTGCAATGCATGTTCAAGCAAATGCCATCGCACGACGTTATCCGATCCGTCGTGAGATTAGAGAAATAGCGCCCGCTCTAATCCGGGTTGAGGAGTTGCTATTAATGCAATGGCTCACGACCAAACCCAGGCTTATGTAATGGAGACATCGCTCCTCCCGCGACTACCTTCGAACCATTAACTTCACCCTCGCCGCGACCTCCTCTCCTATCACTTAGTTTAACTGAAGATGAAGAAGGGACCAATTACAACCCTGCGTTATCCCTTTCGAAGGGGTTGGTATTTGGCCGGAGAATCCTAAGTTCCCCTAATGGGTTGCCATGTAGGTCCAATTATAATTATAGGTCGTATATTTGATTAGGTCCAGTTTAGGGTGATTAATCATTTCATACAAACCATACAATACAAGTTAGGACATCAGACAGAATCATAGCATCACTCATAATCAAGCACATACACACATCCAACTATCTAACAAGCACAACCAAGCATAATCTTAAGCCTCCAAAATACAGCATCGTATTAATCCCAACTTACCTCGACTCCTCGTTCACTCACTCGAGGTCCGATTTGCTCAGGCCATTGCCGATCATCCCTTTAATACAAACTTGGTTTCGGTTTTTCATATAACTATTATAGGTTGATTTTATCCTATAACACTTATTGTTATGTTTTGTTTAGGGTTTAATATGCCTAATTATTTAGGTCTTAAGTCTTTTACAATTATTCTAGGTTTGGAGTTAGGTTCAGGTTCGGTTTTCGCATCAATTTCTAAATTAGGTTTTAGTTCGATTTGTAAGTATTGTTTTATACATGAATCCTAGAAATTCGTTTCAACCCATAATGTGAAATTAATCACATTACTTCCCGATCTCCTAAATATCATCATTATTTCTAGTTAGTATTTTATTTCACCCGATATACTTAAATCCGTATTAGCATACCAAATTTACTCCTAATGTGAAATTTTTTTACATTTTTCATATAATTACATAAATTCAAGTCTTCCATCGGTTTTATCATATATCCCTATTATTTATATAATATCAATTTTAATCCTAATATTTTCTATTTATTATATTTCCAATAATTACATATTATGCATTATTACCTATTATGTATATAATACACTTATAATATTTCAATCACTCTAATTACTGTCTCTAAACATCAATTATCATTTTAAAATGTCTAAATTCATCCTAAATCAGGTTTTACATCAAATTATCCTAATTTACAAAATTAACTTACAATTTACTATTTTTTACTCATTTACTACATAATTAACCTAATAATTACATCTAACACCCTAAATGCTACAAGTATCATACTCCATCAGATTTCAACATCCTAAAACATGTACTTATTTACTAAATCAGTAATTAACCATTTAATTACTTTATTAACCCTAAATTACCAATTTTATGCCTCATTTTAAGGCCTAAAAATTTCAAAAATTAATTTTTGAAAATGGGCTTCATAGCACTGTTTTATATCATTTAAGTAACCTACACAAAAATTTTGGGTTCAAAACTACACTCCTAAGGTCATTTATTTCTAAACCGAAACATGCTCGGTTTTGCATGATTTCTTACGGACCCTATATCACGAGACATATTTTCATCAAAATAATATTTTTCCTAAAAAATACATACAAAAATACTTTAGAATAATAAAATTCATAATTTTCTAATAATATTTACTATTTTAAAAAAAATTACATAAAATCGGGTTGGAAATCGGACTCACCGATCTGGGTGTCTCTGGCCACCACTAACCGTCGTGGCCTTGTTGGCCGGTCTAGGCACTGCCACCACCATGTGGTGGTGGTGGCTGTCCACTCCCAGCTACTCGTCTGGTGTGAGTTCCCTTTAAAGGCCCTAATTGCACAGTTTTTCTTATTTTTTTCCTAACCTTAATTTTTCTCTCAATTTTTGCCTATCCCTAATTTTTTTTATTTCTAACTGTCCAAATGAGCTTCTGAATTTTTCTTGCTATTTATAGAGCTTTAGGGAAATTATTGTGCATTAAATTGGACAAGACATTATCCAATTCCCTTAATTTTTGGCTTTTGAGTTGCCCCAATTTAATTGGATGATTTTTTCCTTATTTTTCCCAGATGCCATAACTCAATTCTGGATCATTCCTTATTTTTCCTGATTTTTCTTGATTTTTCCTTAATTAATTATGAATTTTCTTTAAGTATTTAGTATTATTTTAGTACATTTCGCGTATTTTAAGTAATTACGCGTATTTCTACATACATGTAAATTCATATCTAGTACAAATAAATATTCCTAAATATTATTTAGGTCATTCTATGATTTTTAGTATACATATAATTTATCTTTAACGACTCGTTAATTATCGGAATGCATTTTCGATAAATAACGAGTTATATACTTAAAATTTGGAATTTTTATATTTTTTATTTTGTTGCTTATTTTTTTAAATTCAAACTTACCGAATCATTTTACTAATATTTTTAGCTTTACTTTATAATTTAGGCTCGATCGGGTCTTTCAACCGATCGAAACCTCGAATGGCTAGTTTTGGAGCTTACATAAACTACACTGGTTGAATGAGAAGGGAGCACTGCATGTCGCTCGATAAGTATTGTTGCCAATCTCCATTGGAAACTATTTTAATGAAATTCTTTGTGATGTTCTACCAATGTGTGCACGTCTCATATGTCGCTAGGCCAACCTTAGCTTTTTGACTGGAGGGTTATGCATGATGGGTTTAAGACCATGTATGTGTTTGAGAAGGATGAGATGAAAATTACCCTGAACCCTATGGCCTTGATTCAAGTGAGTAAATTGCAAGCCAAATTGGCCCAAAGATTGAAGAAGGCTTTAATATTGGGTAGAGTTGAACTTCAAGTAGCCATCAGATCTAACTTACCGACTTTCCTATTGGTCAGAAGGCTACTGGAATTAAAGCACTAAGTGAAGTTGCCAGAAGAGGTCGAAAAGTTGCTCGATGAACCTATAATAGTTATATGAAAAATTGAAACCACGTTTGTGTTATAGGGATGATCGGCGATGGTCTGAGCAAGTCGGACCTCGAGTAAGTGAGCGAGAAGTCGAGGTAAGTTAGGATTAATACAATACTGTATTTTGGAGGCTTAAGATTATGCTTGGTTGTGCTTGTTAGATAGCTGGATGTGTGCATGTGCTTGATTATGAGTGATACTATGATTCTGTCTGTTGTCCTGGCTTGTATTGTATGGTTTGTATGAAATGATTGATCACCGTAAACTTGACCTAATCAAACATACGACCTATAATCATAATTGGATTTATATGGCAACCCATCAGGGGAATTTAGGACTCTCCGGCCAAATACCGACCCCTTCGAAAGGGATAGCGTAGGATTGCAATTGGTCTCTTCTTCATCCTCAGTCGAACTAACTGACAGGAGAGGAGGTCGCGGCGAGGGTGAAGTCAATGGTTGGAAGGTAGTCGCGGCAGGAGCGAGGTCTCCATTGCACAAGCCTGGGTTTGGTTGTGAGCTGTTACATTAATAGCAACTCCTCAACCCGGATTAAAGTAGGCGCAATTTCTCTAATCTCACGACGGGCCGAACAACGTCATGCGATGGTATTTGCTTGCACATGCATTGCACCTAATAAGTTGATTGAAAACCTTGTTGTGTTTGTGGTATAGTTTTAAGTCTTCCATCCTAACTTACTGAGTTACGGTTGCTCACATCCCTATAGACGTCGTGCAGGTGCTAGCTAAGAAGCAGCAAACAACTACTCTGAAGCTAGCAACTGCTGGATCTTAGGGATTGAGAAAAAACATTGAAGAATCAACATGTATTTTATTACTTTTCATTTCTGAATAATATAATAACTAGGAAATATATTGCGGAGAATTATTGTAAACTTTAATTACAATAACTGAATTATAGTGTATATATATAAATTTCCTTACTTTCTTAGGTAAATAATTTATTTAAATTATAAACTGTTTACTTTAAAGCGGGTTAGTCGTGAATGCCTTGTGTAGATCATGTCTAAGATAGCGGTTGTAAGGCCAACTTCTATCTTAGGATGGTTTACACGGCGGGGCTGTTACGACTCTGCCGCTTCGGGGCGTGACACCTGCTAATAAAAAGAATCCTAAGCAAGCTACAAAGCTTTAGAGGTAAGTCAACAAGCTATTAGAGAAGAGATATGTAAGAGAGAGTCTTAGCCCCTATGTTATGCCTGCATTTCTTGTGTTGAACAGGTATGGCACTTGGTGTATGCATATAGATAGCAAGGCTGTCAACAAGATTACGATCAAGTATAGGTATCTTATTCTACGGCTAAATGATATGTTAGATGAACTGAGTGGTGCGAGAGTGTTTAGTAAGATCAACTTAAAGTCAAGGTACCACCAAATTCAAATGAGGCAAGGGGATGAATGAAAAACAATTTTTAAGACTCGACATAGCCTGTACAAGTGGATGGTCATGCCACTTGGGTTGTCAAACTCTCTAAGCACTTTTATGAGATTAATGAATCATGTTATGAGAGACCTGATCGAGAAGTTTTTCGTTGTTTATTTCAACATCCTTGTCTATAGTCTCAACCTGGCAAGTCATATTAACCATCTTTGAGCTATTTTTAATGTCCTTCGAGTAAAGAAATTGTTTAGAAACTTAAAGAAGTGTCATTTCTGTCAAGAAGAGGTGATCTTCCTAGGCTACGTGATTAGTGGAAGAGGATTAAGAGCTAATGAAGAAAAAGTTCAAGCCATTATTAAGTAATTAACCTTAACTTCATGTGGAGAGGTAAGGAGTTTTCATGGATTGGCATCATTCTATTGACACTTTATCCAAGGATTCAATAATATAATAGCACCTCTAACTGAGTTAACAAAGACGAATGTAGAGTTCAAGTGGGGAGAAAAAGAAGAGAGTATTTTGTTAAAGTGAAAGTAAGGTTGACCTTTGCCCCCTTCTTGGCCCTACTAAACTTTAACAAAGTGTTTGAGCTTAAATGTGATACGTCAGGAACATTAGAGCTGTATTGATGTAAGAAGGTCAACCAGTTGCTTATCATAGTGAGAAGCTCAAAGGAGTACAACTAAGCTATTTTTTGTATGATAAAGAACTTTGGCTCTAATCCAAGTTTTTCGTATATGGAAACATTATCTTCTACTAAAGGAATTTTTTATATATACAAATCATGAGCCTTTGAGGTACTTGTGAAACCAATCGAAACTTTTTAAATGCTAAGCTCGATGGATTAAATTACTGGAAGGATTTAATTTCATCATCAAATATAAGCAAGGCAAGAATAATGAAGCTACTAATGCTCTGCCAAGAAGATATGTTCTTCTCATTAAGTTACAGACTAGACTGTTAGGGTTTGTAAGCATTAAAGAATAATATGAACATGATTCTCACTTTGGTTTGATATATAAATGCTGTGAATAAAGGAGAACAGTAGATGAATACCATGTGGAAGACGGTTATCTGTTTTGAGGCGGGAAATTGTGTGTAGCGACTTGTTCAACTAAGGAGCTGTTGGTGAGAGAAGCCCATAGTAGAGGACTCTTTAGGTATTTTAAAGAATGAAGGATGTATGAACTACTAAATGAAAGGTTCATTTGGCCTAAAATAAAATGTAATGTGCATCGTGTGATTAAGGGATGCATCATCTATAAGAAAGCAAAAAGCCAAGCTAAACAAGGAAAGGCTATGCCTTTACCTATTTCAACTATACCATGGGTTGATCTGAATATAGATTTTGTCCTCAGATTAACCCCGAACTGCTCAAGGCAAAGACTTTGTAATGGTTATCATGGATAAGTTCAGCAAAATGACACATTTTGTATCCTGCACCAAAACTAATGATGCTTCAGTTGATGCTTCAGCTATTACTTCTTTGTTTTTACAAGAAATAGTTCTCTTGTATGGAGTATCAAGGAATGTGGCGTCAAATAAAGACCCAAAATTCTTGAGCTATTTCTGAAGAACTCTTTAGCATTGGATGGGAATGAAAATATTATTCAGTACCTCTTGCCATCTCCAAACTGACAACCAAATAAAGGCTATCAACTGTACCCTGGGATCAATGCTCCAAGTTATAGTAGAAAAGAACTTAGTCAACTAGGACGTCTACCTACTTATGGTAGAGTTTGCTTATAACAAAATTGTATATGCCAACATTGGATATACCCTATTTAAAGTCATCTACAGTTTCAACCCTAAGCTACCCCTTAATCATGCCCTAATGCCCTCGACTAACTAAGAAGATCTAGAAGCAGGAACTAAAGCTCAGTCCCTTTAGCAGATATACTAACGAGTCACCCAGCACATCAATCGAGCTGCCAGAAAGCTAAAAGAGAAAGGTAAACGGAGAAAGACCAAGCAGTTTCAGCTCAAAGAGAGATTCCCTAATAAGAGGAAGAACAAGCTACTTGCCAAAGTTGAAGGACCATTTAAGGTACCCTAGAAGATAAATGACAATGCATATCGGCTAGAACTACCATAAGACTTTAGAGTATGTGATGTGTTTAATTTTGCTAACCTTAGCCCTTACCAATCCAAGGAGGGCTTGGATACAAACTAACTAAATTTGATCCCAAATCCCAATAAACCCAGCGGAGATAATAGGAATTAGAGCATTGGACCTTTAACCCGAGCTTAAGGGCTTAAGAGTATGGCCAAGCGAGTTCTCCTATGTCGACTTACACCTGATGAGTCCGAACTACTTCAATCTATAAGTCTACTACCTTGTCCGAACCAAACCCTCTTGTGCTTATAAATAGTCATTGACCGCTAACCTGAGATACACTTGGACAACAACTCAGCATGCTCGATCATTAACTCAACTAACTTAAATATGAGCTATTTTGAGCATGTCCGAACTAAACTCACCTTGGAAGAATCTCTAGTCCCACTTGATACCTCTACTTTGCAATCACCAGCCTAACCGTATAGTTTTTCTGTTTCAGCTAGAAATTCACCCACTAATTGACAATTACATGTCTAAGTAATCATATAACAGAATCCCCCATACAAGATGAGAGCTTTATGCCCTTTTCCCATTCATTGTAAATTACTTATTTAGGACTTTAGCCTTTTTAGTCATTTCCATTTACAGTTGTTACCTTAATATTTTGGGTATAAATACTCATTGAAAATGTAGCCACAACATCTTATACATGAGATATTAAATATACTAAATTGTCTCTTTCTATGAGCATTCCTTTTTTACTTACTTCACTCTTATTCTAACTTTTAAGTAAAGCTAAGTGACAAGTACCCTCATTAGACCAACTCATACATCATATCAAGTTGAGCTGTGAGTCCTTGATAGTGCCCAAGTATGCCATATTGTTGGAGTAGATTGTGGTTTTGCTTGTTTGATTCTCTGTTATTGTACAACTCCACCTTCGCTTTTCAAGCTATCAACGAGCTTGGACTTACCTCTTTACAATCGGCCTTATCAATCCTCATACCAAATCGTATCATCTTAGGTGTTAGAAGATATACTAATAAAATTACTCATGATATGGTCTTAATGGTTGTTACATATCTATTGCTGGAAAGGTTAAGGTAGTATGACCATAGTCCAAAGATCTATATAAAATAGGTTTAGAGAAACCTATACATTTTATAAGGATTGAAAGAGAATAATTTTGCTATTTATGAGCCAAGAAGAAGCGAATATGGACCAAATGGCTCTTTTGAAATAGAAGAAGAACATTAAAAGTTCATTTATCTACAAAAGGAAATCTCATGTTTTTAAGATGCAAGATCTAATCATAGAGTGAAATAGAATCAAGATTTGAGGGCAAATACTTGTCAATCCTAAGGAGATGATGTACATGAACTAAGACATCAATGGAGATGCAAGGGGTGAGGAAGTAGTAAACTAAGACATTGAGTTACAACTAATAAAAATGATAAAGGACAATTGGTTACTAACATGAAGGATGTCTTCAAAAGTTCAACGGGGAGTTCCAAAAAAAGCTACTTTATTCCAGCGCTCTCTTAAGGTTTCAAATAAAGTCCACCAAAAAGGAATCAGGCTCGACAAGCTCCAATGAAACAACATAATCTCATAATCTTGGCTAGTAAAGTTTAATGATTGACGAGCTCCTTGGGCTAATTCGATTGCACTAAGGTAACTTCAAGTTATCTAGGTTAACTTGCAAAATAGATGAAGGTGATCAAAGTAGCTAGGGGTTTATCTAATAAAGCCACTTTGGTGCTTAAGTCAATAAAGCTTATATAAAGAAGTAGAACTTTCATTTAAGAGGTTCGGTAAGGAAAATGGAAGTAGTTAAGAGTAATTAATGAGTAGAAGTCTAAGTGTTACTTATGGGGGGGAAACTAAGTATCTAAATGACCAATCTTTAAGCCCTTACCAACTTTTAGTGCATAGCCTTATGCTTTGTAAGGTTCCAAGTAGGTAAGACAAGAATGATTTTATTTGGGCTTTGTGCTTATCTTTTCTCATTAATGTTTGGCATTGCCATACAACTGAAGTTACGTAAACTTAAGTTTTAGGATTTTTTGAGGACGATTGTCAAAGGTTCTTCAAAGGTTAATAGGTGGCTTATAAGAGTTAGCTTTAACCGGGGAGACATTAGGTAGCCAGGCCCTTTATTCCTTTGCATGTCTTGGTTGAATGGTGTTGTTGCTTGGCATGAAGCCTAAAGTTGTAGGTCCAATCCCTATTAGAGTTATCAAGTAGTAGGAGATTCCATTTGGCTTTCAACTTGAGGTTACCGGCATAGGTTGTCCCCAGTGCTATGGTCTCATTAGGGTTCAACTTACCATTTCAAAAGCAATTACTATTAAAAACACTAGAAAACCCTTTATGATATAAAACTGTAAAAAATCACTAAAAGAAAATAATATTTTTAAGTAAAGGGTGTAAAAACAATTGAGTTATTAAGTAAAAGTATTTTTAGAAACATTCCCTGTTACGCTCCCAACCCCCCCTCCAAAACCAAAAATAAAAATAAAAACTCTAATAGAAAACCCTTTATATAAATATTCCTCTATCTCCTTTTAGTTGTTATTTTTCTTCTTTATGGGCTATGGCAAAACACTCTTGAACCCGTAGGAGTAAGGCTTAAGTAAGGTTTCGCAAGGATTAAGTTCTCCATTAATCTGGGAAGATGACATGATATTGTAAAAGAGATTGGATTTAAAGAAGGAGAGACTGCAAGTAAGAAAAGTGTATATAACCTTAACTTGGTAAAGAGATTTCATGATTTTCATAAATATGAAAATTAAGTTGTTTATGATTTTGAATTCATATTTTGATCATGTTATAACCAAATTTAGTGTTCATAACATGAACTGTGGCTTACTGTGAAGACTTATGAAAAGGTATATTTTAGATTCAAAAAATATCAAATTTAGGATCTAAACTTTATTCATTTTTTCAATTAATTACCTTTAACCAAACCAACTTTTGGAATTCATCTATATTGCCTTAGGTTAATTCTCTTAATTGCTATGAGCATATTTAGAATTTTCTGCTAATTAGAACATGCCACGTGTCATAAATAACATATTTAACTTCATTTTTCTTTTTGCCAAAAAATAACATATGCAACTTTTAAAGTAAAATACCAATTAACAAAAGCATCTTATTAAAAAATAGGAAACTTCTACGGTCCCGTTTATATTTTTTATGGGAATGATGTTTATTAAATCTAGACGATTAAAATCATAATCAGTTTAAAGGTTCAGATTTAAAAGATACTAAATAAAAAAATTAAATGAAAAGCAAGATCTATCCCATAAAATGTATGAACAATACCGTAGAAAAATTCTAAAAAATAATAATTGAAACTAAATAAATTAAACATAACAGAAATTTAACAAAATGAATTTTCTTCTTCTTTGAGAGGTAGACAGCCCACAATTTCACAAGCAGGAAACCCTATCCATAAACAACTGCGTAAAGTACACTGAAAAGCCCCTTCGATGGCTGAACTGAAAATCGGAATCCCCCTGCTTCCAAAATACAAAAACACACGAAGTCCAGCGAAAAACTCGACAAATCTATTGCATCAAGGGCTGTAGGAGGATTTAAGACACCACAAAAAATGAAAGAAAAAGATAATCTTGGTTTCCGACTGAATGGAAAATTGATTAAAATGGAGAAATCTTTCCAAATCTAGAAAAACCCACATTTGAAAATACAAAACCAAATGGATAGAGTCATTCTTATGAAAATGGTTTCTAACACTGATACTTTTGTGAATATTCTTCATGTTTTTCACCATCTTCCACTAAAGTTTCCTGTATTAAAATTTTGTGTGCAAAGGAAGGGTACGGTATTTGATTTTTATTACGAAACATATCCCTTGCAAATCCACAAAAGTGGGTCTCCAATGAGATTGCATGGTAATGAAGAAATGTTTGATTTGAAGAATAGCTTTTATGTTTATTATGGGTCAGTATTGAAAATTTGTGTTTGAAGAATAGATTTTTTCTTTCTCTTTTTATTTTTTATTTTTTTACTTATTATAGGTTAAGGTTTCGAATCTTTTGCATTTTCTGGGTGGCCAGACCTCTATGAAGAAATGTCGTTTTGAAGTATGATATATTATTCCTGACACATGGCACATTGTAAATGGTCGAAAATTTCACATATATTAATAGTAGTTAACAAAGTTAGTAAGACAATATAAATGACATCGAAAAGTTGAGTTAGATAGTAAATTGATACTTTAAAACTTTAGGTAGTTAATTGAAAAATGGATAAAGTTCAGGTATTAAATTTAATATTATCCTTTTTAGATTCATGTTATTAATTTTATGTTTAGGAGCACATCTAGTATTTTAACGTTAAGAAGAGAATAACAATTGTTGTTGTGGAGAATCGGTAATAAAGGACAGGTTGGTTGTGCTCAAGGATCAGGAAATTAGATTGATGGAATCGATTGAATAAAAACATACGTAAAGTAATTGATAAGAATATGCAATATGAGTACATGCAATGTGAGTACATGCCATGTACATGATGATGAGTATACATGATGTATACAAATCACACATACCATGTACATGGAAGTGGAGATACATAGCATGTACGTACGAGTTCATGTCTTGTACAATGTTTTTCGGGGTATATGGTATGTTTGTTGGTGCAGCTTATAACTTCGTACCTCAATTCAAATTTTATTAATTATATTAATTTTCCCTATTTTTATTTCCTAAATAAGCAAATAAATAAGTTTAATTTATAGATTAATTACAATAGCGGATAATCTATAATTTCTTAAGAGATCCCAAATTTTATATTATTAGGATTAAAGTGAGAAGAGATAATTAAGAATAGGATAATGAATTTTGATATGAAAATAGGTTATAAGAAATAACTTATCTTTTCTTTATGTGATACCTTGGGAAGGATGTAGAAGATGACTCAAGAATTGTGTATGAGTACATTGTCACTAAACTAGGTAGGGGATATATGTTTCCTTTCGTGTTTGTTTAGAGGAGTTGTTTAATTGAATATAATTCAAACTTAGACTTAATAAATTTTATGCTCCTTGTGCTTGTCTTTGCTTCAAAATCCCTTTGGTATTGTCTAATTGGGATGGTAAGGCACTTGGTGATCATAGAAGAATCTCTTTATTCAGGTTCCATATTGAGACAATCTAACTACATTTTAGGAAGGGTTACTAAGATGTTGAGTAAAACCCATACCAATAATTACATATTATACCTACTTATTTATGTATATTGTTTGCTTAGGGGTCATGGGTTATCTTAAGAATTGGGATGTGAAGACTTTGTTGTTTGCTCGTTAATATTCAAAGAAAAATAAACGGTGCTTGTTACATTGGATATTACAAGCATGTATGTGACGGTATCATTTTTGTGGCTCATGTGCATGTAGCTTTCGTATTCCCAACTAGGTTTCAGCTCATTTTGTATTTATTTTTTAGGTATAAGTTCTTAAGAAAGAATTATTGAATTTGTTAAATTCAAAGATATCTACTAGATTATAAGGTTGGGAGCGACGATTAAATTTATATTGTAAGGAAGTCTTGGAGATATACAATTAAAATTTCAATTTATTCTAAATAAATTCTTGTTTGAAATTTTATGAAATTTACTTAGATAGTACTCATTCTAATTTTTATGTTGAGATTAAATTTGAGTGTACGTGGAGATTATAATAGGTATTTTTTAAGATTTTATTGGATTTTTATACTTAGACATGTCGATAGATTGTTGAGATACGTAGTTGGCTGTAGTACTCTAAGTTCTGAAGTGTTACTTAGCTCTTCTTACAAATTGAAACAAGCAACACCGGCTATCAAAAGATTTTCAGGTTCAAAGGTTTTGTTGTAGCCCCTATTGTTATAAGTAAACTTGATATGTAAAAGTTTAATTATATATTATATTTAACAACTTCAAATTTTAGATATAAAACTCAACAAGTAAATTAAAGATTCACATAGGTATGATATTTAATAAAAATTTAAATATAAAATTAAAAAACCTCCAACATGTATGCAATATCTTTTACATTACCCCAACTTGTGAGGTAGTGAATATTAGATAGGCACCTATAATTGATTAATTCGTTTGTGAATTCACTTGATTAATTGCTCGAAATTTGAGCTTTATTTGATATCAAACTCAAACTAGTAATAAGTTTTTAGGAACCATGAGACTAAGGATTTTTTCCAAGTTTTCCCCTTGATTTACAGTTTTAAGACTCAATTTACTAACAAAAATTTGAGTTTGATAATTTAAAACAAACTATAACAAAATTAAAAAAAAAAAATAACATGAGAGTTTGATAATATTTTGAAAATTAATTAGGAAAACTTGGTTCAACATTTGTAGGGAAAAAGAAAAAAAGAAGAAGAAAAAGCTTCATGGTGAATAATCGGTGGACAAGATGATGTTACAATGTCAAATTTACACAAAAACTAATAAGGAGATGGATACAAAACTATACAACCAAGAATCAATCCCTAAATAGATATAAAGAAGAAAGTATGGTATAATTGCTTCTTATTCATTGAAATTAAACTCTCGTATATTGTTATTATGGGGTCAACTAAGTGATTATGGTGGAATTGTGTATTTTTATCTTTATGCTTGTGGTTTAACTACCACACTTATTAAAATTAAACAAAGTTGGATTATATGGAGTAAGACTCCATTAAGCTAATCTAGATATGAGCACAAGACGACTGGCCTAACCCAACCCAACTCAAATTACTCTTTGAGTCTTAGGTATTGGAAATTAAACCTAAGCAATGCCTAGTATGGTACACGAGATTAAGATGGGTCTGAGAACCATAATGTTGACACCAATTATTGGACATGACTCCATAGCCCAAATTCTAAGACCAACATAGCCTAGACACGCTTCCCTAGCTAGAGTAAGCCAGGTCTATGTGACTAGGATGCTACCAGCCCAGATAAGAGGATCAAAACCCTTCGACCAAATCTAAAGCCAACACTACCTTCGCTGGGCCCCTCCCCCTACCTTAACCTAGTATGAGGCTTGTAAATTATAGGCTACATTGATCATAGAGTCAACATTAAAGCAAGCCCTCAATAGGTACGCAATGTCCAGGACATGACTCCTTGTTAGGCTTGCTCATATAGTATCTACAATTGGTAACTTAGCCCATACTACTTAAGCATAGATAAGTCATACAAGAATAATACAACACTGAGAAGGATGGGACAATCACAAAGCTTTACTAGCAATCTTTTCCTTAGCCATTAGCAATAAGCCTTATCAATTCCCCCAAATCTTGGGGCTATATGGATAATGAAAGGTCCTATAAATACCCTCCTTTAAGTTTATAAGAGATAAGCTAATAATTTGAACCTATTATCTAAGTCTAAATAACAGGAAGAATTGTACACTCTTTCGTATTATCTACATTGTGCTTAAGCTGCCTTCTCTTCATTGCTAACTTAAACATCGGAGTGGTCATGTCGAATGTTATGTCTCGAAGTCATAGAGTCGTAACAGTCCCACTGTGTAAACCATTCTATGATAGTAACTAGTCTCACAATACCTACCATAGACATAATTTACACAAGGCGTCGTCAACTCTTCACTGTGAAGTAAACAGTCTAATTAAATGTTTAACTACAATTATGGTAAATTTCACAAATTTTGAATAAACCTATATAATTATATGCAAAGTTCACAGAACTTCCCAGGAAATTCTACATATACACAACAGTTCACTAATTTACATAATAATTATCAGTCTTTCATCCTCAAACTACAAAGGATATTCTCGTTACACATCACTACTAAGAAAATTAATCCTCACACCCCTAGCTTCAAAAGAACTAACCTCTAGATAATTGTAAGGCGGCATAATACTTGAAGTATTCAAAGATTAGGACTTGCAAAAGGATCTATAGGAGTATGAGCAATTATATCTTAGTAAGTTGAATTGAAAACTCATGAAAGTATACAAACACAAACAAGATTATCAAGCAATTATTTTAATGCAATGCAACAATCAAGTGTCATCGCACAACGTAGTCCAGTCCATTACGAAATCAAAGTAATTTCACCCGCTCTAATCCGGGTTGAGAAGTTTCCATGTTATGTAGCAGCTCGCAACCAAACCTAAACTTGTGCAATGGAGACCTCGCTCCTCCCGCGACTACCTTCGAACCATTCACTTCACCCTCGCCACGACCTCCTCTCCTGTCACTTAGTTCGACTAAGGATGAAAAAGGAACCATTTTGCAATCCTGCGCTATTCCTTTCAAAAGGGGTCGGTATTTGGTTAAAGAATCTTATGATCCCCTAACAGGTTGCAATGTATGACATTTTTTGTAATTATAGTCGAATAAAATTAGATTTCATTTAGGGTATTCAAATAATTTCACACCAATTCAATCAATCACAAAATCACTCACATTACAAATTTAGCACGCATTCAGATACATCAAACACATGTGTAGACTACTTACAATCATAACCATATATAATCCTAAGTCTCCAAGTACCATAAAATAGCACTCTAATACAGTAAGTAATAACCTAACTTACTTAAAGTCTTTCAGTTGCCCGATTACTCGATTACAAGCCAATTCATCTCTGGATATCCTATAATATAACTAGGTCTTTTTTAGTTCTTATACTTTAATTATTCACATTATAAGTTATGATTTAACTTATTTTTTTCTATGTATAACTATTATTTACTAACGATTCATTCTACCCTATTTCGGGGTTTAGTTCTTAAATTAAATTCTAGTTTTGATTCTGAAATCTTAAATATGCTCGAATCCTGATGTAAAATTAATCACATTAAGCTCGAGTATTCTAATATCTTATTGGGTCTTAATTTAGTATTCTAAACTATTAGGTACACGCTAATTCTAATTGGGGTACCGGATTTATTGAGGTACTGGATTTTATTCCTGATATGAGAAAATCTTACATTTTTTATACAATTACTTAAAATTAAAATTTATTTCAGATTTATTATATTCTGATTTCTATTATTATATTATCTAATTAAACCTAATGTTTTATAATGTTCCTAATTTTCTATAATTAGCACATAATGCCTTCATTACTTATACTTAACACTCCAAAGGCTAAAATTAGGTTTCTACATCAGAGATTAACATCCCTAAACATCTAATTACTATCTAATTTAGTAATTAGTATCTAAATCACCTAATTAACCCAAAATTAGCCAATTTTTCCATCATTTTAAGGCTAAAAATTAACTTAAAAATTTCAAAATTTAATTTTAAAAAAATGGCTTCATATAACTATTCTATATCACTTAAGCATTCTACAGAAAAATTTTGAGCTCCAAACTACACTCCTAAGCCTATTTATTTCTAATTCTAATTATGCTCGGTTTTGCTTAATTTGTTAAGAAACATATATTTTCAGATGTGATTAAAATAAATCACTATTTTTCCCTAAATCTAAATACAATAAAACCTCAGAATAACGGGTTTCATAATTTTCTGGGTAAAATAACTAATTTTAAGAAATTATACAAAATCGGAACAAATTAGAGACTTACTCGATTCGATGGCTTTTGGCTTTCTAACACCAGTCCAGGTGTATCGACTCGGTCCTAGATGGTGGTGGTATGTAGATTTGGCTCATTAGCCCTAACTACACAATTTTCCTTTTCTTTTTTTTTTTCTCTGGTTTTTCTCTTGAATTTTTTAATCTCTTTGTTTTTCTCTAATTCCTAACTGTTCAAAGGAGTTCTCTGAATTTTTTTCCTATTTATAGAAGTTTTTGGTAATTAATATGCATTAAATTAGATATGACATTACCCAATTCCCTTGATTTTTGGCTTTTGTGTTGCTTAATTCTAATTGGATAATTTTTCTTCTTCAGCTCTTAACTTGCCACGACCAGATTTTCATCATTCCCTATCCCTATGATTTTTTTTTATTTTTTTCTTAATTAATTAATAATTTTCTTTAATTATTTACTAAGTTTTTGGCCAATTTAAGTAATTTCGCGTATTTTTACCTACACGTAAATGCACGTGGGGTACATGTGAACATTCCTAATTATTATTTAGGTCGTTCTATGATTTTTAGTATACATATAATCTATCTCTAGTAATTTATCAATTATTAGATTACATTTTTTGCCTTTTCGATCATTAACAATTATTATACTTAAAATTCGAAAATTTTACAGTCACCTATTTTATTACTTATTTTCTTAAATTCAAGTTTACGGGGTCGTTTTTACTAATTTTTCTATCAATAGTTTATAATTTGGGTTTGATCGAATCCTTTAACTGATCGTCCTAAATCTTATGTTTTAAATTCAATCCTACAGCCACTTGGCTTAACTTTAAGGCTTACATCGAATAACCTTTCGGCATAGAGGTTCATCCCTTGTTTATTTTGCAGGAAGTTTCCCTAACCATCTAAGTCCCTTGTGTCGCACCTTGAACCGACAGAGTTGTAACAGTCTTACCGTATAAACCATTCTAAAATAAAAGCTGACATTCTAATCATTATCTTAGATTTGATTTATATAAGGTGTGAATGACTAACTCACTTTGAAGTAAATAGGTTATAAATTTAAACACATTACCTATAAAAGTATGGAAAATACGTATTGATACTAAAATAATCCGAGTATGTTTACAAGATTTAGTAGTTTACTCATTATCTACTTAAGTAATATATAAATTGATATTAAAAAGACTTAAAGTTAAGACCTAAACTTCGAAAGTGTGACAAATCCTCATCTTTATATCCTCACTCCCTAAGATACAACAGTTACTAGCTATAAAATAGTTATATGGCCACTTCGTAGCTAGTACCTATAACAACATCTATAAGGATGTGAGTAATCAATAACTTAGTATGTTGAGATGGAGACCTAAAACTATACATTAAACACAAACAGGGTCATTAACCAAATTAATTAGATGCAATGCATATTCAAACAAATGTCATCTCACAACATTGTTTAGTCTGTCATAAAATTAGAGAAATTACACCCGCTCCAATTCAGGTTAAAGAGTTTCCATGTTTATGCAACAGCTTACGACCAAATTCAGACTTGTATAATAGAGACATCACTCCTCCTAGGACTATCTTCGAATAATTGACTCCACCCTTGTTGCAACCTCCTCACCTGTTACTTAGTTCAACTAAAAATGAAAAAAGGACCCATTATACTATCTAGCACTATCCCTTTCAAAGGGGTCAGTATTTGACCAGAGTACCCTAACGTTTCTCCTAATAGGTTGCTATATAGATCTAATTTAGAATTACTAGCCATATATTTAGTTAGATCTAATTTAAGGTATTCAATGATTTCAAACAAAATCATACAAATACAAGCTAGAGCAGTAAACCAGAATCATATCATCAAACTTAGAAACAAGTATATACGTGCATGTATACATACAGTCAACTATCTAACAATCACAACCAAACATAATCTCCAACCTCTAAATACTGCAAATTAGTACTCTAAAATATAGTGACGTATTAATCTCAACTTACTTGAATTCTTTACTTGCTCACTTAAGGTGCAACTCATACAAGCCATTGTCAATAATCCATATAATACAAATGTTATTTTAATACTTATATAACTATCTTATATAAGCTTTATTCGGTATTTCTTTATGTTATCTTTAGCTTAGGGTTTTATTATACCTAATTATTTAGGTTTTTAAGTCTCTTACAATTATTCTTAATTTATGTTAAGTTCTGGTTCAGTCTCTGAATTGGTTTCTAAATTAGGTTTTAATTCAATTTCTGATTAAGAGTTTTATATACAAACCTTAGGAACTCGTTTCGAATCGTTATGTAAAGTTAATCACATTTCAATTAAGCATCCTAAATCTTCATTTTAGCTTCTAGTTAGTATTTTAGCTAATATGATATACTATCTTCTTAATTTAACTACCGAACTAGTTCCTGAGACGATAATAACATACATTTTCCATATAATTTCACAAACTCCCATTCCAAATCAGATTTATATCATGTTCCTATTATTTAAACACCATAAATTTTTGTTTAATCTTTTCCACTTACTTAATTCCTATATACACATATTATGTATTACTACATAGTATATACTTATATGACATATTTAACACTTTTAATACTACATATATTATCTTTTACTACCAATAACATATTAAGATGTCTAATTATATTCTAAATCAGAATTTTACCTAATTAACCCTAAATCATAAATTTAACTTAAATATACCCTTTTACTTACATATTTGGTACATATTATGCATAAACTTTAAGTAAATATATAATAATTAATATCTAAGTAATTCGCTCAATATATATATATATATATATATAAATATTGCGAATACTTCAACAAGTATAGTGGGTTAGAATCAAGTAATAAAAAGTGAGCAAGGTTGTTAATCCCTTAAGGATTATGAAAATACTAAACCTATGATAACTCTTATCAATATTTAAGCAATTAAATTTGGATTATGAATTAACTAATCTAATAATTACCTTAAAACTGTCAAAAAGAAAATTACGATAATATATCCAAAACAAATCAATGAATTGAGAATGTAGGAAAAATAGAATCTACTCTAGTTGTACAAATCAAATTGTCAACATGTTATATTGATTAATATCTATACGATCATTCGAGTGAAATTATCATGCCTTAAAATTTAAGGACTTAAACCTCTAATTAATAAGTCAACTTCTATATCTCCAATTAATAGTAGACTCTAAATTATAATCACACATTTCTCGATACTATAATCGTCTAATGTCCTAAATCAATTATCCCTAATGTCTTAGCAAATAATGAACTCGAGACATCATATTAATCCCTGGATAATTTCTAATTAACGCTGCTCTCGCATTAGCTAATCAGTTAAATCAAGAATTTCTAACAAACTCCATATCAACTCCTATATTAATAGTGTTTCTAAAAATTATAGCCAATAGATAATTATAATTGAAATTATAGAAATTGCAATTATGAATTAACCATACATCTATTAACCCTATAACATGACTACAGTTATCATTTTAGCTATTTAAGGTTTCATTAATTCCCACAAATAAAACTTAGCTAGCCATGAAAATTAAAATAAAAACATATATAACAATTGAATTCACAAAGAAGTTTATGATTACAAATAAAAACAAATCACAGAATTGCATAAATAGAAATAGGATAGAAATCACCAAGTCTGTAATTATGATGATCTCTACAACAAAAGCAATGTCTTCTTAACGATTCATGAAATTCTAAAGAAAAACTCTTCAAAACTATCTACTAACTGCTTTTAAGAATCCCTAAGTAAAAAGAAGATGAAAAGTCATCTAAAATCTCAATCACACGTCTATTTATGGAGAAAACAAGGGTTACCTTTCGATTAGATATCTTTCACTTAAGGCTAGCCATGAAGGCCAATGGTGTATAAGTAAAGGTCGACGGTGCTAAGCACCAAAGTCGTTGGTGTAAAGTGTAGATCGACTGCCTTCAATTCCAAAGCATCGTAGATCTATTTGGGTTTTATTTATTTACGTAAAACTCCTCTAAATTGGTCATATTTCCACTCTAAATCCTCTAAAACCTGAAATATCCAAATGAAAATATTTAAATACCATTTCTTAATGATTTCTGTAAAATCAATAATAATTTAACCAAATTCGCACATTAAAATATGAATAAAATATGCCTTTTTCACCAAGCTCCATTAAAGCTATGGAAAATATATTGAACTCAGTAATTACGGTTCTTATCTTATGATTATAAAAAGTATTAAGATAGTTTAATATATATTATTTTTTAGAATATCGATCTTACATTCGATTTTGCTCAAAATTTACTTAAATTAGGTCAATAACCAAATAAAAATAAAATTATAAGATTTAAACTGAATAATCCCAAAATCATAACTAAGCTTTAGAAGTTAATACAAATCAAATTCATTAAGGAGTTTAAATGAAAACTTATTATTTCTTTCATATGAAAAATAAGGTAGCTTCAATAAAATAATTTTAATAAATACTAAACATATTTTTTATCAAAAATTATTTTTGTGTAAATTAAATATATCATATAAAATATATGTACACTAAAAATTAGCTTGAAATAACATTATTTACTAATTTTGAAAATTTATATAAAATTCGTTAGAATCAAGTCTTTTCTTAAGGAACCTATATAAGCACTTCTAATTTAAAAAAAAAAATAGTTTGGTATTCTAATTCTACATGCAAAAATACCTAAGGAAACCAAATTTTATAATTTTCAATGTAAATTTGATATTTTTAGTAAATTAAACAATTAGAACTTACTGTTTGAAGAGCCTCTAACCACCAATGATGACTCCATCATTGTTGGCACCACCAGACAGTGGATTTTCAATCAGGTGGTGGTGCACGCTTGTTTCTAGGTGCACGCTGGTCCGTGGGTTTCCTTTATAAACCCTAAATGTACATTATTTTTCTAATTTTTGTAAAAATCCTCTCTCCTCTCTTCTTAAGCTCTCTTTAATTTTTTTAGACTCACAACTGACCAAAACGATTTGTTGAAGGATATTTTTGAATTTATAGATGTGTTTAGATAATTTATTGAATTATTTGTTGCCATTTGTCTCTTATCTTCTTCCATTTTCACTTTCTATTTGTCTAATTTTTATCGGTTAACTTTTTCTTCTTCAATTCTAGCTTTTCGCGCCTCCATTTTGGAATTTTCTTCTCTTTTCCATTTTTTTCCTTAATTATTTATGAATTTTATTTAATTAATTTGCATTACTTTGTCATATTTTAGGTAATTTCGCGTATTTTTACCTATATATAAATACATATATAGTATAAATAAATACTTTTAAATATTATTTATGTTATTTTATGATTTTTAGTGTGCATATAATTTATCTTTATCGATTTATTAGTTATTAGAACTCATTTTATACGTTTTCAATAAATAACGAACGATATGCTTATATTTCAATATTATATTATTTAATTATTTATTTTTCAAAATTTAAACTTACAGAATCATTTTTACTAATATTTTTAATTTCGTTATAAAATTTGAGTTTGATTGGATAATTTACTTGATCGCCATAAACTTTACCAATCGAACCCTAAACACCAAATTGTAGAGCTTACACCTTAGACTGAATTTGTTCTACCTCAAAAGGCCTACAGACTTTACCAGCAAAAGATCTAAGGCAACATACAAGATCTTCTTGCATTTGAGTCGAGTCAAAGACTCCATAAGAATTCTCGTTTGAGTTCTTTTCATTTCTTTTATTATTTCCTTGGATCTAATAAATCCAAGACATAAAAATGAGGAATGGAATCCCCAAACCATTTGGTCCATCCATAAGTGTGGACCCATTCCCATGGGTTGCTCTCAAGTTTGAGGTTGATCATGGTTGAGGTAGGAGATGGAATCATCCTATGCTTATGTCTAAACTAATCAAAATGGTTTTGGTTTTAAAATATATTAGTTCAATTAGCTTGAGTTTTCTTTTGAGTGCCTAGCAATCCCTTAACTCGAAGTTATCTTATTGGAAATTAATGGAGGAAATTATTGAAAATTAAGAAAAGGAAAAGGAAGAAGATACATTTTTGGAAGATGTAGTTAAGGGCATTCTCTTATGTTAACTCGCTCAAGGGCGATTTCATATAAAGTTGCTGGTGCATACATACAGAAGTTGGTATAAATATGCAAATTCTAGTAATATGAATGTATACCTTAATTTGCATGCTATACCTGAATCTACATGTTTATGCATATTTTGATGATAGGAACATGTATTAGAATCTACATATTATACCAAAATATGTATGTATATACCACAATTTCACATCACAACTTTATATAAAGTTATCCTTATATAACTTAATGCAAGTAATTCCCCCTAGACAAGCCAACCAAAAAACTACACTTCTCGATTCAATTTTATTAATATTCAACTTAACTTAAACGCCCTAATAGTAGAAAGCTAAGATATCTAACCTCAAAATATCTATTTGGATTAGCTTATTTTCTTACTCGAAGTCGAATTTGTATTTAAATTTATTTTAAACTAAATTGAATTCAATTTAAATTTGAGCTCCAATTAAAATTTATTTCAGATGTTCATTCTTTAACCAAAAGTCAAATCTAATTACAACTGAGCTAAAAAAAATGAAGTTCAAGCAAACTCTTTTAATCAAGGCGTGAGTAGGAAATTTTTAGAAGTAAAATGGAACAGATATGAATTGTTTATTTATTGTAATTTATATCAAAAACAAGTCATGCAGCCCAAAGCATAATATTAAGTAATTATTCTCGTTTATTTTTTCACGGAGCAGCGAGTAATGACCCATTATTCCAAATGGATCGCACCATCTTCCATTACTAGTAAGTCATAAATCCACCTCTAATGGTGGGTTGCAACTTACTGCTTATTTTCTTGGTGGCTTGTCCCTGAGGGTCATCCATGCTCCTAGTGTGCGCGTGTGTGTTTTTTTTTAATAATTTATTTAGGTTTTCAATAATTTTATATTGTTCTTATTAATGTTATCGTATTGTTTAATTGAATACACATAAATATAATAGGCAGAAAATGATACATCATATATAATGCTTATTGATATATTATATCAAATAAATGTATAACTAATTATAATAGAATAACTATTGAACATGATCGTAAATACTGTTTTGTATCAAATTTTTCTTTGTTTTTACTTACCACGTTTCACGTCCTCTTTTGTTGGCAGAAATGATGATATGGAATACAGAGTCGTTGAGGACACTTATGACATCCTATGATTTTCGCCTACATGGTGGATTTCGGGTGTTACCACGTCACGCCCCTATCCATGTCTATTCAAACTTTTTCCATGATTTTAGTCAACAAGAAAGTATTTAAGTTGACAGGAAAGACCTTTGCTTGTGCTTCCAACGCAATGCAGTTTGTTGATAGGACCTATACCTAACGTAGTATTTCGAGAAAGAAAATAAAATGAAAACTCTCTCTGGAAGCTTATTACGAAAGATTTTATCTTTTTTCTTTTTAATTTAAGGGAGAGAAAATTCAAATTTTCAATGATTCTAACCAAAAATTAATATTGATGTTATAAAGTTATAATGACTTTAGCAATTTAGAATGGATTTGAATTATTTTCGTTTATTTTTACTTAATTTTTCTCTATCTATAAATTAATAGCTAAAATTATCTTAATTTTTAAAATATCATGTAATATTATCATTTTATTTTTAATCTCAACTATTAATTATATATAATAATATCACAAAATAATAAATTATGAGAAATGAAAAGGAATTAACACGTATGAATTGGATTGTCTCTTTATTTGATTATGTGGATTTAGTAAAGACCTTGAATTCGCAAAGATGTGCCATGTGATAAAACCAATGCTATATTTGGCATTTAGCAAAGCGCAGGTAACAAGTAAAGAGGAGGAAAATGGAGAGAACTGTTTTATTTAGTAAGACCAAAACCTGAAGTCAAACTGGGTGGAAATCGTCTAAAATTATCGAACTATCCTTCAATTACAATAAAATAAAATATTGTCATAATAGGAAGGACAATTTAGACAGTCAATTAGTTTATTTTCCCTCATTTCCGAGCAAAGCGGACTTTCCACTAATGCAAGCATTTCCCTTTTTCTCTGATTCATGTTATTTCACGTCTTTTTTCCTTTATGACACATTTAGTTTTTTGAATGAATAAAATAAGAATAAAATTATAATTTAAAAAAAAATAGAATAGAGAAATAATAATTATTTCTTAAAGTTCTTTTAAAACCTTAGAGGTAAATATGGAAATATGCCATAAAATGTTAAAGAATGACTATCAATTTAACTCAGTTTAAAAATTGCAATTTTCCATTTCACAGTAATTCTAATTTATTGGAATAATTATTTCACTAACTAAATGTATAAACAGACCTAAATAGGATGGATAACTATTTTATTTTACTCTTATGATAGTTAATCATTTTTATTTTATTTTATATTAGCTATTTGAAGATCCTAATATTAGGGTTACTTAATTTGCTTTCCATCTTATCCTTGTGTTAGGCTGCTATAAAACTTATCAATCTACTTGTTAAGCATCGGTTTCACAAGGCTAAAGATACATGTGATAAACCATTATTTATTATTTTAAATAGATGGAATATTTGATAATATACATAGAAAATCAGAAGCGTATGTGAATCTCGAATTTCTATGCGTTAAAAGATCATCAGTATGCATAGCTATTCTTCATATAATTGGTGCTGCCTATTCCTTTTAAATCCAACATGGGGAAAAAGATTTATCACTTTTCTTCCTCTGATACTGATTTTATGGGTCTAGTGATGATTTTACATTATAACTTATTTTATTTTTAGTGATTATTAGAATTTCTTTCATTTTTTTTTATGTGTAGGAAGGAATCAAATATTTTTATAATTGCTTCCCTTACCTTTTTTTTTTTTTTTTCCCTCATATTCTACACTTTGTAATTTCTCGACTCATCCCAAACAAAATGTAAAGGAACCACAGAATTGAACTCTGATGCGAACTAATGACCTTTTCCATTTGGAAATATTGTATTCATATATCCTGAACACTAGGCATCAAGTTACCATCTTCTAACGCGTGGGGTAGGGCGCGGCTAAGCATGTTATTATGTGATTGCATACGAGTTTCCATTTTGCTCTTCAGTTAGCTCCACCTTTTACTATAAAACATCCATCTCTTTGAAATTCACGCAATTATATGTAGGTTTATTTAAAAAGTTTGCTAAACCTCAGAAATCATAAGAAAGTAGACATTTCAGTAAGTGTCATGATAAGTACTAGATGTTAGCGGATTAGTTCCTTATCAACCCTCAAATCCAATGACATGAACAATCGGCGGCATGTTCCTACATTTGGTTCGAATAAGTGAAGCTTAGAACCTGCTACAACTCCACGATTTACATAAGTAATCACTTATTACTCTTTCAACCTCATAGCAACAACTTTTTTTTGTTTACAAAAACATTAAAATCATTATAAGTACTTAAAAACTAAGAATGTTAATCTATTTATGTCTAACTAGATTGATTTATAGATTAAACCTTTTGGTGCACTAGATACGTTCCTACTCTATGCCAAAAGTCATGACTGATATAGAAATAATTGTCTTTTATACTTGCAATTTAAAAACTCTAAAATTGTTAAGCAATGATACCCTATACATGATTACTTCATGCAAAGACAAATAGGTGCCAAACTACAATTTCCCATACAAGCTTAAATACTAAAATACAATAATCACAAGTTTAATTTTCTTATTTTAGGTGGAGCAAATAGCATAGTCTCGACATTCTAAAAGTTGGAGTAACTAAAACTTTACAAGCAATAACAACGACAACAACAATGATAACAATGTCAACAAAAATAATGTATATGCACATGCGCAACTTATCCAAATGCATCAACCCACTAGGTTTAATTAGCAAAACCAAACTAATCATCTCATCTTAGTTTCGTCACTAGTATCAAACCACCAACGCAATTACTCTATTGTAACCATCTAAAAGGACATCCCATTCCACTAGTATAATCTCATTATACTTTTTAATGTGGGACCAATCCATATGGGTAATGCGCAGTACTATAAGATTTGGAATTGAATGGAAAAATTGAATATTTTGGGAATTAAGGATGAAAGGTGTGATTTTTATGATATATATAATAAGGATAATAATGGATATGAACAACCTCTCATAAGATATGATGCACTAACAAGATTCATCCTATACTCACCTCACTTGATATTACATATGAATAAATTGTCGATTAATTTCCAAATATTGATATGGTGCACAATACTAAAATAATAATCGAGTTTGTTTAGGAGATTTTGATACGATGCATGAATTTCGTAAACAAGGTTGATCATTACAGTCAAGATGATTGATAAGACCTAAGGCATGTAGAGAAAACTCTCAATAATGTGTTTATTGCCAAAGATTATCAAATAATAATGTTTATAACCCTTAGTAATACGCTCTAAGGTTAATTAAGGATAACACCGTAAATAAAGTTTAAGAAACCTAACTACCTAACTAACTTCAAAATAAAAATAACAAAATAATTCTGATTAGTCTAGCATGAACTAGTGGGTTGGTTTAAAAATGGTATTACAACTGGTATTTTGTAAACTAGAACCAGCTGGAGACTCTTGCAACTAATTCATCATAACATTTTGTTACTTAAGAAGAACCCATTGATTGAATGGTGATGCATGAACCGATCAGATGATTCCAGACAGTTGTTGTTTTTCTTGCTCTATTTCATCGGCTCTTCACCTTCATAAGTTGAACCATCCTCAACACATTGAATGATCCTCAAAGGCACTCCAAATCACAACAAATGGATCTTAAACCTCACAAAAAATTCAAATTCATCCTTTGCCATTTAATTTGTTAAGAATCTCAATATAAGTTTTTGAAGTCCCTTCACTTTAGCTCGCATAATTAGTGTAATGGGTATTGATTCTCATCAAACTCTTTCTAAAAGATTATCTAATAGCATAAAAACTCACTACTCAATAACTTACCTATTGGCATAAAGCGGTTTAGCACCCACTATATACATGACATCAGCTTAGATCACTATCCCATAACATACTACAACTACTAATGTAAGACAATCAATTCAAATACTGTGGTATTCTAAGTACTATAAGATTTCAATTCCTAAAACTATTATTTGATTCTTCACTTAAAAAGTTATTCTAAACCCATATCTTCATCATCGAAAACTCACCAAAAGAAAATGAAGTCATCTACTCACAAATTGGTCATCAAATTTTGATTCAAAAACTTCATTAGCCTAGATTTAAATACAGTTGACTACATTGGAAATTCAATCTATTGAATTTCCAATTTGTTAGGCCTTTTCCTTAATCTTTAATTTTTCACTTTTATCCAAAATCAAGCAAACACATTTTTTTTTAAATAAAACTTTACATTTCAGAGAGAGAGAGAGAGAATTTCGTACTGAGAGACATCATATTTAAGAAACTCTTTAAGTATGATTACTTTTGTAGTTCAAGTCTTGTAAATCAAATAGTTTTTGTTTACATTTATATAATTCTACTAATTCTAATATCATTTTAAAATAAATTAAAATTTATCTCTATCAATGATAAATTTACTAAATTTTTTCTTAAAACCTAATTCATAATCTAAACCCCAAAACCGTGATCAAACTCTAAAAGGAAAACAACACTAAAAGGGAAAAAAGATAAAAATGCAAAGGAAAGGAGAAAAGGAGAAACACCATATGCGCACAGCCTTAGTGATAAGTCCTAACAAATTTGTGAAAATCCTACAACCACACTCAATTGAGATATCCCTTCAACAACAAATACATAACAATTAATTCCATTATAACAAGATTCATGAAAACTTACAAACTTGTAATTTCTTATAGAAACTTATGGAATTTCCCTTTTTGCACATTACACTTTGATATCTTGCTACAACCAAAATCTCCATTAGACTTATCAACTCCTTTAATTGATAAGTAGAAATGAATTAAGCAAGAAATTACAATTAGGGTAGGGTTTTCAACTATAGGGAAAGAAAGAGGTTAAGTTATTTAAAAGAATATAAGGAAAGGAAATTATTGAATTGCCCTTACTTTCAAAGAATTTTTTTGGCATATATCATTCATCTTCCAAATTTTTGGAATCTTCTTCTATAGGATAAAGTATTGAGTATGACCTTTTACCAACTCTTGAAAATTCTATATGCAAATCCCTTATTGAATACACCATAGGTTATGAGTTCGAAGATACTTTGTACTTCAATGTTGCAAGAGAAAAAGATTTAATGAATATAAACTTATTCTTTATATGTTAATATATAAGTTATCCAACTCATATCAAGGTACGTTGTTAATAATAGAAAAACTTAACTACTTTAGCAGTTCAATAGGGTTAAGTAATCGAAAAATAAAATGATTCCTGAAATTTAAGTTTTAAATTATCTTTAGAAAAATGTTAAACTTATATAAATATAATTAATTTAAATATAAGACCAACTATAAAATTTAAGCATTACTTATTCAAATAATAATAGTTTATGTGATAATATTTATTAATGGTGAGATTTTGAGAATGGAGTTTGTGATTAAAGATACCTACAAAATGAATACACGTAAACTAAGAGTGGGCATAGGAGGTGGTTTCGATGCTGCTACCCAATGCTTAAGTCAGTAAAGATGTTTAAGTGAAAGAAAGTATGAAGAATGCAAGAGAAAGAATAAAGGTTCCAAGACACCAAACATATGGCCTTTACCTAATATTTATAAGTGTATGAGTGTGCTATGTCAGGAAAGTATATCATGATCTAAGATACGTTTTAGATTTGCTTAAGGGAATCTAGAGGACTCTTTATTTATGTGGGAGTTCACATAAACTTCTTTGGAGGTTGGTCAAGTTTTAGGGAGCTCTGTCTAAAGTTTAACTAAATCATTCAGTAAAGTGGAGATGCCATTAGGATCAAGAAGGCTAGTTAAGCTACTGAAGGCTTGGCTTAAGGTCATGTAGAGTCAGCTCTTCCTTAAGGAGCTCGGCTCATGGTTTAAAGAGGTCAGCTTGAGCTCAAATGAAGCTTACGTCCAAAACAACGCACCAATAATGTTGTTTTTATTATAAACTATGCGTGCAAGATTAATATGTCCATCTCATACCTACAACTTATACATTAGGAGTAATGTTACGATTTACACCTTAACTTTGCAATATTTTGCAATTATATACTTAAAGTTTTAACTTATCTAATTATACATCTAACTGAAGATATAATTATCACCGTTTATACCTTATTTAACGTATTCATAACAATAGTCTATTCAACATGACAAACCAATAGGGTAGCTGCTCACAACCTAAGGCCTTAGGAGAGTCATATGACCCCCCTAGGGTTGTGCGCAACCATCCAGGTCCATCAATGGGTCTTGCGATACACATTTTTAAAATGAGTTGTGACTTATCATTTTGTAATGGGTGATTGATGACCACTTGTAGGGGGCTGCATGATCTCCTTAAAGCCACAGTCGATCACCTCTAGTGTGTCTTAGGGGTAGTACACACGAAGAAGCATCATAACGAATAGAAACAAAAGGAAAACAAAGAAGGTTTAGCAAACCCAAGTAGCTATCAACTGGAGATGATACACCAACTAATCCTACTCGGCCTAATCTTAACACTCAATATGATACACGAATGTAGTATTAGGATCGCTAACCACTAATCCTTACTAAATGACCTAGATAAGAGCTATGGGAAAAGAGAGAACACTCGAGTTACTTTACAAAGGAATTTGTAATTCAATAATGAACTGATGTTGTCTACATACAAGGTAAGTGAGGTATTTATATGACCTCAACTAGAGTTACAATAAATAAGGAAAAGACAAAAAGGATAAGATATAAAAGATTCCTTAAATATACTAAAAGGGGTAAAAATGACATATGGTATGTTGTATAGAAAAAAAAAAAAAAAAAGAATCCTTCTGAAATATTATGCTAGAAGACACATATCAAGCTGGTGTTAATGATTGAATGCTCAATCGCTCCTTTGGGCTTAGGTTCTCTAGCAACTTAGCACTTATTGAGATTAGCTCGGAAGAGGTCGGAAAGAAGGTAAAAGTTTTGGTCGACTTGATCTAGGTCAGGTTTAGGCTTAGACACTGTGTATTGTCTGAGGCTTCTTCAGGTCAAATAAATGGGCAACTCGGCTTGGAAGGAAGTTTGATGCTTCTCAACTTAGGAATTGCCTTGATCATGGTAAGAGCTCGGTAATAGGGTTGGTAGCTCAGCAGGTTGGTTCGAAATCGAGTTAGCTCGATTGTTATGATAGGACAACTTGGGCAAAGGTTGTAATCGTATCAGCTCGAAGTCTATGTTGGTCATGATTAATGTTTGGCACTTGGGTTGAATAAGGTGGAATAGATCTCCGTTGATGATGGAATCTCGCCCTTAGGTGGTTCTCAAGCTAATATTCATCGAGTGAGTCTTCATAATTCTTTAGCTTGGCTTTAGGTAATGGGTTTGAAATGTTGATTCTTATTGTTTTCTTAAGGGTCAGAGAGATTTGGCCTCAACTCTATAGGGTCTTCTCTAGTGAAACTTACTTTAATATCATCAAGTTGGTGAGGAATTAAGTTGCATATGTTAAAAATGGAAGAGACACCATAGTCCTTGGTAGCTCAATTTGATAGGCATTATAGTTGATCTTCTTCTAAACCTTGAATAAACCATTAGCTCTAGGTGATAATTTGTTCTTCTTGAGATGGGGAAATCTTTCTTGGCTAAGGTAGATCCAAACTAAGTCACCTAGGTTGAAAGATATAGTGAGGCAACTTCAGCTACTGATCTTATGCTGTTGATCATTCAACTTGGTGATCTTCTCGGTCACTTACTGGTGTAGTTTATGTAATTTTTGATGCAGGTACCAATCATATATAATAGGATGGATAGGTTGAGGCCATAGACTATCTCAAAGGGGGGTTTCCTAGTAATACTGTGGATAAGTCGATTATATGTGAACTTCACAATAGGTCAGCAAATATCTCAATCCTTCAAGTTCTTCCCAACCATAGCTCGAAGTAAGGTGCTTAGTGTTTTTTTCACCACTTCAGTTTGGCCATTAGTCTAAGGGAAACTGCTTGAACTAAATGCAAGTTTGGTGCCAAGTCTTTTCCATAGAATCTTCCAAAAGTAGCTTAGAAACTTTATATATCAATTTGAAATAATAGACTTCAAAACTCCACATAAGTGGACAATTTCCTACAAAAACAAGTCAGCAATATATAAAGCATTGTTAGTTTGATGGCATAAGATGAAGTGTACCATTTTACTAAATCAATCCACAACTACAAGGATCGAGATCAAGTCCTTCTATAAACTTCGCCGACTTAGCTATTTAAGAATAGAATTGAACCATAATATTGTAGATGACTTTATGAGTCATTAAAACAAAGTAAGATAAAAATTTAATAAATTATAAATTTGAATTATATTATAAGTAATAAAAACCCTAAAGTTTTGATCGAAACTCCAATCGCATATAAAAATTCTAAATCCTATGTACGCGTAAATATCCAAAATCGAACTTAAACTTGATAAAAACCCTAAAACTGTAACTTTAAGCTTACAAAATGAATAAATATAACTTAATAATAATATAGTCATAGTTGATTGCAATTATTGAGTAAATCGTGTGATTACATATAAATCCTAACGAAAATATTGAAATAACTCGTAAATATTATAAACGTAAGGGTACCAATTAAATTAATAAATTTTCATAAAATCTGAAAATTAATTTATAAATATTAATTTCATGAATTTTATGTTTGAAAAAATTACATATATTTATTTTTATTTTCCTTTTTCTTCCCTTTTTCTTTTTCTACTTCCTAAATTTTTTCCTACTGCTACGTTGGTTCCTAAGCTACCCATGTTTTTTTTTTAAAAAAAGCTCCTCTAGGTGTTGCCTTATTAAGGCAAAAACAAGGGATATGATTATGTGGTCATGTCTTAATTAATGCCTAAATCAAATTGGATTTGTTCTTTAGTTCCTATTATAAATTACTTTTGGTTTTCTCCAACCATTGTGATTACACCTGAGAACCTGGAAGCAAACAAAAAAAAAAAAAAGAGAGAAAACCAAAGCAAAGCAAATAACATGCACACATAACTTAGCAAATACATAAGAAGAAGAAGAATTTAGGAGGAATTAAATCAAGTAAATTATTAAAGTAATTAGGTAAGTTATTTATTTATTTTTGTACATATATATACTCTATAACATGTACATGTACATTAGGTATTTTATTTATTTATTTATTATGTATGTATGCGTGAACATACATGTATATTATACATAGTATAAAGTATGTACATGTATGTGTATATAATATATATATATACTATGTATTTTACCTATGTATATATGTGTACACATGATTATGTATATGTATATAGTTTTTTTTTTATATAATATGTATGTGTAAATAGGCATATACACGTGTATATGTACTTAGTAATTATTTTTATTATATGATGTATAAAAATAAGTATACGTATGTAATATATATGTATTATGTATTTTGGTATTTATGTACATATGTAAGTATTTAGTCTTTTCTTCATGTAAATATATATATATACATATATATAGTATTTTGATTTTTTGTTATATATATGTATACGTGTATAGTAGGTATATGTTGGTATATTTATACTTAGTATTTTCATTTTATAAAAATTTTCCGTATATATGTATAAGGGCTGGATGTAATATGTAGGTATGTATGTGTATGTATATTATTAATAGTATTTTGTATTTTTGTATATATACATATATCTAGTACAACCGTATATGTACACATGTATATAAGTATCTTAAATTAAGATAATTTAATACATAAAGTATAGTATATGTATAAATTTATGTATATAAATAGTAACATATACGTAGAAATGCGAGTATATTTAAATAATATATATAATATACTATAATATTAACTTAATAAATAAAGTAAGTTAATAAATATGTATATATATAAGAATACCATAAATTAAGAAAAAGGATAATAGTTAAGTAAATTAGAAAATTTAATGAAATATAATAATAAATATATATTTATACCGTAAAATATAAGAAATAGGAAAATAATAGAAAATTATGAAAATTGCGCAAATGTGACACGTAGCACTTCTACATGATGCCATGTCATCACTTATATATATATTAAGTAATTTTTGTAATTAATAATTATAATAAATAATTAATTAATTATAAAAATAATAAAGTATAAAAAATTGAGTTAATAAATGTTAAACCCCAAAAATAAGTAAAAAATATACTCAAAATAAGAAAATTAAAAAAATATATAATACAAATAATTATTAAATCAAAATTATACTAAGAAAAGCTTAAATTAATATTTTATAGCTTTTTAAGTTAAAATAATAAACTTTGTGATATTTTTATATCATAGTTCAAACTACAAGTTGCATAGTCCAAAATACGAGTTACAACATTTAGAACGGACTTTGCTACGAAAAAGTATGCTCGAAAACGATTAAAATAGACTATAAGTTCATAAAGATCCGAGCTAAATCGAAAAACTTATACGCGATTTGATAAAAAGCTTAAATCGACGATTTTACGTAAATCAATAGCTAAATTAAATAAATAGTACGAATTATGATACTAGTATAGATTTTTACAATCGTTTATAGACTTAATAGCCAAGTGAGTACTTCTGATGACTCTATACTTGTTTTGTACTTGTAGTTAATGTACATAAATTAAATATTAATAACTTAATGCATGAGGGTTCGGGTTCGGGTTATGCATGCGTTTGATATTGATTGATTTATATACAAAATACTGTTAAATGTGATGATTGAAGATTTAGTTATATGATTGATCGTTGCATAATTTGAATTATTTATCGATAATGTTTTATTACCTTATAAATTGACTTAATCATATTTAACTTAACTTAAATTATCGAGATCATGCATAAAGCATGAACATTGCATATAATGTTTCGGCCGTCACCTCAAGCGGTTGGTAATGAAAGGCTTTAGACGGATGGATTCCTACATGATTTGATTAGTACAGTGTAAGAGCATTGGTATAACAAAACCTTAACCTTACCTCGCAAGTTTTACTGGCACTGGAGATTCTAACCGTAGGTGGTTAGAGGTCGTGTCTAGAGACTACCGTTGTAAGGTATGAGCGTGGACTGTGAGGGCTACCTTACCACTAGACTTGAATATTTATGTACTACCGACTATTGGTAATAGAAAACTGTTTTGTGAAATAGGGAATTTCTATATATATTTATATATGGTTAAAAACCCCAAGTGCTAGGGTCTGATTGTGATTGGTATTGATGTATCTCCAACCCTTATTTCGGAGGGCGTTAAATTTGATGTTGCATGCAACATCGGTCAACTGCATATATATTATTTAGCATACTGCTTATTCATGTATTCATATGTTTGATAATAAATTGTTTGATAACCTGCTTGCCAATATAATACAAGGGATAACTTATTAAGCTCTCATACCTTACGCCCTAATAGTTTTCTTTTACAGGTTGCTAGATAATCAGGCATGGGCTAAGAGCTGAGTGTTGAGTACTAGTGTCAAGGTGCTTAAAAGTTATAATCTGTGGATAGACTATGTAAACGGTTTGAATTATTACAGATAATTATTAATAATATATTCAAATTTAATAACTTTCGTAAGTTTAAGTTTTAGAACTTTACTACCTAATTTTATTGTTTGGTAGGGGATACTGATTCTTTATGGTTCTGATGGACTGTGGCTTATCGAATATCCATAGTCACTTATATGTTATAGTAAGTTAATTAAATTAATAATCGAAAACTTTAATGACTAATTATTTAGAGTATTACAATTTCTAGCTTGCAAGACAATTTTTATATTATGGGTGTACACGTAATATGGAAATTTTTTGCTATCTTACTAAACCCCTTTTAAGGTTATGACACCTTCCCTATAGATGTCTGGGGAAACCCTAAGACAAAGTCCATGCTGAAGTCGACTCAAGGTAAGGTTAGTATAGATAAGGACATGTATTCTCCATATGGCTCCTTTCTTCCCTTTGTCCTCTTACATACTTTATAACTACCAACAACTTTATGGACATCCTTAACCATACCTCGCTAATAAAAATTTTCTATTAATAGGTCAACAGTTTTGGTCTTACCAAAATGCCTTGATAATCTACTACTATAAGCTTCATTAACCAATAGCTCATGCATGGAACAGCTCGGTATGCACAACCTCTTCTCCTTGAACAAATACCCATCCGTAGGGTAATATCCTCCAACAGCAACTCTTTCTCTACCCTTCTCAAAAATAGGATCAAAGTGTAGGTCCTAAACATACTGCTTAGTGATAAGAGAAAAACCCAGCAGTTTTGTTTATAAGATGGTCAATAAAGTTTGCCGACATGATAAGGCGTTAGTGACTATAATAGCATTACCTTTCTTGTGCTTGATTACATACGAAAAACCTTTCATGAATTCCAACCATTTTACTTGCCTTTTAGAAAGTTTTGTAACTCCCAAAATGCTTCAAGGACTCATGATTCATATAGATTACAAATTTTCGAGGTAGAAAATAATGTTACCATAAAGTAACTGAGCTTCTTGCTGTAATAAGTAACAGGTTAGCACTCCTGCATCAATATGACGCCAATACCAATATCTAATGTATCACACTCTAATTTAAAGGGTTTGTCAAAGTCAAGTAAAGCTAAGACAGGAGTAGTAGTAAGCTTCTCTTTGACTTCCTTGAAGCTCTACTCAGCTCAGTCATTCAAATGGAATCCTCCACTCTTCTTAGTGAGCCAAGTCAATAGGGTAGTAATTGTACTGAAGTTGTTAATAAACCTTCTATAGAAAAAAGCAAGGCATTGAAAGCTTTGGACTTTAGTGATACTCTTCGAAGTTGGGCACTCTAAGATAGCTTGGACCTTTTTCCTTATTAGCTCAAATTCCATTTCCTGACACAACATAACCAAGAAAGATAACCTCATGACAGTAGAACGTATACTTCTTTAAGTTCCCATACGTTTCTCAACACAAAGATTATCAAAAATAGCTCGGAGATGTTCTACATGGTTGGCACTAGACACTAATATGTCATCGAAGTATATAACCACACATCGTTTGATTAAACAGTGCATCACATGGTTCATGAGTCTCATAAATATGCTTAGCGCATTAGTAAGTTCGAATGGCATAGCCAACCATTCATAGAGACCATGTCTTGTCTTAGATGTAGTCTTCCATTTGTCACCAAGTCTCATGCGAATTTAATGGTAGCCACTTTGAAAGTAAATTTTCGAAAATACTTTGACACCATGGAGTGGAGCTCATCCAACATGTCATCGAACTTAGGTATAGGGTATTTGTGCTTAACAGTAATTTGGTTAATAGCTTAGCTACCGATGCATATGTGTCATAAACCATCCTTCTTTGGGACAAGCAAAGCAGGCATGGCATAAAGGCTCATGCTCTCTCACATAACCTCGCTTAATAAGCTCATCCACTTATCTCTTCAGCTCAGCAGCTTGCTTAAGGTTCATTATGTAGGAATATAAGTTCGACAGAGTTATGCTTAGTTGTAAATCAATCAATGCTCAATGCTTCGGACTAAAGGTGGTCCTTTAGGTAACTTATCTCAAAAGAGGTAAAAAAATTCATCTATTAAGCTTCAAACCTCTTTTGGTATGTCATCCATATCTCTCAACTGAAATAACCTTCTAATCAATAGGAATATAGGCTCCTCGGCTTTCTCAATAGCTCAAAGCTCTCATCTGCTAAGCATAAGTGTCTTCTTTTTACTAACTCGAGTGAGTTGGTTATGAGTCTCATTTACTTGGTTCAGCATCATGGGTTGCAACACAATTCCTTTCCCATCGTGTATGACATATCGGTTGAACAACCAAGGTCTTCCTAACAATAGATGTGATGCTCTCATGTGGATAATATTGCACACTACTTCATCCTTATACGCATTTCCTATACAGAATGGTACAATCACTAGTTTGGTTACGTGTAACATACCTTTGTCATGCAACCAATGTAGTTTATAAGGTTGATGGTGCTTAAAGATCAGAAAACCTAACTTCTGTACAAGGGACTAAGCAATAACGTTGGTACAATTGTCTCCATCTATTATGATTGTGCACAATTATCCCTTAATGTTACACTTAGTGTAGATTAGATTTTCTCTTTAGTCTTCCTCATAGCTTGGTATTGAGTTCATGATGTGTCTCTACAGTTGTATACATGGAGGCCACACCACAACAAACAAGAAACAAGAAAATGAAAGAGGTTTAGCAAATCTAAATGGCTACCAACTAGATATGACACACTAGCAGATCCCACTCAGCCTAATCCTAACACTTAATATGGCACACAAATGTAGTATTAAGGCCACTCACCACTAATTCTTGCTCAAGGAGCTAGATAAGAGCTAAAGGATAAGAAAGAATGTAGCTTATAAGGTTAATGGTGCTTAAAGATCAACGGACCTAACTTTTGCAGAAGGTGTAGACACCTAATTTTTACCCTTCTATAGCTTAATTTTTATTTTTACAAAAAGGGTCCTAATTCAAAAATAAAAAAAAATTAATAAAAGATAAAAATAATAAAAAAAACTAAAAAATAATGAAAATACCAAAAAAATAAGAAAAGGAAAAATTATAAAGATTTTGTAGATTTTTAGGAAGTAATTTATATTATGAATAATTAGTTTAATATTAGTTTTAATTTTAGTTTAGTTAAAAATTTTAGTTTAGGGATTCAAATAGTTTAAATATAATTTAATAGTAATGAATAGCAAGATACTGACCAATAACCTAATGGATAAGTAGCGGAATATTTAGGTAGAATTAGTTGGAGGTCACGAGTTCAAGTCTTAATAAATACCTATACGAAAATCGGATTAATTAACGAATCGAATATAATTAAATATGATATAATACGATACGAATACAAACCATAATATGGTCATCATCTTCGTCTCTTATACACGAAGTCCACATTGCTAAAGAATAAAATTCCTGATCTACTGCTAAACACGTGCTCCACAGCCAGTAGGCAGCAACAAATCCACGAGCTGAACATGCGCTCCACGGCCAACAGTAGCAGCAGCAATCCACGAGCTGAACACGCGCTCCAGAGAATAGAAACAATAGCAGATCCACGCTCCATGCTTGATGCTCCACGAAAATCCGAAGGCAGCCGATCTAACGTCCAGCAATCCGAAGTCAATTTCCACCATCTAGCAATCCGAAGCTAATTTGCAATCCACGCCGAACACTGCACAAACGCAAGCCACGTACATTTATCGATCGCATTGCCAAACAACACGTTGAGCCAGGCACGACAACTCCGTCACATAAGTCCATGCTGTGACCGCACTTCGGACCGTAGTAGCATCTACGATCAGTCTGCATCCTGTTCATTGACCGATACTCCAAATCAGCACCAAGCTGCAACAGCTGCAACCAGATAATAGTAGTACGACCATTGCAGTGTCAAACTGCATACGTCACCGATTAAGTTCACTCACACGCGCACCAATTAAATTTACTTGCACGAGCACTGTCCATCACACAGTGGAAAACCATTCAGGTTTCGTCCTTCTAAGTTATTATTATTATTACTATTATTATTTTATCGGATCCTTAATTATTTATGTTGATAACATAGTATATAAGTAGGTATATATATATTAGCTTAGGGATTTAGGATTAATTTGTCTTCTTTTAGAGTTCCTCGCTTAGAATTTTTTTTTTAGAAATAAAAATTAATAAAAAAAAACCTTCTAAAAAAATATTTAGGATATTTTAGAGAGTTTTCTTTAACACTTGAGAATTAAGACCCTTTAATTTTTTTAATAAACCGAATAAATTAAAACATAAACTTGAACGGCTTTCAAAATTAAAATAAATCAACACACTAAAGATTTTCTGAAAGAACTACAATCGTCTGATCCCGGCTAACAGGTATGTAGGCACCTTCGGGGCGATGATAAAATCTGTAAAAATTTAGGTTCTTTTTCTTTTGATTTTATTTATTTTTTTAAATATTACAATTAGAAGAATAATCCTAATTTCGGTAAATAGATAGTGGTACCCATTAAGGGTTTAATAGGTTATCCCTCGAATTCGGAACTCTCTGGTTCTTTATTAAAATTGAAATCAAAGACCGACAGCTAAATCGTAACCAATCCACCCAATTGGTTACGATTTCCTTTCTTTTCCCGACTCCGGTCGGGTGGCGACTTCAAAAATAATTTTCAATAAAAAACTGGAATTTCTTAATTTCTTTAGTCGAGGATTAATATTAAATGGGTTAAGGTTTAGTATTAATCAAGAAATAAAGAATCAATTTTAAACAAAAACCGAAAAATCAAACTCGACAGAAGGGACTAAGCAATTACATTGGTACAACTGCCTCCATCTTTATGATCATGCATAATTGTCCCTTAATGTTATACTTGGAGTAGAATAGATTTTCTCTTTGGTCTTCCCCACAGCTCGATATTGAGTTCATGATGTGTCTCTAAGATTGTATACATAGAGACTGTACCGTGACAAACAAGAAACAAGAAAATGAAAGGGGTTTAGCAAATCTAAATGGCTACCAACTAGATATGACATACTGGCTAATCTCGATCAACCTAATCCTAACACTCAATATGGCACACGAATGTAGTATTAAAGCCATTCGCTACTAATTCTTGCTAAAAGAGCTAAATAAGAGTTTAAGGATGAGAGAGAAGACATGATTGAGTGCTCTCAAAAAGAGGTAATGTCTGCATTCAATAATGAAGATTGATAATGTATGCATACAAACAAATGGGAGTTTATATACTCACCCCATTGGGGTTGCAATACATATATGAAAAGATAGAAAGGGTAATTTATATAAGACATGCTAAAAAGGGTAAGAAGGATAAAGATTATTTTGTACAAAAGTAAGGAATCCTTTCGGAATGTTGTGCTAGAAGACATATGTCAAGAGGCAATTGGTAGCTTGTAATGTGGTTGGCTAAGTTGTAATGAATTCTTAGGCCGCATGTCAATCATAGTATCCTGCTCGGATCAGGTCAAAAGAAAGTCGGTAGTTAGAGCCGACCTAGCTTACTTTAGGTCAAAGCTCGAGTGTTCAAGGGTATTCTAATTCTCTTTAGGTTAGGTGTCTTAGCAGCTCCGCTTGGTTTGATGTTTGAAGTTGGTTGGTTCAGACTCTACTTGGATTATGGTAAGAGCTTGGTAATTGGTATGGTTGCCTAGTAAGTCTACATGATTGCTTGGAAGCTTGGAAACTATGTTAGCACATACAAGAGCTTAGCACTTAAGTCGATAGCAGTGTAAAAGATTGAGATCAGAATAAGAATCCTTGTCCTAAATGGGTTCTTGAGCTAGTATTCTTCATGTGAGTCCTTGTAGTCCTCTAGCTTGGCTATGTGTAACTAGTTTAAGGAGTTGATTCCTATCATTTGCAGGAGAAAGGGGGGTGGTGGGGGTTAGAAAGATTTATCCTTAAATTTGAAGAGGTCTCTTGCTCTTGTTTTGTTTTAACATTTGTTGGACCTTCCTCAAGTCGGTGGGAAATTAGGTTGGACACATTGAAAGTGGAGGAAACATCATAGTTCTCGAGTAATTCAATCTGGTAGGTTTTGTAATTGATCTTCTTCAAAACTTTAAATGGACCATCATATTATGGAGATAGTTTACTTTGTCTCAAGTGTGGAAATCATTCTTGGTTGAGGTGAATCCATACTAAGTCACCTAATATAAAAGAAACAGTTCAGGGGCCAGATTACCAATCTCTTGTTAGCATTGATTGAACTTTGCGATCTTCTTTACTACGAACTAATGCAGTTCTTGTATTTCTTGGGCTAGAGTGACTCTAGATTGACTCAGCAGCTATGGGGGTACCAATTAGATCAAGGGGAATGGTGGGATCAAGGTCATAAACAACCTTAAAAGGAGTCTTTTGAGTAGTACTGTAGATAATTCGATTGTCTGCGAACTCCATAACTAGTAGACACAAATCCTAATCCTTTAAATTCTTTCCTACGATAGCTCAAAGTAAATTTCCTAGCATTCTGTTCACTACTTCAGCCTAACCATCAGTCTGAGGGTGAGTACTAGAGCTAAATATAAGTTTAGTCCGAAGTCTTCTCCCAAGAGTCTTCTAAAAATAACTCAAGAATTTGGTCTCTTGATTTGAAAAAATTATTTTCGGTACTCTATGTAGTTAGACAACTTCTTGCAAAAACAAATTAGTAATATATAGATCATCATTAGTTTGATAGTATGGAATGAAGTGTGCCATTTTGCTGAAGCAATCCACTACAACAAAGATTGAGTCCTTTCCTTTAGATAACTGAGTAACCTTAGAACAAAGTCTATGCTTAGGTTGGCCCAAGGTGAGGTCGGTATAGGTAAGGGCATATTGATGGGAATTAGGCTACCGGGCCATTGACTTGCAGCCTAACTCGAGGACTAGAGGGACTGGCTAGACGAATCCTCTTATTTTAATCGACTCATGTGGAGGCTGAGTATCTTCTTGTTAACCCATTCTGCTTGCTAAGTCGAGTGACTACCTATTTTTCGTATGTTATGTGCTAAGAAGTAGAAGGATAAGACAATAGCCCATCTTCATTTTTACACATGCCTAGCCAATTACTTATTCGGCCGCACCCCTACCGAGATGCCGAGAGAAAGAGTTCAGACTGACTAAGCTACCCCTGTTCAAACAGGCAAGCTGTCCATACTTTTTGTCCACATCTTCTAATGGCACCACCAATACAGCATCATCACATGTACAGTATCTTGTGTAGAGTCCGTTATACTAATGATTGCTTTCCTTGTATTTTTAGTTTTACCCTTTTGTATCTTATACATTACTTTCTTAGAAAATTGCCTTTTTGTCTTTTCCCTCTTGGGCAAGTTACCCTAACTTATGGGTATAAATATTCTTGTACTTATAGTTGTAAAGAATTAAATAGATTATCCTTAATACACTTGAGTATTTTCTCCCTTATGTAAATACTACTTGTTTACTCTCAGCATCACTTTTATCCTAACCCTTGAGCAAGGTTAAGTGGCAAGTAATCTCACCAGACCGATTCGTGCGTTACATCAGATTGTACCGTGAGTTCTCGGAAGTTCCATTGGTGTATTATATCCTCTAGAGCTGTTCGTAGGTTTTGCTTACCCTTCATTTGCATTTGTCCTTTCACACATACCCCGTTACTTTCCTTTAAGCTTTCTGTAAGCTTGGACCCATTCAACGACCGACCTTATTTGTTCTTAGTTACAATTCACAACAACATATACTCTCCATGTGGCTTTCTCTTTCCCTTGGCCCTCTTGCAAACTTTGAAACTTGTTGAGTCTAGTTTTTTACCCTCCCGATTCTTTTATAAAATTAGGTCTTCTTTAAGCCGATTAGTACTAAACCCTACCTATTTAATATTGATCCTCGACTAGGGTTTAAAGAAACCATTTTTTTTCAACTTGAAAAGACTTGGAGTCGCCATCCGATTGAAGTCGAGAAAAAGAGTTAAGTTATAATCAATTGAGTGAATTGGTTATAATTTAGCTATCAATTTATCGATTAAAAAAAAAATTTATAAATATGGTTTTTTGAAAACTAGAGATCTAAATCTAGGGGCTAATTTATTAAACCTTAAACGGGTACCACTTTTAACTTTCCAAATTTAACTTCGCTTTCCAAATATACCCTTTTTAATTTCTAAAAAACATTTAAATATGATACATGCGACTAAATTGATTAATTTACACAAATATCTAAAAATGGAAAAAATAAAACTTTCTATATTTTAAGTCACCTTGTACTTGCGTACGGGTGCTTACATACCCGCTATTCGGGATTAGACTTCCATAGTTTGTTTTAATGAAAATATAGCGGGTTGATTGGTTTAACTTTGGAAAAATTGTTGGGTTTACGCTTTTACCCATTTTGAGTTGATTTGAGAAAAGATTATAAGGGGTCTTAAGTTAGATTTTATTTTTGGAAATTCTAAATGATTCTAATTTGAAAATGATTGATTTATTTTCATTTATTTTTAGAATACTCAATTTTTCTAAGTGTCAAAATGATTTTTTTTTTTACTAACCTATTTATTTATTTTTATTTTTTATATACTTATTCTATCTATTTCTATTAAAATAAATAAATGGACTACTTTCTTTCTCTTTTTTTTTTTTCTTTTCCTCTTTTTGTTTTTTCTTCTCTTTCTTTTTTCTTTTTCTCATTTATAACATTTACAAATAAACAAATGAATTAAAATTAAAAAAAAAAGAAGAAGGTTGGCTTAGAATCGGCTCACTTCAGCTCATGTCGGCTTACTTTGGCTTGGATCGGCTCGGTCGGCTTACTTTGGCTTAGTCGACTTGGAGTCGGCCTACTTCAGCTTGGATCAGCTCACTTTGGCTCGGTCAACTCATGAAATTTGATAGTGGTGGTTTTCGTCAACAAACACCGTAGGGGGATGTTATCCTAGAGAAAGAAGAATCGTGCTAGAGAGAGGAAACTTTGATTTTTGTTTTTCTAAAGTGTTTCGAAGTTTTTGTTGTGTTTTGAAAATGAAGAGTAGACCCCTATTTATAGGTGTCATGATCGAGTTAAGGATAAAAAAAAATTAAATGCAATATGATTTTATTCCAATTTTGGATTGGACGAACCTGAATAATATATGGAGCCAAATACATAGCTGCACATGTAAGAATGTGCCGAAGTATGTCTATTACACTTAGAAGTGAGTTAGCAAATGACGTGGCCCGTGACGTGGCAATAATATGGCAATAAAGTGGCAAATAAAATATACATTTTGCACTTTCTATGGATTAAACCCACGATCTCCAAGTCATATGCAATATCAAGTCTAAGTGTTCATCCAGCTGAGTTATTGTTTTTTTTTTTTTGTATTCTTATGTTAATTAATTGCACATATAGACTAGACCAACCTGAGCTAAATTCAAATCTAGACTCAACAGCTTTTTATTCAAAATTATTGAAATTAAAATTATATTCTATTTAAACAACCTAAAAATTTATTTTTTAAATTCTCTATTTTATTTTGTGACTTTTCAAATTTCTTACTGTTTTTGTATTTTTTCTAAATTTCTTATTTTTTTGGAGCTTTTTCCTATTTTCCTATTTTTTTATAAGTTTTCCTAGAACTCCTATTTTTCTAAATTTCTTCATTTTGGGGGGTTTTTCTTTAATTTTCCATTTTTTGAACTTTTTTAATTTAGGACTTTATAACCTAAATTGAAAAATGGGAGGGAGGGGTGGAATTAGGTGTCTACACAACTATCAACTACCTTATGGACATCCATAGCCAAATTAAGCCAGTACAAATTTTCTTTCAATAAGTTGGCTATTTTAATCTCTCCAAAATTACCAGATAACCCACCACTATGAGTCTCTCTAACCGACAGTTTGCGAATGGAACAACTCGATATACACAGTCGTCTTTCCTTGAATGGATAACTATCTTTGAGATAATATCCTCTAATAGCAACTCCTTCTTTGCACCGCTTAAGGATATGGCCAAAATGGGGGTTGCAATCATATTGCTCAATGATAAGGAAAAATCCCAGTAATTTTGTTTGTAGCGTAGTTAGCAAGATTTGTCTAACCACTTCACTTGCCTTTTTTAAAGTTTGTTCTGACTTCCAAGATGCTTTAATGTCTCAGGGTCAATGTAAATTACAAACTCTCATGGTAATAAATATTGTTGCCAAACAGTAAGATCTTGGAAAAGGGAGTACATCTCTTTCTCATATACAGAATAGTTTAGTACGCACCCCTAAGCTTCTCACTGTGGTAAGCAATTGGCTGTTGTTCTTACATCAAGATGGTACCAATACCAACGCTTCACGCATCGCATTCCAATTTGAATGGCTTATCAAAATTTGGTAGAGCTAAGGCAAGAGTAGAAGTGAGCTTCCATTTATCTCCTTAAAGCTTTGTTTAGTTTGGTCATTCCATCGGAATCCATCATTTTTCTTTGTCAACTCGATCAAGGGGGGCACAATGGTACTGAAATTTTTAATGAATCAATTGTAGAAAGAAGTTAGGCCATGAAAACTTCATACTTATATTCTTCAGTGTTGACCACTCCAAAACAACTCGAACATTTTCATCATCTACTTAAATTCCTTCTCCTAATACTATATACCCAAGAAAAACTACTTTACTTTGGTAGAACATACAATTCTTCAAGTTCCTATACAACTTCTCAACTCGTAAAATGTTAAAAATAGCTCAAAGATGTTAAACATAATTGTTTAGGTCAACATTATACACTAACATGTCGTCAAAGTACACGACCATACACCTTTCGATCAGTGAATGCATCACATGGTTCATGTAAGCCCTAAATATAAGCCAAGTAACTGTAGGATCAGGCTTAGTACACAATTTTTAAGACAATCTGTTAAATGATCTGATCAAACCCAAATTATAAATTAAAACAAGAAATATTAGTAAAAGTAACTTTATAAGTTTGAATTTAAGAAAATAAATAATAAAATAAGAGAATATAAAATTTTTAAATTTTAAGTATATTACTCGTTATTTATAGGGAATACGTAAAATACATTTCGATAACTAACGAATCGTTAGAGATAAATTATATGTATACTAAAAATCATAAAATAACCTAAATAATATTTATGAGTGTTTATTTATACCACACATGTATTTATGTATAGGTAGAAATATACAAAATTACTTAAATTGCCCGAAATTTGCTAAAAAATTGTTAAATAATTAAATAAAATTATAAAAAAATAAAATAAAAATAAAAATAATCAAGGAAATAAGTAATGCCCTAGATCAAGTCGTAGTAGTTGAGGGAAGTAAGAAAAAATAAGAACTAATTAGAATCAAGTAACAAAAAAAGTAAATAGGAAGAGGTGTGGGCCTTATCTTGTCCAAATTAATGCACCATAATTGCTTTATGGTACCATAAATAGCCAAAAAAATTCAGAAGATCCTTTAGACAGTTAGAAGATTAGGAAAATTGGAGAGAAATTAGGGTTTTAGAAAAAAATTTCTTAAATTTGTACAATTAGAGTAATTAGGCAGAACCTACGAATCACCACCACCTGGAATCGAACCGCCACCACCATCCTACTCCAAATTGACCTCCTGGACTGGCCGACACACCTTGAACCTGTCTTGGTTGTCGAAAACTCAAAAACCAGGTAAGTCCCAAATCTCATCCGATTTTGCAAAATTTCTTAAAATTATTAATTCTACCCAGAAAATTATGAAATTTGTTATTCTAATGTTTTATTATACGTATATTTAGGGAAAAATAGTAATTAAGTTTAATCGTGTCTGTAAATATAGGGTATTTAAGAAATTGAACAAAACCGAATATGTTTAGAATTAGAAATAAATAGGTTTAAGAGAGTAGTTTGGAGCTCGATTTTTTTCTATAGAATACTTAACTGATATAGAATAGTACTATAAAGCTTTTTTTCTAAAATTAATTTTCAAAAATTTTAAGTTATTTTCATCCCTAAAATGATGAGGAAAATGAGTAATTTTGGGCTAATTAAGTAATTAAATATCTAATTATTGACTTAGAAGGTAATTAGATATTTAAGGATGTTAATTTCTGATGTGAAACATAATCCTAGCCTTTGGAGTGTTAATTGCAATTAATATGGGAATTATGTAGTAATTGTGAGTAATTTAGTAATATGTGAAATTGGAATTTTAATAAATTTAAAATAATAGATTAAATTAGATAATATAATAATAATATTAGTACATATTAAATCTGGTACAAAAATTGATTTTAGGTAATTATACAAAAATTGTAAAATTTTCTCACATCGAAAGTAAATTTGGTACACTAATCGGGATTAGAGAGTACTGAGTGAGTTAGAATACTAAATTAAGATCTAGTGTGATATTAAGATACTTGAGCTTAATGTGATTAATTTCACATTAGGGTTCGAAACGTATTTTAAGATTACTTGTGGATGAAATCAAATTAGAACTTGAATTGAAATTGAATTCGGAAACCGAACCCCGAACTAACGTAAGATGAATTGTTAGTAAATGATAGATATATAAGGAGAATTGAGTTAAATCCGAACTTAAAATATGTATCATCTAAATATAAGTACTAAAAAAGAGTATATTTATATTAAGTAGTTGAGCGACTCGGAATTCTAAGTAAGTTGGGTTTATTACTTCACCGTATTTGAAGTACTATTTTAGAGGGAGACTCAGGATTTCGTATGATTGTGATTGTAAGTAGTTTTATGTATGTGCTTGCGTATCTGACTTTGTGCTAGAATTTGTGTTGTGATTGATGACTGTTATAACTAGATTAGTGTGAAATTTTCTGAATACCCTAAGTTAAACCTAATCCTAATCAACCCAAATACCCTAAATTGTCATGCATTACAACCCTCTAGGGGATTATTAGGATTCTCCAACCAAACACCGACACCTTCAAAAAAGATAACGCTGGATAGCAAATTGGTATTTTCCTCATTCTTAGCCAAACTAAGTGATAGGAGAGGAAGTCGCGGCAAAGATGAGGGCATTGGTTCGAAGGATAGTCTTAGGAGAAGCAATGTTTCCATTACACAAACCTGGGTTTAGTTGTGAGCTGTTATAAGCCCCACAATTAGTCATTTAGGGTTTCGTTTGGTTAAAAGATTCGATTAAGCCTAAATTATAAGTAAAACCAGAAATATTAGTAAAAATGATCCCATAAGTTCGAATTTAAGAAAATAAACAATAAAATAAAAGAATATAAAAATTCCAAATTTTAAATATATAACTCATTATTTATCAAAAATGCGTAAAATGCATTCCAATAATTAACGAATCGCTAGAGATTAATTATATGTATACTAAAAATCATAAAATAACCTAAATAATATTGAGGAATATTTATTTGTACTATATATGAATTTACATGTATGTAGAAATATGTGTAATTACTTAAAATACGCGAAATGTGCTAAAATAATAATAAATAATTAAAGAAAATTCATAATTAATTAAGAAAAAATCAAGAAAAATACAGAAAAATGTGAAAAAGTCCAGAAGTGGGGCGTGGCAATTTGACATTGAAGAAAAAAAAATCAACCAATTAAAATACAATAAATAGAAAGTGGAAAAAGAGAAGAGATAAGGCAATTGTCTTATCTAATTAATACATAATAATTTCCCTAAAACTCTTTAAATAGCAAGAAAATTTCAAAAGCTCATTTGGTCAGTTTGGAGAGTAAGAAAAATAGGGAGAGGAGAAATTGAGAGAAAAATTAGGGTTAGGAAAAAAATAAGAAAAATCTATGCAATTAGAGCCATAAAGGAGAACCTACACCAGACGAGCAGTGGAGAGTAGATGACCACCACCACCACACGGTGGTGGTAGCGCCTAGACTGGATGAAAAGGCCAAGGCGGTCGGCGGTGGCCGAAGCCACCCAGATTGGTGAGTTCGATTTCCAACCCGATTTTGTGTAATTATGTAAAAATAGTAAATATTCTTAGAAAATTATGAATTTTTTTATTCTAAAATATTTTTGTATGTAGTTTTTAGGAAAAATATTATTTTGATGAAAATATGTCTCGTGATATATAGTCCTTAAGAAATTATGCAAAACCGAACATGTTTCGGTTTAAAAAAAATGACCTTAGGAGTGTAGTTTTGAACCTAAATTTTTTTTGTAGACTACTTAGATGATATATAACAGTGCTATGAAGCTCTTTTTCAAAAATTAATTTTAAAAAAATTTAGATAATTTTTAGGCCTTAAAATAAGATATAAAATGGGTAATTTAGGGTTAATTAAATAATTAAATGGTTAATTACTAATTTGGTGAATAATTATAAGTTTTAGGATGTTGAAATCTGATGAAGTATGATACTTATAGCATTTAGGGTGTTAGATGTAATTATTAAGTTAATTATGTAGTAAATGAGTAATAGGAAAAAAATAGTAAATTTTAAGCTAATTTTGTAAATTAGGGTAATTAGGAGTAAAATCTGATTTAGGATGAATTTAGACATTTTGAAATGATAATTGATGTTGGGAGATAGTAATTAGAGTGATAAAAATATTAGATGTGTATTATGTACATAGTACATAATACACAATCATTAGAAATATAATAAATAGAAAATATTAGAATAAAAATTGATATTATGATAATAATAAAAATATACAATAAATCTGATAGAAAATTTGAATTTATGTAATTATATAAAAAATGTAAAAATTTATTACATCAAGAGTAAATTCGGTATACTATTAAGGATTTAAGTGTACTGAATATAATAAAATACTGACTAGGGGTAATTATGGTATTTCGGATATCTAGAAGTAAAGTGATTAATTGCACATTATGAGTTAAAATAAGTTTCTAGAGTTCGAGTATAAAACAGTACTTAGAAATTGAACTAGAATCTAATTTAGAAATCGATGCGGAAACCAAACCCGAACCTAACCCTAAACCTAGAATAATTGTAAAAGACTTAAGACCTAAATAATTATATATATTAAACCCTAAACTAAACAAAGCATAACAATAAGCGTTATAGGATAAACGAACCTATAACAGTTTTATGAAAAACTGAAACCACGTTTGTGTTATAGGGATGATCAACGATGGCCTGAACGAGTTGGACCTCAAATGAGTGAGCGAGGAGTCCAGGTAAGTTAGGATTAATATGATGCTGTATTTTGGAGTCTTGAGATTATGCTTGGTTGTGCTTGTTAGATAGTCTATGGTGTGCATGTGCTTAATTATGAGTGATGCTATGATTCTGTTTGTTGTTCTAGCTTGTATTGTGTGATTTGTATGAAATGATTGATCACCCTAAACTAGACCTAATCAAATATACGACTTGTAATCATAATCGGACCTGCATGGCAACCCATTAGGGGAAACCTAGGACTCTCCAGCTAAATACCAATCCCTTCGAAAGGGATAATGTAAGATTACATAATGGTCCCTTCTTCATCCTTAGTTGAATTAAGTGATAGGAGAGGAGGTCACGACGAGGGTGAAGTCAATGGTTCGAAGGTAGTTGCGGGAGAAGCGAGGTCTCCACTACACAAGCCTAGGTTTGGTCATGAGCTGTTGCATTAATGACAACTCCTCAACCTGGATTAGAGCAGGCGAAATTTCTCTAATCTCACAACAGGCCGAACAACGTCGTGCGATGGCATTTGCTTGAACATGCATTGTACCTAATAAGTTGATTGATAACCTTGTTGTATTTATGGTATAGTTTTAAGTCCTCCATCCTAACTTACTAAGCTGTGGTTGCTCATATCCCTATAGATGTCGTGTAGGTGCTAGCTAAGAAGCGGCATACAACTACTCTGAAGTGGCATACAACTACTCTGAAGTTAGCAACTATTGGATCCTAGGGAGTGAGGAAAAACATTTGAAGAACAAACATATATTTTTAAGGTCTAAGCTTTTATTTTAGAATTTTTCATTTTTGAATAATGTAATAACTAAATTATAGTGTATATATATATATATTCTCACTTTCTTAGGTAAATGATTTATTTAAATTACAAACTTTTTACTTCAAAGCGGGTTAATCATAGACGCTTTGTGTAGATCGGGTCTAAGATAGCGATTGTAAGGCCAACTTCTATCTTAGATTCAGGGTGTGACAGTTGTTGCATAACATGAAAACTTCTCAACCCGGATTAGAGCGGGTGAAATTACTCTGATTTTACAACAGACCGGACTACGTTGTATGATGACACTTGTTTATTGCATTTCATGAAAATAATTGCTTAATAATCCTTGATTATACTTATATATATATTCATGAGTCTCCAATTCAACTTACTGAGCTGCAGTTGCTCATACCTGCATAGATTCTTTTACAAGTCTTGACTTCTGATTAATTATGCCTCGTTACAGTTATCCAAAGGTTAGTTCTCTTTTAAAGCTCTAGGGAGTGAGAATCAATTAGTTTATGATCAAGTTTTTGTTTAAGGTCTTGTTAGAATCTTTAGGATAAAGAACTAATGTACAATATGTAAACTAGCTAGCTGTTGTGATATGATGTAGAATCACCTAGGAATTCTACGGTAATATACATGTAATTATATATATTGACTTAAGGTTTTAATTGTTACTGTAAATTTTAGTTAAATTTTTAAATAAATTGTTTACTTCAAAGCGATAAGTTGTCGACACTTTGTGTAGATCATATTTATGATAATACTGTGAGGTCAATTCCTGTTATAGGTTAGTTTACACGGTAGGACTGTTTTGCGACTTCGAGGGGTAATAATTCATAAGCCACATAAATGTGCTCGACTCATTTGTAAGTTTGAACAACATAATTAACCACTCATAGAAACCATACCTCGTCATAAAAGCAATCTCCCATTCATCACCAAGTCTCATGTGAATTTGGTGGTAGCCACTTCGCAAGTTAATCTTTGAGAATATATTGGCACCATAAAGCTCATCCAATATGTTATTGAGCCTCAGTATTGGGTATCTATACTTGACCATAGTACAATTTATAGCTCGGCTGTTGATGCACATGTGCTATAATTTCTTTAAGATGAGCAAAGCTAGTACAACATAAGAACTCATGCTCTCCCTCATATAACCTTACTCTATCAATTCATCCACTTATATTTTTAGCTTAGCAACTTACTTAGGGTTCATTCTATAGGTAGGCCAGTTTAGCAATTGTAAGCCCTAAAACCAAGCCAAGCCAAGTAACCGTAAGATTGAACTTAGAACCCAAGGTTTAGGGCGATTGGTTAAAGGATCCGATCAAACCCAAATTATAAACTATTGAGATGAATATTAGTAAAACTGACCCCGTAAACTTGAATTTAAGAAAATAAGTAATAAAATAGGAGACTATAAAATTTTCAAATTTTAAGCATAATAAGTATTAATTACCAAAAATGCGAAAAGTGTAATGAAATAACTAATAAATTACTAGAGATAGATTATATGTATACTAAAAATTTTAGAATGACCAAAATAATAATTAGGAATGTTCACGTATACCCCACATGTATTTACGTGTAGATAAAAATATGCGTAATTACCTAAATTGGCAAAAAACTAAGCAAATAATTAAAGAAAATTATAAAATAATTATAGAAAAATCAGAAGATGATAAGCTTAATCAAGATCAGGTCGTGGTAGGTTTAGATTAGAAAAAGAAAAATCAACCAATAAAATTTGGACAACTTAAAAGCCAAAAATCAAGGAATTTGTGCAAAGTCTTGTCAAATTAATGCACATTAATTACAAAAAGATGTCTATAAATAAGGGAAAAATTTCCAGAAGTCATTTGGTCAGTTTAGCATTTGAAAAAAATGGGAGCACTGAAAAAATCGAGAGAAAATCTAGAAAATAAAAAAAAGGGAAAACTGTGCAGATTGGGCACGTGAGCTAAACCCACCACTCACCACCACCTGGGACCGAACCACCACTACCACCCTACACTAGAACCACCGCTTGGACCGACCGACAACCTTGGACTAGGCTTAGACAGCCAGAAAGCTTTGACAGCCAGAAAGCTTTGGACCGGTTAGTCTCTAAAATGACTCAATTTTGAATTATTTTGTAAAATTAGTTATTTTGCTCAAAAAATTATGAAACTTGTTATTCTGAGGTTTTATTGTATGTAGATTTAGAGAAAAATATTGATTTAGTTTAATTACATCTGCAATTATAGGGTTCTTAACAAATTGCTCAAAACCGAACATGATTAGAACAAAAAATAAATAGGCTTAGGAGTGTAGTTTGGAGCTCAAATTTTTTCTGTAGGATGCTCATATGATGTAGAATAGTGCTATGAAGCCATTTTTTTAAAATTAATTTTTGAAAATTTTAAGTTAATTTTTAGCCCTAAAATGATGGAAAAATTGAGTGATTTAGGGTTAATTAGGTGATTAAGATGTTAATTACTGATTTAAATCTTAATTAGATGTTTAGGGATGTTAATCTATAATGTGGAACCCTAATCCTAGCCTTTGGAGTATTAAGTATGGTTAATTAGGGAAATTAGGTAAATAATATAAGAATTAGTAATATGTGAAATTGTAAATTAATAAATCTAAAAAAATAGAGTTATTTAGATAATATTATAATAGAAATAAAAATAATAATAAATCTGAAAATGACATTTAATCTTAAGAAAAAGTCTCAAAATGTAAGATTTTTACACATCGGGAATAAATCCGACACCGCAATTAGGGTAATTAGGGTTAACATGTACCAAATAGTTTAGAATACCAAATTACGACCCAATAGGATATTTGGACACTCGAGCTTAATTTAATTAATTTCACATTAGGATTCGAGCATATTTCAGGCTTAGAAATTAAAGTTTAAAATCTCATTTAGGATTTGAACACCGAAATAGAGTACACAAATCATTAGGACGTAATGGGCATACACGGACAAAAATGAATTAAAATATAACTTAGAATATGGAACCGTAAATTTTAAGTACTAAAAAGACCTATTTGTATTATAGGACATCCAGAGACAAAAAACAGCTTGCGATTAAGGGATCGAGCGATCGAGCAAATCCAAATAAGTTCGGTTATTGCTTATTGTAATAGAGTATTAGTTTTGTAGTACTCAGAGACTTAGGCTTGTATATGATTGTGATTGTAAGTAGTTTACGCATGTGTTTGATGTATCTAAATTCGTATTGAATTTGTATTGTGAGTGATTCTGTGACTGATTGAATTGGAATGAAATTGTTTGACCACCCTAAACGGAATTTAATATTAGTCGACCCCAATTAATTAATAATATCATGCATTGCAACCCGTTAGGGGATTATAGGATTCTCTAACCAAATACCGACCCCTTTAAAAGGGATAGCGCAGGATTGCAAAATGGTCCCTTCTTCATCATTAGTCGAACTATGTGACAGGAGAGGAGGTCGCGGCGAGGGTGAAGTCAATGGTTTGAAGGTAGTCGCGGGAGGAGCGAGGTCTCCATTGCACAAGCCTGGGTTTGGTTGTGAGCTGCTGCATAACATGAAAACTCCTCAACCCGGATTAGAGCGGGTGAAATTTCTCTGATTTCACAACGGATCGGACTATGTTGTACGATGACACTTGATTGTTGCATTGCATAAAAATAATTATTTGATAACCCTGTTTGTGCTTGTATGCATTCATAAGTCTCTAATTCAACTTATTGAGCTGTAGTTGCTCATACCCTTATAGATCCTTTTGCAGGTTCTGATTTCTGAACACTCAAAGTACCATGCTGCCCTACAACTACCCAGAGGTTAGTCTGTTGGAAGCCAGGGGTGTAAGGATCAAGTTACTTAGTATAATGTGTACTTAAAGTGACCATATAATTAAGAATGAAAGACTAGTAGTTATTCTGTAATATAGTGAACTATTATGTTATGTAAAACTTCCTGGGAAGCTCTGTGGACTTATATATATATATAATATTGTACATGTTATTAGAAATTTGTACTATTTATCATAATTGTAGTTTAATTGTTAATCGGACCGTTTACTTCAAAACGAGGAGTCGTCGACGCCTTGTGTAGGTCATGTCTATGGTAGGCACTATGAGGCCAGTTACTATCATAGAATGGTTTACACGGCGGGATTATTGCAACTCTGCGACTTCGGGGCGTAACAGCAGAACTGCACTTTTCAATGCTTCGGACTAGGGGTAGTCTCTTAAGTAACTCTTTATGAAATAGGTTGAAAAATTCATCAATCAATTTTTGAATCTCATTTGGAACATTTTCAAAATCTCTCAACTCCAGCAATTTTCTAATCAATAGAAACATAAGCTCATTAGCCCTCTCAATAGCTCGAACCTCTCTTCGGCTCATCACTAAAGCTTTTTTCTTACTTGTATGAATGAGTTAGTTATGGGTCTCATTTACCTGATTTGGTGTCATAGGTTGCAGCATAATCTTCTTCCTATCCTTGACAAAGGCATAGGTGTTCTTATATCCGTCATGAGTAACACATTGGTTAAATAACCAAGTACTCCCAAGTAACAAATGTAAAGCTCCCATTGATAAAACATTACACATCACTTTGTCCCTATACACATTCCCAACACTAGAAGGTACAATTGCTTATTCGATGGTATGTATAGCACCCTTATTATGAAGCCGGTATAGCTTGTAAGGTCCAGGGTGCTTAAAGGTCGGTAGTCCTAACCTCTGTACAAAGGACTGTACAACAATGTTGGTATAATGCCCTCCATCTACAATGATGGTGAACAACTATTCCTTAATGGTACACTTTTTATGGAATAAATTCTTATATGGTATTTCTCAAAGCTCGGTAAGGAGATCAGCACTCGTCTGAGAACTAATGTCATCACATCTCCCTAATAAGCATAGATATAAGTCTCTTCTTCCTCCTTAGCTTCAACTCTTCCCCTGGCTCGCTTTCGTCAGTATTATCTACTACATCTCCTCAGAGCACCATGGTTTGTCGATTCGGGACACTCTACAACTATGTGTCTAAAATCTAAGCATTTGAAGCATTTCACCTCGCTTATCTTCTGTTTAGAGGTTAGTCCTTTCTCATGTCCATGGAGTCAGCCCATCATCAGCTCAACTCTTGTGGTTTGCTATATTATCATCAAGTCAACTAGGTTTTTCCTTGGTTTGAGGTAGTCGCCTCAGCTCAGCATGAGTAGGATGGTATGGAATAGGAACTTAAGAAAAAGTCAGCCCAAGTTGGCTTGGAGCATTTCTCCTCTGGACTATTTCAATGGCCTCCTCCAATGTATGGAACCTCTGTACTTCTACAATATTGCAAATCTCATAATTGAGTCTGAAAATAAACCTCAATGCTGTGCAAGTCTTGGGTTCATCTATGTTTGCTTGGATCATCAGCATTTGAAATTGTCTCACATAATCATCAACAGATTTGTTTCCTTGACAAAGCTCTTGTGACTTGGTAAAGGTGTCTTGCAAATAAGTCTCAAGTATAAATCTTCCCCTTAACAATCTCTTCATCTCTTCTTAAGTTTGCATACCTTGTCTTCTATCTCTCACTCTAGTTGTATTCAAATTCTTCCACTATATGGTAGCATATTCAATGAACTCAAGCATAGCAATTCGAACCTTAATTGCATCTATATATCCATAACAGTCAAATACCTTCTCTTTCCACTTTAAATATTCATCTGTATTTTCATTTCCACTAAAGGGTGGGATTTGGACCTTAACATTGTTAAGCCTTAAAAGAGCTCAACATCCTCACTCTTGTACCTAATAATATTCAACCTTTTCTTCTTCTTCTCCATCATTCTCTAAATCCACATCCTTAATCTCTTCTAACTCTAGCCTTTGTCTAATAACTCCTCTAGCTTGTTAGGTCGAATTTGGCGATTAGCTTAGCTACCTTAGCCATGTCTTCTCTGTAGATACCCCATTTTTACAAATACACCCCCTTAGGAGGAGCTTAGCACCCTCATTCTTGTACCTAATAATATTCAACCTTTTCTTCTTCTTCTCCATCATTCTCTAAATCTACATCCTTAATCTCCTCTAACTTAGCCATATCGTCTCTATAGATACCCCATTTTTGCAAACACCTAACCTACCCCCCCACCTCCCACTTTTCAAAATTTTTAGAATAGGTTAAAAATTCCTAAATTAGGAAAAATACAAAAAAAAATAGAAGATTAAAAAAAAAAGAGATTTAGAAATAAAAAAAAAGAGAGAGAGAGAGAGAGAGAGAGAGAAATAGGAAAAAGTTCAAAAAATAAGAAATAAAAAAAATAGAATAAATGGAAAAATCACAAAAGATAGAAAAAATAGAAGATTTAAGGAATTTAGAAAATAATAATTTTTTAGATAGTTTAAATTGAATAGAATTTTTTCATTTAAATGAGAGGACTGTTGGGTTTAGGCTTAGATTTGAATCTAGCCTAGGCTGACCTTATTTACTTAATTATATATATGAATAAGACGCAGGCCAACGTCTTAACGGATAATTACTTGAACTTAAAATTGGGTTTTACTTGGGGGCCCAGGGTTCGACTCTCATCAAAGGCAAAGAGTGCCTTTTAGTTTAATTTTTTTCCTACACCTTGCATGTTGTCACATGTCAAGGAATCACCGGGCTACGTGTCTACTCATGATACGTAGCATTCAGTGATTTGCTTTAACAGCACACTTTCCCTTCTTCTTCTCCCCTTTCCTTTTCTTTCCCTCTTTTTCTCAATCAAAAAACCAAACACAGCAGTAGATTTTGGACATTCACACACACATAAGTAAGAGGGGTTTTCATTTTCGAAACACAAACATACACACACAGAGAGGGGGGGGGGGGTGGTCTCCACTTTGAGAATAAACAACTCATTCTTGCTCTTTCCACTCTCTCTCCCCTAACCCATTCTCATGTACATCACCGACCACCCTTATCCTTCAACCACCGACCCACTGTATACTCCAAACCTCGAACTACCCATACACACAACTCACTTTAGCTCTCTCTCAGACATTTCCCTCTCAAACAACACACCTAACTGTCGTAACACACAAACGCGACCACTCCTTGTCCACTCTCTCTTTCGGCCTTTACCCCAATCCTACAACCATGACACCTAACCATTGACTTACACATACTCTCGGGTCTCTCTTAGAATACAGTCCTCATACACGATACGCAGTACGACAAATGCTCATCCTTGTCCATCCCAACAGTGGAGCACAACTCAAAGACACCATTGAACACACACAGCCACTTGATCTTCACCATCTCTCCACCAAACCCTTTAGCCATTGTCCTCCACAGCCACGCATGAAACATATATGCACTATCAGAACTACAGATCTTGCTCCATTGCACAACCATCACACGCCCAAACTCACGAATGCACCCTACTACTTAATTCGTGAACCACCACGCTAGGTTGGTTTTCACCCTAAACTACCACCACGACAAAGCTTGTGGTGGTCCAAAACCCCTGTTTACAGCCCCCTTTTGATGTTAACGACCACCAAACCCATTATTCATTAGCCATTGTAGTTGCCCAAATATTGACCACCTCTTAGATGGCCACTGTTGGCCACGACACTTTCCTTTTACCCCCATCATCAATAGAATACCAACGAAAATGCGTTTACCCGCTTGAAAAAACTTTTAAAACCACCCTCGACAGCCTTTAGAAACCACCGCTGACCTCTTCTTCTTTGTCTAACCCAAACCTGATGCACCAATCTAGATTCGGGTCTAAACCCGTAATCCAGACCTGACTCTAAGCCTGATCCACATAAGCTCCTTGGTTCGACCCTTTACTGCATTTTACTTATTTATTTGTTTTTATGAATTTATTTCTTTTATTTGTCTTGCTTATTTCATGATTTAATGTAACTGTATCCGAAAAGAAAAAGAAAAAAAGAAGAAGAAGTATTTTATTTTTATTTTTATTTTCACATTTTAACAAAAAAAAACAAAGAATAACAATAAAAAGTAAAGGAATAAATATTAAAATATAATAATAAAAAAAAATAAAGTTGCTTTAACACTTAGAAAATCAATTTTTCCAAAAATAAATAAAAATAAACTAACCTTTTCCAATTAGGGTGCTTTAGAATTTCCGAAAATAAAACCTTAATTAGGACTCTTTACAAATTTCCTTAAATAAATTGAAACGGGTAAAAACAAAAATTCAACCATTTTCAAAACTAAAATCAAGTCAACCCACTAATGTTTTTAATGAATGAGCTATGGAAATCTGATCTCGAATAGCGAGTATATAATCACCCATACGTAGGGGTAACTTAAAATATGAAAAGTTTTATTTTTTCCATCTTTGTAAATATTTATGTAAATTAATTAAATTAGTCTCATGTGATATAATTAGTTGTTTAGAAATTGAAAAAGCAAAATTAAGTTTGGAAAGTTAAAAGGTGGTACCCGTTTAGGGTTTAGTAAAATGGCTCCTAAATCCAGATCTTTGGTTTTGGAAACTGTTTACAAAAATGGTTTTGAAAACCGTTATCATTAGACTGACTCATGGGTATTACTACCATTTTAACCTCAACCAGCATGAGCACCACTACTCAATTCACTAATAACACCATAAACACTTAAATCCGACATAGTGTAATACTTCTCCAACAGATTGACAACACAATATACAACAAACACTTTTACTCACTACCCAAAACCTTACTAACATATTCTAACAACTCCAATACCAAACACTCACTTGAATATAATAGAAAGGAACTTACTTTGTTTTCGTAGTGAAAAACAAAGTAACAACAAGAGCGACACTTACCAATCCACAAACCTCACTATACAGCTCACAACTTCAAAACTTACTTCACTATAACACACTTTAGCAGCTATGAAAAGAATGCAACAGCTACTAATAGTAAACACGAACCAAGACTTTAGTGTAACTTCATACACTCCTTCTTAGAACCATGTTTTGATTCTAACAAAACTAATGCATCTTTAGGGTCATACACCCAAATGTCGTACTACAACAAACAAGAAACAAGAAAATAAAAGGGGGTTAGCAAATCCAAATGGCTGTCAACTAGATATGACACAACAACAGATCCGATTCAACCTAATCCTAACACTCGATATGATACATGAATGTAGTTTTTTGGCTGTTTGCCACTAATTCTTACTAAAGGAGCTAAATAAGAGTAAGGATAAGAGAGAAGACATAACCGAATGTTGTTAAGAAGGGGTAATGTCTATATTTAATATGAAGAGTAATGATGTCTGCATACAAGCAAATGGGGGTTTATATACTCACCTCACTAAGGTTATAATACATATATGAAAAGACAGAAAGGGTAATTTACATAAGATATGCTAAAAAGGGTAGAAAGGATAAAGATTATTCTATACGAAAAAGTAAAGAATCCTTATAGAATGTTATACTAGAAGACACGTGTCAAGAGACAATTAGAAGCTTGCAGTGTGGTTGGCTAAGCTATAATGAATTTTAAGGCCGCATGTCAATCACGGTATCTGCTTGGATAAGGTTAGAAGAAAGTCAGCAATCAAAGCTGACCTAACTTACTTCAAGTCAGAGCTCAGGTGCTCAACAGAGTTTTAATCCTTTCAGGTTGGGTATCTCGATAACTTAGCTTAGTCTGACATCTGAAGTTGGTTTGCTCGGATGCTACCTGGATCATGGTAAGAGCTCAATAATTTGTATGGCTACTCGGTAGGTCGGTATGACTGCTTGGAAGCTCGAAAACTATGTTGACACGTATAAGAGCTCGACACTCAGGTCGATATCATTGTAAAGGATGGAGATCAAAACAGGAATCCTCATCTTAAATGGGTTCTCGAGCTAGTATTTTTTACATGAGTCCTTACAGTCCTTTAGCTTAGCTGCTTGTGACTAGTTTGAGGAGTTTATTCCTATTAGTTCAGCATTCGTCTCAACACTAAGGTCATCACTTCTCCTTACTCAGCATAGACATAGGTCTCCCCTTTATTCTCTACTTCAACTCCTCCAACATTCTCCTCTTCCTTCTCATGCTTGCTGTCATTTGTGTTGTCTACGTCATCACTTCGAAGAACCATAACATGTTAGTTAGGATACTCAGCAGCCATGTATCCATAACCCAAGCATCTGAAACATTTTATCTCACTTGTCTTACACCCTAAAGTTTGCCCTCTCTCAAATGTTTTCTAAGCTACTTTATCATCAACTTAGCTCTTCAGGTCAGCTCACCTAATCTCAAGTCAGTCATTTTTCTTCTCTACGCAAAAGGTTCTCCTCAGCTCATTGTGAATAGATTGGCATAGAATAGGGGCTTATGAAGAGCTCGGATCAGGTTAAATCGGGGTATTTCTCCTCTCCTTCTTAATAACCCTTTGTGTGATTTGATTGGCTTCCTTCAGTATGCAAAACCTCTACATTTCAACAATATTTCAAATCTCATACTAGAGCTTAGAAAAGAACCTCAATATAGTATGAGCTTCAGGCTCATCCACATTAGCTCGGATCATCAACATTTAGAACTTCTTGACATAGTCATCAACAACTTAGCTTCTTCGATAGAGTTTTTGCAACTTGGCAAATGCATCTTACAAATAGGTCTTAGGTACAAATTTTCCTCTCAATAGCCTCTTCCTATTCATCCCTATTACGCCCGTATTGAAAGAGTTGTAACAATCCCACCGTATAAACCATTCTAAGATAGAAGCTGACTTTTCAATTGCTACCGTAGACCTGATTTATATAATACATTCACAACTAACTCGCTTTGAAGTAAACAGTTCACATATCTAAAATATTAATTACCTATGGAAGTATAAAGAATATACATTAGAATTTAAATATCTTAAGTAATGTTAGCATGATTTTGTAACATAATTTTACTTAAGTAATACTTTATTTAACAATAGAAGATTCTAAATTGAGAACTAAAACCTTAGAAATATAACTGTTCTTCAATTTTACATCCTTACTCCTTAGGATCCAATAGTAGCTAGCTTCAAGGTATTTATAATGCTACTTCCTAACTAGCACTTGCAATAATATCTATAAGGATGTAAGCAACTAACTGCTTAGTACGTTAAGATGAAGACTTAAAACTATACATCAAGTACAAATAGGGTTATCAACAAGTTATTTTAATGTAATGCAATAAACAAATGCCATCGCATGACATTATCTAGTCTGTCGTGAGATTAAAAAAATTATACCTACTCTAATCCGAATTGAAGAGTTTAGTGCACATATCAATAGTTCACGATCAAACCTAGACTTATGCCATGGAGATAGCACTCCTCTCGCAACTACATTCGAACTACTGTCTTCACCCTTACCGCGACCTCCTCTCCTATTACTTAATTTAATTAAGGATGAAGAAAGGACCATTATGCTATCCGGTGCTATTCTTTTCGAAGGAGTTGGTATTTGGTTAAAAAACCCTAAGCATTTCCTTTAATAGGTTACCGTGCAAGTCCAATTTAGATTTATAAGTCATATATTTAATTATATCCAATTTAAGGTGTTCAATTATTTTACACAAAACAAATAATTTCAATCCAGAGCATTAAACCAGAATCATACATTCAAATCCAAACACATACACACTATAAAACAGTACTCTAAAATATAGTAACGTATTAATCCCAAACTTGCTTGAAATCTCCAATTTGCTTGCTCAAGTTTGATGTAGAATCGAATTGTCAACACTCATTCCTATATTATAAATATTATTTTAGTATTTAACCCCTAATATATATAAGTTTCAAATTATTAATTTTAATTTAAACTTATAATTTTACTCAATTGTTCAGATTATATATTACTTATAATCAAAACATTATTAAATATATATATCATTCTATTACGTATATACATGTTGAATATGTATCATTATTTCTATGTTACTTATCATGTAACCTTTATTATATATATATAATTGTAATATAATAATAACCTAATGCTATTAGTGAAGATGTTATTGTAATAAGTAATATATGTCTATAGTGTATGTATATATTTTCCAAGTAACACTAATTACGTTTAAAATATTGTACAATATGCTAATTATCTTATACGTGAAACCATCATATTGTGCCATGCATACCAACAATGGGATTAATTACACATTATTTTGAATGCATGACTTATTTAAATAGAATAATATATATATATATGGGGGAAAGATAATTCATACGAATATATATATATTTAACTAGCTCCTTTATGAGTAATAAATGGAAAAAATAAAAATATAACTATTAGTATTCTAAGTTTAAAATTCAAAAAAGAAGAAATTTATGAAATTATGTATATAAAATACTCCATTTAAAAAAATTACAAGATTACAGATATGTCTTTTCTACGGCTATTAAATATTAATTAAAAAAATAATACTTGTAATTATGAAAACAAAGTTACCTGACAATATAATACACCGAAAAAGTTTCAATTTTCTAATCTTTTATTTATCATTTTTCTTTCCCTTTCCTTCTTCTTCTTTCCTTTTCTTTCTTTTTGTTTTTAGCACTCTCTTTTTAGACCTTTCTTTCTCTCTCTTTACCTCTTTATCTCTCCTTCTCTTTCTTTCTTCCTTTTTTCTTCTTTCTCTTTGATTCTTTTTCTTTCTCCCCTTCTCTTCTCTCTCTCTCTCTCTCTCTCGTCGTTCTGATTGTCACACCAAAATTTGGCTTTAAGCCATATATATATCAACATTTCACTGTCTTAATTAAGGCAGTAGAAATTATTATATCATTTTTAATCCAATTTTAAGTAACTTTTCAAGTATAATTTTATCATGATTTATTGTTTATAAAATTCTATAATATATTTCAAAAATAGTAGAACATTATAGTAGACACCTAATATAAAATTTTTATTCTAAACTAAATAAAATTTAACTTGATAAACTTTTATATTATAATCCATATTAGCCGTATTTCAACTTATTTTCATAATTCGACTTTACAAGACTATTTCTTATAACATTTAAAAGACTTATATTACTATTTGATCTTATTTAGAGTTAATTTTTTATTAATTTTATGTTCCAAGATAAGGCTTTAAATATACTTTTCTTTAATATATAATATATATATGAATAGGTTCCATTAATTATTTGGGACTTATTCATATACATCTTATATATAATTTTACTCATTAATATTAATTATTAAAATCACATAGTTAATTTCAAAAGATTTACCATAAGTTATATCTAAAATTACGAAATTCTCTGGTATAGCGATTAGACTTGATAAAGTTAATAATTCTAACTAAATTGTAGATACATGAGCTTAATTTGAGATATTAAAGCTATACAGTTATCTCTTTTAATTTTCATTACCTTCATCATGAATGTTTAACTTATTTTTGGGAACATTGATATAATTCATAATTTCTAAAGTATACCTCAAGCACTAAAGTTTTCATTTTATTTCTTATTAATTTATATAATTGCATATAATTTATCTCTAGTGATTCCTTAATTATTAGAACTCGTTTTATGCATTTTTGATAAATAACGAGTACTATACATATAACTTAATATTACAATATTTTATTATTTATTTTCTTAATTCTAAACTTTTAAGATTATTTTTACTAATATTTTTAACTTCGTCGTACAATTTGAGTTCAATTAAATAATTTAGGTATCATCATAAATTTTACAAACCATCTTTCAATCGACCAATTATGAGTTAATTACCAGTTTTTGTAAGGTCTCACGATCCCTTACTCTAGCTGCAAATACGTTTGTTCACCACATAGTAGCATACCTAAAAAACTTAAGAGCAACAAGTTAAACTTTGTCAGCTTTTGCATAGCCATAACAATCAAATACTCTTTCGACATTTTGTTCCCACCCTAAGTACTCATTTGCATTACTACTCCTAGTGAAGGTTGGAATTTGGAACTTAACATTTTCAAGTCTTTGAGGAGGTCAACGTCTTTTGTCCTCTACTTCTTCATATCCTCCATCCTCTTCTTCTTCTCCATTAACTTCTTTTTCGACTTCCTTGTCTTCTTCTCCAATCTCCTTTACCTCAAGTCTTCATCAAGCAAGTCCACTTACCATTTCTCCAGCTTGATGAGGTCGGGTCGGGCGATGAGCTCAGCCATCATAGACATATCTCATTTCTCACATTTCTTCTACTCAGTCGTGATTAAGTACTTTTTGGGATTGTTGTCTATTGGCTTGCATCACTATAACTAAACTCTCAACCATGTCAGTGAGTCTATCAAGCTTATCGTCCACTAATCCTATAGTACTACTACCATGTTGGCCATGGCCAACACAAGCACAACTATCTTGATCACTAACAGTACCTCGCACACTTGAACCCAACATTGTGTAGCACTACTTGTTGCTACTTCTTCAAAAGGAACAACTTCAATAGCACAAACTCAATAAAACCTTACTAACCACTATTATTCAACAAGATTCTAGAACTACCATTCACTCGACCAATTACTACTCACTACCCATAATCACACTAACATATTGTAAACACTTTGTCGCTCAATTCAACACAATGTAACATAGAAATCAAACTTACTCTATTTTTGTAACAACAAAATAGAGTAAAACATACTATTACAAGTAACTTCACTTACCTCTTACAAAGCATTACTTCGTAGCTGACAACTTCAAACACTTTATGCCAACCACACAAACTACTGCAGCAGCTACTAAAGAGCACAGCAACCACTAACAACAACACGAATAGGGAACTTCAGTGCAACTTCACATACTCTATCGTCAAAACCGTACTCCAATACTAGTGAAGTTGATGCATCCTCAGGATCGTACACGTGGAGAGGCACCATAATGAACAGAAATAAAAGGAAAACAAAGAAGATTTAGTAGACTAATGCAGTTACCAGTTAGATATGATACATCAACTAATCCTACTTAGCTTAATCCTAACATTCGATATGATACACAAATGTAGTATTATGGTCACTCGCCACTAACTCTTACTAAAAGAGTTAAATAAGAGCTATGTGAAAAGAGAGAGTACTTGGGTTACTCTATAAAGAAATTCGTTATTCAATAATGAAGTAATGATGTCTACGTATAAGGTAAATGAGGTATTTGTATGACTTCAACTAGGGTTATAATAGATAAGGAAAAGGCAAAAAGGATAAGATACAGAAGACTCCTTAAATATACTAAAAGGCGTAAAAATGAAATATGTTATATTGTATAGAAAAGAAAGAATCCTTTTGGAATATTGTGTTAGAAGATACGTATCAAGTAGTGTTGGTGATTGAATGCTCAACTAATCCTATGGGCTCAGGTTCTTTGGCAATTTAGTACTTACTAAGATTAACTTAGAATAGGTCGAAAAGAAGGTAAAAGTCTTAGTTGACTTGATCTGGGTCAAGTCTAGGCTCAAGCACTGTGTATTGTCTGACGCTTCTTCAAGTTAGATAATTAGGCAACTTGGCTCGAAAGGAAGTCTGGTGCTCTTTAACTCGAGAATTGCCTTGATCATGGTAAGAGTTCGACAATGGGTTTAACAGCTTGACAACTTGGTAAGTTAGTCTAGCGTTAAGTTAACTTGGCTACTATGACAAGATAGCTTGGGCAAAGGTTGTGGTTGTGCTAGCTTAGAGTTTATGCTAGTTATGATCAATGTTCAACACTCGGATCGAATAAGGTGGAATAGTTCCTAGTTGATGATGGAATCTTCTCCTTTGAGTAGTTCTCAAGCTAGTACTCGTCGAGTGTGTCCTAATAATCCTCTAGCTCGACTTTGGGTAATGGGTTTGAAGGGTTGATTTCTATTAACCTCATTGACTTATTGTGTTGACTAAACTACCAATATGAATCAGAATTAACTGAGGTATAGATTGTTGACACCTCATTTTTGCCATTTTATTTTAGTATTGGGTCAAGTTTATAATAATAAATAATAATAATAAAATAAACAAAAAATAAAAAAATAAAAAAAAAAATAAAGTGCAAATCATATTGAGTTGAGTCGTTAGGGTCGAATCGGATAATGGTGTATATTTAATTTAATGAATTCTAAGTCGTTAAAGGATCGGACTTCATTAAAATATTTTAGTCTAATCCAATATAAAGTGGATTTTTTTAATCTAATTTATATTGAGCTAGAATAGACTTAGAATTTATTAAGTGAATTATTGGGCTAAATCAAGTTGGACTAATTTAGGCCCAAAAGATAGAAAGCCTAAATTTAGATAAGGTTTTTAGAAATTAGGTCAAATCTTCAAAGAATCTAAATTAATCGTATCTTCTGTATCTAAGGCTTGTTGAGACAAAATTTATATCTAAAGAAATACAAAAGATTTGGTTGTGTGGCTTATAAATAGTGAGTCAGCAATGATATTTGACACATTTTTCACAATCCCCAACACACGACAAAAACGACCAACTCTACAAGCACGATCACTATACATCCTCATAGTTTTCAACCCAAACAAAGTCAATACATAACTATCTTCATCTCTCTCTTATGCCTATACACTCAACCTATCTTATGCCTATACCCCCGCTAACACATACTGTCCCGCACACTCTTTCTCACACCATGCCCACAAACATTGCATTAAATATACCACAATCTTGACACTACGAGCTGATCGAACTTAACACACTTAACATCTCACGATCCACAGCCGCATGACAACCTCCAGTATATGTTATACACTCACCAACCCATACACATACATGAATACAAACGCCCACCGACCCACACACCTAAAACACATATGATACGGACACACCTTGACACTATACCGATCTAATCATTAACATCCGCATGCTTACACACATCTTTGATATACGATAACACACACATGATTTCACACAATCACATACATTACTATACTAACGCACATTGCTGTTGCACTTGATCATACACCATCCCTCGCATACAAGAACTCACACGATGCATATACCAAGCAGCACACTATCTAAGCACGACGTACGTTACACGTCATAAACAATCCATTGCTACACACAAACGATCACAATACGATAAACACGAATATGCCGGTTATGTGTGACTCGATTCATTTAGGTAGAAAAATTATTATTATTTTATTTTATTAGTTAATTATTTTTACTAATTTTTTTTAAGTGCAAGTTTTTATATATTTTTTATAATAGTTATATTCTTTGCTATAATTTCTCAGATAATTTTTAATTTTTAATAAATTTAGTTAGATTACATTTTTTAGCTGTAAATTGCATTTTTTAAAAATCGCATATCTTTTTCTCCGAGATTCATATCTTCGGAGAAAATACGTATCTTAACATATTTTCGGAGAAAATACATATTTTGCATATAGGATTTAGAAGAAATATTTATCGAGATACATATCTTAATGTATCTTACATATAGGATTTAGAAAAGATATGTATCAAGATATATATTTTAACGTATCTTATATGTAGGATTTAGAAAAATAAAAAATAAAAAATCTTAATCAGGATTTTTAAAAAGATTTAATTAGATGGTTTTTTTTAAATAAATTCTCAAAATGAGATTTTTTATTTATTTTTTAAATAATAAATGATTTTTAAAAAATGTAAATGTGGCTCAATTTTCAAAAATAAAAATTTACCCACTAAATATTTTATTTAAAAAAAGAAGAAGAATTAAATTGGTTTGATCCTAACTTGCAGGTACATAGGCACATTCAGGAAAATCGTATAAAAAATAAAATAAAATTTCCTTTTTTTTTGAAAAATTAGTAATAAAAATTAATTAAAATTTTTGTTTTTAGTTATAGTTTACATATTTGTATCTATCTTAGTATTTGTTAGAAAATTATAAGATAAAGCCTATTAATTCTTTTGTTTTATTTTTATATGTTGACTTAGTCTTAATAGGTTATTTTTTTAACTTAGTTTTTTCTAGTTAATTTTCTAAAAATAATTTTTTTTTAGAAAATTTGCAGATTAGTGGTCAAATTAAGGCTTTCTTACTTGAAAGCTCTAATTTTATTTTTTACCAATTTAACTGGTTAGCAACTCCAATTTAAAAAATATATATTTTTAAATATTTTTTAAAAAAAATGTTTCCTTAATTTTATGTCAGGTAATTTATATTAAACGAATTAGGCTTTAATATAGATTAAATTAAGGAAAATCGAAATAGGGCTCGATATAGACGATAATAACTAAATCTTCAATTAGATATATAATTATATAAATTAAAATTTTAGATATATAATTATAAAAAATAGTAAAGTTAAAGCATAAACTATGACATTGACTCTATACATGATGTACAGTATATAGCTAAAAGATAGTTTACCTTTCTAAATCTTTAGAATTTATATCCATTAAACAAGGTACAAGATAGGAGTTCATACTCCCAAGATTATATCACCCCTAATCATGTGAAATGTCTATAAACTAGGCCTTACGAACCAAACATAGCTCATTTTTTTCATCTAATATTGGAGGTAGATCATCTAATACTTTATCTATCAAAGCAACTATTGTATAAATTGCTAACCTTTGAGTTAACTTAATGTTAAATGTTAAATAAACTAGCTAAAGGATATACTAGTACATTCAATCTGTATTAATTTTAGGACAAAAGCTATAGGATATGGGGGCTTCGTTCGACTAAAGTTGACATCGTTAAGATGACACTATGCTAGTTAAAGAAAGTTGGCTTCATTTAAGTGAAGTGCATTTCCAAGTGCATCGTGAAACATGTGCTTTTTATCAAAACAATGTGAAAATTACTGAAAGTTATATCCTATAAATCGGGCACTTCATTGGAAAAAGATTTTATCGTAACATGTGCTTTTTATGAAGGAAAAAAAAAATATATATATATATATATATAAAAGGGAGGCAGTACTTCGTCCATATGAAGTATACTTCATTAGGATGAAGTGTTATTCTGCAAAAAGGTGTGATGTTACTGGTTTTTACATATCTTGACGAAAAAGCAAATCATTCAATCCATTTACTTAGACGAGCAACGATTTCTCAATTTGATAAGTGTTAATTATGCTTGAAACGATGTGCTAACATCCAAACTATGCAATGGTTAGCTCAAAAATGAATTACAAGATATGATTCATGGGTAAATAGATGTCCTTTAAGTTTCATGCATATTTTATCACGAATTTTCTTTTTTCTTTTTTTATTTTCTTTTTTTGAGATTTTAACTACTTCATTTCTACAAAAATAATTTCTCCCACTCTTGAGAACCCTCGTTACTTCACTCAATATATCTTTAATGTGATTTAGATACTCGATATTGCTATTCAAATCTCCAAACTTAGTTGTATCCTGAAAAAGTACCACTGGTCGAATATCCTTAGCAAACTTAGCTTAGAAGGCTTAATTTTCTCCGAGGACAGTAACCTCATTATACCTCTAAGTTATTTGTTAATTTCCTTCTTTTGTCATTCACTTGTGATCCAAATTCCCTAACATCGTGGATCGAACCACAGAAGGGCCAAGGGGGCCCAAACCTATTAAAAGTAATTTTAAAAAGGAAAAAAATACATTATATGTATATAGTAAAGGCTAACTTTTGTGAAGGTTTACTAGTTGGGTGCTTGCATATAAATCAAATGGTCATGGATTTAAATCCCATAAGATGCTTTTTTTTCTTTTTCAAGTTGCATTTGCTTTATATTATTTGAACAAGATTGTCTTGCACTTTTTTTTAATTTTTTTCTTCACAACAATTAATAACATTAAGTTTTATTTGTCACATAGTTAACTAAATAAATTATGTAAGATAACATATGTTTGACAACTAGAATCCAAGCTCCAAATTTAAGATGTTTGCTAAAGTAGTCCTATTGGGTTAGGAATGCAAGAGTAAGCTATAAGAGTCAATCGAAAAGATCCTACAGAAGTGGATTTTGAAAATATAGTAATAAAATAGTAATGTAGCTAAAATGTAAGCTTAGTGTAATAACGTTATTAATTTATTATCACTAGCGAATATGGTACCGATAGTAATGAAGCCCTATGTAATGCCCCATAACTCAAGACATCAAAACCTCGCTATGTATCCCTAATTTCTACTAATACATTAGGTGTCTAAGAACTTACAACTTATCTAAAATCCATAAAAGAATAACTGAAATCTACCAATTCATAAATTAACAACCTTAAATTTAAATAAAAATAAAATGACGTCCACTCAAACTCCATAAAACATGAAATGACTCCAGATCATAAACTGGAATTTCGTAGCTCTAACAACAATTAACTAACCAAACATAGCACCAGGAGTTACAGGTGACTCCATAACCACATAAGTCTCATCATAAACTATTACAATGAAAATAAACACAATCTCAAGTTCACCCCTACAATAAAACTACAATGCTTTGGCTCCATCATCAAAGTAATAATAATCCCCTTGCTCATCATAGTAAAGATAATCAAATCCGTAATTCGTAATTCTCAACATTAACCCCATCATCTATCTCGTAAAATGTCCCTACAATTGAAAAATAATAATCCCTATAGAGTGAGTCAAAGCCTAGTATAATATACCATACACGTGCATGTAACATAAGTATCAGTCAAACACACACGTATACAAATACAACTATTAAATGCAATAAGCAATATATTTAGCGTTTCATTTAGCCCCACAATCATCACAATCTCAGTATCCTAAGACATGGGGTTATTTATGACCCCTTACAAGCAAAATATATAGATACCACATAAGTATTGGTGTTAGGTACCCCTAACACTCGAGTGCCATAAACTAACCTAAATCTACCTGGGTCCTTTCAGTGTGGGACTCTACTGGAGATAGCGTCATGCAAAGATTGCTAAGTACCTCACCAACACCACTAGACGCAATAGGTGGGTAGTCGCAACCAAGCATAAACAACGCTATCAATTAAGTTCAGTTTACATATATACTAGCCTAACACACACATTCTACAAACATGTATCCCATACCTGTAGTTCCTATCTCAAGTTGATCCAACACTACGCGTCCTCTAACATATGTTCAAGACATAAACACTAGCTTAGAATTCGCAACTCGATACTTTTTCCTTAACTCCACCCTCTACTTAATACTCTAAGCTTCCAAATTGTATTCCATATATCCTTTCAATATTACCCCTAACATAAATATATGCGATATCAACATTTATACAAGTCCCAGCATGTTATCCCATACATAGACATATAGTACACATCGCTACTCCAGTCCATGCGTGCACATACATACTACCCAAAACCACAACTTTCACACATATACATAAACAAAAATTCCACAACATACACACACCCATACAAGATACGATACACGTACACTACGCATCTCAACACCACTTCACGACACCATCAAGATGTAATTGCATCACAACCACATCGCCACCACCATATTAACAATATCAACAACTCCATTCCTGAAACTTAAAGGAACCCTAAAAGCATAAATTGAAAAAGGTAGATTGAGGATAGAGAGAAGACTTATTTGAATACGGAGGAAAGATTGATTCTTGTTGAATTCTTCTTTCAAGAATACGAATCTTGATTAGGGGTTTAAGGTTGAGAGGAGTTTTGCAAGTTTCCTAGAAAATATCATAAATTTCTGTAAGGTAACTGTAATGTACGTTTTGATGATTTAGTAGGGGGTGTATAACTTTTTCCCGAACCAAAATTCCCCTGGCCTTAACTTGTAATCGCAAGCCATATCGATGTCTAGATTTTTTCCCATAATAGTTTTACCCTTGGCACCTGATACTTTATCTAAGCCCTAAAATTAAGCCAAGTGACCATATGATTGAAATTAGAATACAAAGTTTAGGTGATCGGTTAAAGGATCCGATCGAACTCAAATTATAAACTATGGATAGAAATATTAGTAAAAATAACCCCCTAAACTTGAATTTAACAAAATAAGTAATAAAATAGAAGATTATAAAATGTTCAAATTTTAATTATAATAATTATTAATTATCAAAAAGGCGAAAAGTGTTATCTAATAACTAATAAATTATTAGAGATAGATTATATGTATACTAAAAATCAAAAAATGACCTAAATAATAATTAGGAATATTTACATGTACCCTACATGTATTTACATATAGATAAAAATACACGAAATTTCTTAAAGTGACTAAAAACTTATTAAATAATTAAATAAAATTATTAATTAATTAAGGAAAAATCAGGAAAAAAATCAGAGAAATCAGGAATGGGGTGGATGTGGTCGTGGCAAGTCAGGAAGTGAAGAAAAAAAATTTTTCAATCAAAATCAAGCAACGCAAAAGCCAAAAACTAAGGGATTTGAACAATGTCTTATTTAATTTAATGCACATTAATTACTATAAAACTCTATAAATAAGGAAAAAATTTATAAAGCTCCTTTAGACAGTTAGAAATCAGAGAAAAATAGAGAGTATCGAAATTCAAGAGAAAAATTAAAGTAAAAAAAAAAAAAAGAAAGGAAAACTGTGCAGTTAGGACTAGTGAACCAAACCTACACACCATCACTACCTGGGACCGAACTACCACCACCACCCCACTCCAGACCCACCGTCTGGACCAGTCGACACACCTGGACCAGTGTTGGAAGGCTAAAAGCCATCGGACTGGGTGAGTCTTTCATTTACTCCGATTTTGTATAGTTTTGTAAAATTATTTATTTTACCCAGAAAATTACGAAATTTATTATTTTGAGGTTTTACTATATGTAGATTTAGAAAAAAATAGTGATTAAGTGTAATCACGTCTGAAAATATATGATTCTTAAGAAATTAAGCAAAACTAAGTATGATTAGGATTAGAAATTAATAGGCTTAGGAGTGTAGTTTAGAGCTCAAATTTTTTCTGTAGAATGCTTAAGTGATATAGAACAGTGCTATCAAGCCATTTTTTTAAATTAAATTTTTGAAATTTTTAGGTAAACTTTTAGTCCTAAAATGATAGAAAAATTGGGTAATTTTGGGTTAATTAGGTCATTAAGATATTAATTATTGATTTAGATAGTAATTAAAAGGTTAGGGATGTTAATTTCTGATGTGGAAACCTAATCTTAACCTTTAGAGTATTAAGTGTAATTAATGAAGGAATTATGTGGTAATTATAGAAAATTAGGAATATGTAGAATTGGAAAATTAATAAATATGAAAAATTAGGTTTAATTAGATAATATAATAATAAAAATTAGAATATAATAAATCTAAAACAAAGTTTAATTTTAGGTAATTGTATAAAAAAATGTAAGATTTTCTCATATCATGAATAAATCCGGTACCCCAATTAGGATTAACGCGTACTGAGCAGTTTAGAATACTAAATTAAGACCCAATAGGATATTAGAATACTCGAGCTTAATGTGATTAATTTCACATTAGGATTTGAGCATATTTAAGATTCCAAAATCAAAACTAGAATCTAATTTAGGAACCGAACCTCGAAATAGGTTAGAATGAATCATTAGTAAATAATAGGTATACATGAAAAAAATAAGCTAAATTATAACTTAGAATATGAATCATTAAAGTATAAGTACTAAAAAGACCTATTTGTATTATAAGACACCCTGAGACGAATCGGCTTGCAATTAAGTGATCAGGCAATGGAGAAATTCCAAGTAAGTTGGGTTATTATTTATTGTATTAGAGTGCTATTTTATGATACTCGGAGACTTAGGATTGTATATAGTTGTGATTATAAGTAGTTTACGCATGTGTTTGATGTATTTTAATGTGCGCTGAAATTTGTAATGTGATTGATTTTGTGATTGATTGAATTGGTGTGAAATTGTTTGAACACCCTAAATGAAATTTAGTCATATTCGACTCCAATGACCAAAAATGTCATGCATTGCGACCCGTTAAGGGATCATTAAGATTCTCCAACCAAATACCAACCCCTTCGAAAAAGATAGTGCAGGATTGCATAATAGTCCCTTTTTCATCCTTAGTCGAACTAAGTGACAGGAGAGGAAGTTACGGCAATGATGAAGTCAATGGTTCGAAGGAGTCACGGGAGGAGCAGTGTCTCCATTGCATAAGCCTGGGTTTAGTTGTGAGCTGCTGCATAACATGGAAACTCCTCAACCCGGATTAAAACGGGTGAAATTTCTTTGATTTCGCAACAGACTAGACTACGTTGTGTTATGACACTTGATTGTTGCATTGCATTAAAATAATTGCTTGATAATCTTATTTTTGTTTGTATACTCTCATGAGTCTCCAATTCAATTTACTGAGCTGTAGTTGCTCATATCCTTATAGATCCTTTTGCAGGTCCTGATTTCTGATTATTTCAAGTATTATGCCACCATACAATTATCCAGAAGTTAGTTCTTTTTAAGCCAGGGGTGTGAGGATCAATTTACTTAGTAGTGGATGTGTAGCTAATGTGTCCTTTATAGTTTAAGACTGAAAGACTGATAGTTGTTATGTAAAATTAGTGAACCATTATGTTTATGTAGAGTTTCTTGGAAAGTTCTGTAGACTTTATATATAATTATGTATATTTATTAAAAATTTATGATAATTACTATATTTGTAGTTAAACACTTAAATGAGACTGTTTACTTTAAAGCGAGGAGTCGTTGACACATTGTATAGATCATGTCTATGGTAGGCACTGTGAAGCCAGTTACTATCATAGAATGGTTTACACGGCGGGACTGTTGCGATTCTATGATTTCGAGGTGTAACACTTTATTACATGTTATACCAATGTCTAAATCTTTTCTCATAACACTTTTTCCCCTTACACTTGATACTTAATTACATACTATACCATTGTCTGAATATTTTCCTATGATACTTTTGCTCCTAGCACTTGATACCAGATTGCATGTCATACTAAAAGCTAAATATAAAAATTATTTATTTCCTTTAATTCCCTTAAATTTATTTATTTGTTATATTTTTTTTTATTTTTAACTTGAGTTTTACAACCTAAAGATAAGATATTTTGGTACTAAAAATGTGAAGCCCACATATTAGTAATTGGGGCATAGGCATAAAAACTTAAGATGTTTATATGAATTCTCATTTGTACTTGAAATTTGCTACAAGACTATAAAATTAGTAGAGTAACCCCATGAATCTACATCTTGGAAACTTGAATATTCAGCTGTAATTGAGTCTCAAGAAATCATATTCCATTTTAATAAGAACTTTGTGATGAATCCATAAAAATTATATGAAGTGACTCTTTAAAAAAAATTATTTAAAAAAATAATAAACTTTGATAGCAACTCTATTTGCGCTAAGTATAAGCTTTTCACAATAGTTTGTTAGTTAGTTATTGAAACACGAAATTCAGATACCGAAATATAATGAGATACCAAAAATAATTTATTTGGTCTATAGGGAATAAAAATGTATCTAAAGAATATATGCATGTTTGCTAAGTACACATAGTAATTTAGATATATATACATAAATTAACAATAACCAGTCGTTTTCCATAACTATACCTTCAATATTATGATTATGAAATACTAGCAAATGATATCACTTAGACATAACTGTCTATCACGTGTCTTGAAATCACACACGGGAAATTAAGTCATCTATCTCCAAGTTGAGAGCAAAGCACATACACCAAGTTAAATTCTTAGAGGAATTTCGAGGGGATAGCTAGCACCCCGATAATAACGAGGCCAGTCACTTACCTTATATCTCATTACTTAGAGAGGAAAAATGATAGTAATATTAGCTTCAAAGCTAGGACGTCTAGGTTCAAGAAAAAGAATAATAAAAAAAAAAAAGGAGAAAAAGAAAAGAAGAAGCTCGTGTATGCATATGCATTCTTTTCCGTCGTTGTTACAGCAAGGAAGTTGTCATGTTTTCCATCCTCCAAAAGCTAGCTTTGCTATCATAACTCATACGCCATCTTCCCTTTTTTTAAAAAAAATTTTCCACTAAACCATCAATAGAATCAAACTGATATACCTCATCACATGTCTTTTCAATTATTATACTTAATTGACTTTTTATGTGAGTTAAATTGTCATAACCCTAATATGCTTATTGAAATCAAAGATATAATCTCCGATTATTAATGGAGAACTTACAATAGAATAACCTCTATAATCTTTGCATATGCAAGAGTTTAACCATCCTATATCTTCCCTTTTCACATACTCCCACCACATATATGCCTACTCTTTTTTATGAACCCTTATTTTTTTTTATTGGCCAACTACAAATTACACAATCAATGGAAAGGGGAGTTTCGAACCTGTTCCATCTTTAAAAGAGACTAAACTACCAAACCATAGCTAGGATCCCTAATATTACAAGAAGGAAAAAAGCATCCAAACTCTACGAACTGTTTCCAAAAATACTCGGTGTCTATATCCTCATTAAAGTATGTCATATTCCTCTTCTTCTAATAATCACAACTCATTTTTTGCTCTATACCAATAGTCTGAACATCGGACCACAAATTAGGAAAGTTCCTCTATTCCATTAAATCAATATACACTTTTTATGTGTTCCCTCTACTCCATCTAATTTTATTTCATGATTTGCAAGGATGCCTTTGATTTTACATATATGGTTATCCAAGGGGACTCCATATACGCAACATTTGGCTTTGCTCACATAATTTTTAAGAGGCTGAACTTAAACAAAATACCTACTACCATATTTGGTTTGTAAAATGAGTGTATTATGGGGTTGCTACTAATGATTAGTCACATATGATGTGCATGAAGTTAATCTTTGAGAAGTTTTAATCTGATGACACGTAGAGGGATGATATTAGAGAGAGGTGTGGGAGGAAAAATAGGTAAACTCGATCTCATGATACACGCGTCATAGGAGGTTGTAGTGAGTATATTCAATAATTTCTTAATCCATTCTTGAATAATTTGCTTTTTTGATCTTTTCTAGAGGGATTTCAACAAAGCTTCTTCATTTTTCTTAAACCTTTTAGAGAGTAAATTGTAAGCCCCAAAACTAGCAATTCGAGATTTTGATCGATTGAAAGATCTAATCGAGCTTAAATTATAAAGTAAAGTTAGAAATATTAGTAAAATGATCCCATAAGTTTGAATTTAAGAAAATAAGTAATAAAATAAAAGTATATAAAAATTCCAAATTTTAAGTATAGAACTCGTTATTTATCGAAAATATATAAAATATATTATGATAATTAACGAATCGCTAGAGATAAATTATATGCATACTAAAAATTATAAAATAACCTAAATAATATTTAGGAATATTTATTTGTACTATATGTGAATTTACATGTATGTAGAAATATGCGTAATTACTTAAAATACGCATAATGTACTAAAATAATACTAAATAATTAAAGAAATTTCATAATTAATTAATAAAAAATAAAAAAATCAAGAAAAATAAGGAATGATCCAAATCTAAGTCGTGGCAGCTGGGGAAAATTAGAAAAAAAATTAGCTAATTAAAATAGAACAACACAAAAGTCAAATTAGAAGAAGATAAGGCAATTCTCTAATCAAATTAATGCACAATAATGTTCCTAAATATATATAAATAGAAAAAAAATTCAGAGAACTCCTTTGGATAGTTAGGGATTTGAGAAAAATAGAGAGACTCGAAAATTCAATGGAAAAACAAAAGAAAAAAAAAAGAAAAGGAAAACTGTGCAGTTAGGGCCACAAAGGAGAATCCAGATCCGATGAACAGCTGAGAGTGGACGGCGCCCAGGTGGGCCGACACACCCATGGCCACCGACGGTGACCGGAGCCATCCAAATCAGTGAGTCCGATTTCTAGCTCGATTTTATATAATTTTGTTAAAAATAGTAAATATTATGAGAAAATTATGAATTTTGTTATTCTGAAATATTTTTGTATGTAGTTTTTAGGAAAAATATTATTTTGATGAAAATATGTCTTGTGATATAGGATCCTTAAGAAATCGTGTAAAACCGAGCATTTTTCGGTTTAAAAATAAATGATCTTAGGAGTGTAGTTTTGAACTCAAAATTTTTGTGTAGACCGCTTAGATAATATAGAACAGTGCTATAAAGCCCATTTTCAAAAATTAATTTTCAAAAATTTTAGATAATTTTTAGGCCTTAAAATAAGGCATAAAATGAGTAATATAGGGTTAATTAAGTAATTAAATGGTTAATTACTGATTTAGTGAATAAATATATATTTTAAGATGTTGAAATCTGATAGAGTATGATACTTGTAGCATTTAGGGTGTTAGATGTAATTATTAGGTTAATTATGTAGTAAATAAGTCATATGAAAAAATAGTACATTTTAAGTTAATTTTGTAAATTAGAGTAATTAAGTGTAAAATCAGATTTAAGATGAATTTAGACATTTTGAAATGATAATTAATGTTGGGAGATAGTAATTAGAGCGATAAAAATATTAGATGTGTATTATGTACATAATAAGTAATAGTACATAATACACAATTATTGGAAATGTAATAAATAGAAAATATTAGGATAAAAATTCATATTATATAAATACTAGGGATATATAATAAAACTGATAGAAAACTTAAATTTATGTAATTATATGAAAGATGTAAAAATTTCTCACATCAGGAGTAAATTCGGTACACTAATAAGGATTTAAGTGTACTAGATGGAATAAAATATTAATTAAAAGTAATGATGATATTTAGAAGATCGGGAAGTAATGTGATTAATTTCACATTATAAGTTAAAACGAATTTCTAGGGTTCGAGTATAAAATAATACTCAGAAATCGAACTAGAACCTAATTTAAAAATTAATACGGAAACCGAACCCGAACTTAACCTCAAACCTAGAATAATTGTAAAAGACTTAAGACCTAGATAATTAGGTATATTAAACCCTAAACAAAACATAACAATAAGCATTATAGGATAAAACGAACTTATAATAGTTATATGAAAAACTGAAACGATGTTTGTGTTATAGAGATGATCGGCGATGACCTGAGCGAGTTGGACCTCAAGTGAGTGAGCGAGGAGTCGAGGTAAGTTGGGATTAATACGTTGTTGTATTTTAGAGGCTTAAGATTATGCTTAGCTGTGCTTGTTAGATAGTTGGATGTGTGCATGTGCTTGATTATGAATGATGTTATGATTCCGTCTGTTGTCCTGTCTTGTATTGTATGGTTTGTATGAAATGATTGATCACCCTAAACTGGACGTAATCAAATACACAATCTATAATCATAATCAGATTTACATAGCAACTTAGTAAGGGAACTTAGGACTTTCCGACCAAATACCAACCCTTTCGAAAGGGATGGTGTAGGATTGCAAAATGGTCCCTTCTGCATTCTCAATCGAATTAAGTGACAGGAGAGGAGGTCGTGGCGAGGGTGAAGTTAATGGTTCAAAGGTAGTCGCGGGAGGAGCCATGTCTCCATAGCACAAGCCTGGGTTTGGTCGTGAGCTGTTGCATTAATGGCAACTCCTCAACCCGGATTAGAGCGGGAGCAATTTCTCTAATCTCACAACGGGCCAGAAAACGTCATGCGATGGCATTTGCTTGAACATGCATTGCACTTAATAAGTTGGTTGATAATCTTGTTATATTTATGGTATAGTTTTAAGTCTTCCATCCTAACTTACTGAGCTGTAGTTGCTCACATCCCTATAGATATCGTGCAGGTGCTGGCTAAGAAGTGGTAAACAACTACTCTGAAGTTAGTAACTACAAGACCCTAGGGAGCGTGGAAAAACATTTGAAAAATAAACACATACTTTTAAGGTTTAAGCTTTTACTTTAGAATTTCTCATTTTTGAATAATGTAATAACTAGGAAATATATTATGGAGAAATATTGTAAACTTTAATTGTAATAACTGAATTATAGTGTATATATATATTTTCTCACTTTCTTAGATAAATGATTTATTTAAATTACAATCTGTTTACTTTAAAGTGGGTTAGTCGTGGACGCCTTATGTAGATCGGGTCTAAGATAGCGATTGTAAGGCTAACTTTTATCCTAGAATGGTTTACACGACGGGACTGTTACGACTCTACTGCTTCGAGGTATGACAGTAAACTGTATGTAAAATGAGAGGATTAGCCTCTGATATGAGGCAAGGGCACCTATCAGTTTTAATATAGCGGATGTGAGTCCGAGTCGATCCCTCAGAGATTTTGAGTACTAATATTAACTTTAGCTTTATTATCTAACCGGAAAATTATGAAAGTTTGAATTAATTAAAAATACTAAAATTAACAAACTACTTTAATTAAAAGACTTAATTAAGCAATTGAAAAAGCGATAAAATCAAGAATGACTTCAAGAAAGTAATAATGTATTTAGGAATTATTTCCCTTAGTGTTTAACATGTAACCTTTTTAAAATATATCCAATTCAATTTCTATTATTCTTGACCGGAGGGATTCACAATTAAAGCTAATATCTTTCTCAAGCATATTAACCCTAATCCTAAATTATTTACCGGAATCTCTTCACTTAGTAATATAATTTAGAATTGCATTAGCGTGTAATGAATTTCCATGCAAACAATCAACTTTCCGGAAGAAACATGTATCTTATCTCTAAGTATACATGTAATTCTCTTCAATTATGCCTAGATCTAATTACACATGCAATTTCTCAATTAACATGCATAATATCATATATTGACACTCTAGAATTATCAATCCATAATTAACGACATCATTGAATCAAGTAAAGATAGAAACTTTATTGAAATTATAATTCAATCCAAGGGTTACATAAAACCCTAGGTTCCATAATCCTAAATACTCGAATTCTAAGCTATCATAACGAATCTAAAAACGAGTTTCATCAAAAACGTAAAATAAAGTATAAAAACCCCTCTTGATTTAATGAACAATCTCTCTGATCTTGAAATCGATGTCGTTCTTACTTCTTGATTAATGTTCTTCTCTAATCTCCTCTCGTCTCTTGTGTCTCTTGTTTCTGTAATGTCTCCTCTTTTTTTGAAACCCTAAGATGTCTTTCTATAGTGTATCAAAAAGATTTTGTTTTCGTCACCCGACATGGCCTGGGACATGACCGTGTCCCTAGGTCGTGTAACTTTCTGCACTTAGGCAAATTTTCTACACAACTTCAAAAATTCATAACTTCTTCGTTTGAACTCGGAATTGAGTGAAACTTGATTCCTTTTCTTCGTTTTCGAGCCTAGAACGCGTTTAAACCCTGAAATCAACATTTTACTCAATTAAGTATCAATTTCTTTAAATAAAACAAAAAATGTGCGGAAAATGCTATAAAATCACCCTATGAAATATGTTTAAAATTAGAGTTATCAGCCTCCTATTTATAGATTTTGGAGACTAATCTTAACCGCTGGATCATCTTGAGATGAATGGCTGAGTTTTGCTATTGTCAGTAGCCATTGGATCACCCTTGATAATCAAACGACTTGTGATGATCCCTTTTCTTCTTATAGACTTAGGCTTTGAAAGTGGGCTTTAGAAATGAGCTTACATAAGCCCATAAGGCTTATAAAAATAAAAATGGCCAACTCTCATTAAAAGACCTATTCTTCAAATAATGCTTATATTTAGCCATTTTTATGCCTCAAAGGTTGAACAAAGCCTAAATAAGTCTCAAAAGACTTCTTTTGAATCTACTTTTTGCACATAAGATAACCAAGCAAGTTTGAGAGCAGAATAAAACCAATCTAACAATCCTTGTTCCAAGCTTACTAAGTCGAATTTTCCTAAAACATCCCTTATTAGGTCCGATTTCCTTGGTTCTGTAACCAACCCATTAAATCGGTCTATAGCATTGAATTAGGATAAAAGCCTGATTACTAAAATGAACCTCTACATTTTACCCCTAACTAAAAGCTCCTTTAATAAAGTCTAGGGGGATTTGGACATTTCATTGAGTCGGTCTCTTCAATTTTTGTCTAACATGTAGGAGATGCTAAGTTGTTGCTATCATTATTCAACTTATTTGTGAAGCTAGTGCTTTCTACTTGTTGATGCTTTGCAGTTGAATAATGTGACATTTGTATTATTGATGCGTTATTTACCTCTTGATGTGTGATATTTTGCTTTTGCAATCATTTTGTTGCCTTTAGTGTAGCAATTGAATGCCTCTAACATAATATTGATAATCAAAGCCTTTAAACGATTTTTTTTTGTTCAGGGACTTTTATATGAGGAAATAGAATCTTTTGAATACTTATAGAAATCCAAGGCTTTAAATTCTTTTCTTGATAAATTATCAAATGCTGAAATTGTCACATTTCAATTTTCTTCTTGTTGAATCTTCAAATGAAACAAGTTGTCCCTAAATGCGATCTTAGAAGTACCAATATTAACCAATTGAAACTTTGTAATAATTTTGTCATTTGAAGAAATGTTTACTTCTTCTCAACTTATATGAGCTTTCATGACATAATTTGGCAGTAACACCATTCATGAAATTTCATAATGATTCTTTAAGTGTGAATTATGGTTATCAAAACCTCGATTCAATTCCTACGATTTTATTTTATGAATTTATGAGCTACTTGTTAGTTAAAACCCATATAAGATCTTTTTTGAGCAAAATCTAGTAAAATCCCAATTTGATCTTCAAGATTAGTAAATCCCACTTCTATTCTCGATTTTACCGATTCTACATAATTAGATAGAAATATGATACTTTAGCTTGATGGACTTTTAGATTAGTCTATTATTTTTGTGGCTTAATAAGCCTATGATTCTTATTCCTGCCTATTATTTTTGCGGCTTAATAAGCCCATGATTCTTATTCCCTTGTTTATATTTCAACTTATTAAATCATGCTTTCAGCTTTCCTTCTTCTTTCATTTTAGTATCGGAACCACGACTTCATGATATTGATTTTGTCAATGATAAAGTATGAATTGGTACTTCAAAAGATTTAGAAGATATGGATATAACTAGTAGCAACACAAATAAAGACGTTAGTGATGATGATGATGATGAAGGCGATACGAGAGATGGTAGTTTCAATAATATTTTACATTAGTTGTGTACTTCTATTAATTTTTTATGAATTTACATAATGATTTACCATTTATGCTTAGTTATTTGTATTAAACTCATATTATGATTAGAATTTATGATGAATTTTGTTATTTTTGCCATACATTTTAAGTTTTCTATTAACAATTGTATGCATATTTACTATCTGTAATGAGCAAATTTATCTAGGTTGTAGAATCCTACAATTCTATGATTCGACTTTATAATATGATTCCATTGAACTTCTGGCGATTCTAGATAAAATTCCGATTTTAACAACTATAGTGTGAATTTATATGAAAATAATAAATTATTTACATGTCGATAGGTTATAGTATGATAATTCTGCACTCATGCACATGCTGACAATATGCCAATAATATAACATTCACTTCATGGTGCAAGTTATTGTGTCTTTGTGGTAACTTTGATTCCGATAAAAATTTCAATGAACATCTTGTAACATAAATGACATTCGAATTTTTTTTTTATCTTCCATAAATTTTTTTGATTTACAGCATTCACTTATCAAATCAAATAATATCTTCTTACTAAAAATGATTTCCTATAACTCCAAATAGATCTCCATAAATATATACTCCATAATGTGGCTTTTTTTTTCTTTCTTTAATTTTTTTTTTCAACTTACTCATCCAACATACTTCATAAATAAACATTTTATAAAGGAATTTTTTTCTTAACTCTAGTATTGTATTTAAATTGACTTCAAGTCTAATGTATATGCTATCTTAAGCTCTTTTTTTTTTCTTGAGTACATTATTCTTTTTCCTCTTTTCAAATGTGTATGTTTACAAGTACATTTTCCTTTCAAGTGCATACATGCACTTTTTTTTTTAAGTGCATACATACATTCTTTCTCTCTTTTTTTTAATCATATACATTTGCTTTCCTTCTTCTTCTATTTTTTCCTAAGTACATACATATGGTTCTCACTTCTCTCTCTCTCTTTTTTTTTTCCCTTCACTTTTGATAATTTTCTCCATTTGTTCATGGTAGTCAATAACTTTTCAAAATTTGGTCACCGCTCATAATTAAACCCAGTAATTTGATCAATGATAATCAACTGCTCCTTCAATCTAGTCAATGGTCAGTCAATATTTAATAACCATTGTTATTGCTATCAATTTTAGTCAATTGATATTTAATCCCTCATTATAAGTTATATTGTTTTTATAAAAACTCATTTATTGTTCCTCATTATCTCCATTTTAATGGTAATTGACCCATTAATTTATTTTCTAAAATCCGCACAAGCTAAAGCTGATAAACAAGGGTCTCTTCCATCATTTCAACTACCACTTGTAACAATTGTGAGTGGTCGAAAAACTTGGAGCATGAGTCCTCTTTGGAGTTCTAAAGATGATGAAATCATTAGTTGCAAGAAAAATCATATCTTTCCTCTTTAAGCTCATTAATCAAAAGCAAATCCGAGGTCACCTAAGGTTGCACTTGAGTTCCCACTATTAACCGCCTAAAGTTAAATACCAAGTTGCAACACTTGACTCAAACTTTACAACAACATGCATAACTAAAGTCAACTTCAGGTTTCACCTAGGTTCCTGGTATTGATTGCTTTAAAGTTCAAACATTGAGTTGTAACACCTTACCCAAGCTTTAGCTACTACAACAAAATGCGAATCTAAAGTCAACCCTATGTCCATTTAAGTTCCTAATATTATTTGGTTAAAGTTCACATAATCAATTGCGACAGAAGGATACGCTGGCTCACAACAAGGAACGAATAGCTATGGTTTCATCTCCTTACCATAAAACTCTAATTGCTATTCTTGATTTTAAGTTGATTAGCGGATAACATTTCTTAGATTCCTAGTCTCATCTTCCTGTGGTTGAGTATCCATATTGTCTCTTTTCAAAGGTTTAACTATGTTCCATTAGCAAAGCAGAATCTCCTACAACGAGGCAACGATACTCTAATGTTGATCAATTTATAACTACGCTTCTTAAGGAACTTACCTAAGTCAAGAAGCTCTACTTTGTCATTGTGTGTACTCTGAATGTCAACATCAATGCGGCAACTCATGAAGGAGGCCAATCATCTAACATACTTCAGTTGTCTTCAATAACACTAAGCGACATGACAACACATTGCTATATCCATGTAGCACGCATGCTTTAAGCATCATCACTAACATTGGATGACATGGAAACATACAACTCTACCCAAGCATCAAATGTTATTGACACTAAACGACATGACATAGTACCTACTTTTTTCAGCATGATGCCTTTTTTTTTTTTTTTTTTGCTCCATCCTTTCAAGACGGATCCTTTTATATGTTTTTCCTTGACCTTTCAAGTCAAGCCTCTTATTCTTTTTGTCCTATCCTTTCAAGATGAGCCTTTTATCTTTTTTGGCCCATCCTTTCAAAACAGGTTCTTCTATACGTTTTGCCTCATCATTTTAAGACAAACCCCTTTATCTTTTTGCTCCGTCCTTTTAAGATAGACCCATTTATCCTTTTGTCCCATTGTTTTAAGCTGGGCTTCTTTATCCTTCTTGCCCCCTCCTTTCAAGATGAGCTCATTTATCCTTTTGCCTTGACCTATCAAGTTAAGCCCCTTAGCCTTTTTGCCATATCCTTTCAAGATTGGCTCGTTTATCCTTTTACCCCATCCTTTTAAGACAGACCCCTTTACATCTTTTGCCTCGTGCTTTCAAGACGAGCCCTTTTATCCTTTTTTCCCCGTCCTTTCAACCAACCCTTACTAAGGCTGAGTACTTTCTCATCGAGTTACCTTTAATATCATACCGTATGACCGCTCATTATTCTATGGTATGCCGAGTTAATAATTACGCTTTGATGTAGAGCCAACCTATCACTTAGTATCATCCTTATTGATAAGTCGAGAGATAAAGAATTCGGACTGACTAAACCATCCCTATTTGGACATGCCCATCTGTCCATATTTTTTGTCTGCATTTCCTAATAAACTCGCTAGTGCTTCATCACTACGTGTATAATATCATACGTAGAATCTATAGCACTAATAATTGTTTCCTTTATATATTCATTTTTACCATTTTGTGTCATGTACATTGCTTCTTTAGGAAATGTTCTTATTGTCTTTTTCCTTTTGAGCAAGTGGTTATAACTTCAGATATAAATACCCTTGTACATGTGGCTGCAAGAGGCAGATTACTTTCAATACACTTTGAGTACTTTCTTCCTAATATAAATATTGTTGTTTACTCTCGGCGTCATTTTTATCCTTTCCCTTAAGTAAAGTTAGGTGGCGAGTAATCTCATTAGACTAATTCGTCCGTCATATTGAATTGTGTAGTAGGTCTTCCAAAGTTCCATTAATGTGTCATATCCTATAGAATTATTCGTAGGTTTGCTTACTGTTTTCATTCTTTGCTTTCACCCTTTCATACCTATCCACATTAACCCTTTTGAACTTTTTGCAAGCTTGGACCTATCTAGCGACTGACCTTATTTGTTCTTGATAACTGTTCGCAACAGGTTATCGCTAGAAATATCTAGGTGATTTAATAAATTCTAAGTCTTTAAAAATTAAGTTTCATTAGAAAAATATTTTAAAGAAAAGTCTAATGAAATTTGAAAGTGGGCCTAAGTCTAATTTTAAATATTTTTAGTTGGATTAGTTAAAATAAAACTCAAGATTTATGGAAATTAAAATTAGCGTTAAAGATCTTTGGCATATATATTTTAGGCTATGTAAATAGGTTAGGCTCATTTTAAAATAAATTAGGATGAGTTGGCTTTAATTGAAAGTTTAAATTAAATTTGGGATTATAAATAATTAGCAAGTTTAATTTGAATGCATAAATGTTTGAGGAAAAGCTAATAACTCAATTGGTAAGCACATAAGAAAGCAAGTGCAAGGTCATAAGTTTGATACTCTCTTAAGGTGCTTATTTTTTACTCAGGCCTTGGTCATGTGCTTGGTATGTGACCACTTCTTCCTTGTTTAGACATGACGCGCGAGTGATATAAAAGAGAGGGTGTGACAGTTTCTCATCAAATCTAAGCTAATCTGATTCATTTTAATCATTTTTTTTTTTTGCTTGAATCTATAAAGAAATTTCATAAATATTCACTTAGGATAAGGATTTACATTAGAAATTGGTAAGAATGAATCAAGAAAATCAAAGATTAAGGTTTGAATCAAGAAAATCAAATACACACATATAGACCCTTTCCCATGTACCACTCTCTCCCATTGAACCTAATCTTCAAACTAACTACTACCGCATAATAGACCCAACCCATCAACATTCATCATTACTCCCGGCCTTGACCTTCTCCTTCATCCATCTTGCTCCTACTTCATTCAAACCTAACTTGATCCTTGTACAACAAAAAACAACAATAGCCCCTACGGTACAGTAGACCCATTACATAGCCCACTCTTTCTCTAATCGACCCCTACCCTCTCTCTTTAATCCCAAGTGCCTAGCCTTGCCTAACCATCTAACACCATGCAAGCCATACTAATTCGACAACTACAGCCACATGGTTACCCAAGCGAACCGCAATCAAACCTAATGCCCCACTATCACAAACTCCCTTAATAAACAACACAGTTATGACAACTATGCCTAAGACCTAAGATTATCGTATACCTAACACTGCTTAACCAATGGCACAAACCCCTTGACTTATCTCTACTTGTGTAAGTAGAGGCTACCATTATTGCATGCTAACATCGTCACATGGTATTTTCACTCTCATAGAACCGCTACCATGTCTAGATTTGCAATCACCACCACTACCAATCTATCAAATATTGCTTAAACAACCACAACTTACCAAGGCGAGCACACCAACTTGAGTTTCATCAATAAGATTATCACAAGTCCTTAGTTTCCCACTTGATTCGTTGATCAGAAGTGCTTATGTAAAGCCTTATTAGCCTTGTTGTTGGTTTGAAGAAGAAAGATCCAAATCTTATGTTGGACGATCCATAGAGCCCAAGTTTAACCCGGATCTAACCCATGTTCTCTTTCTACCTAGACCATTCAACTTGTGCTATCTCCTATTTAAATCTAACTTGAATATTGTATAGGCAAGATTGTAGGGTTTCTTTTATTCTATTTTTTAGTTTTTGTTATTTATTTAGTAGTTTTTTTTTTTTATTTTCTTGTATCCTTATTAATTTGGTAGCTTTTATTTATTTTGTTATCAATAGCATGTGCTAATTCCAATTTATTCTTTTTTGCAAGTCTCTCATATTTAGTTTTAGATTAGTTTCTGTTAAACTTTATTAATAGTTTTACGTTGCTTATATATTGACTAATCATACTATTAGTGTTCAATTTTATTCACATACTATAGTAGAGTCTACATGATGAGTATTAAAAACAAAAAATTCTTTTTTAAAAAAATTATTTTGGCATAGCAGATTCACTAACGTGCATCTTGTTGGTTTGTTTCACTAATGTGGTGCATAGATTCTATTAGTTAGTGAGTTGGTATTCCCTAATATGTCAATTCAATATTTGCATCATAAAATTATATTTTTAACCAAAAGTCACATGAAATTGCATCTTTTACAAATATTGCATTTTTTTTAGAAAAATTACATATTTTAGGTACAATAGTATATTTTTAATAAGATTCATATCTTTAGGATAAAATTTGTATCTAGGTCGCATATCTTAGAAGATTAAGATACAATCGTATTTTTTACATAATTAGACATTTTATTCAATAATTTAAATATCTTTTCCATGATTTAAGCATATTTTTTATAATTAGACATTTTTTCCATAGTTTAGGTAGTTTAAGTATGTTTTCCACATTAATTACATATTTTATGGAAAATTGCATTTAGATACTTTAGGGTTTTTTATTTTCTAAATTTTTTATATCACATAGGAAAGGTTTTTCTTTAAATAAAAATCTGAATTTGTTTTATTGTAATTAGGGTTTTTCGAAATTGGACAATAAAAATTGGGGTTTCTTTTTATGATTTTTCTTAATAAAAATAACTTAGCTAAAAACGTAAACTTAGCCTATTTTCGTAAATAAAAATTGTTAACATCCTAAAGCTTTTCTAAAAAAATGGGAATTGCAATTGATTTAGTCTTGATTAGTATGCATGTAGGCACATCTGGGGTAATTGTAAATTTTTTTATATATTTTGTGTTCTTTTAGGGAAATTTCGCAATTAAAAATATTTAAAAAATTCTTTTTTATGCATTTTCACATCCTTTACATGTTTTCACTTTTTTTAAAGAAAATTATAAAATAAAGGCCTATTAATTTTTTTTTTTAAATTTTCATATAGTGACTTGATCTTAATAGGTTAGCTCTTATTTTTTAGAAATCCATAAACTAGTAACTAAATTAGAATTTTCTCACTCAAAACCCCTAATTTGACCTTTCTACTAATCTTACTGGTTAGCAACTTCAATAGTTTTTTAAAAGTATTTTTCAAAACATTTTTTTAAAGTAAAATGTTTTTCCTTAATTTTATGTCGAGTATTTTATATTAAGTGGGCTAGACTTGATATATATTAAATTAAAGAAAATTAAATAAAGTTCGACAATAGTCATATGCTGCAAGTTGACAAAAGCCTAAGAAGCCAACATATAAATACTTGATTATCTCTATTTGTCGAATTAAATACTTTCTTGCAAGTACCGTTGATTTAGGTATTAGAGTGGCCTTGTTGCACAACTTTCTAGCTATTTTATTTACCTTTCTCTATTTTACAATTGGGCCTTAGATATTCAAAGTTGTCCCAATCCAATCCATCCAACCTTAGAAGTCCATTATACTCTATCAACAAAACCTTAAGACAATAGATATGGTTGTATTGGCTATGTTTCAATTTGATGTTACTTTGAGCATGAATTAGACTCGATATTATGTGATTATCAATATGTGAAATATGTTGTTGTAGTATAGGATTACAGGAGGGGAAACATTTTGCCATGATCTTATGGTACAAAAACTAAGTGGGTTGCCATTGATAAAGTTATAGGTGAAGGTGCATTTTGTATTGTTAGTGGCAACTATTAGTGAATACCTTAGTGTAGCAAAAATAACAGTAGTTAAAGAGTTTATTGATGTACCAAAATGATTTATGGATGTTACCTCAAATGGGGACATCAAATTTGGAATTCATGTTGTGCTTACTATTACACTAATATAGAAAGTAAGGTATTATATGACACTAAATGAGTTGAAAGAGTTAGAAAAGCGATTGTAAGAACTTCGTGGGATTTCATCCAACTAGGTGTTCCTCTTAAACTAGGAGCTGAGTTAAACTTAGCCTGCACCTATTAAGTCAAGGGCTTAGTTCCTCTTAAATTAGGATCGATTTGGCTTAGGTTGATTCCAAGCCGATTTACTTGACTAGTGAACTAGCCAATTTTCTTTTTAATTTTTATTTTCAATTAGGAACAAATATATTCTTTTATCTCTGTCTTTATTTTTAATTTGAAAAACCATTAATAAATTATAAGAATTTAAAATTTGATTATTTCATCCTAGTAATTGTTGGGCATAATATTAATAATTTGCACTTTCAATAATACATAACTACTACTATATGTTCAAAACTAATGAATTAAGCGATGAAGCTTTTTTTTATTGGTAATATCTCAAAGAAAATTTGTCAATATAATCAATGTGAGACTAGATTTGCGATGAGTAATACTCACTATGATTTTTTATTACTTCAAAGAAAATTAAAAAAATAATATAATTTATGTGGAAGTGAGATTAATATTATAAAGAAAACAACATCTATTTAATATTTATCATACTCTTGCCATTTTATATATAGTATAAATATATTTCTTATAACTTTTAATATTATTAAATTATAAATAAACTTGTATTTTTGTAAATAATTAAAATGTATTAATTTATAAAGGTAATTGCTCTCTAAAAAATTAGGCAATATTGTATGAAACTTGTGATATATTATGTCATGAACTCCTTTAATTGTTAAAATAATATATTTTATACCATTATTATTTATCTTAACCAACATTTAAAATATACAGGTTTTAATGATTTTTTTTCCTTATAAACTCATATATAATTAGGTCTCTATATCTATTTATAAATATAAATAATAATATATATTTAATTTTAATTTATATTTTTAATTAAAACTAATACTTATATTTAATTTATCTAAATTTATATTTTTTTTGTTTTTTTCTTTTTAATTTTCAGATCAGAATAGATGAATTAAACTTTCGTTCTTTCAACTCAGATTAAACCCACCAAACAGGCAGATCTAGCACACTAAACTATGCTAACCTGCTAAGTTCAATAGGTCGAGCTATGGTTTAGGATCGTCTCATAAATTTAGATCAATTTGATGAACCGATAAACAAATTTTGATCTAATTCACAATTTGATGCTACCTTTTCCAAGTTTATTTCCTCCCATGCCAATGTTTCTCAATAATTCCATACAGCTCCGTGTAAATGTGATATCCATTCAATGCAAAACTTGTTAAATATGTTTTTTTAAGCAGAATTGAAAAAAAAAAAAAGAAAAAAAATCTTGTAGATTCAGTCCCGGAAATTGATCCCTATAAACAAAAAGCTTTTCGGGCAGTCCATTGTGTGCGGGGTATATATATATATATATATATTTTCCTCCTTCTTTTTCAAATATAGAACCCTCTGAATATGCAGTATAATGCTACTATTAATTAATATCAAAAACCGATATTATAAATATTTATTATATCGGGTAAAATATCTACCACGTCCCATCAATGTAATATCTCCAAAGGCTAATTTGGCCATTTCAATCACTAAAAAGAGGCGAGTGGAAGTAGATCGCGGTCGTGTCGCATAAAGAAACAAATCCACTCGCGCAAAATAACGTTTTTACCCCTACCACTGCCTTCTTCTTAATTCCTCCTTTCCCAAAACACCCCTATCCCGAAATTAAAAAACGCACCAATGGGCACTTTCGTCATTTAAACCGTATAAGACACATTACAGAGAAGAGAGAGAGAGATAGACAAGACACAACATACAGACAGAGAGAAAGAGAGAGATATTAAGATTTCATATTTACACAGGGAGATAAAGACTTAGAGGGGGACTGGTTCTTGCCGTTATTTCAGTTATTTAGTTTGTTGTTATGAATGAGAAGGGAAGCAATAGAAGAATGGTGACGGACTTGGAAATAGCAAGAGGAGTGGAAAGGGTGCTCCGTCAATCAGACCCAAATGCCCTTACCACCCTAAGCGGTGTTGTTTCGCAGGTAGAAGCCAACCTGGGAGGACTCGACCTCTCACACAAGGCCGCATTCATTAGAGACCACATCAGTCTCCTCCTCAACTCACGCCCTCAATTCACACCTATACCCCAAAAAGACCCTTTTGCCCTCCAACGCTCCCACCAATTACCCACACACCCTCTTTTGCAACCGCCACCGCAGCAGCAGCAACAACCACCACCACCGACTCAACAACACCACTTCTTTTCCTCTTCTCATTTTGCCCTCCCGCCTCAACGGGAAATCAGCTTCGCTCAGCCCCAGCAGCCGCAGCCGCAGCCGCAGCCGACAGGAGGCGTCGTCGTCTCGGGTTCTCCGACTCCACTTGGGCAGCTTTCCCGAAAAGAAAGGTGTGGGCTTTTTGGTCATTTTTCCATTTTTTAAAGGTTTCTTGTTAGGGTTAATTTGAGGTTTCTCTTTTGTGAATTTTTTTTTTAAGTTGATTTTTACTTTTGCTTTTTTTTTCCCCTATTTTGCAAAATATTCATTTAATTAATTTATTTATAATTTATGTACTATTTTTAGCTGTTACTTTTAGCACAGGTGTGCACGATTTAATTTTGATATGTGCATAATATATTATCGATGTCTGTATATATATATATGCAAAACAGCTCTGTTCCTCGATGTAATATTAATATGTATCCTAATGTTTTTAAAGATCATGAGCGAGTTAAAACGTAGTGAATAATGTTAGTTTCCTTGCTATGGTTAGGCACCTGTATCGCCATTGCGTACTTTGCTTGAAGATAATTTTGTATGTGCGCATCTTATCCATATTTGGATCTTAGTAAATTAAAATTAAATAAATATATTTGGATCTTAGTAAATTAAAATTAAATAAATAAAATTAAGGCACCGTTAGAAAAAGAAAAGGGATAAGGCAGGCTTTATTTTTATTTTATGAATTTTGTTTATTTATTTTGGCATTTTGGTCTAGTGTGTCAAATTAGGATAGTTTTGGTTAGAAAAAGGCAACTACTTGAATTTGTCCTGTGTAATTTAACTGCATACTTGAAATTAAAAAGAAAATAATAATGCATTTTGACTGACTTTTGTTGTGGCAAATCTTTAGAAAACATGTGATTGTGGGCTTTTAGTTTAAGCTGTTCAACTCCTTCTACATGATGTTGACCCATCCAAATTGTATTTAATATAGATAGCTGTATATATTTTGTATAGGAAAAGCTCTATGATGTAAATAGTAAATTCCTCATCAAAAAACTCTTGGTGATAAATCTTGTTACGAATGAATCTCACCCATGATGTAGAATGATGGAGAGAAAAATTTAAGGTTATCTCGGTGTTGTAAAATGGAAAGATTTTGCCAAGACCCTTATGGTCATGGCATATGTACTGTTTTTTCAACAGAATGGATCAAATTTGATTTGTCCTTCCCAACAATCACTATATATATATATATATATATATATATATTTTATTGAGTTGGCCAAGAAAAAACTCAATGATTCCTATGGAACCGATTCGGTAAAAAGAAATATTGTCGTATGAAGTTTGAAAAAGAAGAAAACAATGGGGGTACTTTGGTTGGGATTGACTCTATGATTTTTTTCTTATTGTTGTTGTTGATGGAGCCTGAAGAGATCTGTGGAATTTACTAATAGGTGGGTCCCCTGTCTTAAGTAATTAATTTACTCAATTTAACAATAGGTTAATTTACTAATAGGTGTGAGCTGTGTGTCTCAGGTGTGTTCTACTCCAATTTGTGTAGAAGTTTCCTTAGATGATAACCACTTGAAGTTTTAGCATGATATTAGCGTGTAATTGCATGTAGATGGCTGATGCACACATGGAAAATTTGTCAACTTTCGGTGGGTGCAAATTCTTTGCCAAATTGAGTCAGCTTAAGAATTGAGAAAAAGAAATACTGGTGTGGTGGTCCTTTTGACCATATCATCTTCAATGCAATTTGTTACATGTTTAAATGTATTACAATGTTGCAACCATTTTGAGCGGCAACTTATATGTAAATGACATTACTGTAGTGCTCCAAAAAGGAGAGGTGGCTCTGGTGGTCTGAACAAAGTTTGTGGGGTATCAACTGAACTTCAAGCTATTGTTGGTCAACCAGCTTTGCCAAGGACCGAGGTGCATATTCCATAAGCTGGATTAATTTTTGTCTCCAGGACTTATTTAGAAGATCTATAGTTCAACATTAGAATTCTGTTCACAAGTTCTAACAGCTTCGGATTGATTGATTACAGATTGTGAAGCAATTGTGGGCTTATATTCGAAAAAACAATCTCCAAGATCCAAGTAACAAGAGAAAGATAATCTGCGATGATGCCTTACGTGTGGTCTTTGAGACTGATTCCACTGATATGTTCAAGATGAACAAGTTGCTGGCAAAACATATTTTTCCATTTGATCCTTCAAGTATGTAATGTACATAATTACCTTTATTTTCTGCTCAATTCGCTTTTTTCTTCTCTCTCTCTTCTTCTTCTTTCTTCTTTTATTTATTTATTTTTTCCCTGCGCACACACCCCCCCGGGCTCTTTTCCTTTATCTTGTGAGAATTATCTGAGTATAATAAACGACTGCAGAGGAATCAAGTCAAGCTAAGAGGTTGAAGGTCGACATTGAGTCCCCAACTGTAAGTTCCGAAGGTCATTCAACAACTATGCTAATCTCTGATACATTAGCGAAGTTTCTCGGAACTCGGGAAAGGGAGATGCTTCAGTCAGAGGTACACAAGCAAGTTTGGGAGTATATCAAGGTCAATCAACTGGAGGTGAGTGGCCATATTTTAACTGTACTTATGTAGTTGTATATGTTAAAGGCAGTTGACAGCTGAAGGCACGGAAAGGGCATTTGATGTGTCTTGAAGCATTTACTTTTGAGCAACTGTCTAGCATGATTTGATTGTACATGCTGAAGAGCTTATGTAGCTTTTTAAACTTTTCATACAGGATCCTTCAAATCCAATGGAGATACGGTGCGATGCAAAGCTTTCTGAGCTGTTTGGATGCGAGAGCATATCTTCTCAGCAAGTGTCTCTTCTGTTAGATCGTCATTTATTCAGGCAGCCATCTTGACCTGTGCATTATCTGGTTAGTATAATTGAGTTCCATAATTAAGATATTTTCTAGTTGTTCTAATAATTTCTTTACATATATATATATAGATATATTTTATATCTTCTGTAGGTTCTTTTTTCTCTCTTGTTTTGTTCTTTTTCTTGTGTAGTTTTCACTTTTCATTTCGTCTTCAAAATAGAATTTAAGAATTTATCTTGCAATTTTGGAATATAATTTATGGTTTGAGCTCCTGAGAACTAACCTTATCTTTGAAACTTTGCTCTCTTGTTATGTATTTTGGGGGTTGCTTGTACATGTGCTTATTAGGCTTTTCTTCCATTTCATAATCTTTCTCATCTTTCTTCTACAAGGCGTATGGTTGAGGGAATGGCATGATACTTGAATTGAATGAGTATATGGACATAATGGTAATTAGTATGTTGACCATATATTGTGTGCCTGAGTTTCTACTATGCCAAGTCCGTGCTAGTCATGGCATTGTGTATTCTTTTGCTTTTGCATGTCCAAGATAGAATATATAAATGCAGTTTATATTAGAGATGAAACTTCCGTGTGGTTATCTTGTTGATGGCTGGGTTTGAAAATCACGTATGAATGTTTAGCTAGTTATTTATTCCTATTACTTTATTTACCAAAAAAACTACTTTAGTTTGCTTGATTTGCGCTATGCAATATTCACTAAGATGTAATAAGATGCCTGCTGAATTGCATGTTTGAAGCATGCTTGATTGACATTCTTTTGTTTCTGTTCAACTATTAAAAGTCCTATAGCTTCATCCTTCAACCCTCTCCAAGACGAGAGCTTCACTTTGGATATGGTTAAAGCCATTTACCTGCAAGCATATTCAATATTTGACCACTGGAATGTGCTAATGCAACTTTAAGATCTACTTAATGCTGACTAAAACAGGATGAATCTTTTAGAGCTTTTAGCTGGTTCTTCATGGTTTGACCATCTGTTCCTTTCAAGCTACCCTATTTTGAAAGAGTTTCAATTGGGAAAGCATATATAGTGGCATCTTTTATCAGTTGTGGCATTTACCTTTGCCTCCTTACTTCTCAGCAAGTTTTCCTTTTCCTCTGATTATTGGTTGTAATTTATATTTATGTTTTTTCTTTTCAGGTGCATGGAGATTTTGGCACCCTGTTGCATCTGACTGTAGAGCAGATAGCCAGCAACCTTAATTAACTCTTTTTAGTTGTTTTTTGCATATGACATGGTTAGATATGTTGTGTAAACGCTGATTGTTTATATCGGTAGCAGAACCAGAATGTAGATGTACTGTAGGCTACTCTGGTGGCTATCAACTGTAGTTATTCCACCTATCTTTTGTCAAGGTCAACATGCTTTGGACTGATATGTTCAATTGTCTTCTAATGCTTAACCCTAAGTTGATGAAAGCAAGCTGTATTGGTTTATTTTCTGATATATTCAGTCTCCATGCACTCAACGACTAATGAATTATTAAGGAAAATTTAGCTTATTCATTCCCCGTTCAATTGAATGATATTTGCAGACTGATACAAAAGGAAATAAAAATGCATCTCTATGAATTGTGATTGAGTTTGTTCTACGTCCACTGAATGAGCATAGGTTCCTAGCTGATGGTTGCGAAGTCCAAAAAGCTCTGTTGGATATTCATGATTTTGTGGCAGTGGCTCGTTGATGGTGATGTTATGTCTCAATTATGCCAATAAAAGAACTTCCCAGAGATGAATTGGGCTTTGTCACTACTATGCATGAAGCACATGGATGGACTAGATCTTCCTGAAGTTTTTGGTTGTGCTTTTGCTTTGCCGTCCTGTGTAATGCCTAATATCATTTGATCTTGATAAAGAAGAGCAATGCCACTATCGAAAGGAAAACAAGTAGCACATATAGCATCCTCTTATCTTTAACTTCAGCGAATATTTTGTAGGATCTGATTTTCTCAACAACCTTTGCTAAAGAAGCCAGCAGTTTCTGCCAAAAATAAGGCAAAGAATGAAGACCATTTAGAACAACAAAACGAAAGAACAGCTGGTCAGCAAGGCAAGTGGAAACTAAGGTAAGTCTCTTTAAATAGAATACCGGTCTAATTGGTTGCAATTGCAGCAGAGGTTCCATGAACATCTCGACATTCCTGCATTATCCATCTTTTAGTGTTGTAGCCGATAGGTGCATCATCTTAGTGCGAAAATTAGATACAGCAAATGTGCCCCCCACCCTAGTCTGCCCTTATATCAAATGCTCATAAAGGGTGTCGATTAACTGAGTTCAACATATATATCGTCAGGTGTTTAATGTGCGGCACGTTTATTTTTGTGCATCGAAGTGTGTCTATCTATTTTGCATTCTTGTAACCATCAACAACTTAAACGAGGAAGAAAGTGAAACAAAACAAACTCGACCTTAGTATGACCTTTCCTCGGTACGTCTGGCATATGTGAAGGTTGAAACCCTTTCCAAGAGGCCTATGGGTCTTGTTCCATTCTGCATTTACTCAGAGAAGATCAAATTTGAAGCAAGGAGTAGACACTACAGCTTGTGGAGTGTAACAAAAAGGGAAAATACCTAGCTTCCAGGCCACCCCAATTGTCATACCGTCCTGTATGGTCGGCTGCACCACAATTTCTATGTTGTTTCCCAGTGCTCTGATCAAATAGTAGAAGAAGTCTAGGACTTCCTGCAGGGCATCAAAACAGGAACAGAGAGAGATGGACCATTAAACCTTGACCTTTTGTTGGAACTGTACGGTTTTGCAATAAGTAGCATATTTGATTTAGCTTAAGCATTCCCCTTAATCCAAGGGAAGCCAAACTGGAATATTATGAATGTTTTCAGGAGGGAAATAGCTATTCCACTCATTTTGTTCGTTCATACTGAGTAAAAAAGAGCAATGCAAATATAATCACAAGAGATTATTTGTAATATAGCTCTATCGGTACTGCATCCCTTCTGAGACAAATTCCGATAATATGGAAGCCATATGATATATAGACGAAAAGCTGTTCTCTTTATTTTCTAAAATTACGTTTACCCCAAAAAGATGAAGCTGGAGTAATTATTCGTTTTACGGCATGAATGCTATTATTGTTCATAAACCTAAGTTTATGATCGTCAAGATACCTTCTTCCCTTGGAAAGACTGCATAAATGGAACAAAATTGCAGGCACAACGGCATTCCTCTGCAATCATGGAAGATAACTCCTGAAGGTTTCTATTCTTTAAGGCAGTGTAAAATTTTAACACTGCCTCAAGAGCTTGATCATCATCCTGCCCAGGTGGGCTCGTGCTGCACAGTCGCTTTAACAATGGCTTCTCTTGCCTGATGAAGAAGAAGTTCCTTTTTGCTAATGGTCTATGCGAAAACAATAAACATGGACGGATGCGGTCGGCCGGTCGATGTACATAATCATGATAAATGTTTGTGCCGTGGACGGAAGGAGAGGAGTTGAGGCTCAAGGAATTGTAGCATAGCTTGGAAGAGAGAGTGAGGAGAACCATCTCGGGTTGATTACTTTGATAGGATTGAGACGTTAAATGCTAAAAGTGGTAAAGATGAGTGGGACAGAATAATCTCTGAAAAAAGAAAAGCTGGAGGTGTAGGAGGAGAGAAGGAAGCAACTGAAGAATGCACCAATTACAAGTTAAGGATCTGCCTTTCACGTATCCTGCCATATTATTATATTTCTATATTTACATGTGTGTTAAAAAAAAAGGTTTGTAAACTAATCCATTTGAGATAAATTCTAACTCCAAATAGTATTCAATGGGCTTCACTAACCTCGATCATATGAAAAAGGGCATTTTAATAATGTTGAGATTTGAATTGAATTCTAGCACGTTTATTTAAACTCAACCTAAGTTTGATTAATCATAAGCTAATTGAATTAAATATTAAAAAGTTCGAGATTAGCTTGTTAAATTCACTCAATGTTTACTATATAAAATCTAAACAGTTTGTGATGAGTTTGGCTCATTTATATTTTAACTAAATACAGAGTTTTCTCAAAGTTTTAGTCGTTTAATAATAATTGTCCAGCTAGAATGTAAAACGAGGAAAATATAAAGATGAATTGTGGGAAGAATGTCAAATTGTTTACTTAACCGAAATCCTTCGTCCCAAGATGACTAGGAGACCAATGTGGTGAAATCATCCGACTGTTTTAGTTTCTTCGAACTTTCGATTTCATGTCTCGCTGCCTACCACTTACCAATCCAATTGACATATAGCAGTAATAAATAATAAACATGGATCCCAATAAAATTTTAAAACACTTAATATGTTGGGATAATATATCAATAAGTATATGCAGTTCTTAATTTTTGATAATTTAGTATCTAAATTTTCATTTTTTGCAGATTCATGTCTATACTTTAATTTTGTTGTAATTTAGTGAAGATTTGGATGTTAAATTATCGATCAAATTTAGAGTATAAAGATTGGATTGCAACCAAATTGAAAGTATACATATATATATTAAATCATAAAAATATAAGTTAGGAAATTAAACTATTAAAAATTAAAAGTACAAACACTTTGTGATATCCTTATCCCTATTTATTCATTTTAATAAAAAAATTCTTCTATCATTGTATATGATTTTTTTAAAAAAAAAAATCTATATATTTATGCTTATTGAAATTCTTATATATGGAAAGTCATCACTATATTTTTTTAAGTTATGTATTGGTAAACTCAAAGTTTCAATGCCTAGTTTAACTTCGTCAATAAAATTATTTATCAAAATCCTTATGAAATTCCTTTTTTTTTTTTCTCGTAAACAGTGTTATCATTACATCGTATATGGTGATATTGCATATGTTGTTAATTTGTTAATAAATTTCGTGCCTTTGATATGGAAATTCTTATATCATACACGTGTAAATATCTTAGTAAACTGTGGTTAAATTAAATGAACGTTTTATGGTTTAAGAAAACTTCTAGATTGTACTGTGTGATTTAATTCCGTAGAATAAAAAACCAAATTTTACGTCGAAGAAAAATTGAATCCAATCAAACCTTATCCGCTCTTAATTGTTTGATTCGCTTCATAGGTAAATCCTTAATGGCTTAGCCATAGTCCTTTGTATATTACTCGAGGCTATCATGATAATTATGTATCTGTAACAGTTCTGTTATACAAACTATTTTATGATAAAAGTTGATTTTATAACCATTATCTTAGACTTGATTATACAAGGCATTTATGATTAACTAATTTTAAAGTAAACATTTCACAAATGAAACAAGTTATTTATCTAAGAAAGTATAAAAAATATATACTATGATTCAAATATTACAATTAATATTTACATGATTTCGTAACATTATATTATCTAAATAATACCTTATTTGAAAATGAAAGATTCTAAGGTAAAAACTACGACCTTAGAAATAGATCTGTTCTTTATATTTATTTCTTCACTCTTTAAGATCTAACAGTTGGTAACTGCAAGGTAATTATAGGCTACTTTGTAGCTAGCAGTTGCTAGTACTTACAATAATATTTATGGGGATGTGGGCAACAAACCGTTTAGTAAGCTATGATGGAGATATAAGACTATATATCAAGTACAAATAGGATTATTAATCAATTATTTTAATGTAATGTGATAAGTAAACACTATCACATAACGTTATCTGGTTAGTTGTGAGATAGGGAACTTATATCTGCTTTAATCAAGATCGAGGAGTTTAGTAAATATTTCAAGAACTTACTACTAAGCTTAAGTTTATGTAATGGAAATATTATTCCTTCAGTGATTACCTTCGAACTATCAATTTCACTCTCATTATGACCTCTTCTCTCATCACTTAATTTTACTAATGATGAAGAAATAATCAATTATGCCATCCAATCTATCATTTTTAAAAGAGTCAGTATTTGCCGAAGAATCCTAAGTATTTTCCTTAATGGGTTGAAATGCTTGTTCAGTTAATTTTACAAGCTGTATATTATTAAGTCCAATTAAAGTGATCAATCCATATCACACAATACATAATAATACAAACTAATACTACAACAGGTTAATAGTACACTATATAGTCAAGAATACGCACACATAGGCATGTGCACAATCAAACTACCTATAAATACAAACAAGTATAACCTTAAGTTTCGAGTACTATAAAATAGTACTCTGAAATATAATGATGTATTAATCCCAAACTTACCTGAAATCCTCGATTTACTCACTCGACTTGCTGTAAGTCAATTCATCTCCACGTATCCTATAATATAAATACTGTTTTAGTATTTATACCTTTATGACATATAGGCTTGAATTATGATTTTTTTTCTTTATTATTCAAGTATAGATATATTACTTATTACTGATCTATTCTAGACTAGTTTATAATTCAATTTTTGAATCCATTTTTTATTTAGGTTTTAATTTAGTTTTTTAATTACAAGAGTTACATATGAACTCTAAAAACTCATTCCAAACTATTATATGAAATTTATTACATTACATTTGGGTATCCTAAATTTCATATTCAGCCCCTAATCAGTATTCCAATCTATACAGTATACCCTAATCTTGATTTAATTATCAAATTTATTCCCAATGGAAAAAATATTTACATTTTGCATATAATTTCCTAAATTACTATTTCATATCAAATTTATTACATATTATTATTATTATTATTATCAATTTTGACCTACTATTTTCTATTCATTAATTTCCTATATTTGTATATTACCCATTATTACCCAAAATGTACATAATATGCATATCTAACATTCTCAACACTTCAAATATGATTTCTCATCGCTAAATAACATATCATGATATCTAATTATAACCAAAGTCAGAATTTGTACCTAATTAACCCTAAATAAAAAATTTAACATAAATATATCTTCTTACCTACATATTATGCATAATATATACAACTAACACCTCAAACTCCACAAATGTCATCCTACATCAGCAAATAACATCCTAGGGTACTTAATTATATACTAAACCAGTAGTTATACTAAATTAACATTAAATCACTAAATTAAGCCTATAAAATGTTTTTTATGCATGATTATGGGGCTTAAATTAAGTAAAAATTTGGAAAATTAAATTTAAGAAAAACTCTTCATATCACTGTAATATATATCCTAAATAGTTTACATAAAAATTTTGATATCAAAACTACACCAGTAAGGTAATTTAAATCTAAATTGAAAATTAACTCAAGTTTAATCATTTTTTAAGAGCTGTATATCTCGAGACTTAAATTTATCAAATTGATTTTTTTCCTAAATGTATATACTAAAATATCTCAAAATACTAAATTTCATAATTTTCCAAAAATATTTGATATTTTTAAGAAATTAAACAAATTCAGAAGAAAAATCGAAACTCACCATTTAATCAATTTCCAGCCACCGGTGGTGTCTTTATCCTTATTGATAGTTCCAAGCATGGGGTCTATTGTCTAGTGGTAGTGGTCATTAGGTGTAAGTTCTTTCCTATTACTCTTATTACATACTATTTTTTTTTTTATTTTTCCTAAAAATACTCTTTCTTCTTTTCTTAATCTCTCTCAATTTTTTTCTAAACTCTTAGGAGTCTAAAATGAATTATGGATGTGGTTTTCTAAATTTATAATAGTGTTTAGGGTTTTTCTTTTAATTTTTGGTTGCAAAGTGTTCTTATCTCTTTTTTTTTTCACTTTCTATTTGACTTATTATTATTGAATAATTTTCCATCTTATGCCCTAAATTTGAACAATTCTACACTTTTTAGTATTTTTCTTGATTTTTATTTAATATTTATGAATTTTTCTTAATTATTTAGTATTATTTTAGCATATTCTAGGTATTTTAAGTAATTTCGTGTATTTTTACTTACACATAAATATATATATGGTATAAATAAATATTCATAAATATTATGTAAGTTATTTTATAATTTTTAGTGTGCATATAATTTATCTTTATCAATTCGTTAGTTATCTAATTCATTTTACGCATTTCCGATAAATAACGGGTAATATATATATAATTCAATATTATAATTTTTAGTTATTTTATTGTTCATTTTTCTAATCCAAAGTCACGGGATTACTTTTACTAATATTTATAACTTTGTTATAAAATTTGGGTTCAATCAAACAACTTATTTGATCATTCTAAATTTTACATACCGGCTCCAAGACATTTGGTTGCAGGGCTTACACTCTATACAAATCGAAGGAGTCCACTTATGTTGAAAGGTAGTTCCATAACCATGAACTTCTCCTTCCAATGCTTTATAGAGGAGTCTAAATTGATAAATAACTTCTTTTTCGAGTAAATTCTGTAAGTACATCCACCCCTTGTCGCTCTTCCATAAGAAGAGATACCTAAACATCTATAGTGTCGCCTACAGTATTAGGTATTTACAAAGGGCTTAAAAGGCCTTGATGATTCTCAACCCATTAGAAGTGATCTAGGTAAGGTACAACCGGTAGCAATCAAATAATTCCTTTTCGAATTCGGTAAAGGGGAGTTGCATCTTGAATTCGAAACACTTCTCATAAACACAAAAATGTCTCCTTGAAATCGGGGCAACTCGGTTGTACATAGCACGTACTTGCAGCTCCATACCAGTCGAGCTCCCAATAATGTGGTTTTTCCAGTAATATCTTATGTCCCTTTCTAAGATAGCACTATAGTAATCATTAGGGGATAGATTAGTGGCTTACCTCAAGTAAACATCCAAGGCTACCTTTTTGTCTTCTGTATCGTCAAGATAAACATCTTTGGGAAGGCTCTCAATAAGGGCTATCCTATTGATCTCAGTATTTGTTACGCCTCAAAACAGCAAAATAGTAATAATCTCACCATGCAAACCATTTTAGGATAGAAACTGATTTTACAGTACATACATTGGGATTCAAATATTATAAATAATGTTTATAGAGTTTTGTTATCTTATACTTCCTAAGTAATATATTATTTGAAAAAGAAAGATTCTAAATAAAAGTTAAGACCTTAAAGATATATCTGTGCTTCAGATATATTTCTTCACTCTCCAAGATTCAACAGTTACTAGTTTTAGGGTAAATGTAAGCTACTTCCATTTTAGTACCTATAACAACGTTTATAGGAATATGAGTAACCATGACTCAATAAGTTTGGATGGAGACTTAAAACCATATAAACAAGCACAAAGAGGGTTATTAACCAAATTATTAGGTGCAATGTATGTTTAAGTAAATGTCATCTTATGACGTTATTCGGCTCATCGTAAGATTAGAGAAATTACACTCGCTCTAATTCGGGTTGAGGAGTTTCCATTAATATAACAACTCACGACCAAACCGAGGCTTATGCAATGGAGATGCCGCTCCTCCCGTGATTACCTTCGAACCATTGACTTCACTCTTACCGTGACGTCCTCACCCGTCACTTAGTTCGACTAAGGATGAAAAAACGATCAATTATGCTATCCTATGCTATTCCTTTCGAAGGGATTAGTATTTGGTCGAAGAATCCTAATGTTTCCATAATGGGTTACTATGCAGGTCTAGTTTAAATTTATGGGTCAGATATCCAATTAAATCTAATTTAAGGTGTTCAGCTATTTCAAACAAATCACACAAATAAGCTAAAGCAATAAATCAGTAATCATATTAGCAGCTTAAAACAAGCACATGCGTATAACTAATTATTTAACAAGCACAATTAAGAAAAATTTCAAGCTTCCAAGTACTTTAAATTAGTACTTCAAAATATTATAACGTATTAATCCCAACTTACCTAGACTCCTTACTTACTTACTTGAGGTGCAACTCTGACCGGCCATCGCCAAAGATCTCTATAATATAAATATTGTTTCAGTTTTCCATATTACCGCTATAAATTGATTTTATTCTATAACGCTTATTGTTATCTTTGGTTTAGAGTTTAATATACCCAATTTTCTAGGTTTTCAAGTCTTTTACAATTCTTCTTGAATTAGGTTAAGTTTTGGTTCAATTTTCGCATCAATTTTTAAATTAGATTTTGAACTCAGTTTTCAATTAGAGATTTTATACGCGCAAATAGTAGGAAATCATTTCAACCCATAATGTGAAATTAGTTACATTATCTGCGGATATCCTAAATATCGTTTTTAGTCTTTAACCGACATTTAATTTGCGTAGTACATCTTAATCCTAATTTAACTATCGAATTTACTTCTGTTGTGAGAAAATTTTATATTTTTTATATAATTACTTTAATTTAGGTTTTCTACCAAATTTATTATATATTTTTATTATTGGTATAATATCAATTTTAACCTAATATTTTCCTACTCATTAATTTTGTATACTTACATATTATATATCATCACCTAATATATACGTAATATATACATCTAATATTTATATCATTTTAAATATCATTTCTCAACATCAACTAACGCCTTAAAATATCTAAATTCATCCCAAATCAGATTTTACACTTAATTACCCTACATCACAAAATTAACTTAAAATTTACCATTTTTACCTATTACATATTTACTACATAATACCCTAATAATTACATTTAACACTCTAAATACTACAAATAGTATACTCTATCAAATTTTAACATCCTAAAACATATAATTATGTACTAAATTAGTAATTATCTATTTAATTAATTACCTAATTAACCTAAAATTACCCATTTTATACATCATTTTAAGGCTTAAAAATTAGCTAAAAATTTTGAAAATTAATTTTTGAAAAAGGGATTAATAGAATAGTTCTAAAAACTATACTTTTAAACCTATTTTTTTTTAAACCGAACAAAACTTAACTTTATGAGATTTCTTAAGGACAACATGTTTCTAAAAACAAATTCATCAAAATAAATTTTTTTGCCTAAATCTACATACTCAAAAGCCTCAAAATACCAAATTTCATAATTTTCTAAACATTTTTAGTATTTTTAACAAAATAGGTAAAATCGGAGGAAAGATCGAACTCAATGGTATGGGTGGCTCCAGCCACCGTGGCATTGTAGGTTGCCCTGGGCACTACCACCACCTTGTGGTGGTGGTATCTGTTTACTTCCAAGTAGTTGTCGAGTTAGCGATCTCCTTATAAGTTCCAACTATACAGATTTTTTTCTAATTTTGAAAAAAAAAACTATAATCCTCTATTTTTTCGGTGCTCTCAATTTTTTCCATACTCCAACTAACCAAATGACCTTCTGATTTAATTTAGGTATTTATAGTATTGCATAAATATTTTTCCTTATTAATTTGAAATGACATTAGCCTTATTTTATCTTTTTTTATTCTGCTTCTATTTGTTTTAATTTAATTGGTTGCTTTGATTTCTTCAATTCCAACTTGCCACAACCCCTTTTTAGACTTTTCTTCATTTTTCCTGGTTTTTCTTTAATTATTTAGTATTATTTTGGCATATTTTGCATATTTTAAGTAATTTCACGTATTTCTACCTATATTTAAATTTATATATGGTACAGTTAAATATTTATAAATATTATTTATGTTATTTCATGATTTTTAGTGTACATATAATTTATTTTTATCAATTCGTTAGTTATCAAAATTCATTCTAAGCGTTTCCGATAAATAATAAATAATTTTCATAAAATTCAATATTATATTAATTAATGATTTTATTACTTATTTTTCTGAATTCAAACTTATATGATTACTTCTACTAATAATCCTAACTTCTACTAATAATCCTAACTTCAACGTAAAATTTAGGCTGACTTGGACAATTTGTTCAATTACCCTAAATTTTACGAATTAAATCTCAAGTAGCTAATTATGGAACTTACAATATCCAAGTCCCCTTGAAATTGATCTTCACAAATACCGATGCCTTTGAAGGCCCTCCTACTGCCACCGCTAAAGGAGTAGGATGCTTTTGCCCTCTAAGTAAGAGGAGTTCAACTCATAATTACCTTAAAAAGACATCATTGAGGGTAAAATCTTGAAGAAAGTTTGAGAAAGTCAAAGAAAGTTTAAAAGTAGTTTGTTTAATGAAGAAAGTGGAAGAATGTAAAAGTAGAAAACCTAAACCCTCAAAGAGTATTTATAAGCTCCAAAAAGGTAGGGAAAACGAACATGTGGTTATGAAAAACCAAAAGGACGTGACAACTCGTTGTTTAGATTTCGCCATGTAGCCCCCATTGAAATTCAATAGCTAAGATCTTCCTGGTGGACCATCATTAACCACATGTACAATTATATCAACCAAGATAGATGTCAAGTTGTATTAAATGTATGATAAAACACATGCCAAAAAGAGTAATTTCAAAAGTTGCCTTCTCAAGCAAGCTTTGAAGATGTCTTCCCGTTAGAGTCTAGAAGATTTAAGGTAGAGAGGACCCCTTAAAATCCAAACAACTTAGGTATAGCAAGACCTCACATAGCTTAAACTATTGGGGTAAATCCCTTATGATGGCATAGCTAGTCACCATGTAAGCATGAGCTATGCCAAAACAACATAGCTATTCCATTAGTTTGGCTTAGGCCTTGGTATGGTTCACCTACAATAGAGGATGCCTATTCAAGATGGCATACTTGTAGGGCATACTCAGCGTGGGTTATGACTAAGCATACTAGTTAACCCATCTCGTCACCTTAGTAGGGTTAAGCTTAGTTAGATGACTTACCTAGTCTAGATCGGCTTGGCTCGAATTCATGAACAAAAACACTACAAGTTAGAACAAAACAATTTGCACTTTCAACCACTCCATTGACATAAGAAACTCCATTCTTCTACAAGTTGATGGAGAGTTAAAGCTCCATTATGCAAGAAAATTTAGCAATGCACCTTAGGAACCCATCTAACCATTGTCTCTCTTTATCAACTTCTCATTAGAGAAATTAAGAGGAGGGAGGATGGGGGGTGCAAGTATTGATAAGAGATATCGAACACGAGTTCCTTAGACCTATACTGACTTGAAAAGGCCTTAGGTCGACCTTTTCAAACCTATAGTCGAAGTGATTCTATCTTAACTAACTTGTCCCAACCTACTTACATGAAGCTCTAATAATCGAAAGATAGAGCACTGCCTCAAGGCCGACCTCCTTAAGATGAGGACAAATAAAAGGTGTTGACAGATAAGGCTTCTTGACTCGATCAACAACATAACCTTTAGACTCTTAGTTTATGACTACTAACACAATGCCCACATCTTATGCTTAGTAGATACTTCATCGTAGGGATATGCACCTTATATTCTCTCCAGCTCTCTACTATAAATAAAGGTACTACACTAATGGTAAACCACCCCCATACACCCTCTAACTCTTAAGTATTGTAGCATTCTTGCGTAGTTATATCCTCACTTTCTCTCCTCAAACACTATTTGATTTTAGCATCGAATTAGTCACGTTGAACAATATCTAGGTTCCCCTTATCATGTCTTATTTCACAAGCCTATACTTAAATACTTCAAAGCCTAGTTCTTCTTACTCTGTAGTAGAATCCTAGAGATGATAGTATGCAAGTACCTAAGTTTACATACAATATTCAATATTAATAGGCTATTAAGGCTTAAGAAATCGATTCTAATAAGGGATATTTTAGAGATATTTGACTTGTTAAGCTCAAAATAGGGATTGCTAGTTTTTTTTTTTTTTTTTTACTTTTACCTTATTCAATTGTCTCACTTGCAAAAAGTAAACTTAAAAAAGACCATTTTGAGTCAATCTAGGCCCCATTTGGCCTTCATAGGCCTTTAAAAGGCTTAAATAAACTTATGGACTTCTTTTATATAGATGGGATAAACTTATAAAAAGAGTTGAGCCTAGCTTAGTCTAAGCCTAATCCAAAAGCTTAGGAGTCCATATGCATGTACGTGCTTAAATCTAGACCATTAATGACTAAGAGTTGATCCAATGGTTCCCATCAATGGCTTATCTATTCCATATTTCATCTTCATGCAATAGTCTAGATAAATGTCAAAATTTATATGTAAAAGCCTCATCCTCCTCAATTGGAAGTTGCAATTTTACAAGCGTTACTAAGCTTTGGAGAAAGGCCACCTACTCTACCAAAGTCATTATGAAATATCAAATTCATTAAGACCAAGCCAAGAATGAATAAAAATCTGCATATCCAATCTACTAACATACATATGTTCTAAAAATCCAATCTTGATGATTTCTCCTCCTACACCTCTTTCTAAAATCATCATTTTACATGTCATCAAATCTAATCTTCTCAAAGGTCTATTTATGCGTTATTTGTACATGATTAACCAATTGCAACAATCCTTTATACAATATAATTCTAAGCGAATACTTTATATTAGTAAATTGTATGAATTTTTTTCAATAAATTAAATATACAATTTTTAGTATGTTGTTATAATAGCATATTGCATTGAAGGATAAATTTTCCACACTGAATGGATGAATTAGTGAAAGTTGTTATAACCTAGTGGTATCACTATTGATCTCCCATAAAGATAAATTGGGATTCGAATCTCCCTCCTCAATAATTTGAGAGGAAAAAAAAAAAAAGAGAAGGGATGAATTGAATTGTTTTGAGAATGCTTTATAGTTTTTGAAAGGTTGTAATAAATATAAGGGTAAATTATACTTTGGTTATATTTATTTTTACTGCTTTTCACTTTGAGTACGTGTGTTTTCTTTTTAAGTACTTTAGTGATCCATCTTTTAATAAATAGTGAAAAGCAAAACTAGATGGAAAACAATTAATTCTCCGACCCTAAATCCGCAATCCTAAGAAAATAAATAAACAAGATATTTCTCTCTCTTCATCACTTGGCAAATCATGTTCATCCCCTACTGCTGAAATATTGGATGGTGGATATATGCATATACACCTACGTACATATTTTGCTCAAACTTGAACAACAATAATAGAAGTCAATAGTTATTGTAGTAAATACTTTTAACTTTTTAATGTTTCAAATGATCTTACCAAAAAAAAAAAAAAACAGAAATGTTTCAAATGATAATGAACTACCAAATCCTCATTATATCCATTCAAGCAATCCATGGGATTAAGACAGCATCGATAAGAAGCTAAAACAATTTTCCTTTTCATTGTGTTTCTTTCTTTTGTCCTCTTTTCCATGGAGAAGTGGAATCATGTGACATTGCAATTTGAGATTGGGCCTATACCTTTTGTAGCATTGATTGAATTCATGTTAAAATATTGGGAATCTCAAGTTGGCACTTGTGGCATCCTTCCATCAAGTTCGAATTCATGATCGCCACTGCTAGATTAGATTTCGTTACCTTAGAGTTGGGAATAGAGATTTGGGTTTAGGTTAAGGTCAAGCGAAATTAGCAGTGGACAGAAAAGGATGATGTTTTTTATCTGGGTACGTTTTAAACTGCGTTTGCCTTTCACTATTTATTAAAACACGGGTTATTAAGTGTTAAAAAAAAAAAGTAGCCAAAATAAAAAATAATAAAAATATAAATAACCAAAATGTGATTTATTCTAAATATAAAATGCCGCTAAACGCGAAGGCAGCGGCCCAAAGTTTGCTCTTGTTTGGCCCATTGATTAAAGAATTAATTAACTGGAGAGTTAAAAACAAAATTTCCGAGAGTTATAGATCCCCTTTTTTTTTTTTCTTTTTTCCTTCAATTATTGTTTAGTCTTTCTGTTTCATCTTGGACAAAGAAGTCTTGAGAGAGACAGAGAGACAGAGAGAGAAGTAACAATGGCGGAGGAATTGGTACTGGACACGGCGATCAGAGATTGGGTACTAATACCACTCTCCGTGGTGATGGTTTTAATCGGAATCCTTCGCTACTTCGTGTCTAAGATCATGAGATCTTCTCAAGCCCCCGATCCCAAAATCGTTAGGGAAGGGTTCGTTTCTAATTCTCCCTCTCTCTCTCTCTCTATCAGATTCGATTCATTTTTTATGACCTAATTGATTGGATTTTATCAATTTTTCTATTTATTTATTTATTGTTTTGTTTGTCTGTTTATTTAGGCAAGTGATTGTTCGAGCTCGAAATTTGCGTGCCGCAGCGAATTTCATACCTCCAAAGTCGTTCCGTTCTCGCCGGGTTTATTACAGCAACGAGGTTTGATGTTGAATTTTCTCATTGCGTTTTTCATTAATTGTTTGTTCTGGATTATACTTTTGCTGATTTAGATTAGGATTAGGGTTTACGCTTAAGTGAATTATAAGTGAAAATGTGGCTTCGAATATTGGATGTTTGACTTGGTGTTACTTTCGTTGAAAGATAGGACCTTGCCAAGGCTTGAGGGCAATAGGAAATACTGATTAATAATCTACTTCGGTTCTCTAAGGGGTGTTTTGGTTTTATCCTTAGGAGTTAGAACTGAGCATTAGTTTAGTATAAACAACAAGAATACAAGAATTTGACTTGATGGTTATACTTGTTGGAAAATAATATCTTATGAGTCCCATTGGGGCAATGAGTGAGAGCTGGGTAAGTATTAAATCCCTAATTATGCTGGAGATTAACTTCTACTCTTTGCAAGTGTTCTATTTCTGTAGGACCAGCTATGAGCCTATTCCTTGTTAATTTAACTTTATAAGGGATGCCAATTTCCTGACTCCAGATGTAAAATTGCAACAACTCAAGAGTATCGGTTACCTGTATTATTGGTAGCTTCATCTAAGATGGTATCTTGCTGATTCCCTGAGCAACAAGAAGTTGGATTGTAGTTGTAGGACAAGCCATATATGTAATTATGTTTAAGAAGCAGGTGGTTGGAATTCAATTCTATGCAAGTTTATGCTTCGTCTTTGGGTGTGCATGGGGGTGTTCTGGCATGTTATGTGCATGCTTGATACAACTAGGGTTCACAAAATCAATAGAGTATTACTGATTAGAATGCGTACTTGAATTAGAAGATCAGTCCTTTGTGAAGCCAAACCATCCCTTAGGGTTCTTCACAAGTCGAATTGGCAGAAGTGTACAGGACAATTTTTCCTTTCTGCTCAATTCTGTTGTTTCCTGCCAATACAACGACCAAATTCCTAACTAACTGATGACTCCTCCTTTTTCACTATTTATAGGACTATTATTAACTACAATTACTTTTCTATCCTTATTGACTTGACCATTACTAACTTCTTTACTCAACTAATCATACTCCCTACTATATACAATCACTGCACAACAACACTTGATATACAATACAATGCAGCCCCATACAACAAAACAACACACAACACCACCTGATATACAATACAGCACAGCACACAACACAACACACAATGCATCAGCACTACGACACAAACAATGTAACAACAGTCAACACACCCTATCTTCTCTTATATACATGAATTAAAGGTTTATGAATTCTTGGAGACGTATCAATGCTCCAGATAATTTTGGAATGCATAAACCTTCCACTGAAAAGTAATATCTCTAATAATATAATTTGAAGGTTTCAGCTGCAACCTATAAGCCTACTGGGGATTCCTTTATTCCCCCCTGAATTTTCTTTTCTTTAATTCTCTCTGTTGCAACCGTTTATTTTGGGTGGACAAAACTAGATAGGTATTTCGATAGAAACCTTTGGCTAGTATATTGATGATGTTCATCTGTGCTTCTGTTGGGAAGCATGCGAAAAAAAGACCTCAGTTATGGTGGGCTTCACTTAGATGCATATTGTGGAAGCATTGTTTCTTTCACTTTGCTTATGTTCCCAGGACATGTCATGATAACTGGTAGTTGCTTGTATTTTCCTTTACATGGCAGGAAAATGGGCTGTTGTATGTTCCAAAGGGTCAGGCTCAAAATGCACAAGCTCAGATGTTTTCTGATCCAAATATGGCTATGGATATGATGAAAAAGAACCTTTCCATGATCATACCGCAGGTACTTCTGATTGTTGCTCTATCTTTTGTTGTCTACTTTCTCAAATGAGTTAATTTATTTAATTTTCATGACAAATGTTCCTCCAATTTGCAGACATTAACTTTTGCTTGGGTGAACTTCTTCTTCTCAGGGTTTGTTGCAGGTTGGACGGTCTCTTTTGACTTACTCCTCTACCCCATTCCCAGTTATTTATAGCAATTTCATTATGAGCATGCCACTGTGTGTGTAGTAATGGCTTAAGTTTGGACTTTTTTGACTCTTCATAACCTGGAATATTTTAATTTTTCAGCCAAAATACCTTTTCCACTAACTCAAAGGTTTAGGTCAATGTTGCAAAATGGAATCGATTTGAGCACCGTTGATGTCAGCTATGTCAGCAGTCGCTCATGGTATATATGTTTCCAAGTTCATATTTAAAAAACCCTTTATATCACCATGTGTTTTGTTTTTGTTGTCAAAAATTTTTTTCCACAGCTAGAAGTAACTTTTTGTTTACCTGCCAGGTACTTCCTTAATCTTTTTGGTTTGAGAGGTTTATTTAGTCTTATTCTCGGTGAAGATAATGGTGAGTTCTTTACCAATCTTTACTCTTTGACTTTGTTTTATTTTTTCCCTCCACTTGGATGTAATTCCATGAGGAGCTTACTCATGTGGAGGTATTTGTTTTTTAACCATTTGAACCTCTTTTGCTTTTATTGCAGCTACTGATGATGCACAACGCATGATGCAAATGAGTGGATTTGGCTTTGATCCATCAAAGGTTAGCCTTTGCTATTTCCATTTCATTGCTCCAAGTGTAATCCTATCATTTCTCCTTTCCATTTTGTTTTGTATTTGTTCTTGAAAACTCACCTCTGCCTAAAAGATAAAATTGGTGCCTAAATATTAACTAAAACCCCATCTTAAATTCTTGTAATAGAAGTTCTTGCTTGGTTTGTGGACCAACTGCTAACATTGCTTTCTGGCTTTTTATGCTTTTATTTACTCACTATGCAGTCTCTCCTGTTTATTTATGTTCATGTGTGGTATGCATGTTTGAACCAGCACTAATGAAAGTACAATCAGTTAAGGAATTGACCTTTGAAGAAGTTATTGTAAATTTAACTGCATAAAAATCAACAAAGCAACACTTTTGTCTCGCTAGAGAAATTAAAAGTTCCTCTATGCCACACTTCTTTTCATGTTATCTCAAAGACAGCCCTTTTCTTGAAGATGGTTTGCTAATGTCCAGCTTCTATGACCTTTGCATTCTTTATGAAATATTTGTGGGGCAGCATGAAGGTTTGCATGCAGCCTTGTTTCATTTTTTTTCCCTATTGTGTTTATAAATTGCTGTCACTATTTGATTGTCTTTTTGATTTTATCTATGGTCTCTATGTAGTTTATGTGTTATGCAACAATAGCCTGTTATTCATACCATTGTGAGTTGTTGCACTACAGCCTCATCTGATTGTTTAATTTTTGCTAATTATTTGAATGGCTATTTCCAAGAAATCTGAATGATTTCAATCCCTTTCCAGATATGAAGTTTATTTATAACAGTGTGGAGTGCTCATCATTTGCTTTTTGTAATTTTTCTCAGAGCTTGGGCGCTGAGAAGGATGGGCTTGACATTATTCAACATGACTGGGCCCTGCCAAAATTTGAGCAGCGTGCTGAAGGTGTGCTGAAGAAGCTTCTCAGCTGAGCAGTGGCAATAATGCAATCCAGAATATATGCCTTCTAATATGGATTGGCAGTATGCCCTCAGGCAACTGATTTATAATGTTGGGCATTTGGTTAACGTGAAGCCACGAGGCTTTAGAAAGTAGTTGGGATGATGTAAAATTCAGCGTGAGTATTGTACTTGAGTATTTATCAGTTGTCTATTAGATTTTATACAAATGTTCAGTAACTGAAGAATTGCAGGAATTGACAAAATCTTACATAGAATCATGAGAGTAATATATTTTGGCAGTTGAGGCAATTCTGCATACATGGTGGTGGTATCTCTTCATTTATCTAGAATGCATAATGTGAATGGCACAGCTGAAGACATATTCACCAGTGAGAGTGGTTGCATGAATCTTTCAATGTTTTCTGCGTGTAATATGCTACTCATCCGCTCTGATGTTTTAGTTCAGCTACTTAGTTCAAATAGGAATTTTGCATTTTGTGGTGTATCATATAGTTATGTGACTGTTCTCTCTCTCTCCCCCCGGAATTTCTGAAATGCAAGATAGCAACTTGAAAATTGAGACTTCAAAGCGTTTAAATTTTTGCCCAATGTTATGGAGTTGTCGTTAGTTTTCCTGTATTTGTTACGTAATACAAGATGCCAGGAAGTTTTGAAATTTCTGGATGATGATATGAGAATCATATTTTGCCAATTGAAGTGAAACTTCTGCGTACAAGTTTGTAGTGTATTGATGTTTCTGGAAGCATACTGTCAACACCCACAGCTGAAGTGCTACTTATTTGAATAAGCTTTGTGCAACTGCTATGCATTTCAAAATGACTGATGTTGTACTCAGACCTTCGTACCTTAAAGCAAAATTTGCACTGAGCCTGTCCTCGACAGGATTGATGAATCACCTGCGAAATAATGCTATGGTGCATTTTCTACACAGCCCTGTACTCTACAACTTGCACTTTGGAAGGGGAGTTTCAGAGCCTTTAAGCATTTTGCTGTGCTCATTAATCTTCTAGTGGGGTAGGGAAACCAGCGAAATTGGAGCAGAAAAGGGGAAATGATAAAGCATTTGCCAAACGGTCTCTATTTATCAAATTAAAGGCAAGATGTCCCGGTTACAAAAGCTAGTTTCCATGGGCCAGGTGCGACATGGCCAGTTTGACCCTTTTATCTTTCAGGTTCTTTTCCCTTTATGAGCATCATTAGATTCTATCTCTGTGCATGAATTGGAATTCTTAGCCCATGAAGCTGGTTTTCGGGAATCCAGACATTTGTAGGGACATTTTGCACGAGGAGGAAAAGAAATTGAAGGAAAATAGTATCTCGACGAACAGTCGATAATGGTAGATTTTTTAGCTCTTCCATCACCCAGTAGAGTTTTAGAAATGCAAATAATTCAGGTAACCAGGATAGTGAAATCTTGCATAAGCGACACCAGACCAAATAACTTTTTTGCGGTGGGGGTAATGGAAAATAATTAGATGGTGAGTTTGAGATACTCTGGTAACTGTGCAGTGCAGGAAAAGAGGGATACCAATTTCAATTCTAGGAAGAATCTAAAAGAACATTGATGAACTTATGACTCATGAATCCTTCCACTTAACCACAACACTATTGGTCAATCACATCATCTCCTGAATGATTTCACCCCGTGGGCCACCTATAAGAATTCCTTAAAATCAGTATCTCCCAAACTGACCCGAAATAGGCATGCCCATCTTCATGACAAACCCAAACATACATAAAAAGTCATTAGACTATGTTGTCTGGTATTAAGCATGGCACATGAGATGGAAACACCAGCTTTATACTATGTAAATTCCCCTAGGTTAATGGGTCAAATCATGATCAAGGACCCATATGTGGGGTCCCTCCACCGCCCAACTTTCAACTAGGCTTTTTCCTTTCTGCTTTACTTAGCACTATTATTATTTGTATGATTGTAGCTGTAGGTATCCTTTAGGAATGAAGGTAAACAACTGTTCTTTCACTCTTCCGCTGAAGAAGAAATCACGGTTCTTATTAGCGACTCTGGATTTAATTTTGTGTAAAATCTATGCTACTGCTAAGTTTATGTTAGCGTTTGGTTGATATTGTATAAGAGGAGTAAAACGGTACTATATAAAATAAAAATGCATTATGTTTAATCTTCATGATACGAAATATGAATTCTGAATAATCTATTTCTATTCTGTAAAATAAATTTTTATATCATTTTATTAAATATCTTGACATCCTTTTTCTTCATCAATACATGCCCTAAGGCCATATATATGTATAAAAAAAAAAAATTATAACATGTTCCTCTCATAAAAAATAATTTTTAATCTTTTTTTTTTCTTATGTTTGTTATTATCAAATCTTCAAAATTACAATCTATCAACATAGTAATCTTAATAGTTCACAGTCATTATTAATAGTTTTTGTTTTTTTTTTTTTTTTTAGTAGTAACTTATGGTAACAAAAGAAAGGTCTCTCACCATACCGTGGGCTATGATCCTTGAACCATACGTTAGACGTTGGTTGGAGAACACATTCCGTGCGCAGGCACTCAAACCAGTTAAGGAGTAACGTTACGTCCTTGAAAGTTGATGTGATTACTTTGGATTTTTGTCTTCTTATAGTTGTCACTATTAATATATAGTTCCATGTACAACAAATATCACCCAACCCTCCAACTAAAGCGTTAGGCACATTTCTTTTACATCGACAAATATTTACAGACGGCTACAAAGCTTTCTTACCGTATGAAGTTACACATGTATTTATTTCTCCTACCAAAAATGGTCGACTGGATCTACGAAGTATTTGTTTGATAACAGTTGTTCGCTTTGATTCAACCATAATTGAATCAAACTCAAGTTATACAAGTAATTTATCAAGTCAAATCCTGACTTAATGAATTAGAAAGGCTAATCGAGTTTAACTTAAAACTTTAATGTTACTCAAACTTGAATCAAGTCATTTATATATTATAATATATATATATATTATATTCTAGATTAAACGAGTCTTAAGTGTTTAATCAAATCAAATTCAAACTTGATCTTGCTAAATACATTTCGAGTTTAGCTTAAACTTAAAAATGTACTGCTTTAAATGCATTGACATTAGTGAAAGTACAGTTAGGGATTTTCTACAATACTATTATTAGTATGATTACTTTTGAATTCTATAAATAATAAAAACGAAAATATCAATAATAACGATAAGATTGTCGATAATTTTTTATGAAATCTATCAATAATTTTCTTGAGGTCATTGATAGCTTCTTCTACATGGACATTATATCATATAGTAAAATTTCCCAATATGCCCATTATTACAACAACATACTTAATGAGGGTTCATGTTTTTAGTTATGAAATTGATCCTCTCAAATTTAATTTCTCTTCATTTTTTTTTTAGTTTACCTCTTTAAAATGTGATAATGTATAATCAATGTTTAATTCATATAATTTAAAAGGATTAAGCTAGATGAAATACTATGCATAATTGGCATATTAATGGATAAAAAAAATCCCTTAATAGCCTTTAAAATATAGTAGCTTACAGTAGGCATGGTGCAAAGCAAATCGAAAATCTTCTGGAGAATTTCCTCTAACCCAAATAAATAAATAATCTTTTATCTTTCGAAAGGACATAAATCCAATAAACCAAAAATAAATTATATTGTGCTATATTATTTATATTGCAGTATCCTCCTATTTACGCTATACATAGGAATTTGAAAAAGAGAGTGCTGTTTTAGATCGTTTCTTTCTGTAATTATATGGCCAATAAAACCTGTACAAAATCCAATGGAAATTTTCACGCTAAAATCAACGTCATCATTATTCATTGTCCTTTGAATCTACAGTTTAACAATAAATAATAATAGGAAGAATATAGCTGCTGTTGTATTTCTTTTCATGTACTGTGATACGACGGCATTTACATGCAAAACCCGATTTAAGGTGTAAGGTAATTCCAAACCGGCCATGCAAAGGTTGGGTTCTAACGTCTATGGCGACATGATTAAGGCGATGACACTGGTCTGGCGTGGCGAAATCAGACGTCTCCAATGCAATGGTGGGTCCACTTGTCACGAGTGTCCTACCTGGAAAGCATCTTATATATGCTGGACCCCCTCCCCCTCCCTACACTTCATTTTTAGCAAGGTCGGTTTGTCAAAACTAATTGGTGTCCAATGGAATGAATCTTGGGAAGGAAAAAGATGTAAAAGATTACATGGCAATTGGATTAACAACAGGGCCTTTTTTCGAATTTACTCCGTCGTTTCGATATTGGAATTTCTATTAAATTAACTCTTATAATTATATGTTCTTATTATATATTTTCGTCGTATAAATTATAATGCTTTCAATTTACTCGATAATCTATTTTCAATCAAGCGTAATTCAACAACGTGCTAAAATTTACATGAGTATTTTTGAATTCTAATATCTCTTTTCCTAGAAGTTCAATTTGCACAAACAAATTAGGTTAAATCGTAACTTTTTTTTTTTTTTTAAAAAAAAAGAATTATCAATCAATTGCCTATTCATCAGAAATTCGAGATCAAATTTGTAGTCATGCATATTTCAAAAGTAAAGTTTCCATAATTAGCTTCTTTCTTTCTTTTTTTTATCTATAGATAAATAATATATATAATAATAGCACATCTATGTAAATTATTATATGTTTGTATATATATATATGAGACTGAAAAATTCTAAATTATGGACCCAATTGTGGGGATTATGTTTTTTGAAAGGTAATGATCGCAGTGGTTGATGAGGTACCAACATGGGCACCGCCCTTTTGCCCTTGTTGGCTTTTGTTTGTCTCAGTCCACACACATTGCTTGTATCTTCAGTGATTTTGCACAAGAAAAGCGAAACTCATGTCCCTATTAAGATTATTAACACTTTTGACCTTACTACCAAATAGTATTTCTCCACATTTTTCATTTATTATGCACAATTTAAATTCGGTTTATCTGGCCAATTCGATCTTTTCGGTCTAATCCTACCATGAAGATGGTTTTGATCACCTCCATAATATTGAAAATAAAAACAATTTGCCCATATTGTAACGTGGTTTCCGCCTGCTTTCTTTCTTTCTTTCTTTTTTTTTTTATTTAAGGATAAATTTGTTAATTTTTCTTATATTTGTTATGATAAAAATTTTACAATTATCAAATAATATTAGGGTAATCTCGATAGGTTGCATTACTAATTATTTTTAATGATAAACCATCATGGAAATTAAAGCAATATTGGTGGCCGATTTGTGATTGTTGTTAACAATCACAGAAAATGATAATAAATGAAAGTTAAAGAAACCCATTTTTGCTTTTAAAAATGAAAAACCTTTTTTTTTTTTCCAAATTTTGCAATAGCATTTTCCAAGATTGTTATCACTATAAGCCATATATCAATATAAAAAGTTACTAGTAACCGTGATCTCTTAAAAACAGGGGGGTGTAGTCAAATTTCAATTTGACACATAATTTGTGCAGATCATCCATTAAGCACCTGACACGAGGTGGGGGCAGAAACCCTAGTTGCTTAATTTTTTTTAAGGAAAAAGAAATATCCACCTATACTTGCATGCAGCAATGCGAGGCGACCGCAATGAAGATGTGATGTGAACCTTTTTTATCTACCATCATTATATGTATATGCAATATTTAAATGTGCATGAACTCTTTTCACTACTAGTTGTCAATCGTAGAATTTACATAATTCAAAAATCAACATTGAACCATGTTTGAGTTAGGATTGGAACCGCATAGCACTTTGGGCAAACTTTGGATAATTCACTTCTATTTCTGGCCTAGAAATTTGGAAAATTATCCAAACTTGTAAGAAATTAGGTAAGCACCGGTGCTATACACGACTATTGATTTGTAGTTCATGGAAAAAAAATTATTTGAAAGATTATCATAACAAATATGTCACTAATATATTAAAAGCAATATAGATTTATACATGATATTTTTCCATGAAATAATATGTTATTTAGAAAGAATTATAATTGTTATTTATATTACTTTATAGGTAGCATCATCTACATTAAAAGGATGCATCTCTTGAATAAAAGCTTCTGAAACTATATATATATATATATATAAAAGATAAGCTGTAGTAAGCAAACTGCAAATATATCTCATAAATAATTGGGCAGATTTGATCCCTTTCCAAATCCCAAACTATTGCTAGATCCAATTTTTAAAATTTTAGCAACCTTTGTGGATTAATATTGCAAGGTGAAAGCCTCATGAGATCTATCTGCACCCACACCTAATGAGCATTTGCTATCATCCCCGAAAATTACGATACCAATTAAAATACGTATCAAACGACAACCCATGCGAGAATTGACTGTGCTAATATTGTTGAAGCATAGATTTTCACGGTTGTTTACTTTGCAAGTACATCTTTTATTCTTATTCTCTCGACAAAAAAAAAAAAAAGAAGAAAGAATCGGGACACAGATGCGGATTTTAATGTATTGCTTCTGTCGTAATTTGTGTTTGATTACGTCGGAATAAATTTGAAGCCGCACACATATCAAGTTTTCGATTTATAATACGTACTATTGTCTCGATAGAATCGGCTTCGAGACTAAGTTGTCCCATCTCTCTATTTTAATATACTAATACTATTGTACTATGCGGTATAAATTACACCTGACTAGTAGCGTTTCTATTGATTTAATAATTAATTATTTATATCGATAGGATCGGACGCTAGTTAAGAGTTTAAAAATTAGGTGTGTTGGTGTTTTCAATATTCATTATAAACTGATATAAGATTAGTGGAAACAAATGTATAGAAATATACAAAATCAAATGGAAAACTTAGCCTAAACAAAATTTATATAAAAAATGCTAAGGAATCACCGAAAAAAAAATACAATATATCTTTTTCTCTCTTCTTTTTTTTTTTTTAAAAAAAAAAAGAATTGATAAACTAAGGGTGATATTTAGTGGTATCGCACCACTAATATCAATCAATTATTTTTAGGGGTAGTATAATATCACATCATACTTGGGACTGTGGTGAAATCACGCCATCAAAGAAAAGCAATGGGTATTAGAAAAATTTCTAAGAGTATATTTTATTCATCAAATATCTCCTATCAACGTTAAAGCCTTAACAAAGAAGAATATTTATACAAATAAAGACAAATATAAGCCTTTCGATCATGACTTAATCTAACGACTGCCGAATAAATACTCTAATAATAATAAAAAGAAAAAAAAATTGCTATCATAAAAATAAGAAATCAAATCTAATCAAATCATAGTAATAGAAAAATAAATCTATATAGTGACAAATTTATACATAATATAAATAACATAAAATAAAATAACATACTTGTAACAAAATTATCATTTCATATTAATTCTTCCTTGATTTACGTTACACACTTCATTGAAAAGAAAAAGGGGCCAATGTCATCGATTATACTTGAACTTAATCATTTTTTTCAATTATACACTTAAACTTTCGACCGGTCTTAATATACACCTGATTGATTGAAGTTTTATATATTTTAATATACACCTTCGTTAACCTTCCTAACACCATTAGTCAAGTAGGCAATTTGAGCCAATAATTGAATGACATGTGGAATATTAATATTCATTTCTCCACATTGATCTCTATATATTACAATTAACCATCTACGTCAGTGAAATTGTTAAAAGAAAAACAAAAAAGAACATTCAGAAGAGTGCAAACCTAAATGGCCCCAACCATCATGACCCTTTTCTCCACTCACAAACCCTCAACGCCTGACCCTTAGTAACTCTAACCGCTAACAACCGTGACTCCACATAACCAACACCCCTCCACCACCGAAATTTATGACAGCGAGTGCAAACACCAATCACTAATGACCCAGTATGCATAGAATCACCCTAAAAGACCTACGCTTACACATAGTACCCCAACTCTCTCTCCCTCTCACAACAGCTAATAGCAACCCTTCATTGATTACTCTCTTTCTCCAACACAAGCATAAACACTCATTAGCCCCCATTAATTGCCCTCTCTCTCGGCCCAAACTACATAGTAACGTAATACTAAACATATACACCACCTACATAATCATTACATGCACACCATAGAGCTACAAGTGATCATATCATCAACTACTACCACCTACCATACTTTGAAACCACCATAAGAATCCTAGGCATTGTGACCAACCTTTGTTATACTAATAAAAATGTCATGAATCTCAAACTTCCCATTGAAAAAACACGCCAGAGGCCATCTTGAAGAGCTTGTGTAGCTATTGCTGTTAAGTGTTGCGACTTGTTAGAGGCCCTGTACCCAATCTGCACCCAATCTTGATTTGCACCAATTTCTTATTGGACGGTTGATTTGGAAGGAAGAAAGTGTGATTAGGATATTAAAATAAAAATAACAAATGTCGTGCGCATATTAGATGATTATGTTGACTTAGTTAATAGAGTTAACTTGAAATAATAGAAGTGCATATAATGACATCTCAAACTTTGATTAGGTGTATAATTGAAAAAAATTGTAAAATATAAGTATATACCGTGACATTAACAAAAAAAAAAAAAGAAAGAAAGAAAAAAGAAGGGAGTATAGAAGGATGAAAGGATCTACATTCTTATTCTTTAAGAATCCTTGTAGACAGTCTCATTAATATTTCCAAAAAGAGTTGTTTTAAATTTAGATATTTGAAAGAAGATTTGTTTTTCCTTTTGCTCAAGAAAACATCAGAGAGAATTAAAAAATAAATAAAGAAAGATAAAGCTAGAAGACATTTTTGAACATTTTAAGTTAATCTCCCCGATGCTCGCAATGTTTTTCCAAATTAGAACGTATAGATTAAACTGTAAGAATATTTTTATACTTTATGAATCGGGAGAACACACATTCGCAATATACGCAATCAAAAGTATAAAACTTAAAAAGTTGAATATCTGTATGATAACATATTATTCGAAAGTTTAGTTAAAAAGAATCTACAAACTAAATCCATTACTTCCTATAATCCTTATCTATCCGTAATTACCTGAGAATATATATATACCGTATTGAGTTTGATAAGGAACTTTAATTTAATAATATAGGTTAGTTGTCCTTTTTCCTTAATATCACGAAGAAAGATATTTTCAAGTAATGTGTGGTTCCTATGCGTAATAACTCAACCTTTTTAAGATGATAAGAGTATAAATTTTTATTAAATTAGCGTCCTGTCTGAAAATTTTAACTTTCAATTACATTTCTAATCCTATTAAACCAACGTAGTATGTTAAGTCATCCTTGTTCACAATTTTCTTTTTCCCCTATTCTCATGATCATATATTTTAACAAATATCGTTGTTCTATTTTTTCGTATTCAAGCTCAAAACATGGTACCACTGTAAAAATAGAAATCGTACTCAATGGACAAGACTGAGATAGGTTAAAAGAAAAAAAAAAAAAAAAGGGACTTCGAAAAAATAAATTAAAAAATTTCACCATTTGTTCTTCGAATATAAAATCTACAAATGATTAAGAACCCCAACAATTTAAACAGTTCTCTCTAAGTTGCACGACTTCTCAAATAAAAATGGTATAGCAAATAGAAATCCTAGAACATGAAAGCATAACAATCAAACCTTAATAGCTCTATTGCACAAAACACACAGAATTCCACCCATGTAAAAGGGGAAAAGAAAAATTAAAAAAAAAAATACACTTGAAGGGATATGATGTTGATTTGAGGAAATGGGCTTCACCATATGGCAATTTCCAGATCAATAATGTCCCATAGTAATAAAAAACCTTATCACACAATACTTTAGGTGAAAAAAGGAAGACAATTACAACTAGACATGCTCAAATGTCCATTAATTGATGTCAGTAACATGATGTATCAATTTGCCAAGATTCTTATCTCTCTCTCTCTCCATTTAATTTATTGGGAAAATGGGATTTTTGCACCACTATATAATAGACCCTCAAGCTTATCATACTCTTCACTAACAAGTGTCTCTCTTCACTAGCTCTACTCACTCTTAGCTCACACCATCTTCCAAATTTCTCTTCACAGCTTCAGTTTGTTTGATTCATTCCCCCATGGCCAGCGTCGAGGTACTCTTGTTTTCAGCTCTCGTTTTCCCAATATATATATATATATATATATATAGATCAACATGATGGATTAGATATATGATATTAACTTGTGGTTCATTAGTTTGCAATTTGTATATATCAAGTTATATAAGCTCCTTCTTGTCATTTGTATTGTGTTTTTACTAAATGTTTTTCGTAGGAAATGTTCTTGTTCGAATTATACAACGAGTTTTATATTGATAAAAATTCAAACTATTGTTAAGAATGCATATGAATAGATATGGTTTTGTTGTTCCTTTGAATGATCTGCGAAGAAATCACCTACATGATGAATCATAACACCTATGACTTATGACTGATCATCTTTCAGATATTTTAGTTACTTGATGGACTTGAATGGTTTCGATCTTGTGTTAATAGATCAAGCCATCAGCCATGGTAGCTTAACTCAAAGAATCAATCCGGAGCATGTCTTTCATGGAGTTCTTTTAATATCTTGATTAGCAGACCCATATGGATCACGATCTGTTTTAGCTTTTACGTCTAGGATTTCATCTCTTGTGCTAGATCGATCGAATCGTTTGGTGCTTTGTGTAGAGATCACATCATCATCCTAAGGTTGATCTTGCATCTACTTCTTTATTCGTGTTGGTATATTTTAGTCAAGGTAAACAGTAAAAGCAACTCCTCCAAACTATCGATCAGGTGCAACGTGCCTTCTTTTATCTCTCCAACTTATATATATATATATATATATATATACTTACTCATAAAAAAAAAAAAAAAATTCGCTATTTATGGATCTTATAGCAAGGTTTTGGGAGCTTTAAGTGATAGTTGCTGAAAAAAGCACATAAAACAAGTAACGAGGAGGTCGGTTTTATTTTTCTTGGTAGAAACTTGTGTTTTGAGTATGAGTCGAGAGTTGTATAATCTGTAGGTTGAAGCCCCTGCCACCACAGTGCCAGAAACTGAGGTAACAGAGGTGACAAAACTCGAGGAGACCGTCACCAAAGAGGTAGCTGTGGAACCACCACCGGCAGAGCCCGTGAGTGAAGCACCAAAGGAGGAGACAACCGCAACCGAAGCACCGGCAGCTGAGGAATCTGCCCCTGCAGAAGCCGAAGAACCAGCAGCCGAGGTCGAAACAAAGGAAATAACAATCGAGGAAACCAAAGTTGAAGCCAAAGAGCCAGCGGCAGAAGAAACAAAGCAAAAGGAAACTCAAGAGGTGAAGCCAGAACCTGAAGCTGAAGCGAAGCCCGAAGCGGAACCCATTGTTGAGGAGGCCAAGGCCAAAGAAACCGTGGCAGAAACTGAAACACCAGCTGCACCAGTGGTGGAAGAGGCAGCTCCAGCTCCTGTTGGGGAAAAGAAGGCTGAGGAAGCTCCTGAGAAGACAGAGGAATGAATAAATATATATAGTTCATGGGTTGGGTTTATATCCTTGGTATGGTTGTTTAATTCAGAGAGTCTAGTTTTGGTTGGGGTATGTTGTCATTAGAGGATGTTTTTGATGTGGGTTTTTGATGTCTAGAATGAGCAAAATTACATTGCCAACTTGGGCCAATTTGAACATCCTTAAAAGTATGACTAGGATTTGTGCCAAAACAATTTGAAGATAGATGTTTGGGGGATGATTGGAATGGGGGATGTTAATGTTGGTACCGAGAGGGTTGATGGGGTTTTGCTAATTGCTATGGTGTGATGATATGAATTATGATATCTAATAAAAATAATTTCATATTTATTTATTATACATTCTTATGTGATCTCATGCAAATTGGCTTGCTGCAAAAGATTAAGTTTTTTTTTTTTTCTTTTCTTTTCTTTTTTAATATGAAATTCAATCTGTAACGTCATGATTGATAAGTAACATAAAAAGAGTATTACTCGACAGCTAACCCCATAAGCCATGAACTTTGTTATTTGGTACATCATCTTACTACATACCTTAACTCCATACTACTACTTTTATTTCAGCAAATTGTTAAAGCTTTTAGATCATAATGTTTGACAAATGTAAAGAAGGATTCATGAACCCTTCTTTTTTCTCCAATAGGCAACGGATTTTGTGTTTTCGTGACGACCATTGCATCATATATTAAGAAGACACGTTCACTTTAAAAAAGAAACAGTTTTAACATAAGAATTGATCCAATAATTTTTACGGTCATTTCGTTTTCCATTAAATAGCGACGCGGCAATAGCTAACTGATCCATGACATTTAATTAAATATTTTTCAAATAACTCGACTATTGTATCATTAATATTACATGTATATTTGTATTAATTGTAATATATATATATATATATGTACATATGTATGTATATATAGATGGCAATAAACCATCGAGCTAGTTAGAGTTAAACGACAACAGGAAATTTTAAGAGCGACGAGAAAATAACATTGCTCTCCCATTGAGTTACTTTGCCGTTGTGAACTGGAACTTTCTAGACGTAGAAGAACACCGGATATTAAGGTTAACAAAATTATAATTGATTAATCTATTAATAAATCAATCACGCTTAATTAAATCTTATGCAAGCCCACACTCGTCATTTTAATCTTATTGTGGACCAATAAAAATTTAACAACATATGATATGTGATAAAGAAATTTTGGTTTTAAATAGAAAAATAGAAACAAGTGCACGCTTTGAAAACTCCTTTACATTTTTCCCTCTACGCTAGTTACATTTTAAATAAAGTTCATCGACATTATTGAAGAAATACTTTTCACTATTTTCCATTCATTTTCTTGGATTTTCACTTCTATTCTAAATTATCAAATGCAAATTTTCTACTCTTTTCAATTAATTTCATCTGATTTCTACCAATCCAAACAGTGTGTTAAAAATGCTCAAATAAAATGACAGAAGCTCGAAATATTAAATTAAAAAAAAAAGCATTAAAACGGACATCATCCCTCCAAAATTGCATGTTGTATGATTAACTAGGTCTTAGTTGCCACTGTTTGAGCATTGAAAAACCCACGGTAACAGAAGGGATGAATATGGAGAAGCAGCATATGCTCGAACTTGTATCGTAAAAATAAGGCTTCATATCTATCCATCTTTTGCTGTCCCAGTCGATCATAATTATTAAAAAAAAAAAAAAAAAAAGCCCAATCTCTCCATGACATAGTACTTGCGATAAAGCTATAATAATACCAAAGGGGCATCAATTAAGGGACAGGAGACCCAGATTACGGGAAAACAAATTGCCATTCTTTTTATGACAATTGTAGAAGCACCTTTGGGGTTTTTCCATATGCACATAAAGTAAAGCCGCATCAAAGTCACATCGCGATAAAAGGAGGGAACACAAGGAGTCTCGGAAAAATATGATGATGACGTTGAATAAGGAAAAATCAGGAATCGACTAAAGCAACATCTAAGCCTTCAAAAAGAACAACCCGTCACCATTGCTTTCAAAAATAAAGGAGATTAAACCTAGAAAAGGAAACGCAACAAACAAAGAGACTGATCAACCCAACTAATTGAGCATCCACAGATAAAGCTAACCAAAAGAAACAATTAGATCGCATGGATCAAGTTTCTATGTCTTCAAATGGTACCACTATGGATAACGATATTCGATCAGAGAGGAGAGCACCGTTTAGAACTTTGAAGACAAGGAAACATTGTCAAGATTAGCTATACGTATTATATCACTTGCACATCCTTTGATATGAGTATGACATATTCATAATCTTCAAGTGAGAACAGCACAGCATAAATGCAAAGACAATGATGTTTAAACATTTCCATGAACTTGCAATGTTAGGGGTCTATCTAATTACATGCCCTTCAAAATAATCGCCTTCTCCATGCAACAGCAATTCACAGGAAGGGAAGGACGTCATCCTTAGTTTTTTTTTTTTTTTTTTCGATTTTTTCTTTTTCTTTTTTTTTTTTTTTTGGGTACATCCAGGCATTTATTTATACATATCTAAACAGATTTAACAGCTAAATAAAGAAAGAAAAGCACGACAGAATGATCCTAGCCAGATAGAGAGATGGCAATTTCTAGGGCGGACTCCATTGTTGTCTACAATCACGAACACTTGATGAGGATGCCTATACTTTGTACAAAAAAGGACTGGATTTTCTATGTGCAGTTAAAACTTGTTCCTAGCCAACTCATTAAACCCAAAAGTCACCAGGTACCAAAACTGCTGCCTACATGTTCCTGAGAGATTAGGTGCAGACGTTCCCGCATGATGGACATGGAGGGATAGGGTGGGAAGCACAGTCGGTAAAAGCATGTATGAGATGATGGAAGGCGACAAGAGGACTCTGAGGACTTGTAAATATGAAGTCGAGATGCCAAACCACGAAAGCCCTCTACAGGTAGATACTTCACAGATGTCCAGAAGAATAAAATGTTCTTTCGTTGCATTGGGGACATTTCGCTCATGATCTGTAATGCAGTAAAGTCAAAAACAAAGTTAACAATCAGGATTCTTTATTTACACCATCAAGTTAAGCAGGTGGCATCAATATTCAACAGTTCAGCTATAAATTTTGAGCTCAAAGATTAAGCCGGAAGAACTGAGAAAAGAAAAGAACACTTCCGATTCCATTCTATCCAGCATTCATGTCTGATTTGCCATTTTAAATTTCAGTTGGACAACCATGCTGCTAATGTACTTTATTCCTTTTTTTTTTTTTTTTTTCTAATGGGTCACCAAATACCTCATTTCACCTCACCTAATTAAGTAACCCACACTATACATGACAAACACACTTGGATATGTATGTTCAGAAGTATCGATCGTGTGGATTTTATTTAAATGAGTAAAACAAACAATCAAACTCTTTCTTAGTACCATGGTAATTAAAAATGACGGAGAAAATTTATAATGTTTGTAGTTGTGACAACTGCCAATGTCTACCATCACTATAATTAGAAGGGCCGATAATACCTTTCCCACCAAGCAAAGCCATTACCAAGCTTGTCAATGTCCACAACTCGGGAAAGAGATCAGACAAATTAGCTAACTCGATCGAGTAAATTTATAGGCTAAAGATAGGCTAAATTTGGATCATGATCCAAACTCATACCACTTGATGAACTAAACGAGATACTAACTTCCACTTCTAAACAAACACAGTGCAACATATCCAAGGGTTCATAAAACCTTTGGCTTAGACATATACCAGATATATCAAGTAGAAGTAGTAGTGCTTGTGTGTATACTAGTTGTGTTTGTTTGTGAGGGCGTCTGGTGGTGTGTTTATGTGTTGCTTTGTGTTTGTATTGTGTTAACGGTTCGGTGGTGTGCTGTTATGTGTTGTATGTTGTATGCTGTATGCTGTATGCTGCTGCTGTATGTTGTACTGTATGTACGGATGTGTTGTAGCAGGGGTACTCCTGTAATTGTACAATAAGTGGAGGGCAAAATAGTAATTGCAGTAAGTAGTTGGAATACGGAAAATAAAACAGAAGAAAGGAGGAGGGAAAAGTAGTTAGGAACACTGTTGAATGAAGCTTGCTGGACAATAGGGAACTTGCTCAGGAAAATTCTGTTGGAGAGCAAGAATCCAAACCCAAGTTGGGAGTACCAAAATTGGTGATTTTCTTCCAATTTTTTCATCCACTTATCAGGTATCATTTGTTGCTTAATTCATTCATCCTAGTTGTTTTACACACCGAACTCACTCCACATTTACAAGTACAGTTGACAAAAATCCAAATTTAATCATCACCACCAATTCTTTAACATGATCTAACTGACAATTGCAGACCAAAAGAAAACCACAACCAGCAAGTTGATAATTGCCAATTCTTCTACAAGACAAACTCACACTCACCATATTATGGAGTTGTTCCTTCTGAATGAGTTTATACACACAAGGAAAAAAAGGAGCACCTGAAGTACTTTATTTCATTCTGTCGTTTCTTGTTTTGTATGTGGTCATGGTCAATGTTGTTTTGTCTGCTGTTATAATGTTTTTTCTGTGTTGTGTTGTTATGCTGGGGTAGGTGTCATGTAGCAGTTACTATCCTAAGTCATGTTCAGTAGTGGGATAGGTCACGAAGATATATGGGTGCTAATACTATAAAGGCCAGAGAGTAGCAGTTATGCAACCCCATAATTGCTGTGATGCTGCAACAAATAGAGCTTTGGCTCCCTTAATGAAGTTCACTTCAGATTTCACCCAAAACATGGTTTATCCAAAGATCACCCAGGTTCCCTCTACCAAGCCCAAAACCTAGGTCATCGTAGGAAAGCAAGGATGAATCCCCTAGAACAAGATTTGAACCAGACATTTCAGTTATTAGACCAAACATGAGAGCCTTTTCGTCATCTTGCAACAATTTGATATCAGAGCCAAGCCTTTAAGAGGAAACTAGACAACTTCAATAGCAGTTTGAAGCTTTTACAGCTACGCACAAAATGATCATGCACAAGGAGAGGAAATGTCGCAACAGCTTTCCTGGGAAGTTTCAGTCAGAAAAGATTTTTTTTAAAAAAAAAGAGGAGCTAGAGGAATCTAGTGAGGCTGGAAGGCAAACGGAGAGGATCAACTCAAGGAGGATGGACTGAAAGGGGTATTATGGTTTCAAACTGGCAGCAAGTGCGGAAAGAGGAGATTTAGGGAAGGAATGGTCCCTCAAAGACAGACTCATTGTATCATAGCTTAGTGTACATGGATTCAGAATCTAAACTATGTTCCACAGAGAGGCTCTCCACGCCCTATTTCAAGAAGGTTATGAGAAGAAGCTCTATCAAATTACTATTTCATGAAGGTTATGAGAAGAGGCTCTATCAAATTATGAGGGATTTCCACAGGAAGGGAACAAGTAAAAGCTTTTGTAAAGGCATGTAAAACCTGTCAATGCAGTAAAGTGCAGAATTTACAGCCAGCGGGTCGCTCTAACCACTTTCAATACCTATGCAAATTCGGTCTAGCCACTCTAAGGATTTTATGAAGGGAAATCCCTCCTGACATGAGAAACTGGTCTTGCTGGTGATCGTAGATAGGTTCTCAAAATATTTGCCCATTTCATGCCAATGTGCCAACCCTATACAGCTGTCAAAGCAGCCAATTTTTCTGATAATATTTATAAGTTACATGGGCTTCCAGAGCCAATAACAACTAATAGAGATGTTACCTTTACAAGTGCCTTTTGGAGAGAATTGCCTAAATATGGCACCCAATTGGCTTTTTCTTCAGCTCATCATCCTCAAAACGATAGCCAAACCCATATGGTTAATCAAACTGTAAAAAAATATTTTTGAGGTGTTTTACTAGGGACTAGTCAAAGAAATGGGCGGAATAGATCTCTTGGGCCGTATTTAATTATAATGAGGGGTACCAAATCTCACTTAAGTCCACACCCTTTGAGGACATTTATGGGCAACCCCCTCCCAGTCTTCCATCATATTGCCTGGGCATCACTAAATTGGAAGCAGTGGAATAAGCCTTACATGACAGAGACCTAGATGTGGAAAGAATTAAGATAGCAGCTAATGCAAGCTACAGCCACCATGAAAGCTAAGTATGATGAGAAGCAAAGGGACATGCACTTTCAACTAGGGGACCTGGTGTTGCTTAAATTACAACATTATAGGCAGGCAACCATAGCCAAAAGGAGAAACCAAAAATTGGCACCTAAATTCTACGAAAAATTCCAAGCAGAAGCCACAGTGGGAAGCATGGCATATCATCTTCAGCTACCCATACACACCATGTTTTTCATGTCTTGCCTAAAAAAATTTAAAGGAGAGGTGGAAAACGCCACCTGTGCTTCCTGCAGTGCAGCAAGGAAAAATCATTCCCACACCAAAAGCCCTATTGGAGACCCGCAAGAGAAAAAGCAGCCCGACATCCTAGTGCACTCAGAAGGATTTTTTCCAGCTGGAGCTTCTTGGGAAAATGCCAAAATGATTGAAAAAAGATACCTCACATTAGTGCATGAGGTCATGCATGCTCTTTAAAGGAGTAGTGTTGCCCATGAGAAAAGCTCATGCTCACCATGTTATGTGGTTACTTTTAAACAAGTTTATACACACAAGAAAAAAAGGAGCTCCTAAAGTCTCTTATGTCATTTTGTCATTTCATGTTATGTGGTCTTGGTCAATGTATGTTGTTTTACGCCTTTTGTTAGTATGTTTCTTCTGTTTTCTGTTAATATGCTGGGGTAGGTGTCATGTAGTAGTTACTGTGCTAGGTCAAGTTCAATAGTGGGATAGGTCATATAAGGGTATGAGTGCTAACACTGTGGAGTTTGGGGACTAGCAGTTATGCAACCCCCACAACTGTTGTGATCCTGAAACAAATAAAGCTGCAGCTCCTTTAATGAAGTTTAGTTCAGATTCAATCCAAAATTTGGTTTATCCAAAGATTGTCGCGTTCTCTCTAAGGAGCCTAGAGCCTAAGTCACTAAAGGAAAGCAAGGACAAAAAATTCCTAGAATAAGATCCATATTGGACATTTTAGTTAATAGACCAAACACAAAAGCCTATTTTCAATCCTGTAACACCAGTGTGGTCAACCAGTCAATTTCAAAATGAATCAGCATTTTAGACAGAAAAATAAATAAGCTTAATTATATTAAAGGGAATCAGCATTTTAGACAGAAAAATAAATAAGCTTAATTATAGGTGTCACAATCCCTTTAAAAGATTATTATGCATGATATATTAAAATAAATATATATATTAATTATATATGGAATATAAAAATTTGGAGTTGGTTTTAGTCTTATTTAAAATTTAACCTATATGCTAAATAATTTTCACTCTTCCTACATACACTTGACAGAAAACCTACGGCAATGTGAAAAATGTCATGCATCCGATAGTTGAAGAAATATTATTGTTTCCTAAATGTGTCCTTTATTGAAAAAGCAATAGGTTGGTTTATAATTTGAAATATCAACCAAATAAATATGCTAAAACCAATTTTTATAACGTTTTGCATTATAGGTGTATAGTATGTATTTATATATTCATATTGATTTTAAATTAAAGTTCATGTGGGACTTGTTTCATAAATTTTTTGCACGCGTTATGGGTGCATAGTCTACTAATTTTTCTATAAACTTTTGGTAAGTGCTGAGATAGATGATATCAACAAAAAATATAATAATAATAAAAAAAAATAAGGCAAGAACATTAAGCACCCCATCAACATTGGGGACCACGGGGAGGCCAAATCCAAGATGCTTGGAGTCAGATAGAATGCTTGATTGCAGCATTTACTTCTTCTATGTCTAGCTAAATGCCGCCAGAGGTACATGACCATAATGCAATCTAAAAGTATGATATAGAATCAGGTTGAGGTCCCTTATGTACTTTTGCCCAAAATATTTTATGTTCTTCATATTTGCTCCAATCAGAAAACCAAATTCTCCATTCTATAACATTCTTAGAAAATGACATCATGGATAATCAACAGATCTCAACTAATTGATTGCACCAATAGTCATATTAACCAATGATGAACAGTGGTTGCTAGCACAGAGGTGCTAAGAGCGTCTAATGAACTCCAAACACACTCGATATGTAATAGAGTCAATTTGGTTAGCATCAAGATGCAAAATGTTGTTGAGGTGCTTTTGACATTGAAACCATTAGCCAAATCAATAATAAAGAAGAGTATCCAAAAATGAGCAAAGGAACTGAATGGGTCCACTCATTAGGAGGGCACCTTGAATGGAGCACCTCCTTCACCGAAGAGAGGATCATTTGGTCTCAATAGCCAAAAAGGGCATTATAAATATTCACGTGAATATCACCTAACACAGATTTTCTTAACTTTCACCTATGCAATAATTTTCTAGCAAAGTTGGTAGAATTCAATTAGAGATTAACTTTCTTTAGCCTTTCTCCTCAATTCTTTTTTATTTTGGAAAGCTGTATTATTGCCATATCTTTTAAAGTAATATTTGAAGACCAGTGCATTTGGGTTCAAAAATTATGAAACAGCAGAAGATCATTCCAAAAATTAGTGCATTTGAGGTTCAAAATTATGAGAATATCCAATAAAACTAACATCAAAGTTATTTGTAATTGACCTTCTCTGGTACTTACATAGTAGAATTTCACATTTTCATCATACACTTATGATAGAGATAATTCTTTAATAAAGTTATTAATCCAGATTGGCCCCCCATTTGACCTCTTGACCCCTAACTCCTTTGCTTTTCCAGATCAACCTTTGGTCCAGATTTGACAATATTAATTAGGGTAAGCATGGGTTTTTCCTTTGTTGAAAACCAAACATAACCATATTTTCCTCAAAATCTAAGAAAGAAGGTAGGTGAGATCAGTGGAACAACTCAAGAATCTGGTTCCAAGCTGTTACCTAAACCTGTTCATATTGAAACTGATTGTTAAGAACCAAAAAAGAATGTGCATCAGAATGAAAAGGATACCGAGTCTCCTAAAGGGAGGTGAAAAATTGGTTGTTAGGGGGTAATGCACATCCTATGCAGCTTGAAGTGATGTTTTGTCACAGAAAAATTAGACAGGCAGATTATTGAAAATGTCCAGCAAGCTATCCGATCTAAACATCCCAAATGTCCTCCAGGCAGGTTAGGTTGTGTTTCCCCTTTTAGTTCTTCTAACAGTTCACCACATTTGTACCCTGAAGATTATGATCCTAGAGCACTCCATAAAGGGATTCAACAATGCACCAATATCAAATGTGTTGTCATATAAAAACCTCTCTCAAGTATAAAACATTTTCAATATTTTTTCTTTTTTTTGGTGGCCAAAAACATTTTCAATATTATTAACTTTTTTTTGCCTAGAAGCATTGAGGAAGCATTGGTAATCCCAAACAAAAAGTTGCAGAAGTAGAGAAAACAAGTGCTCTAAAGAAGAATCATCTCAGGGACGTGGTAGACTTGCCAAATTCAAAGAAGAAACCAGAATGTAAGTGGATTTTCAGTATTATATAATGCTAGATTGGTTGCTACGGAGTTCACAAAAACTTATGAAGTTAATTACCAGGATACTTTTGCACCTGTCACCGGTTGAACTCAATCAAAATCTTACTCTCTCTTGTTCTATGTTATGGACTTGATGCTAAAATACTTAGATTAGGAAATAAAACATTTATATATGTCTTGTTACTTGTACTCCAGATTTATGGTTACAGTTAGGAGATATTGTTAAATTTAACATCATCTTTTCTTTGCAACCATTCAACTTCCAAAGTCATATGGATCACTTCACATATCCATTGCAGCCTTTGTCCAAGGCTACTCCATACATCCCAAGGGAAGGAACATCTGAAATATAAGTAATCAAGGAACTCTTCCTCACATTTGCACATGTAGCAGACATTTTGGGAGACTACATTCCAGCTTTGCAAGCTATCTAAGATGTAATGCCTTTATAAAGATTTTAGCCACCAAATAGTGAATGCATAGCATGGGATGTGTTTCTTGTGCCATATGAGATTGCACCATGAAGCCAGGGAGCTTGAAGCAAGTAAACATTTTTAAGCCTCCGTGATTGGCAGAGGCTTATTTGGACTTGATTTCATGACAGGATCAAAAAGTAGGTTCTAGAACTTCCTTAATTGAGTCCCAGAGTGAACCAAAGGGCCATCCTATCCACCATTTAGCCACACAAGGGAACATTTTGGATGCCAAGGGTCATAACAAAGGGACATGATTTCCATTTCCACTTTTCCATTTAAGAAATTGCTTAGCTTTATCTCTAGAGCACAATAGCTTTCTCCAATACTCATAACAAAGGGACACTCGATTTCCATTCCACTTTTCCATTTAAGAAACTAATTAGCTTTATCTCTAGAGCACAATAATTCTTTCACTTAGCCACACAACAGAACCTTTTGGATGCCAATGGTCATACCGAAGGGACATAAGATTTCTATTTCCACTTTTCCATTTAAGAAATTGCTTAGCTTTATCTCTAGAGCACAATAGCTTTCTCCAATACCAAGTATCTAAAAAGATCCTAGCTTGCCAGAAACTTTTTTTTAACAAATCTTTGCTTTAGCCCAACTAAGCCAAAAGGGAATTTTCATTCCCAAAGAAAAAGAGTCCAAATATGCCTCATATAAGCCTCACTCCTAAGAAAGCATCCAAGATTACTATGCTACGCACTTTTGCAGCCATACTACATCCTAAGGTCACTGTGAACTTGCCCTTAATACTCAGCCTCAACATTTAACAAAAATTGATTCATAAATCCACTAGAATTCAATGGAGAATAACACACTATTGATCAACTGGATTCTTCTTGTGAATGAAAAAAATAACTAGTCTAGTTATTTATGAGAGTACTCATTCTTGTCACCAAGTCCTTATACAGTGCCCTTGTGAGCATGGAGGAGATTCAGGGAATCCCAAAGTACTTCATAGACCATGGCCTTAAGGAAAATCCCAAAGTTCCAAGGATATGTTGTTCTTTCCATTTTTTTTAACTTAGTTCAAAACCACTTGGCTTGGCTCTTATAGGGATTCCCAAAGATGTTCTCAGTTTCTAGAGATAGTTTAATAGATGTATATTATATAGTAGACACTTTGTTATTTATTCTGTATTTTAGTTAGTTTTACACATGGCAATTTTACACGTGTACAAGCCTTATATAAATATGTAGTAAACAACTCCATAACTAACTTTGATCATTTTCCGTTTCATTCTTCAATCAAAATTCTTTCTTTACTTTGGAAGCTCTACTAAGGTTTAATTGGATTGATTAGATTTCAATACTTCTACATGGTATTAAAGTTGTCAAGGTAATTGATCCTTCGTATCTCAATCATGAGTTCTTTGATTAATAGTTCCAGTGTTTTGATTGATCCTTCCATTTCAGATCTTTTATTCTTATCTAGCTCAGATAATCTGAATATGTTGATTTGAAGTTTGATTTTTAATGACATTAACTACCTAGGTTAGAATAGATCTATGAAATTAGGTTTAGGAGCGAGATTAAAAATTGAATTCATAGATGGATCTCTTCCTAAACCACCTGATCATTCACTTGATGTAGTAAGATAGCTTAGATTTGATCATATAATACGTTGCTAGATTTTAAACTAAATGGTTACTGATATAACTGAGAGTTTTTTGTATGCTTATTCATCTAAGTAGCAGTAGGATAAAGTAACAGAGCAGTATGGTGTTTCCAATGATCTATTAGTGTTTCAATTGCAATACGAAATAAGTAATTTGAAACAGCACAATAATACAATAGATGCTTATTACAGTAAATTGAAGAAATGTTGAGATAAGTTAAGTCAATTGCATGTATATCTTGTGTGTAGTTGTGATCGAATGAATCTTTATATTTGTGACTTACAAGAACGAGTAGCTGAGTTTGCATCACAAGGTAAGTTGATGCAATTCTTGATAGGATTAGAAATCAAATCCTTTCCATAGATCCAATACCATCCATTAATAAGGCATTTTACTTAGTTCAATAAATTGAGCGCTAAAGACAAATCACTTCTGTTTTCAATAATGACACTAAGGTTGTTGCATTTAATATAAGAGGAAAAAACAACTTGTCAGATAAAAGGAAGAACAAGACTTAAATAGTTTTGTAGACACTGCAAGATGGAAGGTCATTCAATTAATAATTATTTTCAAATACTAGGTTATCTTAAGTAGTTTAAGAGCAAAAGAATGATCAAAGCGAAAGCTGCAAGTAGTGCAAATTATATGCTACTTTAGTCTTAGCGAATAATCCGAAACAAAGTATAGTTAAAACACCGCTTGATGATTCTATAGAGGTGCAATCTGATGAGGAACTTCTTGACAAATTAGACAAGCACATGTTTCAGAATGTGTGCAAAGAAATCATAAAACTTATGAAGTTTAAGAATGTGCAAAGTGCAGCAGCAAGAAATAAATGCAACAGCAGTATGAAGAAATCTAGTACATCAGGAAGCAATGTTCATCATGCAAGTATCTTAAATTCCTTCTTTTCTTTTAATACTTCAAGTAGTAATGTGAACTATTAAATAATTGACACGGGAGCTACAAACCATATGACACCATTTTATGCTATCCTTCATGATATCACCATTTTGTTTGAACCAATCAAGATAAATTTACCTAATGGAAAAAGTTTGTTAGTAACCAAAAGTGGATCAATCAACATTAGCCCAAATTTTGCTCTTCATAATGTCTTTCATGTGCTTGAGTTTACACACAATTTATTGTCAAAAAATAACTTAGTGAGAGATCAACATATGGTTGTAATTTTTAATTCCACTATATGTGTGTTTCAAGACCCGATTGTTTCTAAGAACATTGCTATTACAAAGGCTTTATGTAGGTTGTATGTTCTTCAATCAGAAGATGTCAAGAAGAGTACTCTTATTCCTTTAGCTGATCAATTTCTTTCTCTCAAAACATATAATAATGTTTCATTTTTAAGAAATAAATCTCTCCATTTGATTCACAAGAGATTAGGTCATACTTCTGTTTTGAAACTACAACACTTGCCTTGTTGTAAAGGTTTTGATTTTAATAACTTTGTTTGTGAAGTTTGTCATGAGGCTAAATTTCACAAGCTTCCTTTCACCAAGAGTACTTTTGTTTCGAAATTTCCCTTTGAATTGTTGTGCATCGACATCTAGCGTCCATAAAGAATAGAGTCAATTTCAAGAGCTTGATATTTCTTAACCATACTTGATGACTACACAAAATCCACCTGGACTTTCTTGATATATCACAAGAGTCAAACACATTCCATACTTGCTAAATACTTCTCATTTGTCTTTAATCACTTTTCTTTAGTATCAAAGTTCGTGAGAACAGATAATGGAGTAGAATTTTTGTCATACATGTGTCAATCATTGTTCAATAAACTTGGAATAGTATATCAAAGAACAATGACATATACTCCACAACAAAATGATCAAAGTAAAGCAAAAACACAAACACTTATTAGATACATCAAGAGCACTTTGTATACATGCTGATATACCAAAGGAGTTTTGGGGAGAATAACAAAATGTCTATAGCATCTTTAAGATGGAAGACACCTCATGAGATTTTAAAGTGCACCTACTTATAATAACTTGAGAGTTATGGGATGCTTATGTTATGTTGCTAAACATCTTAATCGTCATGATAAACTTGAAGCTAGAGGAATTAAGTGCATCTTTCTTGGTTTTCACAAAGGCAAAAAAGATACAAAGTTTATGATATTTTTCATAAACAAACTTTTTACTCAAAAGATGCGATTTTCTTTAAGACCATATTTCCTTTTAAACACATTTCAGAATCTTGACCATTTAATACTTCTAAAACTCCTATATTGTTTGATACAATGTCTCCTTCGGCTCCAATATTTGTTTAGCCTAATTATTCTATTATCACTTATTCTTCTGTTACTTCTCATGGTCAGTCCTTAGCTTCTCTTCCTTTTGATCAGCAACATACTAATTTGTCCATGAGTATGTCAAGTGATGCATCAATTTCAACATCTTCTGCTTCATCTAAAACACTACTACCTGCTTAATCCTCACATTTACCTTTGCACAAGTCTGATCGAGAGAAGTATCCACCTAAATGGCTTCAAGACTTTGTTTATAAAACCACTACAGTTTTACCATCCATTTCTGAATCTCACCACAAGCTTGATAAATCTCCTTTGCTTCAATACTCACCGTTTGATATTGAATATTCTTACCTAACTAAGTTTATAGCTTCTTTAGATCAAAAGAATAGAGAGATACTATGCTTAATGAATTGCATGCTTTAGAAAGCAATGATACGCGGCAGTTGACTACACTTCCTGAAGAAAAGAATGCTATAGGATTATAGTGAGTCTTCAAAATTAAGCATTAGACCTAATGGTTCAATTGAGAGGTATAAAGCTAGATTGGTTATTAAAGGTTTCATGCAAATTGAAGGAGAAAATTATCACGATACTTTCTCCCTTGTTACTAAACTTGACTCGATTCATATATTGCTAGCTTTAGCTATTGCAAAGAGGTGGAATTTGCATCAAATTGATGTAAATAATGCATTTTTACTTCGCTACATTTACATGATTTCTCCCGAAGAGTATGATAAAGTGAAACCTCATCAAGTGTATCATTTAAAGAAGTCGCTTTATGGTTAAAAACAGGCATCTAAACAATATAATTTTGAAATTTTGAAATTTCTAGTTTCCTTGGGATTTAAGGAATCTAAGCATGATTGCTCCTTATTCACTCATCACAGTTTGCATGGTTCTATTTTCATACTACTTTATGTCAATGATATGTTGCTTATTGGTTTTAATGAAGATTTTATTGCTTAAGTAAAAACAGAAATTACATGTTGCATTCACAATAAAAGATTTGGGTATGGCTTGGTTTTTCCTAGGCCTTGAATTGTGTAGAACAAGTCATGAAATACTTGCATATTAGTGCAAATTTATCATGGATATCTTGATTGATGCTAAATTGACTTGTTCTAAACCGAAGCTTACTCCTTTACCAGCCAAGATGTCTCTTGATCCTAATACGGAGGAGGAGTTATCCAATCATCCTTTCTATCATTGGCTGATTGGGAAGTAGTTGTATATTACTCTAACTCACCCGAACATTTGTTATTCATTTCATAGTCTGAGTTAACACTTAGCTAAGCCACATTTATCCCATCTTTAAGCTATGTTTCATGTGTTATGTTACTTAAAAGGACATTGCCACACTTGGTTTTTTTTGTCCTTCTCATAACACGCTGCAATTGCAAGGCTTTTCTAATTCTGATTAGGGTTTTAGTACCTTGATCATCACTCCTTAGTTGGCTATTGTGTTATGTTGGGTGATGCTTTGGTTTCTTGGGAGTCAAAGAAACAACCAACCATATCTACATCTACTACTGAAGCTAAATATAGAAGCCTCACCCTCACTACTAAAGAGCTTTTGTAGGTGTCCTACATTCTTCGTGACTTGTACATTCCTACTTTTTTTCCTGTCTAATCTACATTATTGATAGCAAAAAATCCATGTCTTCACAATCAAATGAAGCACATAGATATTAATGTTTACTTCCTTCAAGACCATGTCCAATCTGGTTTTCTTCATCTTGAGTATACTTCCTTCCAAACTTAAGTTATTGATTTATTGACCAAGCCCCTAGGAGCAAAACGTCTTCATGATTTAATTGTCTAGTTGGAGCTTCGTGCAGCTACAACTTGAAGGGGGATGTATATGTATACTGTATAGTAGACACTTTGTTATTTATTCTGTATTTCAGTTAGTTTATACATAGCAATATTACATGTATACAAGTCTTATATAAATACATAACAAAAAACTTTATAACTAACTTTGATTATTTTCTATTTCATTCTTCAATCAAAATTCTTTCTTTACTTTCGAAGCCCTAATAGGGCTTGATTGGATTGATCAGATTTCAGCACTTCTACAACTTCCTCCTCGGCAAAATAAGCTCTTCTTGCCTCATGAACAATTCGCTTTATTTCATCTCTACTACTAAGTTGTCTACAATGAACCCTACATAACGTAGCCCAATTTCAAGCATCTTTGTTAATGGAGATTTAGACAACCATTGAGTAGCAGCTTGTGAAGCAAGACAAAAGGGAGAGAGTGGGAAGGGGGAGTAGGGTTGGGGGAATTGTGTCAATATACTCATTTAACCTAGAAGGATATACAATCACAATGTGCGGGATAGGATGGGGCCCAGGGTATACAATGCTTGAAACTAGGTAAAAACCACTTGGCAAACACCAGTAAAAGGAAGCAAAATAATAGTTTTTATTTATAACAATAACATAATTCAAAATAAGTCTTGCTAGAGAAGAAGCACTTGGAACGTGTTGCCCCGAGCAGGTGGAGTTTTAAGCTCACTAATGCAATAAACAGCAGTGGAAAAAGCTCCATTTGCACAAAACCTGGGATGAATAGGAATGTATTAACCCATCCCAAACTCCTTGTCACGAAATGCAAGATGAAGGGCAGCCCAAATTACCGAATAACTTGAGACAAAACAGCAGCTGAGCTGAGAACCCACACTCAAAGGATAGGTCCTGATGCATTTCAAAATTGGTATTGGAGAAGAAGCAAGAGGTGGATGTAGCGACTCCCCAACTGTTCAATGTATCAAGAGTGTACAGCTGGTTTCAATTGTGAATAGAATTGTTGCTCCACAACACTACCATGGAACCTTAACACCAGGAGGAAGTAAAGCTTTGTAGGCACTCTTGGCGGAGAAAACACTGCTTACGAAAGGTTTCAACAAAACTGTCCTCCAAGGAGACATTGGGGAGCAAGTTTGGTGGAATATTCATACTTTCCAAAACTGGGTGTTCAAAAGCACCCACTCATCATTTTCAATCAGGCAGCAAACCCTAGCATTGAGAGATAGACCCAATGAAGCAATTTCTCTTGCATTGAAAATGCTATCTAAGGGTCCTTGAGGGAGCCAAAAGTCAACCTAAAGAGAAGTAGAAAGACCGCTACCCACTTTCCATCCAAAAAACTGATTGAATGAATCATGCAACTTAAGTAGTTTTCACCAAACCCAACAGCAAATCCAGGGTGTTTTGACCAACCAAAAGCTTCTACCCTTTGAAAAAATACCAAGAAATTCAACCAAATGCCTCCTACACCACCCTTGCAAAGATGCCATACATGTTTCAACTAAGTCCTTATTCCAAGCTTCTAATTTCAGAATACCAATCCCTCTCACCCAAAGGGGTGTAAATACACTCCCATCTCACCTTAGCCTTTGTAGCAATTTTCAGTCTCCCACTCCATACGAAATTCCTCTTAAGTTGCTTTATTTTCTAACTTTCTTGGGGAGAATAAAATAGAGATCCAATATACTTGCATGGAAAAAATTACTGATTTTAAAAGTTGGAGTCTAACGACATAAGAGAGGAATTTGCTAATCCAATCTTCCAACCTAGCAGCAATTTTAGAAGTTAATAAGTCACAATCCACCTTCCTTAATTTAAAAGAGATTAGGGGAATTCCAAGGTCATGGATGGGCAGTTTTCCCTCCTGGAAACCAAGGGCCGCAATTGCAGCCTCCTTCACAGGATCTTCAACATTAGAGAAGAAGAATCTACCCTTGGAAGAAATTGCTTTAAGGCTAGAAAAAGCTTCAAACTCCATCAGCACTTATTTAACAAACAAAATGGAATTAAGGTAGCCTTTACAAAAGACCATCAAGTCATTGGCAAAGCACAATTGACTCATTTTTTCATCCTTAGACCTCCAATGGAAAGGAAACATTTAATTTTGAGCCATCCCTCAAAAAAGACAGGATAAAACTTCCATAGCATGCAATAATTTTGGTCTGAGCTTATGAGAGAAAAATATATATTGAAAAGGGGAAAGTTGGAAAACCATATGAAAGCGCAATGAGAATCACTGAAATCTAGAAGTGAAGGTCTAAGTGCTGCTGGTTCCAGAATAGATCTTAAACCAATGCTTATATCTGTCATTTCAATGGGGTAGAATAGCACAGCAGCATGCCAAGGGACTATGCTTCAATTTTGATAAGCCATTCACTTATGAATATCAACGTGACAAGCTGTTTGTGTTGGAAGTTGAGGCCAAATATATTGGCAACCATGCAGCAAACGATTTGGAAATTGGGTAATTTACAGCCTTCAAGCTTGAGGGTGAGCTCAATGTTAAGGGAAGGGTGATATGAGACCCGATTCTAAAATAATTAGATTAAAAAATAAAATATCTATCTTTGTCTTCTAATTTCATTTTTCTAGATTTATGGTTATAATAACAAGATACCGTAACGTTTATCGTTATTCTTTTATTTTTGGCAATTATGTTATCAGGCTTGTATAACTGGACTATTACCCTAAAAAGCAACAAGCCAGAAAGTTAATGTTTTTTTATTTCTGTAGTTTATGAATTAGAAGGGTTCTCTTTTAATGAGCCATTAACCCTAAATACTAATTTCACCAAATTTCCATCCAAAAAGGTTGAAATCTAAAAGTCAAAGTCATTATCAACAATTTTATGGGTAATTTCCTCTTACCTAGATCTCAGACCTGAGCACATAAAACTATAAACTACAAGCGGGCTCTACATCAACTAAATGTGAGAAATGCCTTTCTAAATGGCACCTTGGATGAAGAAGTATATTAGTGCTTCCAACCTAGTCTTGAAGGGCAGTATGGTACATCCAAAGAATGCAAGCTGAGAAAGCTTCATATGATCTCAAACAATCCCATGTGCTTGATTTGAGCACTTCGGAAAGTAACTGATCACACTCGATTCTATAAGCACACTAGAGGTGGCCTACTTATTTCTCTCATTGTGTATGTGGCTATAGAATGATTTTTAAAAAGAAGTAGAGGTTCTTGATTTGAATGATTTAGGACCATTGAAGTACTTCTTTGCAATAAAGTTGCTCTTACAAAGGGATAGTATTTTCATGACTTGAAGAAAATATGCCATGGACTTGTTAAAAGAAACAAGAATGCTGGGTAATCAAGAAGCTAATATACCAATAGATTCCAATTCCAAGTTATAGAATGTTAAGGCTGAGGAAATTGAAGATGTAGGTCCATATTAAATCCTAGTTAGACTTGTGATCTTGTCACGCATACATCCTGATCTGGAACTTGCAGTTAGTATAGTAAGTTAATTTATACATTCTCCTACCAAACAACATTGTAGCACAATAATTAAAATTTTAAGTAAAGGGTAGTCCAAGACTGGGTTCATTATTCTGAAAGCAAGGGCATTTAAAATTGAAGCCTACACAAATATTGATTGGGCTAGAAGCATTACAAACAGCAAATCAATATCTGGATGTTGTATGTATGTTGGTGAAAATTTTTTTAGGGTAAATAAATAATATATTAATATAAACAAAATAAATAGATCGCTAGAGGTAATGAGGAAACCCAAGAGAAGGGTTGCACAAAAGAAAAACTAGAGCAAACCATTCAAAATTACAAAGGCGAAGATATCCGTATTGGATAGAGAAAAATTAGATATATCCTAATTGGAGATATATGTGTAGTTCAAAATTGATGAAGTTAAAACATCATGTCTGCAACTTTCCCAAGAGAACATTGTTACGCACTCTCCAAATGCATTAAACTCTAGCAGCAAGTAAAACTCTCCAAGTGGAAGGAGATATCGAGGCAAGGCTATTGATGAGGCTAGCAATGGCTGCTTGCCAAGTGGAAAAGGCAAGGTGGCAACCTAAAACAAAGACTACTTTGTACTAAACATTTTGCGAGAACGGACAGTTGAAGAAGAGGTAGTCATGGCCCTCCAAAAACGAGCTGCACGGATAGCACATGGTTTGAGAGGTGACTCCACATTTACAAAGCTCGTCAAAAGTTTAAAGTTTTTTATACTAAGCTAGCCAAAGGATGAAAGAGTGCCTAGGTAACGACTTCTTATGTCAAACAAGTTGGGCCTAAGGAACCATGTTTGAGTGAGGTCTAAGATTACCATAGGAGCCTTCAATGGACAAAACACGCTGATGGGACTCGCATGAGGCCTATATAGAGCAAATTATTCTTATCTAATGCATGGATCTTATAGAGTAATTCATATGCCTGGAAATAGCATATCATAATACGGCCATACACCTTTATCATTACAAAAAATAAATAAATAAAAACCCGCTTATGGGAAGACCCCCAAGAGAGAGTCCATACACGATGGTTGGATTGAGGATAGAATATTGAAATTTTCCCAAAAAGAACCCATAGGGAATGAGTAGGAGCTTCCATCAATAATCGAGCATAACCTTGCACTACAAAGGAGACAATAACTAGCAATCTAACATGCATTAAAATGGGCATCCAAGGGGCCCATTGGGAGCCAAAATTCGGACCAAAGGGAAATAGAGAAACCATTGCCAATGTGCCAATGAAGCCAAGGTCTGGCTATATTCCTTAGCTTCAAAAGTTTCTTCCATGTATAAGAACAAGCAAAAGGACATCTAACATTCCAAAAGATTGCTTCCCTCAAGAAATTAGAGCGTACTCAATTTGCCCATAGACCCTTGTGCTTCACATTGAAAAGACTCCAAATATGTTTAACTTAGGCAACCTTGTTCCATATTTCCAAATTTAAGATTCCAAGTCCTCCTTCATCCCAAGATGACTGCAATTTCCCATTTGACCATGGCTTTTGTAGTAATGTCAAGCCTTTCACTCCATAGGAAATTCCTCATTAGCTAATCAATCTTCTTAATAACTTTTTTAGGGAGAATAAATACAGAAACCCAATAGACTTGCATGGAGAAAATGACCGATTTGATAAGTTGCAATCTGCCAACATAAAAGAGAGATTTGATCGTCCATGATTCAATCCAGCTGGAAATTTTTTATACAAGGCCATTGCAGTGTTCCTTTTTCAACTTAGACCAAAGAAGAGAGACTCCCAAGTACTTCATGGGAAGATTACCTTCCTGAAAACGAAGGATATCAAGGATGACTTCTTTAATGTGAGGCTGGACATTGCATAAAAAGACTTGACTTTTAAGGGAATTTGCTGCCAAACCAGAAAGTTTCTCAAAATTGTCAAGTGAAAGCTTCACGAGCTTGATCAACGGCCTCTTAAATTAGATCAACAGCCCGGTTGAAGCAAGTTTGTCAGATGAACTTTTACCAGGAAAGCAGAAAAAGTAGAAGTAATACACCTCTTAATTGATGATCTCCACTCAAACACAAAGCCCTTTCTTTCAAGGGGGTAGAAGATAAATTTTAAGAAATGTAATTGTAAGCTTTATCTATATCAAACTTCCAAATGACTTGAAGACAGCCTGTCAATATTAGAATCAACCTCTGTGAATTCTCAATCATCATTTTGAGTCGCAATCTCATTCTAAACAGGATTGCCATCGATACAAGCAATAAATGCAAAGAAACATGTAGTAAACCCTATGAGGAATAGAGAAATCAGACAGGGATAACTACTCGTCACTGTTGCTCCATCCTTATTGGGTCAGACAAATAGACAAGTATATGAACTCCACTTTGAACAAAAGAAATGGATCTTCCTTCAGACCGAATTATTTATACCAGCAACCTGTGTAGTAAACTTTATGCGTCCATGAGGTCATTGATTTTCCTTGAAAAGATTGAGAATCAATTTCTCATGAGTATAAACTCCACTTCTCACATTGCCCCGAATCATGCACCCTTATCATCCTCCAAAATTACTACACAAGTCCAATTTTACATCTGCAAGAAGATTGTCTAAAACCTTTCAGTCAATCAAGATCAAAGTCAAGTATTACCTTGTTCAAAGATCCCACTCTCTCCTCCATGTAAGCATAAACTTACAACCTACATTTCATATTCACTCCCTTGGCATCAAAATAATGGGTAAGTCATTACAAGAATTCAATCTTCTCTTCATCTTCAAGGTTTTCCTCCCAAATGTTTATCCTTGATAAAAGCGCACACCCCCAACACCCCCACCACCCCCCCCCCCCCCCAAAAAAAAAAAGACTCTTCACCCTTTCACTCCCGAAATGTGCAAAAGCTTTCAAACCTTTCACCTGAAAGCCCTCATAGGCTGAAACTACTTGATCAGATCCTAGAATGTTTTCCAGATGCCAAATCTAACATAGCTAAGAACCTCCAAAGAACTAAGAATGATCAATGCAACAATAAAGTTTGGTCAAAAGGCTCTAGCCCTAAAATATACACAGAAACACCAATCATTCCACCATCTTCTCCAACTGATGTGCTCAACAACACTACCCTGAAGGCACAATCCTCAAGTCTATGATATACTGACCAGTAATGGAATCATCAAACAAATTGTTTAGGGCAGGAAGAGAAAAGTTAGGTCAGTTACATGATGAGTTGCTCAATAATTCATCAAAGAACATAAAGTTTTCATGAAAGAATCTCAAATCAGAAGAAGCTAGGGATGGCAGAGGCTCAGCAATCCAGTCAGATGTCAGTATCATAACCATTTCCTGCAGACTAATGTAGACCACATAATTAAGCATGATTAACTCCTTTGAGGAGCAACAACTGACCAGAGCTGTACCAAAAAGAAATTGTTTGGAAATTGAAGAAATATGCAATTAAAAGAAAAAGTGGAACCTAAATTAATCTACTGGAGTGAAACAGTTTACCCTTCTATATAGTGGAAGAAAGTTCATATTGTTGAGGAAAAAGAAACAAGGAAACAACTTCTAGATGAAATTTAAACAGAAAAGAGAAATTCCCATAAATAAAAATTAAAAAGCATGAGAAACACTGGAAAGTAACATCAATTTAAATATATGGCAAGCCTACAGGACATTTGACTAGATTTTCACCAGAAAATGCATGGAATAAGAAGATTGATTCTGGAAAACAGGTATGACATGCAATTAATCCCAAGAATGCATCAATACAGTGAAAACCTGGCCAGCGTAAGAACCAATTCATTGACAACATACCTTCCAGAACCAAAATATCTGAGGATCCGTCTCCTTGTAGCCATTATATTCCGTATGCGCCTGCCAATCTTCGACAGATATGTCACATTCACTCCCATACAGCATCCAGTCAAGGTCTTCAAGCACTAAACTTTGAAAAAAGAATTTCTGCAGCCTTGTGTCTGCAAGAATATCACCAAAACCTTCTGCAAATCGAGACACCTGCTCAGATATTGATGAGACAAACCGATTTTTGATATGAAGATTTACATATTCATCTCTATTTTTGCTAGTGACTACAATGTTATGTCCACCAGGGCAGAGTTCCACAACCCTCCTTGATCCCAACTCCTCAACTTCCCTTACAAATGTTAATCCTAAAGCATCCGAATCAATGAATTCTGCATCCATTTCCAGAATCTGTTTGCAACTACTATACAGAACTGGATCTGCATCTCGTATATCTTCCAGATAGATACTTGATCCAGCCAATTGCAGGAAAAAAACACGATCCAAGAGAATGCCAATTTGCACTTTATGCATCAAGGCTAAAGCAATCATCCGGCCAGAGAAATTAAAATACTCGAGGTGCAGCGGATCCACTTTAGAAGCTGTATGCAAGAGAAAAGATATGAAATAAAATTGCCAAATAGAAAACAAATCAACCATCGCCCATCAGGATGAGGATGTTTACAGCTTACGTATGCTCAAAGGAAAGATATAACAGGATAAAAAGGAACAAAATGATTCAAAAATCAATTTTCCCTAAAGCATGAAGAGTATGTCATTGATCCATAGAAAATTAAGTTGATTATGCACATTCATTATTGGGAGGAGAAAACAGTGTCAAAGCAACACGTACCTGAAAATATGCTCAATGCATGTTGCAAAAGGCCAAGAAAAATAAAATAAAGTAACAAAAAAGGCCAACAATTGATCTATTAAGTGTAAACTGCTTCTGAAAAGACTAGTATTGGGCTGAATGCAGGAAGTACCCTATAGGGTCAAGTTTGCAAAAGATGGAACAGACAGAATAGAATTGTAAGACCAATGAACAGTTAATCTGTACTTAATCATATGCAGGCACCTGTGTATACACAGCACAGTGGTTCATCCTTCAACTCTACTAACTCTCCATATCCACGGTTTCTGACCATAAACTTTTATCATCATTACAAATCATTATGCAGAAAGTTTAAGCATCATACCTGGATTTGGGTAGAACCTTCTTCGATCGTTTGGGCATGCAACAAAAAGAGCACGTTGTTGATCAAAAAGAGCATGGCAGACGAGAACAAACCACTCCCTCAATACACCAGGACCAGTTGCTTCCTCATTTTTGAATTCCATAAACAACCCACCATGCAGAGATTCACGTTCTGAATGAGCTATATACTCAAAAGATTCTGCCAGTAACTGCGACCTATCAATAAGCATCTCATGCTGCTCATCATAATCTTCTTTCACCTCAGGAAACATCATCATAACAAGATGTCTCCTGGAATCATAGTTAGTGACATTGATATCCTTATGCTCAAGGATCCACTGGTGGTCATCTGTTCGCTTCGCGAATTTCACAATCAACATACAGAAAGGATCCTTCCGTTGTCTCAAAACCGACAACAGTAGCTCATCAGCACCCACATAGAGTTTTGATACAGCATTGAGTTCTTTCAATATGGAGAGATAGAAAGACCATCCCGAGTGAGCAGTCTCACCCTCCGAACTCAATTTTTGCATGCACTCCATTTTCAAAAGACATTTATCCATTTTTGTCAGAAGATCCCTAAAAATGTCATACAAGCATTGCACTGCTCCTGCAAACGTTGGATCGCTATAAACCCTCCATTGCAAGGGCATGGAGATTGGCCCCTTAAAGCTAGCATGCTCCGTGAGAGCATTCCGCAGTGGAACCAAAAACATGGTGAAATCCTTCACATCCTCTGGCAACGTCCCCGGTTTCACAACCCCTCCAATTCCAACACTGGAAACCAAACTTTTGGACAGCCTCTGAGCTATCTCACTGACAAAGGGAGATATCTCTTGTATAGAAAGCACCTCTTTAAAAGTACCAAGATACTTACTCAACCTAGAAAGACCAACAATCTCCAACAAAGACCCGAGAGCACTCCGGCACGAGACGTACAATGAATCATCATACTGACTCACTTTCCTCAATAGCTTACAAAACTCTAAAACTATAGGAGCACACAAGGTATGCAAGCTTTTCGGCAATAAATTCTTACTAGATTCTAAAAAATGCCTAATTAAATTATCAGCACACTCTTTATTACCAGCAATAACCGACCTATAAAGCACAAAAAGAGCAGCCGGAGCCGAAGAAGCCGTAAAAATTTGCAAATACCGGGCAGCACTCGCGTTATCTTCCTTTGGAACCTTTGAGAAGTACTCGTCTATCCGAGTTTGGATAATCTTCATAGCATAGGGTACTAATTCACCTTTACAAAGACGGCAAACGACTGAAATCATGTCATCGATGACTTGCCAAGCTTGCGGATGCTCTGTGCTCCGCATACGGCCTACGAGGTGGAGCCCGGCATCGTTTTCGATAGCACAGTCTTCTAGAGACTGCTCCACCTGCAGCTGTCTGCCCCTATAAATAAGTCTCTGCTCGGTGATAGGTATTCCAGTGACTTCACGGATTCGTTCATGTATCGATTTCACCGAATCGCTCGAATTTGCTTGGATTACCATGGTTCTTCCACCGGAGATCATCCGTACGAAGAATTGGAGCCGTGGCGGAGAGAGGAGCTCGGCAGAGGACAGCGGACGCGAGTCCGAAACCCTAGCGGAAGCCGAAGAGGCAGAAGAAGCTGTGCCAGAAGAGGAGGAACTACCGCCACCGCCGTCGGTGGTAGAGGAATGGACAGTGGCGTGGTGGACTGCATAGGAGTCGGATTTCCGCATCCGGACGGTGACTAAGTCCGCGGCGTAATCAGAGAAATCCTCGTCGTCGTCAAAGGAGGAGGGAGCATAATCGTCGAACTTGCGCTTGGCGGCGGTGGGAGGAGGTACCGAGGAGACGGCGGTGGCGGCTGCAGCGGCGGCGACGACTACGCGACGTTGATCGGAAAAAGAATCGGTTTGGAAAGACATTTACCGGCGGAGATTGCGAACGCGAAACCCCCACACAGAAGCCGTGATTGAATTGACGGTGGGGATTAAGCTCAATTCTGAAAGTTTGAGAGAGAATTAGATAGATAATCTAAAGAGATAGAGACAGAGAGAAAGTGTTGCGATGATCATGTCTCTCATAGTCAGCGAGAAAAAGAAAGGAAGGTTTTGTTCGTTTCAGCGGAGCTTCTGTGTGCAGTGGAGTAGAGAGAGAGAGAGAGAGAGGTGGTCAGAGGAAGAAGAGAGCGAGGCGAAACTAGATTGACATCTTACGCTAACTTAATACTACGTGTTTTTTTTTTTAATTTAATTATGCGAAGCGTATCTTCATCTGCCTTTGCATAAAAGAATATGATAGGCATATATTAAATATCTTTCCGTATTTATAAAAAGAATAAGAATACGTGATAAAATATACAAATATAGCTAAATATGAATCGGGACATGCTCGTTTTTTTTTTTTTTTTTTCTTCTTTTGAGTAGTAGGTCAGACTCGTATTTTGATATCAAACTAGTTTGTCAAGTCGAAAATCCAATACCGCCGGTTCTCTACTGTACATGGATCAAGTATCGAACAGCCAGAATCCTTCTCAACAAATTAAAAAGGAAAAAAAAAATCACATGTAACAAGTTATTAGCCATTATGCAACAACAGGGCAAACATTAGTCACTCAAAGGACAACATCTACAGATTAAATGGGGCAAGACTTCTGAAGAAAGAAAAGTAAAAAAATGAACCAATTCATCGTATAAAAATTTGAGCTTTCGCTGGTAGAAGCTCAACAACTCACATAAACTCAAATACAAAGGCTATGTTACAAAGCCTGTTCTAGAATAATTTATCGATATTTCCCCCTTTCCACTTCAAAATTATTTTATATGTTAATATTTTCACTTCATTATTGAATTTTTCAACTCTTTTACAGCATATGCATTGCAATAGATACTAATATGTTATTATGTGTTGCTACTTGTATCATTTTCTCTTCCTTAAATTCTTAAGAAATAAAACAAGCAATTGGAACGAAGGAAAATATAAAAATTCAAGAGTTAAAAATGGACAAGTACAAGCATTCCTATCATAATTCATTTATTTCACTTATAGTGAAATATGACATTACAATCATTTTTGTCATCACACCATATAATATTTCATTCATTTTACTTCCAGCAGAATATGATATTGTAATCATTTTTATTATATTATTGTAATTTTTCACATAAATATATATTTTGAACATTTTACTACCATATTTTCCAATATTATTTGTATCGCTAATATGTGAGTTTTCAAAAGTCCTCAACTTACATGAGCTCTTAGCTACTAACCAATCAAACTATGGGACAACAACTTATTTGAAAATCTGTATCACTTAACAAAGATGTGAATGATATTAAAATTCGAGCAAATAGATGAATTTGATTAGATTGGGAAGCGAATAGTTTATTGCAAATCAAGAATGCCAAGTGCACTCATCCAACTAATCTAGGTAGCACCACAAAAAGTAATAGTAATAATACTAATTGTAATACATATTTAATTATAAAAGTCTTCGATACTTATTTCTAAATTCAAAATTACTTTACTACTCAGTATTAAAATCAATAAAACATAAAGGGGTCATTTTCTCGATCTTCCTTTAATTATTGAACTATATATTCCTCTTTATTCCAATCCATTATTTCAATATCTCAAGATTTCATACGGGACAATGACTACTTTGATTTAACTCAAGGGAGTAGCTAGGGTGAGTAAGAAAAGACTAAACAGTATATCTAACCAAATTAAAAATTTTGGCTTTTTCAATAAGATTCAATCTTGATTGGGTAAACTAATTTATAATTCAATTTTAGTGACCAAAATAAAGAAAATCATGACTTTGTTATTTAAAAAATGCTAGCCAAATAGTTTCTTTATTTTATTTTTTTAACTAAAAGAGAAGATAAAGTATATTGGCATGCATTTTGACTCGTTAAAAGAATATTCAATCGCTTCCTATCTCATTGATAGATCTAAAATGGATTTTTAAAGATAGAAGTAAACTGTGAGGGATTTCACAAAAACTAATCAAACTAATTAATTCATTTGTATATGATGCTTCATATATGACTATGTTAGACTAAGAATATTTTCCAACGATCATCGATGTTAGGTGAATTAGGCTTGCATTTGGCTTGATAATGCTTGATTGTGCTTGTACGAGTAATAAATACAAGCTATCAAGGGATGTAAGAGGTGTCTTCAACATTTACACTATGATGCTTAAGTCGGTGATGTGGTCAAGAATAAACCAATGATAGGTAATAGAGAAAAATAGTCACTAAATCTCCCCTAACCTAAAGGGGCCTAAAGGTATATACAAAGAAGAGAAGGTGTAGATTGATTAGGCGAGTAAAATCTTTAAAGTCCTTTTGTATCTTTAATAGCTACCTCTCTTTCCTTTTTCTCTTAAACTAATAGGCTGTGGGCCAAAATCTTTCTTAGAAGGCTCTATAGGCAAAAATACACAACAACTCTATAATTATAATGACTACAAAGCTATCAACAAGTAAGTTAAGATAGGAGAGGAATTTAACCATGATAATAGCGCCAATTAAAGAAAAAGATCTAACGAATTATAAAGTGTAGATATATGGAATTTGATTGAGGTAGTTAGGTACATGTAGTGTACTTTTCCTGTTACATGTAGCCTCAAAAGACTAACATAGAATGGCATGTATGAGATGATTAGGAGATAATGAGGCAGGAGGAAGAGCAAGTAATCTTAGGATACTTGAACACAAACATAATAAGTAGAGAAGCTATTCATGCATCAAACTCCACCATATGTGATGAGAGGCATTGTTTTCGTTACTTTAAACCTTGTTTGATTATGCAAGATTCCATTTTGACAGCACAACAAAGTTTGCGTCAAGATTTTCTCTCCTTGAAATGATGAGGAATCAAGTATTTATTAAGTTTAGCTATGAAAATCATCCATCAGATTACGTTGATACTCAATGGTTTGACTAATCATCCTAATGATGTATCCCTTTATAGGGTTTTTCCAAGTCCATGGCCAAATTGAAAGCCTCTTTTTAGTGCATAAGCCTTTGTGAGAAAAATTGAAAGTGACAAGCAAGTCAAACAATCCTTACTCTAAGCTTGCTATGTTAAATATTCCTTAATCATCTTAAGTACATGTCTTAATTACCAAGGCCTTATTACCTTAGCCCCAAAGAGTCGAACCTAAGTTATTATAGGGGTTAAGCCCATTAGTTATATTTAACCCTATACATTTTTATTGGAACCTCCATAAAAGGAGTTTTAATTATAATAAAACGCGTGTTTAATGTTACCAATTAAGTTGCTAAGTGTGTAGATACAAGAAATAAAATTTTGATATGTTCAAAGAAGTTATTCAAAAGCTTAAAGAACTTATCAAAACCAAAAAATGTTCAGAAATTGAAAATTTTATGACAATTAGAACCATAAGCGAGTATATGAAGGATATATGAGAACCCTGTTGGTGAAAGCATTATTGACAAAGAAAATAAAATGATGAAGGAAGGAAAAAAAAGTCTAAACAGTACTGTTACGCCTTAAACTACAAAGTTATAATAGTCCTACCTTATAAACCAACCTAAACTAGAAGCTAGCTATGTTAGTCGTTAACGTATGTATAGCCTATACAAAGTATTTACCACTCAACTACTTGGAAGCATTTAATTTAATACCTAGTATGGATCAACCTATGATATAACTTTTGAAAATAGCTATTAAAAAATAATGTTTATAGCTTAAATTATAACGAAAATCAAGTTTTATAAATTGTATGAAGGATAAAACCTTAAATTTACTAAAAATTTTACGAAAACATATAATGTCAACTAAAATCCATAGACTTACAAAGCATGAAATAAATTTAATTAGCTGAAAACTAAGAGTCACCTAAGGAGACCTTATCGTCGAATCTCACTCCTCAACCCCATTGTCTAATCTTTTGGAACTTAAAGTAATATTTGTGTATTTACTCGGAATCCTGCGAAGCAGCCAAAGGAGAATGAACGACAACTTGTTCAATAAGTGGGGCGGAGATAACGACACATATCTAACATTAAGTAACCAAGGTTTTCAAATAAGGTTAATTAGATGCAATGCATATTCAAACAAATATCATCGCATGATGTTAACTGGTTTGTCTTGAGATTAGAGAAATTGTGCCCACTCTAATCCAAGTTTTAAGGAGTTTAGAAACAAGCTCTACCCAAGACTTCACTTTAAACTACAGACTCCAACTTTACTGCAATCTCTTCTCCTATCACTTAGTTCAACTAATGGTAAAGAAAGGACAATTTCCGTTATCCTCATTAAAGGTCCACATTTGGCTTGAGAATCCTAATAATTTCCCTTAGTAGGTTATAATGCAAGTCCGATTAGTAGTTAAGTTGAGTTTACGTTATATTACTTTTGAGGTGGTTAAACAATTTCAGACAGTTCAAGGTAAGTAATATCATGAAGCAAGCAATACATAAGTCTAACACTCAGAATAGCATAACCATATTCAAGAACATACATTGCATACACACAGGAAATTAACTTACTATCATACACAAGATATATACTAAGGTCTCTAAGTATTCTTAAAAATACTTCAAAATGCGATAAAACACTAATCTTACTTACTTAAATACTGATGCCCATTCTCTTCGTGCATTGCTCTCGTCTTCCTTTATTATCCCTAAAATTCAATATAACATCTTTATTTTCTAACCAATATGTAACATACTAGTTCATTTGACATTTAAAGATGTTCCTCCGTTATGTTAAGTAAGTTTTCTAAAGTGTTTATTTAGTATCAGCTAAGTAAGGTATATTCTAACTAAGATTCTGACCCGATGTATGTTGCTACTTAGTAGTTTCTGACCAAAGTTCTAACTTTAGTAAAGTCTTAGAAGGCATAATTAGGTGACTTTCTAACCTACTCTTCAACTCCCGATGGTTTAGTATTCATTACCAACCATCTTTAAACTTCCAATTGTTTCTACATTTCCCATCTTCCATTGGATTACTTTTTGACTGAGTTTTTTACTTAGGTTCTGACCTATACTTGTAGTATAGATTATTGTCCAAGAAGTTTTTAACTTATGTTCTAACTCTAGAAAGGATGTAAACTCCAAATATGAACCACTTTTTGACCTAGATCTAATTTTATTATATTCAAAGTGTTTAGCACCAGATTACATTTTAACCTAATTTCCAATACTTCTTCTACATTTTACTACTTCATATATAATTCAACTTACCTTAAGTTTTAGAGTCTTAACAAAATTGCAAATGCAAAAAGCAACAATTTAATACTAAAATCATTTATATAGTTTTTCCCTTATGCCTTCCACTTAGTATAAACTCATTAGGACCTTTATAGTTGAGCTCCTAAACCACCAAATACCTACTTAAAATTGAAAATCAACATCTTAAAACTCTAACCCACTCAGTTATAGGCATTGCATATTGGCCAATATAGATTGAAGCATAATTTTATAAAAACCAAACGTAACTCTTTTAGAAAAACCCACTTCTAGTGCACTATTTTATGAAAAAGAATTTTTCCCCAAAATCTTACCACTAAATTTTGAAAATCCAATCACATAGCATCAAAGTATAATATTTTAGGAGTACACTCATAAAATTTAAGGTTGAAACAACATTAGATGGTTTTCAAAAACCCAATTAAAATTTAAAGCATAGGACGTTTTTCTTAAGGACTTCATATCTACACTCAAAATTCTAAAAATTTGATTAAATATTTGAATTTCTTATGCAAAAATATTTAAGGAAACCAAATTTCAAAATTTTTTATAATCATTTACTATTTTTCCTTAATTTTAGTTAAAATTGAGAATTACAACAACTCACCTGAAATTGATGCTCCGACTATCGTAAGGAAAGAAGGGTGTATCAATCAGATCTACTGCTAACCACTCCTTTAGGTGGCAACCTCGTCTTATTCCCAGGTGGTCGTCTTCTACAAGAATATACAAAACCCTCAATTTGTACACTATTTCTTTCAATTTTTTATTCTTCACTCTCTCTCTCTCTCTATTTTTCACTTCCTAAATTTTTCTTAAACTTGAAAATGCATAAACTTTGTCTAGAAAGCTAGTGGTATGTTTTTCATACCCAACTCTGTGTTGTTTTAATTTTACTACCCTTTATCAACAAGTATAATGCGTGGTTTTAGGTGTCTACAAGCTTGATTTTCTATTTTACACATGCCTTAAACCCTTGCTATGCTAAAAGTTATGTTTTCTAAGTTGTTGAAGTTTTTTTTTTTTTTTTACATTTTCTCCATTTTTTATTAATTTATTTAATATATTTTACCCAATTTTGGAGATTTTCAATAATTTTAGATATATATTTATATATTAATTATACTCGATGTATATATAATAAGACAAAGAAGAAGAAGAAGAATAAAAAAGAAAGAATCATTTTAGCGTTTGACTTCAAGTCAATTGATCTCTTTACTAAGATGATCAGCTCCCAACCTGATGTGGACCAGGCAAGCTCCCAATCTGACTATAAAAAAGAAAGAATCATTCTGGAATATTGTGTCAGAAAACATGTGTTACTTGGCATCTGGATGAGAGAAATATGGTATAAGGTAAGCGGAAATAGGGCAACACTTGTAGTTAAGGGCTAACCTGTTGTAAACTAGGTTAAGGACCAATTAGTTCTTTAGAAGAGAAGTCAGCTTAATTTGAGGTCGGATTCTTATAGTTGGATTGAAAGCTCACCTCGGCTACTCTTAAGCTGTCTCTTGGGATAAAGCGTTGCTGCTAAACAAAGGCGGATCTGATGCATGTATGGATCTAATAGTTAGGTTAGCATGAGATCAGCTCGGGATAGGAATCCTCATCTCAGCTATGGCCTAGAACTAGTATCCTCTGAGCGAGTTCTTAGAGTCATCTAGCTCGGCTGCTCTCAACTAGGGTCTAACTTCAAGTCATTTGATCTCTTTACTAAGGTGATCGACTCCTGACCTAATCTAGTTTTAGTCGACACCTATCTATAACACATCGCTACCTTCGCCTATGTTGTATCATATTCCTAACGTCTAGCCACCAAGCGACATGTGTTTTATGATATAATGTTCCAAAATGATTTTTTTTTTTACCGAATATTCTTTGTCTGTTTTACCTCTTTTAGTATGTTTCATGTAACATAATTGTAGAATATCCTTTTTGTCTTTTCATACATATAAAGTAACCTTAGTAGATAGGTATATAAACCTTCACTTTCTTATACGTGGGATGATCTCATTAATACAAAAATTACCCATTCTGAGCAACCTTAATGTTCTCATTATAATTCAACTCTTATCTATTCTCTTTAGTAAGGAATAGTGGTGAGTAATCCTCCAATTTGGATCGGTGTATCATATTAGTGGATTGTAGGTCGAGTAGAATCAAGTAGTACGTCACATCCATTTGATAACTGCCCGAGCTTTGCTAGCTTTTTCTTTTGTTTCTTCCGGTTCGCTTCATTGTGGTGCTTCTCTGTGTATTCGACCTTGAAAACGCATCAAGAAGTGTTTATTTGAGCTTTGAATCAATGAAGAAAATAATTGACCTGAGTGTAAATGTTGGTGTTGGAGATGATAATAGTAGAGTTGTCCACCATAGACGACAGTCTCAGGGAACTCTTAAGAGTACTAACGAGAGCTTGGTGAGGTAGCTAATCTCTTGGTAGATTTGACTCAAGCTGTTCATGCGTTGGCTTGCCAACCCTTTGAAGCCGTGCAAAATACCCCACAAGCTGCTTAACTTATTAGAGGTTAGAACCCAACTTAACCAGTTTGAGGTGAAGGAGTAGGTGGATAAGTAAGATGAAGGATAGACCTAAGGGAACTAGATAAAGAGGACAAGGAAGAGGAAGAGGAAGAGTATTTTGAAGAAAAGTAAGCTAGGGTCTGTAAGCCCCAAAGTTCAGCCAAGTAACCGTAAGATTGAATTTAGAACCCAAGGTTTAGGGCGATCGGCTAAAGGATCCGATCACACCCAAATTATAAACTATTAATGAAAAATATTAGTAAAAATAACCCCGTAAACTTAAATTTAAGAAAATAAATAGCAAAATAGGAGACTATAAAATTTTCAAATTTTAAGCATAATAATTGCTAATTACCGAAAAGGCAAAAAGTGTAATATAATAACCAATAAATTATTAGAGATAGATTATATGTATACTAAAAATTTTAGAATGACCAAAATAATATTTAGGAATGTTCACGTATACCCTACATGTATTTACGTGTAGATAAAAATACGCGTAATTACTAAAATTGGCCGAAAACTAAGCAAATAATTAAAGAAAAATATAAAATAATTATGGAAAAATAAGAAAAAATCAGAAGATGATAAGATGAATCAAGATAAGGTCGTGGCAGGTCCAAAGCTACAAAATAAAAATTAGCCAATAAAAATTGAACAACACAAAAGCCAAAAATTAAGGAATTTGGACAAAGTCTTGTCAAATTAATGCATATTAATTACAGCAAATGTCTATAAATAGGGAAAAAATTTACAGAGCTCATTTGGACAGTTTGGAAAGTGAGAAAATTAGGGAGAGTTGAAAATTCGAGAGAAAATCCAGAAAAAAAAATAAGAAAAACTGTGCAGTTAAGGGTTTTAAAAGGAACCCACACCAGAAGAGGAGCTGGAAGTGGACGGCCACCACCACCACACGGTGGTGGCAGCACCCAGGCTGGCCGACAAGGCCACGGCGGCCCACGGTGGCCGGAGCCACCCAAATCGGTGAGTCCGATTTTCAGCCCGAATCTTGTGAATTTTTGTAAAAATAGTAAATATAATTATAAAATTATGAATTTTGTTATTCTGAGATATTTTTGTATGTAGTTTGTAGGAAAAATATTATTTAGATGAAAACATGTCCCGTAATATAGGGTCCTTAAGAAATCATGCAAAACCGAGCACATTTCGATTTAGAAATAAATGACCTTAGGAGTGTAGTTTGGAGCTCAATTTTTTTCTGTAGGATTCTCATGTGATATAGAACAGTGCTATGAAGCCATTTTTTTAAATTTAATTTTCTAAATTTTTAAGTTAATTTTTAGCCCTAAAATGATGGAAAAATTGGGTAATTTGGAGTTAATTGGGTGATTAGGATATTAATTACTGATTTAGATAGTAATTAGATGTTTAGGGATGTTAATCTCTGATGTGGAAACCTGATCCTAGTATATGGAGTGTTAAGTATAAGTAATGAAGGTGTTATTTGGTAAATGTAGAAAATTAGGAATATGTAGAATTAAAAATTAATAAATATGGAAAAATTAGGTTTAATTAGATAATAAAATAATGAAAATCAGAACATAACAAATCTGAAACAAAATTCAATTTTAGGTAATTATATGAAAAACGTAAAAAATTCTCACAACATGAGTAAATTCGGTACACTAATACGGATTTAAGTGTACCGGATGGAATAAAATGCGGACTAGGGATAGTGATCGTATTTAGGGTATCTGGAAATAATGTGGATAGTTTCACATTATGAGTTGAAACAAATTTCTAAGATCCGGGTACAAAACAGTACCTAGAAATTGAACTAGAATCTAATTTAGAAATCGATGCGGAACTCGAATCTAAACCCAAACCTAAAATAATTATAAAAGACTTAATACCTAGATAATTAGGCATATTAAACCTTAAACAAAACCTAACAATAAGCGTTATAGGATAAGATGAACTTATAATATTATATGAAATACTGAAACGACGTTCGTGTTATAGGAATGATCGGCAATGGCCTGAGCAAATCGGACCTCGAGTGAGTGAGCGAGGAGTCGAGGTAAGTTGGGATTAATACGATGCTGTATTTTGGAGGCTTAAGATTATGCTTGGTTGTGCTTGTTAGATAGAGAATGTGTGCATGTGCTTGATTATGGGTGATGATGTGATTCTGTTTGTTGCTCTGGCACATATTGTATGACTTGTATGAAATGATTGATCACCCTAAACTGGACTTAATTAAATATCCGATCAGTAATCATAATCGGACATGCATGGCAACCCGTTAGGGGAACTTAGGACTCTCCGGCCAAATACCGACTCCTTCGGAAGGGATAGCGTAGGATTGCAAAATGGTCCCTTCTTCATCCTCAGTCGAACTAAGTGACAGGAGAGGAGGTCGCGGCGAGGGTGAAGACAGTGGTTCGAAGGTAGTCACGGGAGGAGCAAGGTCTCCATTACACAAGCCTGGGTTTGGTCGTGAGCTGTTGCATTAACGGCAACTCCTCAACCCGGATTAGAGCGGGCGTAATTTCTCTAATTTCACGACGGGCCGGACAACGTCATGCGATGGCATTTGCTTGCACATGCATTGCACCTAATAAGTGATGGAAAACCTTGTTGTGTATATGGTATAGTTTTAAGTCCTCCGTCCTAACTTACTGAGCTGTGGTTGCTCACATCCCTATAGACATCGTGCAGGTGCTGGCTAAGAAGCGGCCACAACTACTCTGAAGCTAGTAACTGCTGGATCCTGAGAAGTGAGGAAAAATATTGAAGAATGAACATATATTTTTAAGGTTTAAGCTTTTACTTTAGAACTTCTCATTTTTTTTAATAATGTAATAACTAGGAAATATATTTCGGAGAAACATCGCAAACGATAATTGTAATCACAAATTATAGTGAATATATGTATTTCCTCATTTTTTTTAAGAGCAATGATTTATTTAAATTACAAACTTTTTACTTCAAAGCGAGTTAGTCGTTGACGCCTAGTGTAGATCAGGTCTAAGATAGCGGTTGTAAGGCCAACTTCTATCTTAGGGTGGTTTACACGGCGGGGCTGTTACGACTCTGCCGCTTCGGGGCGTGACAGGGTCCTTAAAGCATTTGACCATGTGAAGTTTCAGATTTCGAGCTTCAATGGATTTAGGAATGTTGATGAATATTTAAAGTAGGAAGAGAAAGTGAAGTGTGTTTTTTACAATTATTAGTACGAGGATTGCAAGAAAGTAAGAACAACTGCTATTGAGTTCTCTAGATATGCTGCCATGTGGTAAAAGAAATTCTAAGCTATGAGGAGGTGAGAAGGATATTGAGAGATTAATACATGGCCTAAGATGAAGAAAATACTAAGGAATAGGTATATGCCCAATACTTATCTACAGAACACTTTCATTCAACTTCAAAAGCTAAGACAAGGAGGTCGAACAGTTGATAAGTATGTTTAGGAATTCCAGATGCTCATGATCTGATGTGAAGTGGAGGAACCATTAGCACGAATAATCTCTAAATTCCTTACTAGGTTACGTGGTGACATCCAAGACATTATGGAGCTTTAATGCTTCACCACAATGGATAAAGCCATTAAAATAGCCCAACGAATAGAGAGAAAGAGAAGGAGCCGAGTATTGCCCAGATTACCGACTAATGGACTAGGGTAAGGAAGTTACCAAGCTTAGTCGAGTGCTAAGTAGTTTCAAAAGATGGATGTCCGCGCCGAGAAGAAAGGTCGACCCAATGGAGATGTGCCGACCTGAACTTATGAGAAAGGGTCAGGCTTTGGTAAGAAGACGAGCCAAATCAAGTGCTTCAAGTGCCAAGGGTTCAAACATATGGCTACTCAGTACCCAAACTAACGGACAACGGTCATCAAGGGAGACATCTCGAAGTTAAAGGTAGCACTAATAAAGAAACTGAGGAGGAGGAGAACCATGCCAAGAAAGAAGAACTGATTAAAGAGGATGTGTTCACCAAGGACTTATACCAATTGGCCTTGGTTGTTTGACATACAATGAACATCAAACCCTCTTAAGAGGAGGAGTAAAGGGAGAATTTGTTTCATACCATCAGTAAAGTGAACAATCAAGTGAAGGCACTAATTGTTGATGGTGGAAGTTGTATCAATATGGCATCGGCCGATTTGGTCATAAGGTTAAAATTGCCAACTATTACATACTCAAGGCCGTACAAACTGCATTAGTTGAGTGAGAAGGGAGCACTACATGTTACTCAGTAAGTACTACAGCCGATTACCATCGGACATTACTCCAATGAGATTCTATGTAACGTACTACTCATGTATGCTTTACATATGTTGCTTGGCCGACCATGGCTGTTTGATAGGAGGGTTATCCATGACGAGTACAAGAACACGTACACATTCGAGAAGAATGGCTGAAAGATCGCATTGAACCCAATGCCATCGAGAAAAGTTAATAAATTGCAGATAAACTTACTTGCGGATCGAAGAAGGCTTTGGTGATTAGTAGAGCTAAGCTCTGAGAGGACATCAATGCTGACAAGCCGACCTTCATATTAGTTAAGTGACTATTAAAAATAAAGGAGTGGGGTGAACTACCCCAAGAAATCAAAGAGTTGCTGGAAGAGTATGCCAACCTGTTCCTAGAACATTTACCTGAGGGGTTGTCCTTTACTTGAGGCATAGAGCACTGCATTAACTTAGTACTTAGTATCGCACCGTCAAATAAACCAACCTATTGGATGAATCTGGAACAAGCTTCTGAGCTCCAACATCAAGTGGAGAGAGGATATGTCAGAGAAAGTCTCAGCCTTTGCACTATGCTGATGCTTCTAGTACCAAAAAAGGATGGAACTTGACGGATATGTGTAGACAGTCGAGTCATGAATAAGATTACAATTCAATACAGGTATCCTATCCCAAGGTTAGAAGATATGCTGGATGAATTGAGTGGAGCTAATATTTTCAGCAAAATTGATCTTAAGTCTGGCTATCATCAAATTTGCATAAGGCCAAGATATGAGTGGAAAATGGCTTTCAAGACTCGATATGGATTATATGAATGGATGGCCATGCCCTTCGGCTTCCGAATGCCCCGAGCACCTTCATGAGACTAACGAATCATGTGTTGAGATATTTGATCAGGAAGTGTATCATAGTGTACTTTGACAACATCTTGGTCTATAGTGTTGACATGCCGAGTCACTGTAAAGATCTCTAAGCCATTTTAGATATCCTCTATATTGAGAGCTTGTTTTGCAATCTCAGGAAGTGTTGCTTTTGCTAGGAGGAAGTGATATTCTTGAGTTATATGGTCAGTGGAGGAGGCTTACGAATGGATGATAAGAAGATTCGAGCTACTGTTGAGTAGCTGATTCCTATTAACTGTGCTGACGTGAGAAATTTCTATGGACTGGCTTCGTTTTATAGAAGATTCATTAGGAATTTCAGCACCTTCGCTACAACACTTATTGAACTAATAAAGAAGAACGTCAACTTCCAATGAGGAGAAAAGGAGGAGAAGAGTTTTACTAAGATAAAGGAAAGGTTGACCTTTACCCTTATACTAAATCTGCCTAATTTCGAGAAAATATTCGAGTTGGAGTATGACGCATCAGGCATTGGGATAGGCGTCGTCCTAATGCAGGAAGGCCGACCAATTGCCTATCATAAATGAGAAGCTTAGAGGACCTTAGTTAAATTACTCTATGTATAATAAAAAACTCTTGGTACTGATTTGAGCACTGCAAGTATGGCAGCACTATTTACTATTGAGAGAATTTGTCGTGTGTACTGACCATGAATTGTTGAGGTACCTTCGAAGTCAGACCCAGTTATCGAAGCGGCAGGCAAGATGGGTTGAATTCCTTGAGAGATTTAATTTTGTAATAAAATATAAACTAAGAAATAGCAATGTAGTTGCAGATGCCCTTTCAAGAAGACATGTACTTCTGAATGAACTACAAACCGAACTATTTAGGTTTGCAATATCAAAGAACATTATTTTGAGGATCCATACTTTAGACCCATGGTTATGCAATGCATCGATGGAAGAACAATGGGCAAGTATCATATGGAAGATGGTTACTTGTTTCGAAGTGGAAAATTATGTTTATCAACTTGTTCTCTAAAGGAGTTGTTGATCAGGGAAGCTTACAGTGGAGGACTATCCGAACATTTTAGGGAGAAAAGGGCATATAAGTTGTTGAGTAGTCGATTCTTTTGGTCTAGGATGGGGCGAGATGTGCACCGAATTGTTGCAAGTTATACTATATGCAAAAGGGCTAAGTGTCGAACCGAAAAAGGGAAAGTAATGCCTTTGCTTGTTCTGACAAAACCATGGACTAAGTTGAGCATAGACTTTATCTTCGGATTACCATAAATTACCCAAGGCAAAGATTTTGTAATGGTTGTGGTAAATCAATTTAGCAAGATGGCGCACTTTGTGCCTTATGCCAAAACTAACGATGCTTTGGCTATTAATTTTCTTTTCTTGCAGGAGATTGTATGGTTACATAGCATACTAAGAAGTGTAGTATTCGATAGAGACCTAAAGTTCTTAAACCATTTCTAGAGGATCTTGTGGTGTCGGATAGGGACTAAACTACTATTTAGTGCTTCCTGTCACCTTCAAACTAACGACCAAATAGAGGTGGTTAATCACACTTTAGGATCACTACTTTGAGCTATGGTGGGCAAGAACTTAGCCAATTAGGATGTTTGCTTACCAGTGGTCAAATTCGCTTACAACCAAATAGTGTATGATAAGCAAACCCCCTTTGAGGTTGTCTATGGTTTTAATCTCGAGTTGCCTCTCGATCACACCCATGTACCTGTACCCATGCAAAAGGACCCTGATGCTAAAGCTAGAGTACAATCCCTTCAATACATCTACGATAAAGTCACTCAGCACATCGATCAAACCGTGAGAAGAATGTAAGAGGAGGCCAAGGGTAGGATGGCTAAACAATTCTAGTAAGGAGACTTGGTATGACTGCACCTCAGCAAGGAACGGTTCCCAAGGAAGAGAAATAATAAGTTATCTGCAAAAGCTAAAGGACTTTCCAAAATCCTCTAGAAGATGAATGATAACGCCTACATATTGCACCTACTTGATGACTATAGGGTTTTTGACACATTTAACATTGTTGACCTCAGTCCATATCACCCCGACAGAGAGTTGAAGACCATTCCGATTTAATCCCAAATCCAAATCAACCTGAAAGGAATTATAAGAATCAAGTTACTAGACATTTGACCTGTAGTCGAGTCCGAAGACTGAAAGGCCTGGCAAGGTAAATTCTTCTACTCTCTTGCCAAGGCCAAGTATATCCTAATTGACCCGTTCTTCATGTCGAGTCAAATGACTACCTATTTCTCATAGATAGTATGCCGAGAAGTGGACAGTTGAGACAACAGCCGACCTTTATTTTCACTCATGCCAGGCTAATCACTTACTTAGCATCACCTTTACCAAGCTGCCGAGAGAGAGAGTTTAAACTGATTAAGCCACCCCTACTCAAGCAAGCAAGTTTACCATACTTTTTGTCCATATCTTCCAACAACATCACCAATACAGCATTGTTACGTATATAGAATCATGTATAAAATTCGTTAGACCAATGATTGTTTTCTCTAAATATTCATTTTTACTCTTTTGTATTTTGTATATTATTTACTTAGGAAATGCCCTTTTTGTCTTTTCTCTTTTAGGCAAGTTACCTTAACTTGTGGGTATAAATATCCTTGTAATTATAACTACAGCAGATTACCATTAATATACTGAATATTCTTCCTTTGCGTAAACATTGTGCTTGTTTACTCTTATTTTACTCTTATCTTATCTTTTAAATAAGGTTAGGTGGTGAATAACCTCACTGGACTAACTCATGCATCATATCGAGCTATACCGTGAGTCTTCGAAAATTCCATTGGTGCATTCCATTGGTATGTCACATCCATTAGAGTTGTTTGTGGGTTTTGCTTATATTTTCATTTGTCATTTGTTCTTCCATGCTATTCTCCATCGACTCTTTCAAGCTTTTAGTAAGTTTGGACTCATTCAGCGATCGGCTTTGTCTGTTATTGGTTACGATCCGCATTAGGATTATTATAAAAACATTTTAGATTCTGAATTATCTTTTTAGACCTTCATATTCCTTAACATTATCATTAATTATCCCCCAAACATTATTTGATTTTATACATCATTTTATCGTTTATATAGTGAATCTTTACACTAAAAAAAAAAAAAAGCTTAAGCATGAATTTGGAAAAAAAAAAAGAGCTATGCTTATTAGTTAGTGAAATTCTTATATTGATATTCGTGTGATCATGTTGGATAAGAGTAAATCTACATAAGGGATATCATAAGTGATATTATGTGTATTATTAAAGCCAGACAACCTTTAAGTAGTTGCTATTTCCAAAAATTATTATTTAATCTTTGATCTCGTAATAGATAATAATAAAACCAACTCTTATATCAACTATCAATTAATTTAATAGGAATATATTTATTAATTACTTCATGTATATATTTTTTTCAATCACTTTCTCTCTCTACATTATTTCTCTCTCTTGTCGTTAATCATATTGTATACATTTTCCCTACATATTTTATCACATTCCAGCTTAGCACAAAATGTACCATCATATAGGAATATCTACTAAAGCTTAACTTAACCTACTCATTTATCAAAAGATAACTTTATTTATGTGATAATAGGGGTGCTATATCGGAGTTCAGTTAGATATTTGGTCACAACTTGTATGTATAACTTAATATTTACATCAAAACAAGAACCATTCTTTTTTTTTTAATCTTCAAAATAGTGGGATGCCTAACTTAGTACGGTTCCATCCAATAGTCCTAGACTTCGACTAACGCTCTTAATATACATCATCCCTAGTGTTGGGCCCTTCACGATGCTGCTAACTTGAGGATAAAAAATTTTATCCTCTCAGCTACTAATGTTGAGTAAAAGTGGATAATAAACAATACAATATAAGCAATATCACAAATGACATATTTCAATCGTAACCGATGTGATTAGCTTCACACTTATATTAGCCCAACTAGGCATTTACTGTTAGCAATGCAGCATGCTATACTTATGCATTTAGCATGTATTGGTACCAATATCCTATATCCTTCTAATATACTGATCTGGTTAGTTGATATACTCAAGTATTTGGATACAATGTCCAGGAATCTAGAGGCAATAAGGAGTTGCTTGAGAGCAAGACCCCTAACTTTGTTTTACCAAATTAGACCATACACTGTAGTCCATCAAATCATAGAGGCAATAAAGAGTTGCCTGGGAGTAGGATTCTCAACTTTGTTTTACTAAATTAGATTACACACTATAGCTACCAAGTCATACTATCAAAATAGTTAGGTTACTCGAGTAATGAGAATCTATATACTTCCAAAAATTGAGTTTATAAAGCTATGGTTTTTCCTTGATCGCTAAGAAGTCTCGTTTTGAAAATTCTAACTTGTAAGTCCCTTTTTGTAGCATGCCATGCCGTGCTATGTAATAACAATTCAAGTATATCATTCAACACAATCAATCTTTAAGTTTTATTCAACCGAGCTACTTGATTTTAGTTTTCAAACTCTCCCTAGTAGAATTCTAGTATCTCACTTAGGGTTTACTTAGGTGAACACCTAGAAGATTGGGTTGCTAATCACTCAACTTTCCAAGTTAGTACGATCATTTGTAAACACCACATCAACGCCCAACATAGCAACATAACAATTTAACCAAAATATAGTTACTATCATTCAAAATCACCACATCAGCATATATTATAGTAGCTTATTAGTTCACTTAAGATATAGTCATATTTAATTAACACAGTATCAAACAGTATGCAATGTTTTGAATATTAATAGATCTACTCCAAGCATAAGTTAAATCTACTTACTTGGGTTTAATAGTAGTGCAAAATCTTAAATTTCGCCACATGATCTTTCTTTACTTATCACACTAAAGAAAATATAAACACAGTCTTCAAATCAATTATGGGTTAAACATAAACTCTTATAAGCTTTCACTACTATGTTTTTAAACTTCATTTTAATTGTATGTTATTCATTTCTTATCTGATTTCAGTAAACTTTATGTTGTCGGGATCTTTATTTTGAGTACTATTAATACATCTTAAGAAATAAGATTGATCAATATGGTTACAAGCTTAAAAATACCATTTCTTACTACTAACTTAACCGTATATTATAGTAACTTTGTAATTAACTCAAATAAACTCTAATCCTAAATTAAAAATCCTAAAGTTCCATATTTCCTAAGCTAATCGGCATCTATTATGTACCTAAAATATTAGTTTTTTACAAATTCAACAAATATCTCACTATTACTAATTACTATGTCAAATATTAGGCGAATAGATAGGTTTATGCTAGGAAAATACATAATTAATAGTATATGAGCCCGATTAAGTTGACGAAAAATACTGTGAACTCACAAAAATTTGTAGTTTAATTATTGACCATCAACTTTACTAAACTAGTTATTATCTATTTTTACCAAAATAGCAATTTTAGCTTAAAATTACAAAAAATTATGAAAAGAAACAATTGTAAGTGTGAGATAAAAACTAAGTGTTCTAAATACCCTTATAAACTTCCAAAAGTCAAAACATATAGGGCTTATTCATTAATTTTATCAAAAACAAAATTATTTTAATAAATTAGCAAAATTGACAATTTTATCCAAAATAATTATAAAAATATAGTAAACATCTTTAATTTTGAAAATTCTTATTACTCCAACTAAAAAATATATTAAATGTATTATATACAAAAATTGAGATTGAAACAACATCATCTAATATTTTTAAAAATTAATTCAATTTTTGCCCAAATAAGGCATTTTCTTAAGAACCCTATATTTCTACTAATTATTTAATTAAAATAAAACTATTACATTAATCTACGCCTAAAATAATATTAGGAAAAAAAAATTTCATAATTAATTAACATCATTTGATATTTTTTAAAAATTAAGTAAGATACAAGCGAAATTTTGGTTCACCTAAATCGGTGACCTTCGGCTACCCTCTGGCCATCCAAAATGGCTCAATGTCATATTATGGTTTGGTTTTTAAACTATACATGACCAACCCTTCCTTTGTTTTTGCTCTGTTTTTCTTTTTTTTTTTCTTTTCTAAATTTTTCTTATCCAAATTTGGTTTGATAAAATGTCTAATATTTGATGTTGAGGGTCTATTTATAGTTTTAGAGTTAGTTGGGTTGATGAGTCATAACACTACGTATCACTTTTCTAGCTTAGGTGACAATTTTTCATTTATTCCCATTGTAAGGTGTCATTTTCTTAAGTTTGGGTTGTTGACTCATCACTCTAAATTTATCCAAGGCTACTACATTATTTGGTGACTTATCCATTCATTTTATTATCTATATTTTGCTATATCTAAAAGCTGGAATTTTACGTTTTCGATAATTATCGACTTTATTAATAAATTGACGTTTTTATTAAATTAATTCTTTTATATAACTTATTTTAAGAAATTGACTTTACTAGGATACTTTGTATAACTTTTCTAGCTTTACTATAAAGTTTGAACTAAAACAAATAACGTTACCCAACACCTTATATCATAACTTCATTATTTTAAAAAAAATATATCTTAAAAAAAATCTACACCATATCCTTATCTATATTTTCATCTTCTCTTATTTGAATTTTGAAATAAAACTCTCCTAAAAAATCTAATTGAATTTATCTTTAACAAACTATTTTGAAATTCTTGAATTATTACCAACAAAATGAGCTCCAACCTTATCTTGAAAATCTTTCAAAAATTTGCACCAACTTTGAAAATTTTTAGTACAATTTTATCCAATAAATCCTCATAACAGATCCAAACTTTATCTGAACTTGATGTATAACACTAATTCAACAAATCATTTTATGGTTGATGTCCTTAATGTATTTAAAATTTGACCAACCTTGTTAAGAATATCATAATACCTTCTTTCCAAAATATAATGGTCAAACCTTAATCAAACATTCTACAAATCTGATTCTTAAGTGTACTTAAATTAATCCAACTTAAAATCCCCATATACTAAATCCAACTTTAGTGAAACAGAATTGAATATATTTCCCAAATGTATTCAATAAAGTAGAGCTAAGCGTTCGTGTCCTAAAATTGTTTAATTCCAATAATCTGCACACTTGGATAAATATAATAGTGATAACTTATAATATGTTTTGTTACCATCAAAACCAAATTAGTAAACTTAACAAATATAATATATTGATATCATAAAAAATATAAAAATGCTTTATATTAAATTATCTTCTTTTGTCATAAAAGGTAAGAGCTTCCTACTCATTTTATTATAAACTTCTTATCCATGGTTGATTATTTGTAGAAATACATTTGGATATGAACTATTGTGTATGGATAAATTTAGATTAAGCTTAGCAGAAACATGCCTTTTTTGTTTTGATTTGATTTTTCTTTTTTGTTATTTTATATACAAATCGATGTGATCGAATGAGTTTTGATCATATTATAAATATATTTGTATCAAAAAGAAAAACTACTTGATTCGATCAAATCTTCCCTGCTCGACCTCTTCCTATCTTTCCCCACTCTACAAAGAAAGAAGGAAAGAACTTCTAAAATTAATTTTTTTATAATATGATATTATATAGCAAAAGAATTATAGAAATGTACTAATGACGCTACAAAAAGATAACATATAAAAAAATGAAAGAACTTCTAAAATTATATCCTATAATATGATAATTCCATTTTATTAAAGCTAGAAGAGTTTTAGGTAACTGCTTTCTTTAAAATTACTATTTAGGCCTCCAAATAAAAATTATATAACAAAAAAACTAATACTTAAATAACTTAGTAAATGTTTTATATGTGGATAAAATTGACGTTTTTCTCAATTTCACTTCCCATCTCTCTTTATTAGTTTTCCTCTAAATCTCTCTTAGTTAATAATATGAGTGTGAATAACTCCAATATTTATGAGAAGTTAATTGTGAATATGGATAAATCACTTTATAGTTAAATATGGAAGTTAAATTCAAATTTAAAGCTCTCTTGAATAAATGTAAAAGTGTATGTTCACATACTTATAATATTTAAAATTTTTAATAAAATTGAATTGCTAAAGACACCAAATGAATAATGATGAGTTACATGGATTTTTTTTAATTAAAAATACAAAAAGAAGTAAGATAGTCATAAAAAAGAAAAAGAAAAACAAATTAGCCACTTCAATGTTATAAATTTTGTATATAATTATTTTATACTTACAATGAGAGTATGTTGTCCACTAGCATTTCTATAAGTACGTTATTACATATTTGATGAAGTAAATTAAAAGTAATTAAAATATTTTTAGTTTACTTTTATAGGTAAATTGATAATATATTATTATTATTTTTCATTTTCTTTTCCTCTTATATGCAATTTTAGCTCTACTTATGCAAATTTTTTTCTTTTCTTAAGTTGACAACCATTTCTATAGTTTTATTAATTATATACCTTTATTCTATATTTTTTTAACACTATATTTTATAACTTCCCATTTAAATTGTGTTTGAAATCCCCAAAATTATAATATACACTCCATATTCATCCTTATCTCTTTGTGGTAGTAGGATGACAGCGATTGTTCCTTATCTTTTTGTTGATAATGGGTAAATGGAAGTTGTTGCCATAGCGACAAATCTTTTTCAGTAGGTTTAGAAGGCTCAAATATCTCCATGTCAAAATATTTTCAAGGATTTAAAAGAATTCAAATATATTCAAATAACAATAAACCTTTTTCAACATATTTCAAAGAATAAAATATTAAATCGTCATTTCCTATATTTTCTACTTTCGATTTATTCAACTCTTATTTGTTACTTATTTATACAATTTTTTTTCTTTACTTTTTTTTCCCTCTTGTCTTAGCCTATTCTTCAAGGATTTTTAGTATATTACTATTGTTGTATTCTTTCAATTTTAATCATTCATAGATTTTTAATGTATTAATGTTATTGTTGTCCTTCCTTTTTCATTTTTTATTTTTCATAGATATATTAGCCATTAATGCATCATTCTTTTCATGTCAGCTAAATTTAATTTTTGTACATGCAATGCGGATGCTGAAATTGCTAATGTATATATATATATAGATTTGAATTTTGAATTGGAATCAAAATGTACTATTGATGACAAATATAATTCACATCACAAACTAGTGAGTTAAAATTTGAATTATTGATATTAGGGCTATCGTAGCCTAATGGCATTACTACTGATGTCTTATTTGCATAGATCAAGGTTTCAATTCTCCATTCCTCATAGTTGTAAAAAAAAAAAAAAGAATTATTAATGGAAATTTACATTAACGGGAATTGAAAAATGTTATTACTAGTCAAGAACCCATATACATAGATAAGATTCTAAATTATATTATAAATTTATTATTTTGGAGAATAACAAATATAAAGATAATTTCATATTTGATGATATAATTAAAAAGAACGACATAAAATAAATTATTGAATAGTAATTTGCTATAATAGAATATAAAAGATAAGTGCTTCCAAAATCATAGTAAATATGAAAAAAAAAATTATGGAAATGCATTTACGATACCCTAAAAATATATTGTATAGAAAAGGAAACATCTTCCGAAACTTTTATATTATAATAAGATGCCAAACGTTTATTGGTTTGTTTTAATACGTTTATCTTACCAAAAAAAAAAAAAAGAGACAAACATAATAACACCATAAGTGAAGGTAATGGTTAGAAAAATAGAATATGAAAAAGAAAATGTGATAACTCGTATTCTTTTTATTATATGTCTTTTTAGTTTTTACACAGTTATTTTATATATTGTCACATTACTTTCAAACAACATATCAGGTATTTGCTATCGCAAAAGATAATTTATAATACATGTTTTGTTTTATAATTATTACTTATGTTATTACATTACTTATTAGATAATACATCAACAATACTTTATGAAGAACTTATAAATTATCAGCTATGATATGTTATACAATATTCCCTATGATATTAAGTTTATAAGCCCTTAATCCATAAAATGAATAAAATTTCATCCTTATGGTTTGTATACTAGTATAATATCTAAAGTGAATTCTAATTTCTAATCAAGAGTAATTTCAACTACATGTTTTTCTTATATAGTATTATTTATATATTTGTAGCAGTTGTATCCATAGTCTAATATCTAAAATCTATTGCATGTTATTGTTATATATTTATTATGTGTACTATATATTACATATTAAATAATATATGTATATTGTAGTATTACTAAGAATAACTTTTAATACGCCTTATCTTTCTTAAATAGCTATTACATATACACTTATGTTTCATATTACAACATAGTAGTAAGTCAATATGAAGAACATAATTTGTAGTATAACTTTGGGGACCATAATTTTTAATATATGTCTTTTTACATGGTTATTTCATCATTACATTTGTACAACATATCAGTAATCTACTATCAATATATATATATATATATACATGTTTTGTTTTGTAGATACTATTCACATTAGTATATGTCGTCTTAAGGTATTTATTGGTAGAGATTAGGCTTTATACGTTGGGTAAGCTTGCAAAATAAATAAAACACTATAAGGGGACGCTGAGGTGTTATCTAGCGTGACCACTTGGATGCTTAAATCAGCAAGATGTCTTGAAGAGTAGTGAATGCTTAAGAGCACGAGAGGCTTAAGTGCACAAAGTGTCAAATAGTTTACCATTAGGTAGTGATCTGGTATTTATAGTCAAGTGGCACTGGTAGTTAGTGGGCAGAATTCTCTCCTACAAGTATGGGGGAGTGGGCTCGTAGTTTCTAACATGTCCCACATATGCTGGAGGTGATTATTGACTTGGTCTCTTATCTTTATCCGGTATCTTTGAGTTATTGAAGATCCCTTTAAGCTTGGTCAAGCTTAACATAAGGCTTGAGCCTAGGGTAGTAAGCCCTATACGATGAGGTGCATTAGATCTGGACAGGCTTGAGGGGCCCATGTCTAAAGAGCCTTGTTAACACTTATGCACCCCCTCCCCTCGTAATCTCGTTGTTGAGGCGAACGTAAGGAGAAGGGATATATAGGCTACTCAAGTATGTAGTTTATCTGACTTAGGAGAGCTCAAGCCGGTGTTATAGTGCTAACGTAGCAAGGATGGAGGTTCCGGCAGGTAGAAGGTTGAGGTAAAGATGTCTAAAGGGGTTGTTGGCCAAGGCGAAGACGCTCGAAGTAAGAAAGACGAGGTATCGGCAATCATTCTGAAGCAAAGTGATGACAACCCAAACAGCGTGGAACTTTGGCTGGATTATCAGAGTAGGATACCTTTACATTTAGCTAGGTGGTTGATCCTGAGGTGAGGAGTTTGGGGCCTTCGGTACTCGATCCAAGGCATTGAGTAGGCCTAATCAAATTGAGCTCATTGTGGATTGTGCAGGCATAATTACTCGATTTAGGATACCGTACTTCTAGGATATTGACCAAGTAGAAGTTGTAGGGAACCTTAAGGAAACTTCTTGTAAAAGAAACTTTTCTAATTTCAATCCTACCGTGCTTATTTTTAGTGCATTTAATGTGACGTGATAGGTATCCTATCTTTGTAGGTCAGTATACAGTAGTATGCATTTTACCTTTTAAAGGTGACCGTTCGATCAAACCCGACTCCATGTGTTTACCCTGCAGCATTTCAAAGGATTTGTCTTATAACCGCTTATACAGTTTCCCAAACTCTTAGCCTATAAATAGTAAAATCACAACTAGAGATTACTTTTCCACAATCTCTTTATTCTATTACTACGAAATTTGCTCTTTAGCATTAAACTTCTTCAAGAACTTTTCAATCTTCTTTATCACCTTTCACAACCATATTGGCTAACATAGGTGAGATGAGTTCAAACTCCTTATGGCTCTTTGACTCTAAGTCTATAAGGAGTGATCCTCCCCCAGCAAGAGAGGACGAAGAGTTGTCGTTGGCATAACTTGATGACTTTACTAGGATGACGGTGGAGGCACTGGATAGGGCTAAGCTCATCAATGCCATCCCAAGGGACGTATATGCATACGCCCCCTTGCCCCCTCCCAGAGATTTATTCAACGCACCTAAGATAGGTAAGGGCCTTAATAATTGGGTGAGTAAGAGTAAGCCATCTGCCTCCAGTTAGATCTTGAGTAACTTCGTTGTTAAGGCAATCCTAGGGTGGTAGATACAATTGCCAAGCAGGGATAAGCAGGTGGCCCTACTATCAGGGAGGTACTTGGTGGTGTTTGAGAAGTATCTGGAGTTTAGGCAGTGCCTCCCTCCAAGTAGCTTCAAGAAGGAGCTCTTCAACTTCCACTAATGCAATTCAGCATAAGTCCCTCCTAATGGGTAAAGGGTATTAAAGGCTTTCTAGGCGCTCTGTGAGTATCTAGTGATAAGGGATACTCTCGAGCTTCTCAACCATTACTATATGTAAAAAAGCATATTTTTTTTTAGGGGGAGGGGGGTTGTTGTACCTTTAACCACATCCTAGAAAGAAACTATTCTACAGCTTTACAGACTTAGTAAAAGGCTGGTAGGATGACTGTATGGTGGTCGAGTTGCTCGATGAGGTAAATTTTTAGACATGGTGGATCGAGTTGGTTCAGATTAGCACTTAAAAGGGCTTTAGTGACACAAAGGTCGGGCAAGAAATTCAAGCCTTCATGGCCCTCAGATATGGCTAGGAGATAAACATTGTGGAGAGATACTTTCAATATCCAATCTTCTAGCTCTTCCCCAACATGATGAAAGTTGTGGTGAAAAAATGGGCCAAAGGTATAGGTTCGTTCCTTTTGTGAACAACTTCGCTTATTGTGTTAGTGTAGAGATTCTTCATCCGACGTCTCTTTTTGTAAAATGGAGGATCTTCCTTGTCCATGTCAGTCATGGCAAAGTTAACAAATGGTAGTAGCTATTTCTTTTGTTTTTGCTTCGTTTTTCTTCTTCCTTACCATTTCAATCTATTTCTGTAGGCGAAAATTTGGCTACTAAGTTTCTTCGTCCCTTTATGGATGAGTTAATGAGCTGTCAATAGGTAAGGACTAAGGCGTTTGATCCGAAGGGCAAGGCGTTGTGGATGAAGTTAGGGGCTAAGAGGACCAGCAGGGTCAGACCAGTGGTTGTTCCTCAGGGGATTCCTGTTATTCCTTAGGCAGGGCCACTGGTTGTGGAGCTTATGGACATGACACTTCCTTCCCCTGCCTTCATCCTTACTATCGAGCCTATTATTGTGGGGGATAAGATCCACTAACGCTAAAGAGTAGGATATTCAGATGATTACCGCCCCTAAGGGAGGGAGGAGGAGATGGTTGAAGCTATTGCCCTATCCGAAGTAGCAGGGTAGAAGAGGAAAGCCCCCAAGACACCTGGAGAGGTGATGCCTTAAGCCAAGAAGCAGAGGCCTTTAGTGAGGGCACTCTTAAGCCGAGTGACCTGGTTTGAGTAACCAACAACTCATCCCTATAAGTATATAGACAAGCTTGGGGATGAGTTTTTTGACGTCCGCAATAAGTTTAGATTCTTAGGGATTAAGCCAAACTTGTTTAAGGAAGTTTCGTACGTCTCTCCGGAATGAAGAGCTCCTAAGCCAAGCTCCCAAGGCCAAGATCAAGAGGGTCAAGGGAAAGTTCCTGAGGCCAAAGTGAGAGGTCTAGGCTAATGACCTTATGGAGTGGACTATGACTGAGAATAGATAAGGTCGGTTGTTGAATGGGTCCAAACTTGCTGAAAGCTCAAAAAGGAAGTAATGGAGAATGTGTTGAAGAACAAATGCAAATGGTACAGTAAGCAAAAACCCATGAACAGCTCTAATGGATATAACATACCAATGGAATTTCTGAGGACTCACGGTATAACTCGATATAACGCACGAGATAGTTCGGTGAGGTTACTCACCACTTAGCCTTGTTTGAGGGTTAGTATAAGAGTGAGATGAATGTAAATAGAGTAGTGTTTACGAGAGGCCAATGTTTAGTGTATTAATTGTTCAATCTGATGTTTATAACTATAAGTACAAGGGGTATTTATACCCAAGAATTTAGAGCAATACGCCTAAAAGGGAAAAGACAAAAGGGCATTTCTTAAAGAAATAATGTACAATAAGGGAAAAAATGAATATTCAAGGAAAACAATCATTGGTGCAACGAATTCACACATGATTTTGTACATGTGGCGATGCTGTATTGGTGATGCCATTGGAAGATATGGATAAAAAAATACGATCAGCTTGCTTATCCAAGAAAGGGAGGCTTAGTCAATCTGGAGTCTCTCTATCTCGGCTTCTTGGTAAGGTAGATGCCAAGTCATAGCTCGGCTCAGGCACAGGTGATTAATCTATAACTCGATGTACTATAGAGAGATAGGCAGTCATTCGACTTAGCATAAAGAGCAATTCGGCAAAGAAGTACTTGGCATCGATAGGAGTTAACTGGAGTAAGAGAATTCCCTTTGCTAGGCCTTCTAGTCCTCAGGCTTAGCTGCAGGTCAAAGGCCTAATAGTTTGATTCCTATCATTCTTTCCGGGTTGTTTTGGATTTGGGATCAAATTCGAATGGTTTTTGGTCAATTCTTTGTCAGGGTAATATGAACTGAGGTCAGCAATATTAAAGGTGTCGGAAACCTCATAGTCTTAGGGTAGCTTCAATCTATAGGCGTTATCATTGACCTTTGAGAAGATTTTCAAGGCCTTCTTGAGGATTTTGAAAGGTCCTTCGGCTTTTGCAAATAATTTGTTCCTCCTCTTGCTTGGGAATTGTTCATTACTGAGGTGTAGCCGTACCAAGTCTCCTTGCTAGAATTGTTTAGCCATCTTACCCTTAGCCTTCTCTTGCATTCTTCTAGTAGCTTGATTAATGTGCTAAGTGACTTTATTGTAGATGTGCTAAAGAGATTGTACTTTAGCTCTCGCTTTAGGGTCCTTTTGTATGGGTACAGGAATAGGGGTGTGATTGAAGGGTAGCTTGGGATTAAAACCATAGACCACTTCGAAGGGAGTCTACTTAGTGATGTCATGTACTGTCTAGTTGTAAACAAATTCAACTAAGTAGACGTCCTAATCAGCCAAGTTCTTGTCCACTACAGCTCAGAGTAGTAATCTCAAAGTATGATTAATCACCTCAGTTTGGTCGTTAGTTTGAGGGTGACAAGAAGTACTGAATAATAGTTTGGTCCCCATCCATGCCACAAAGTTCTCTAGAAATGACTTAAGAACTTCAGGTCTTTATCGGATACTACACTTCTTAATACGCCATGCAACCATAGAATCTCTTGTAAGAAAAGAAAACCAATAGCTGAAGTATCGTTAATTTTGGCACTTGGCACAAAGTGTGCCATCTTGCTAAACCAATCCACCACAACCATTATAGAATCTTTACTTTGGGCAGTTTGTGGTAATCTGAAGACAAAGTCCATGCTTAACTCAGGTCATGGTTTCATTAAAATAGGCAAAGGCATTGCTTTCCCTTTCTTAGCTCGGTACTTAGCCCTTTTGCGCATGGCACAGTCTTAACAATTTGGTATACATCTTGCCTCATCCTAAGCTAAAAGAACCGACCAGTCAGTAATTCATATATACTTTTCTCCTTAAAATGTCTGGATAGTCCTCCACTATGGGCTTCCTTGATCAGTAGTTCCCATAGTGAACAAGTCGACACGTATAATTTTCTACCTCGGAAGAAGTAGCCATCTTCTACTTGATACCTATCTACTGTTCTTCCATCGACACACCATGCAAATACGAGTCCAAAGTGTGGATCCCTAGAGTATTGCTCTTTGATGCTTATAAACCTAAATAATCGGGTCTGTAGTTCACTTAGGAGTGCATGTTTTCTTAAGAGAGCATCTATAATTACATTGCTCTTTTCTTGTTTGTATTTTATTACAAAATTGAATCCTTTAAAGATTTTCAATCCATCTTGCTTGCCGTTTCGATAACTTTGTCTAACTTTGGAGGTATCTTAGCAACTCATGGTCAGTATATATGACAAAGTCTCTTGGCAGTAAATAGTGCTACCATATTTGCAATGCTTGGATCAATGCCAAGAGTTCTTTGTCATACACTGAGTAATTTAACTAAGGTCCTCTTGGCTTCTTACTGTGATAGGTAATTGGTCGGCTTTCTTGAATTAGGATGGTACCAATCCTAATGCTTGTTACATCACACTTTAGCTCGAATATTTTCTTGAAAGTAGATTCAATATAGGGGCGTAGGTCAACCTTTCTTTTATCTCGATAAAACTCCTCTCCTCCTTTTCTCCCCATCGAAAGTTGAAGTTCTTCTTTGTTACTTTAGCAAGTGGTGCAATGGGGGTGCTGAAATTCCTGATGAATTTTCCAATAAAATGAAGCCAGTCTATGGAAACTTCTCACGTTGACATAGTTAGTAGGAGTTGGCTACTTGACGATAGCTTAGATGTTCTCGTCATCCACTCATAAGCCTCCTTCATTGACTACATAGCCTAAGAATACCACTTCCTCTTAGTAAAAGCAACATTTCTTCATATTGCCAAATAATCTCTCGACATAAAGGATATCTACAACGGCATAGAGGATATCTACAGCGGCTTAGAGGTGTTCACAATGACTTGGCATGTCGTTACTGTAGACCGTCAAAGTACACCATGACACACTTTCTAATCAGATGTCTCAACACATGATTCATTAGTCTCATGAAGGTGTTCAGGGCATTTAACAAGCAAAGTACATGACCATCCATTCATATAGTCCATGTTGAGTCTTGAACGCCATTTTCTACTCATTTCTTAGCCTCATGGGAATTTGATGACACACTTTCTAATCAGATGTCTCAACACATGATTCATTAGTCTCATGAAGGTGCTCAGGGCATTTAACAAGCAAAGTACATGACCATCCATTCATATAGTCCATGTTGAGTCTTGAACGCCGTTTTCTACTCATCTCTTAGCCTCATGGGAATTTGATAGTAGCTAGACTTAAGATCAATTTTGTTGAAAATCTTGGCTCCACTCAATTCGTCCAGCAGATCTTCCAACCTTGGGATAGGATACCTGTACTTGATCATAATCTTGTTCACGACTCGACTGCTTACACATATCCGCCAAGTTCCATCCTTTCTCAGTACTAAAAGCTCTGGTATAGCATAAGGGTTGAGACTTTCTTTGACATATCTTATTTCCAGTAGCTCATTGACTTGACGTTGAAGCTCAGAAGCCTGTTTGGGACTTATTCGATAGGTAGGCTTATTCAGCAGTACAACGTTGGATATTTAGTCAATGCAGTATTCAATGCTGCGAATTTAGGGTAACCCCTTGAGTAACTATTTTAAGAACGGGTCGGCATATTCATTCAGCAACTCCTTTATTTCTTAAGGTAGTTTACCCCACTCCTTCATCTTTAATAGGCGCCTGACCAACATGAGGGTCAGCGTATCAACTTTAAGGGTCTCTCGGAGCTCGACTCTACTTATTATCAGTCTTCTTCGATTCGTGAGCAAGTTATGTTTACAATTTATTAACTTCTCTCAGTGGCATTGGGTTTAATGTAATCTTCCAGCCATCCTTTTCGAACACATATGTGTTCCTATACTAGTTATAGATAACTCTCTTGTCAAGCAACCGTAGTCAGCCAAGCAACACGTGTGAGGTGCATATGGGTGGCATGTTGTAAAAAATCTCGTCGGAGTAGTTTCTAATTATGTTCGGTATCGATACTTGCCTGGTGACATGTAGTGCTCCATTATCATTCAGCTAATGTAATTTATACAGGTGTGCAATGGTTAACAACTTCAACTGTGTGACCAATTCGACTAATGCTACATTGGTGCGACTTCTACCATCCATAATTAATGCTTGCTCCTAATCATTCACCTTATAGGTAGTATGAAACAAATTCTCCTTTTGCTCCTCTTCTCATGAGGCTTCCATGTTCATTGCATGTTGGATAACTAGGACTAACTAATCCAAGTCTTCGGCAAACACGTCCTCTTCAATAAGCTCTTTCTCAACTGCTTCTTTCTCGGTAGTGATCTATTCCTCCTTAGTTCGGCTAATGCCACATTGGTGCAACTTCTACCATCTATAATTAATGCTCGCACCTGATCATTCACCTTATAGGTGGTATGAAATAAATTCTCCTTCTGCTCTTCTTCTCGTGAGGCTTCCATGTTCATTGCATGTCGAACAAGTAGGACTAACTAATCTAAGTCTTCGGCAAACATGTCCTCTTTAATAAGCAATTTCTCAACTGCTTCTTTCTTGGCAGTGATCTATTCCTCCTTAGGTTCCTCATCAATACTCCTTACCTCCAGCTTCGTGATGTCTCCCTTAATTACCGCAGTTCTTTGGTTTAGGCACTGAATAGCCATATGTTCGAACCTTTGGCACTTAAAATCACTTGATCTAACTTATCTTCCTACCAGACTCTTACCCCATCTCATAAGTTCGGGTCAGTACGTTGTTGTCGAGTTGGCTCGATACCTGACTGAGCTTGGTAACTTCCTTGTCTGGGTCGGTTAGTTGGCATTTTGGTAGGTACTCGACTTCTTCTCTATCTCTCCACTCGTTGAGCTATTCAGATGACTTCATCTATTGTTGTGAATCGTTGGAGTTCTACAACATCCCAAATATCACCTCTTAATCTCGTAATAAATATAAAGATTGTTTGCGCTGGGGGTTCCTCCACTTCACATAAAATCATAAGCATTTGGAATTCCTGGACATATTCGTCAACTGTTCGGCCTACTTATCTTAACTCTTAAAGTTGTCACGCTCCGAAGCGGCAGAATGGTAACAGCCCCGCCGTATAAACCATCCTAAGATAGAAGTTGGTCTTACAACCACTATCTTAGACCTGGTCTACACAAGGCATCCATGACTAACCCACTTTGAAGTAAACAGTTTGTAATTTATTACATAAGAAAGTGAGGAAATATATATATATAAATATAATAGAATTCAATTATTACAATTAGTGTTTTCAACGATAATAGCTTAAATCTTAAAAATATATGTCTGTTCTTTAAATGTTTTTCCTCATTCCCCAAGATCCAGCAGCTGCTAGCTTCAGAATAGTTGTTTGCTGCTTCTTAGCCAGCACCTGTACGACGTCTATAGGGATATGATCAACTACAGCTCAGTAAGTTAGGATGAAGGACTTAAAACTATACCATAAACGCAACAAGGTTTTCAATCAACTTATTAAGTGCAATGCATGTTTAAGCAAATGCCATCGCACGACATTGTCCGGCCCGTTGTGTGATTAGAGAAATTGCGCCCACTCTAATTCGGGTTGAGGAGTTTCCATTAATGCAACAGCTCACGACTAAACCCAGGCTTGTGTAATGGAGACCTCACTCCTCCCGCGACTACCTTCAAACCACTAACTTCACCCTCACCGCGACCTCCTCTCCTGTCACTTAGTTCGGCTAAGGATGAAAGAGGGACCAATTGCAATCCTGCGCTATCCCTTTCGAAGGGGTCGGTATTTGGCCGGAGAGTCCTAAGTTCCCCTAACGAGTTGCCATACATGTCCGATTATGATTACTGGTCGTATATTTGATTAAGTCTAGTTTAGGGTGATCAATCATTTCATACAAATCATACAATACATGTTAGAGTAACAAACAGAATCATAGCATCACCCATAATCAAGCACATGTATACATCCAACTATTTAACAAACACAATCAAGTATAATCTTAAGCCTCCAAAATACAGCATCCCCAACTTACCTCGACTCTTCGCTTACTCACTGGATCACCCATAATCAAGCACATGTATACATCCAACTATTTAACAAACACAACCAAGTATAATCTTAAGCCTCCAAAATACAGCATCGTATTAATCCCAACTTACCTCGACTCTTCGCTTACTCACTGGAGGTTCGATTTGCTCAGGCCATCGCCGATCATCCCTATAACACAAACGTGGTTTCATTTTTTCATATAACTATTATAGGTTCATTTTATCCTACAACGCTTATTGTTATGTTTTGTTTAGGGTTTAATATGCCTAATTATCTAGACCTTAAGTCTTTTACAATTATTCTAGGTTTGGGGTTAGGTTCGGGTTCGATTTTCGCATTGATTTCTAAATTAGGTTTTAGTTCGATTTCTAAGTAGTGTTTTATACTCCAACCTTAGAAATTTATTTCAACTCATAATGTGAAATTAATCACATTACTTCCTGATCTCCTAAATACCATCATTACTCCTAGTTAGTATTTATTTTACCTGGTACACTTAAATCCGTATTAGTGTACCAAATTCACTCCTAATGTGAGAAATTTTTATATTTTTCATATAATTATATAAATTCAACTTTCATATCAGATTTATTGTACATTTTTATTATTATCAAAATATCAATTTTTATTATAATATTTTCTATTTATTATATTCTAATAATTACATATTATGTATTATTACCTTTTATGTATACAATACACTTCTAATATTTCTATCACTCTAATTATCATCTCTAAACACCAATTATCATTTCAAAATGTCTAAATTCATTCTAAATCAGATTTTACTCCTAATTACCCTAATTTTCAAAATTAACTTAAAATTTACTATTTTTCCCTATTACTCATTTACAACATAATTAACCTAATAATTACATTTAACGCCCTAAATGCTACAAGTATCATACTTCATCAGATTTCAACATCCTAAAATATGTACTTATTCACTAAATCAGTAATTAACCATCTAATTACTTTATTAACCCTAAATTATCCATTTTATGCCTTATTTTAAGGTCTAAAAATTATCTAAAAATTTTGAAAATTAATTTTTAAAAACGGGCTTCATAGCATTATTCTATATCATCTAAGTGGTCTACACAAAAATTTTGGGCTCGAAACTACAATCCTAAGGTCATTTATTTCTAAATTGAAATATGCTCGGTTTTGCACGATTTTTAAGGACCCTATATCACAAGATATATTTTCATCAAAATAATATTTTTCCTAAAAACTACATACAAAAATATTTCATAATAACAAGTTTCATAATTTTCTAAGAATATTTACTATTTTTTCAAAATTATACAAAATTGGGTTGGAAATCGAACTCACCGATTTGGATGGTTCCGGCCACCGTCGATGGCCATGGGTGTGTCGGCCCACCTGGGCGTTGCCACAACCGTGTAGTGGTGGTAGCCGTCTACTCCCAGCTGCCCGTCGGGTCTAGGTTCTCCTTTGTGGTCTTAACTGCACAGTTTTTCTTTTCTTTTCTTTTTTGAATTTTCTCTCAAATTTTCGAGTCTCTCTATTTTTCTCTAATGCTAAACTGTCCAAATGAGTTCTGAAAAATTTACCCCTATTTATAGACGATTTTTGTAATTATTATGCATTAATTAGACATGACTTTGCCCAATTTCCTTGATTTTTGGGTTTTGTGTTGCGTAATTTTAATTGGTTAATTTTTATTTTGCAGATCCTGACCTGCCATGACCTGATTTGGATCATTCCTGATTTTTATTGATTTTTTCTTAATTAATTATGAATTTTCTTTAAGAATTTAGTATTATTTTAGTACATTTCGCGTATTTTAAGTAATTACACGTATTTATACCTACATGTAAATTCATATATAGTACAAATAAATATTCTTAAATATTATTTAGCTTATTTTATAATTTTTAGTATACATATAATTTATCTCTAGCGATTCGTTAAGTACTGGAATGTATTTTATGAATTTTCGATAAATAACGAGTTATATACTTAAAATTTGAAAATTTTGTAGTCTCCTATTTTATTACTTATTTTCTTAAATTCAAACTTACGGGATCGGTTTACTAATATTTCTAGCTTTACTTTATAATTTAGGCTCGATCGGGTTTTTCAACCGATCGAAACCTCGGATTACTAGTTTTAGGGCTTACAAAGCCGAGTAAAAGCGTCTTATAGATAAGTGTCCAGCATGAACCTATTTTTAAGTATTCTCTTCGTCTTGAGCCAAGTATTAATCTTTTAGTAGCCTTTTCGCCTTCTAATAGCCTAAAAAATTTTCCACCACGTGGTGACATATCCTGAGTATTCAATAACAACAGTTCTCAACTTCTCATAATCTTTGTATCAATAATAGTTGAAAACATGCTCCACTTTCTCTTCCCATTCCAAATATTCATCAGCATTCCTAAATCCATTGAAGCTTGGAATTCGAAGCTTCACATGGTTAGATGCTCTAGGGACCCTAGTTCACTCTTCTTTAAAATACTCTTCCTCATCCTCTTCATCTAGTTCCCTCAGGTTTACCCTTCGTCTTACTCATCAACCTACTCCTCTACCTCAAACTGGTCAAGCTGGGTTTTGACCTCTAATAGGTTGAGCAACTTATAGGGTATTTTCCGCAACCTCAGTAGGTCGACAAGCCAACATATGAATAGCTCGAGTCAAATCTACCAAGAAGTTAGCCACCACATCAAGTCTCTCATCAGTACTCCTTGGGGTTCCCTAAAACTGTCGTCCATAGTAGATAACTCCACTATTGTCATCTCCAACACCAACGTTTACACTGGGGTCAGTTGTTTTCTTCCTGATTTAAAGCTTAAACAAACACTTTCGTAAACTATAAAATCAATGGCTAGCAAACACAGCTATTAAGATAAACATAATAACTTGCTCTGTTACATATACGTAAAACAGAGTGTAAATAGAACTTTAAAAACCAACTACAACTCAAACAAAACCTCCGCTCTAATACCAAGATGGTGTAAATTGTAACCAAGAGCAGACAAGGCCGGTTATTGAATGTGTCCAAGCTTGTTGAAAGCTCGAAAAGGAAGTGATAGAGAATGTGCAGAAGAACAAATGCAAATGACACAGTAAGAAAAAACCTACGAACAACTCCAATGGATATGACGTATTAATGGAACTTCCGATGACTCACAAAACAACTCGATATGATACAGAGATGGTCCGATGAGGTTACTTACTACTTAGCTTTACTTAAAGGTTAGGATAAGAGTGAGATGAATGTAAATAGAGTAATGTTTATAAGAAGCAAATGTTCAGTGTATTAATTATTCAATTTGATGTTTACAGCTATAAGTACAAGGGGTATTTATACCTAAAAATTTAAGGCAACATGCGTAAAAGGGAAAAGACAAAAAGGGCATTTCCTAAGGAAGTAATGTACAAGATACAAAAGGGCAAAAATGAATATTCAAGGAAAACAATCATTGGTGCAACGGAATCTACACGTGATTCTATACTCGTGGCAATGTTATATTGGTGATGCCATTGAAAGATACGGACAAAAAGTACGGTCAGCGTGCTTGTTTAAGTAAGGGAGGCCTAATCAGTCTAGAGTCTCTCTATCTTGGCTTCCCGACAAGGGAGATGTCGAGTCATTGGTTGGCTTGGGCATAAGTGAGTAATCTTCAACTCGGCATACTTTAAAGAGACGGGCAACCATTCGGCTTGGCATATAGAGTGACTTGGCAAAGAAGTATGCAACTTCGGTGAGAGTTAGCTGGAGTAGAAGAATTCACCTTGCCAGGCCTTCTAGTCCTCAAGCTCAGTTGCGGGTCAAAGACCTAGTAGCCTGATTCCTATCACTTCCTATTGAACTTGAACTCCTTCACATCCGGACTTGAAGCTTCGACACCACCCTTAATGAGCCCCTACTGTAAGCCAACGTCAACCATGACCACCGACGGTAACCGGAGCCACCTAAATCAGTCAGTTCGATTTCTAACCCGATTTTATGTAATTTTGTAAAAATAGTAAATATTCTTAGAAATTATAAAACTTGTTATTCTAGAATATTTTTGTATGTAGTTTTTAGGAAAAATATTATTTTGATGAAAATATGTCCCGTGATATATGGCCCTTAAGAAATCATGTAAAACCAAGTATGATTAGGATTAGAAATAAATAGGTTTAGGAGTATAGTTTGTAGCTCAATTTTTTTTTTATAGAATGCTTAAGTGATATAAAATAGTGCTATCAAGCCATTTTTTTAAATTTAATTTTTTTAAATTTTTAGGTAAATTTTTAGCCTTAAAATGATAGAAAAATTGGGTAATTTTGGGTTAATTAGGTTATTAAAACATTAATTACTGATTTAGATAGTAATTACAGGGTTAGGGATGTTAATCTCTGATGTGGAAACCTAATCCTAGCCTTTGGAGTGTTAAGTGTAATTAATTAATGAATTATGTAGTAATTGTAGAAAATTAGGAATATGTAGAATTGGGAAATTAATAAATATGAAAAATTAGGTTTAATTTAATAATATAATAATAAAAATTAGAATATAATAAATCTAAAACAAAAATTTAATTTTAGGTAATTGTATAAAAAAAGTAAGATTTTCTCACATCGGGAATAAATCCAGTACCCTAATTAGGATTAGCGTGTACCGAACAGTTTAAATACTAAATTAAGACCCAATAAGATATTAGAATACTAGAGCTTAATGTGATTAATTTCACATTAGGATTCAAGCATATGTAAGATTCTAGAATCTAATTTAGGAACCGAACCCTAAAATAGGGTAGAATGAATCATTAGTAAATAATAAGTTTACATGGAGAAAAGAATCTAATTTAGAAATCGATGTAGAAACTGAACTCTAACCTAACCCCAAACCTAGAATAATTGTAAAAGAGTTAAGACCTAGATAATTAGATATATTAAACCCTAAACAAAACATAACAATAAGTGTTATAGGATAAAACAAACCTATAATAGTTATGTGAAAAACTAAAACCACGTTTGTGCTATATGAATGATCCGCGATAGCCTAAGCGAATTGGACCTCGTGTGAGTGAGCAAGGAGTCCAAGTAAGTTGGGATTAATACGTTACTGTATTTGGAAGACTTGAGATTATGCTTGGTTATGCTTGTTAGATAGAACCCGGGTTTGGTTGTAAGCTGTTGCATTAACGACAACTCCTCAACCTGGATTAGAACGGGCGCAATTTCTCTAATCTCATGACGGGCCGAACAATGTTATGCGATGGCATTTGCTTGAACATGCATTTTATATGATAAGTTGATTAATAACCTTGTTATGTTTATAGTATAGTTTTAAGTCCTCCATCCTAACTTACTGAGCTGTAATTGCTCATATCCCTATAGACATTGTGCAGGTGTTGGTTAAGAAGCGGTGTATAACTACTCTGAAGCTAGCAACTGCTAGATCCTAAGGAGTGAGGAAAAGCATTTGATGAACAAACATATATTTTAATTGTAATAATTGAATTTCAGGGTATATATATATTTTTTGTCACTTTCTTAGGTAAATGATTTATTTAAATTACAAACTGTTTACTTCAAAACAGGTTAGTCGTAGACGCCTTGTGTAGATCAGGTCTACGATAGTGGTTATAAAGCTAACTACTATCTTAGAATGGTTTATACGGCGGGGCTGTTACGACTTTGTCGCTTTGGGGTGTAGCAGGCACCACTAAGCAGACTCCCTTCGAAGTGGTCTATGGTTTTAATCCTAAGTTACCCCTTGATCATACTTATGCCTACATAAGAGGACCTTAACATAAGTGTTAGAGCACAATCCCTTCAGTACATCTACAATAAAGTCACTCGGTACATCAACCAAGCTGTTAGAAGAATACGAGAGAAGGCCAAGGGTAGGATGGCTAAACAATTCTAGGTAAGAAACTTGGTATAGCTGTACCTTAATAAGGAACGGTTCTTGAGCAAGAGGTGGAATAGATTATTTGCAAGAGCTGAAGGATCCTTCAGAATCCTCTAGAAGGTCAATGACAACGCCTACAGATTAGAGCTGCCCGAAGACTATAGGGTTTTTGACACCTTCAACATTGTCGACCTCAGCTCATATCACCCCGACGAAGAATTGATTGAAGACCATTCGGATTTGATCTCAAATCCAAAACAACCCAGAGGGAATTATAGGAATCAAGTTAGTAGGCTTTTGACTCGCAGTCGAGCTTGAAGAGTGGAAGGCCTAGCAAGGCGAATTCTCCTACTCCAGTCGATTCCTTTTGAGGCCGAGTACTTCTTTGTCAAGTCACTCTTTATGCTAAGCCGAATGACTGCTCATCTTTCTATACTATGTCGAGTTGTAGATCACTCACTTACACCTGAGTTGAGATAGAGAGACTCCGGATTGACTAAGCCTCCCCTTGCTTGGACAAGTAAGCTAACCATACTTTTCATCTGCATCTTCCAACGACGTTACTAATACAGCATTGCCACGTGTATAAAATTATGTGTAGAATCCATTGCACCAATGATTGTTTTCCTTAAATATTCATTTTTACTCTTTTATATCTTATACATTATTTCCTTAGGAAACACCCTTTTTGTCTTTTCCCTTTTAGGCATGTTGCCTAAAATTCTCGGGTATAAATACCCCTTGTACTTGCAGCTGTAAACATCAGATTTAACAATTAATACACTAAACATTTGCCTCTCGTAAACACTACTTTGTTTACATTTATCTTGCTCTCATCTTAACCCTTAAGTAAGGTTAGGTGGTAAGTAACCTCACCAGACCATCTCGTGCATTATATCAAGTTATGCGGTGAGTCTTCAGAAGTTCTATTGGTGCATCATATTCACTGGAGCTGTTTGTAGGTTTTTGCTTACTGTGTCATTCACATTTGTTCTTCTACACATTCTCCATCACTTCCTTTTCAAGCTTTTGTAAGCCCCACAACTAAGCAATCCGAGGTTTCGATCGGTTGAATGATCCGATCGAGCCTAAATTATAAAGTAAAGCTAGAAATATTAGTAAACCGATCCCGTAAGTTTGAATTTAAGAAAATAAGTAATAAAATAGGAGACTACAAAATTTTCAAATATTAAGTATATAACTCGTTATTTATCGAAAATGCGTAAAAGGCATTCCGGTACTTAACGAATCGCTAGAGATAAATTATATGTATATTAAAAATTATAAAATAACCTAAATAATATTTAGGAATATTTATTTGTACTATATATGAATTTACATGTAAGTATAAATACGGGTAATTTCTTAAAATACGTGAAATGTGCTAAAATAATACAAAATACTTAAAGAAAATAAGGAAAAATCAAGAAAAATCATGAATGATCCAGATTTGGGTCGTGGCAGCTGGGAAAAATAAGAAAAAATTCGACCAATTAGAATAAGCCAATATAAAATCCAAAAATCAAGGGATAAGGCAATTGTCTTGTCCCATTTAATGCACAATAAATCCTCTAAAGCCCTATAAATAGCAGGAAAAATTCAGCAACTCATTTGGACAGTTAAAAATCAGAAAAAATTAGGGAGAGGTGAAAATTGAGAGAAAAATTCGGTTTAGAAAAACTGTGCAATTAGGGCTTTCAAAGGGAACCCACACCAGACGAGGAGATGGGAGTGGACGACCACCACCACCACACTGTGGTGGCAGTGCCTAGGCCGGACGATAAGGCCACGGCAGCCGGCTGTGGCCGGAGCCACCTAAATCGGTGAGTCCGATTTCCAGCCCGATTTTGTGTAATTTTGTAAAAATAGTAAATATTATTATAAAATTATGAATTTTGTTATTCTAAGATATTTTTGTATGTAGTTTGTAGGAAAAATATTATTTTGATGAAAACATGCCCCGTAATATATAGTCCTTAAGAAATCATGCAAAATCGAGCACATTTTGGTTTAGAAATAAATGACCTTAGGAGTGTAGTTTTGAGCCAAAAATTTTTGTGTAGATTAATTAGATGATATAGAACAGTGCTATGAAGCCCTTTTTCAAAAATTAATTTTCAAAATTTTTAGATAATTTTTAGGCCCTAAAATGAGGCATAAAATGGGTAATTTAGGGTTAAGTAAGTAATTAAATGATTAATTACTTATTTAGTGAATAATTATATGTTTTGGGATGTTGAAATCTGATAAAGTATGATACTTGTAGCATTTAGGGTGTTAGATGTAATTATTAGGTTAATTATGTAGTAAATGATTAATAAGGAAAAATAGTTAACTTTAAGTTAATTTTGTAAATTAGGGAAATTAGGAGTAAAATCTGATTTAGGATAAATTTAGATATTTTAAAATGATAATTGATGTTTAGGGATGGTAATTAAAGTGATAGAAATATTAGAAGTGCATTATGTACATAATAGGTAATAATGCATAATATGTAATTTTTGAAAATATAATAAATAGAAAATATTAGGATAAAAATTGATATTATATAACTAATAAGGATATATAATAAATCTGATAAGAAACTTGAATTTATGTAATTATATGAAAAATATAAAAATTTCTCACATCAGGAGTAAATTCGGTACACTAATAAGGATATAAGTGTACCGGATGAAATAAAATACTGACTAGGGGTAATAATGATATTTAGAAGGTCGGGAAGTAATGTGATTAATTTCACATTATGAGTTGAAATAAATTTCTAGGGTTGGAATATAAAACATTATTTAGAAATCGAACTAGAACCGAATTTAGAAATCGATGTGGAAACCGAACCCGAACCTAAACCCAAACCTAGAATAATTATAAAAGACTTAAGACCTAGATAATTAGGTATCTTAAACCCTAAATAAAACATAACAATAAGCGTTATAGGATAAAACGAACCTATAATAGTTATATGAAAAACTGAAACAACGTTTGTATTATAGGGATGATCGGCGATGGCCTGAGCAAATCGGACCTCGAGGGAGTGAGCGATGAGTCGAGGTAAGTTGGGATTAATGTGATGTTGTATTTTGAAGGCTTAAGATTATGCTTGGTTGTGCTTGTTAGATAGTTGAATGTGTGCATGTGCTTGAGTATAGGTGATGCTATGATTCTGTTTGTTGATTTGACATATATTGTCTGATTTATATGAAATAATTGATCACCCTAAACTCGACTTAATCAAATATACGACCAGTAATCATAATCAGACATGCATGGCAACCCGTTAGGGGAACTTAGGACTCTCCGGCCAAATATCGACCCCTTCGAAAGGGATAGCGCAGGATTGCAAAATGGTCCCTTCTTTATCCTTAGTCGAACTAAGTGACAGGAGAGGAGGTCGTGCCGAAGGTGAAAACAGTGGTTCGAAGGTAGTCGCGGGAGGAGCAAGGTCTCCATTACACAAGCCTAGGTTTGGTCGTGAGTTGTTGCATTAACGACAACTCCTCAACCCGGATTAGAGCGGGCGCAATTTCTCTAATCTTACGACGGGCCGGACAACGTCGTGCGATGGCACTTGCTTGGACATACATTGCACCTAATAAGTGATTGAAAACCTTGTTGTGTGTACGGTATAGTTTTAAGTCCTCCGTCCTTACTTACTGAGCTGTGGTTGCTCACATCCTTATAGACGTCGTGCAGGTGCTGGCTAAGAGGCGGCAACAACTACTCTGAAGTTAGCAACTGCTGGATCTTGGGGAGTGAGGAAAAACATTGAAGAATCAACACATATGTTATTACTTTTCATTTCTGAATAATGTAATAACTGAATTATAGTGATTATATATAACTTTTCTTACTTTCTTAGGTAAATGAATTATTTAAATTACAAACTGTTTACTTCAAAGCGGTTAGTCGTAGATGCCTTGTGTAGATCAGGTCTAAGATAGCGGTTGTAAGGCCAACTTCTATCTTAGAATGGTTTACACGGCAGGGCTGTTACGACTCTGCCGCTTCGGGGCGTGACAGCTTTTGGCAAGCTTGGACCTATCCAGCAACCGGCCTTGTTTGTTTTTAGTCACAGTCCGCACCAGGGAGAACTACCTCCGACTCGAATGCTAGACGAAAGGATGTTTCACTTATGGAAGTTCAATGGGTAGTCTTATATCCCCATAAAATGTTTGGCAATTCATTTGCCTAAAGGTTAGGGGCTCGGTCTACTCATTTCTTCAAGTTGTCTAGGACGATCTAATTAGCTTCCTCTACTTATTCATTCAATAGGGGTTGGGCGACTAACATGAAGCGCAGCATGATTTGGTATTTGGTGCAAAATTCCTTAAATCTAAGGTTGTCAAACTATCACTTGTTGTCCATGATGAGTCAGCTACTTTTTCGTTTCTAACTAGGGCTCAACCACGATTGGTCACAGACCTAGCTGGCTGCTGTTATACTAGGGGATCTGGTTGTTGATCCCTACCATTTTGCTGTTACTGCTTCCAATAATTCTGCCCAGTATTGACATCAGAAGCTTTCGGAGGGGGAGGGGTAGGTTTACATGATGTGCCTCTTGGCTTCTTTGGGACAAGTACGAAGTAGCCTATTTTAAGCAGTTAATTTTTTAGCTAGGCGTTCTGTGAGCTTCAAGCTCTCCTTTAGTGTTCCCCTTGGGAGGGGTTGGTTTCTTGCAGGTTGGTTATCTACCAACTAGTGATTCTCTTGTTCATCGTGGTGAGACATGATGTTTGAGAATTGTGTTTTGGGAATGTGTTTAATGTGTTTGGGGTTTTTCATGTAGGAATTCAGTTTCCCACAAACGGCACCAAATGTCGTCTCAGGGTATTTATCGATAGAGGTTGGGCTTTAAGTATTAGGTAAGCTTGCAAAATAGAATACTGTAAGGGAATGCCAAGGTATTGTCCAGCATGATAAGTTCAATGCTTAAGTCAGTAAGGTGTCTTAAAGAGTATTAAATGCTTGAGAGCAAGAGAGGCTTTAGTGCGCAAAGTGTTAAGTAGTTTATCGTTAGGTGATGGTTTGGTATTTATAGTCGAGTGGAACCTACAGTTGGAGGGTAATTAGTGGGTGGAATCCTCCTTCGCAAGTATAGAAGAGTGGGCTTGTAGTGTTCAACTTATCCCACATATGCTAGAGGCGGTTGTTGACTTGGTCTCTTATCCTTATCCAGTATCTTTGAGTCATTAAAGATCCCCTTGGGCTTGGTAAAGCTCGACCTAGAGCTTGAGCCTAAGGCAGTAGGCCTTACACAATGAGGCATATCAAATCTAGATGGGCTTGAGGGGGGCCATGTCTTAAAAGCCTTGTCAACAGCTGTCATGCCCCAAAGCAGCAGAGTCGTAATAGCTCCACCGTGTAAACTATTCTAAGATAGAAATTGGCCTTACAACCGCTATCTTAGACCTGATTTATACAAGGCGTTCACGACTAACCTGCTTTGAAGTAAACATTTTATAATTTAAATAAATCATTTACTTAAAAAAGTGAGAAAATATATATATACGCTATAATTCAGTTATTACATTATTCAAAAATAAAAAATTCTAAAATAAAAGCTTAGATCTTAAGAATATATGTTTGTTCTTCAAATATTTTTCCTCACTCCTCAGGATCCAACAGTTGCTAGCTTCAGAGTAGTTGTATGCCGCTTCTTTGCCAGTACCTGCACGACGTCTATAGGGATATGAGCAACCACAGTTCAGTAAGTTAGGATAGAGGACTTAAAATTATACCATAAACACAATAAGGTTATCAATTAACTTATTAGGTACAATGCATGTTCAAGCAAATGCCATCGCACGACGTTGTCCGGCCCGTCATGAGATTAGAGAAATTTCGCTTGCTCTAATCCAAGTCGAGGAGTTGCCATTAATGCAACAGCTCACGACCAAACCCAGACTTGTGTAATGGAGACCTCGCTCCTCCCGCAACTACCTTCGAACTATTGACTTCACCTTCACCGTGACCTCCTCTCCTATCACTTAGTTCGACTAAGGATGAAGAAGGGACCATTATGCAATCTTACGTTATCCCTTTCGAAGGGGTCGGTATTTGGTCAGATAGTCCTAAATTCCCCTAATGGGTTGCCATGTAGGTCCGATTATGATTATAGATCGTATATTTGATTAGATCCAATTTAGGGTAATCAATCATTTCACACAAATCATATAATATAAGCCAAAATAATAGACAAAATCATAGCATCACTCATAATCAAGTACATGCACACAACCAACTATCTAACAAGCACAATCAAGCGTAATCTCAAGCCTCCAAAATACAGCAACATATTAATCCCAACTTACCTGGACTCTTCGCTCACTTATTCGAAGTCCAACTCGCTCAGGCCATCGCCAATCATCCCTATAACACAAACATGGTTTTAGTTTTTCATATAACTATTATAGGTTCGTTTTATCCTATAATGTTTATTGTTATGTTTTGTTTAGGATTTAATATACCTAATTATCTAGGTCTTAGGTCTTTTACAATTATTCGAGGTTTGGGGTTAGGTTCGGGTTCGATTTCCGCATCGATTTCTAAATTAGATTCTAGTTCGATTTCTAAGTACTGTTTTATACTCGAACTCTAGAAACTTGTTTTAACTCATAATGTGAAATTAATCACTTTATTTTAGATATCTTAAATACTCTAATTACCCCTAGTTAATATTTTATTATATCCAGTACACTTAAATCCTTAATAGTGTACCAAATTTACTTCTAATGTAAGAAATTTTTACATGTTTCATGTAATTACATAAATTCAAGTTTCCTATAAGATTTATTGTATATTTTTATTATTATCATAATATCACTTTTTATTCTAATATTTTATATTTATTATATTTCTAAAATTGTGTATTATGTACTATTACTTATTATGTACATAATACACATCTAATATTTTTATTACTCTAATTACTATCTCCCAACATCAATTATCATTTCAAAATGTCTAAATTCATCCTAAATCAGATTTTACTCCTAATTACCCTAATTTACAAAATTAGCTTAAAATTTATTATTTTTCCCTATTACTCATTTACTACATAATTAACCTAAGAATTACATCTAACACCCTAAATGCTACAAGTATCATACTTCATCAGATTTTAACATCCTAAATCATATAATTATTCACTAAATTAGTAATTAACCATTTAATTACTTAATTAACCTTAAATTATCCATTTTATGCCTCATTTTAAGGCCTAAAAATTATTTAAAATTTTTGAAAACGGGTTTCATAACACTATTCTATATCATCTAAGTAGTCTCCACAAAAAATTTAGGTTGAAAGCTACACTCCTAAAGTCATTTATTTCTAAACCGAAACATGCTCGATTTTGCATGATTTCTTATGGACCATATATCACGAGACATATTTTCATCAAAATAATATTTTTCCTAAAAACTACATACAAAAATATTCCAGAATAACAAAATTTATAATTTTCTAAGAATATGTACTATTTTTTACAAAATTACACAAAATCGGGCTGAAAATTGGACTTACTGATTGGGTGGCTCTGGCCACCGTAGCCTTGTCGTCCGGTCTAGGCGCTAACACTGCCATGTGGTGGTGGTGGTGGTCGTCCACTCCTAGCTGCTCGTCTAGTGTGGGTTCCCCTGTAAGGCCTTAATTGCACGGTTTTTTCTTATTTTTTTTTCTAACCCTAATTTTTCTCTTAATTTCGCCTCTCCCTATTTCTCTCTCTCCAAATTGACCAAATGAACTTCTAAAATTTTCTTGCTATTTATAGAGCTTTAGGGAAATTATTGTGCATTAATTAGACAAAACATTTGTCTTATCTCTTCTCTTTTTTCACTTTTTATTTGTTGCATTTTAATTGGTTAATTTTTTTCTTCAATATCAGATTGTCACGCCCCACTTCTGGACTTTTCCACATTTTTTTATATTCTTCTTGATTTTTCCTTAATTAATTATGAATTTTCTTTAATTATTTATTATTATTTTAGCACATTTCACGTATTTTAAGTAAATATGCATATTTCTACATACATGTAAATTCATATATAATACAAATAAATATTCTTAAATATTATTTAGGTTATTTTATGATTTTTAATATACATATAATTTATCTCTAACAATTCGTTAATTATTGGAATGCATTTTACGCATTTTCGATAAATAAGGAGTTATATACTTAAAATTTTGAATTTTTATATTCTTTTATTTTTATTGCTTATTTTCTTAAATTCAAACTTACAGGATCATTTTATTAATATTTCTAGTTTTACTTATAATTTAGGATCGATCGGATCTTTCAACCGATTGAAACCCTAAGTGACTGATTGTAGAATTTACAGTAGCATCTTACTAGTTAAATAATATATCAGTAATACTTTGTCGAAGCCTCATAAATACAATCATCAGCAATGGTATGCTAATCTCTAATACTAAATTTTTATGCTTTTAATCCATAAAATGAACAAAGTTGCTTCATAATAGTTTGTAGATCGACATAATAAAGAATTGATATTATATATTATAAGGATAGAGTTATACTATAAATCAATATTTTTTATTTTATATAAGAATGTAACTAATCATATTCCAATTGTTCCATATCATAAAATAATTTTTGTGAAACTATAGACAAACTAAAATTTTACTAAACTATTCAAAATATGTAAAACGAGTCTAATCATTGAAAATTTTCTAAATTAATTTGCACAAATGATCATTCTTAGATTTTTGAAATAGACAAGAGCATGCAAAACCAAAATAAAATTGTAAGATAACCCTTACCAAATGTCCATGCTTTGGTCATATATTCATATAAGCTATGACCATTATACTTGCCATAAAACATAATTGAAGTGACTGTACATGTATTATGGAATAAAGTAAGAAAAAAAAAATGAAAAGGTTTATACTAATTATTTCTCTTATACATACTTCATGATGTTGTAATCTACCATAAATGGATGAAATAACTGTATAAGATCTCTAACCAAAGAATTATCCTTAATAAATAAATATTTTATGTTACTTTAAAATACTGAAGAGAATTGAGTGGATTTTTTTTTTTGGTGAATAAATATGTTATTAGAAGATCAAAGTAACGGCAAAAAACATTAACCAACCTCAACAACAAATGGAGGGCATTCCCTCCTAGCATGAGTATTTGTGTCCACTAAAAGCATCTAATCAAAAGAAACAAAAGTAGATAAAAACATGGTAACATAGTTAAAAAAAAAAACATCTTTAAAAGACTTCGGTCCTTCCATTACTAGGCGATTCACAGCACTATTTAGCTCCTGATCAACCTTATTTATAATAACATAAAAAAAATAGTTAAGTAATTGATGAAACTTTCTTAAAATTGGATGACATAATTCTAAGTCTACTTAGTTATTCCTAATCCAATCCACTCTCTACAGGGAATTCACTTTACATACAATTTTTTTGGCATCTAAGTCCTTCACTAATTTAAGTCCCTCTACAATAGCATAAAGCTCAGCCTCTAAAGGTGATAAATTTTGCACCAGCTTATGTAATCCTCCAATAACTATGCCTTCATGATCTCTACAAAGCACCATTATCCTTGATTCCTACTATCTTTAACAATTACACCATCATAACTTATCTTGATCCATCTTGTTCTATGACTTCTTCAATTTGCTGTATAGCTCATCTTCTCAATTTTAGTTTGTATTTTCTATTCAAAACCCACCATTCATTTGCTTCCCTTCTAATATTTTGCATGCAGGTTGTAGTTGCTTATTTTGGCCTAGAAATCCTTCTATTCCTTTCCATCCATATACCTTTTCTACAAAATAAACCTTAACTTCTTTTGGTGTGAAAGCTTTAGACTAATCTTTGCTTGATTTCTTGCAATGTGCCTTGATCTATGTTTCCAAATCATCAAAGCTATATTCTATGTTGCATACATATATCCCTATACTTTCCCAAATTCGTTTGCTACATTCATTGTTCATAAAGATATGTTCAATGGTTTCATCTTCCCTTTCTCATAATAGACACATTCTCATAAGATTTAATCTTCTCCTAATTAGGTTATCTCTTGTAACTATGGCCCTGTAGAAAATATGCCATAATAGAAAACGTATAGTTGGACTAGCACATAGCTTCCAAATCCAATCCCATTTCTCCTCATCATACTACACCTCCTCTCTATTGCACAACGTTGTATATGCTAATTTGACAGTTAGTTCCCCATCTACCTTATAAGGTCATTACTAAATATCTTTAAGGTTACTATTAGATTCTAAAAAAATAGAACCAAACCTTGCCTGAATTTCACCAACTAGGGATAGCCAATAATATCCTCATTATACCCTTTTTCATTATTCCACCCTCAGCTAACTAATAGGGTCTCATCTGATTTATTTAATGGCTCATAAATCCATCTACTCGTCTTTTCTTTGCTTACCTAGATATCCGACTAGAATTTTGCACTTTTCTCATTCTTCAGATGAATATGTACTCTGTCCTTCACCTAACTAATAGCTTTGTTCAACTCCTAATATAATTGTGAAACTCTTTTAGGTTTCTTGCTTCCCTATCCACTTTTGTGTTTTTAGTTTATCAATTCCATTTACAACAATTTTTTCCTTTACAGTTACTATGCCAATTTAGCAAAATTTGCTTGGTTCTATTTTCAAACATCCAACATTCTAAGTCCTTCTCTATCTTTTGGATACTTTGGCTTTGACCGGCTAATCTAATGTAATTTTGCCACTTCTTAAGTTGTCCCTCAAATAAATTCCTATTGAATCTTTTCAACCTTGCTAGCAAATCCTTTAGATATTGGAATGACTTGTACATAGCAATTTGTGATGATGCTCTCCAAGGTTGTTATTGCTAGGAGTTTTCTTCCTGCCATGCTTTATAACTAGGCCTTATAACCTAATAGCTTCCTTCTTAATTTTTCTAAGACAAAGTTTAAGTCAGCATTTCGTAGTTTACCTTCCTCCTTTATTGGTATTCTTAAATATTTCCCAAAGTTTGCATTTTGTCTAATTCCAAAAATGTCTGAGATCTTTTGCTTCATCTCTACTCCCACGTTCCTTAAGAATAACATGCAAGAGTTTAAGTAGTTTACCTTCTGACCGAATAAGTTATAGAAAAATTCAATGACTTGTCTCATCTAGCTAGCATCATTAGATGCTTCTCTTATTAGGAGTAAGTCATCTGTAATGAACAGGTGTAAAAGATCAATATTTCTCCTCAATAATTTCAATAGCTTCCATTTTCGTTCAACCACTTTAAGGAGTATCATTCGACTTAGCATTCCTATGCTAAGGATGAACAAGCACGGGGACAATGGGTTACCTTGTCTTAATCTCAGGCTAAAGGGAATAAGGTCAAGCATCGATCCATAAAATAAGATATGATATTTAGATATTGCTCAAGCAAGAACATATAAGTTGAATCAAATGGTTTGGAAAATTCAAAATTTTCATAGTAGTATGAATGAAATCCCATTTGTGAGATTGGAGTGGATTTTGTGCCTCATGCATCTAAGAATATTATAGTTATGTAATGAATGAATTAAAAAAGTTAAAACTACAATTAGATACCATTTGTGAAATAATATATAGTTTTCTAAACTTAAAAAAGAAATGCTAGAGCAACAACCAGAAATTGTTTAAGTCAAAATCAAACAATTTGATTCAAAAATCATAAAGAAATTGCCATTTTGATAGAAGATTTTAGGTTAGATATCATTTTTTATGTATATAGTTTTTTAGCGTAAGAATCCTAATATATCAATGATTTAGGAAGAACTATTAAGTATGTAGGGATTATTTGGTAAAATCCAAAATAAGAAAGATTAAAATACTAAAGGGTAGTGTCTTTAGTTTTAATGTTATATATAGATAGATAGATAAAGATATAGATAATATTCTTTATATTGACACAAAATCTTGATAAAGCTAAAGTTGTATTTCAAGTAACATTAATGTTTCTCATCAAAATATTCACTATCATTTATTTGTATTAATATGAACTTTCAAAAACTTTTACCATTTTATATTTTACATTTTAAACCTTGCATTTGTTTACCATATCTTTATTGAAGTTCTATTACAATATTTCTAGTAGTTATCCAAAATCTTTGTAAATTAATAAATATATTCAAAGTAGCATTAATCTTTCTATTTTTGTTAAAGTATTAATCATTTTTTTAAAAAAAAACCCACCATCAGCATTTTGATATTGATTTTATCATGATATAAATTTTCTAAAACATTTACCTCTTTATGTTCTACATTTTCATACGTTACACCTTTTTTTTTTTGGTAAATATCCACCATACCTATTTATAACATTATTACTGGAATTTTATTATAATAATGATTCCATTTTTATCCAAATTTTTTATACGGTTTTTTTTTTTTTTGTTTTTTGTGGGGAAATATAATACTACTAAAAGACAAAGAATAGTACAACATTCAAACATAAACAACAAAAGATAGCATCAACCATGTGCTATACTAGCACCTTCCTAAGTCTAACTACAACATGCATCAAAAGAAAGGTAATTAGATAGAAAAATAGGGACTATAGAGCCAAATTCAACACGTCTTTTCGCTTATAAGCCTTCCTTCGCTAAAGCATCTGCAACTTGATTTTGCTTACGGTTTTCCTTACAAAGTAGAAAATTATCAAAGAAAGAAATGGATGCAATGTATCCAACTAATGATGGATGACATATCTACAAACTTATGTCCACTTTTTGTATCCTATATGCCACCAAGAGAGAATTAGTCTCTAGAATTATGGATTTTAAGCCTTTCATCCATGCCACATTCAAACAATCCATAATTGCCCATAACTCAGCCCTAAGTAGGGAGGATCTGTTAATATTTTTATATACGCTGCCATCACTAAACCATGTTAATCCTTCCTATTTACACCTATACCACCATACTTATGTTGTTAATCAATTGCCCACATAATTAATCTTGATAGTACCCTGAGGACATTTGACTTAGTTTATACCTATTCTTTCCTTATCCTTTAGTTTATTAGCTTTTTGAAGTTACCTACCATTTATGTACTTCTTCTCTAATCCTGTAAACCTAATTCTCTTGAGGTTGTTGATGATTAAATACTCTGGGATTTCTCTCCCTCCAAATACCTCGTAACATGAATAGAGTTGAAGCTTGCTTAGGCAGTCTGATCTCTTTCTAATTCTTCTTTTTCTACTTAAAATGTTGCTTCAACTAATTCTCCATATCATCCTTACTTTGTACTTCATCAATATTGTGGACCCTTATGGCCTGTCATCCAATTTTACTTCTGCATTGAAAAAACACATGATAAATGGATTCTTCAATGTTATCGCATAAGGGACACTCTAATAGGAATCAACTCCCTAGATTGATCACATATAGCCGAGTTCGAGGACTCTAAGGACTTACGCAAAGAATACTAGCTCAAAGCCATATTCGAGATAGGGATTTCTGTTCTGAAATGATCTCTTGCCAACCTGGCTATCAGATCCTTACATGTATCAAATTTGCTCTTGCCCAACAATAATGTCTTATTCTAAAAGACAGCCTAAGACTAATTGAGCTAAACTATTGGACCGACCACAAGCATTTGATGCTAATACAACTGACTTCTTTATAGGACTGATTGACCCTCGATATGATCTAGATTAGGTCGGTCCCTGATTACAAATGGTTTTCTGCTTTTGCCTACTTTGTATCATATTTCTCCCATCCAGCTATTAAGTGCTATGTATCTTCTAACATAACATTCTATAATGATTCTTTTTTTCTTTTCTTACCGAATATTCCTTGTCCTTTTTACCTCTTTTAGTATGTTTATATAACATAATTGTAAGAATACCCTTTTGTCTTTTCATATATGTAAAGTAACCCTAGTGGATAAGTATATAAACCCCCACTTACTTGTATGTAGGAACGAATTGATCAATACGAAAATTATTCAAGTTTCCTTTGAGCAACCTTAGTGTTCTTATTATCATTTAACTCTTATTTATTCTCTTTAGTAAGGAGTAATAGTGAGTGACCTTTCAGTTCGGACCGGTGAGTCATATCCAGCAAAATTGTAAGTCGAGTAGCATTGAATAGTAAGTTATATCTATTTGGTAGTTGCCTGGACTTTGCTAGATTTTTCTTATTTGTATTTTGTTAGCTTTGTTGTAATATTTCTCCATGTGTCTTACCCCGGAGATGCATCAGTTTCATCGGTATCAAAGCACAGTTCCGCTAGGGAGTATGTGAAGTTACAATGAAGTTTTAGTTCGCTTTGCTGTTAGTGGTATTGTGTTCCCTCTGTAGCTACCGCAGTATATTTATGTGTAAGTAAGTGTAGTATTTTTTCATTACGAAAATAGGGCAAGCTTGTTTCTGTTCTGTTCGACTAATTATCAGGTATTAAAGTTATTAGTGAGTTGTTAATCTGTTTGAGAAGTATTGTACCATGTCAAATTTGAGTGTTCAGGGTATTATTGGTGACTAGAGTAGTGGTGCTCAACCTAGTTGTGGTCATAATAGTAATAACCTTGTTGAGAGTTTAGTTATAGCAATGCAAGTTAATAGATAACAAATCTAAGGTGTATAGTACCATAACCTACAAGAAAATGCCCTTGAGAGACATTATGGCCAACCACTCACCTAGTCCGACTGTAGCGAGTTAGAAGAGTAGCAAATCGAGCTACTGGAGAAAGACTAGAGTTGAAGGAAATTGAGGAAGATGATGAGGAGTTAGATGTTTGAAAGTACGAAGAGGAAGAAGAAAAGTTGGTTATTATGGAGCACAAGAGCAAGGACCCTGATCTCCTTTACGCTAGACAATGTCAAGGTCCAAATCCCACCCTTTAATGAAAGTGGAGATATTGATGAATATTTGGAATGGGAAGAGAAGGTCGAGAAGGTGTTTGAATGTTATGGGTATACAAATGATGTCAAAGTCTGACTTATTGCACTAGAGTTTATTAAGTATGCTACTATGTGGTGGAAAAATTTGAATATAGCCAGAGAAAGGGATTAAAGGCGAGGCATTAGAACCTAGGATGAGATGAAAAGGTTGTTAAAAGGTAGATTTGTGCCTGAAACTTACCTACAAGATACGTTTACCAAGTTATAGGAGCTTCGCTAAGGAAGCTAATCTATTGATGACTATGTTAAAGAGTTCTAGATGCTTATGATCTGGTTCGATGTAGAAGAACCTAAGGTTCACACCGTATTGAGGTTCATCTTTGGACTCTGATATGAAATTCACCATATTGTGGAGGTATAGATGTTTTATATCTTGGAAGAGGCGATAATGATAGTGTAGAGGGTCAAAAAGTAAAGAAGATGTGCTCCAAGTTGACTTGGGCAAACCTTCTCCCGACCACCAGTTTTGTGTTAACCTGTTTAAGCCGAGCCAAGGAGGCCATATAGGGCTGAGGATAGGAAAGACCGATTTGATGATAGTTGGGCAAGCCAACAGGGCTAAGTCGAGGTTAGGCCAATTCCAAGGACATATGAGAAAGGGTAGACCTCTAGATGGAAGACCAGCCAAGTGAAATGCTTTAAATGCTTAAGCTTCGGACATATAGTTGTTGAGTTTCGAACCAATGTGTCATAGTACTCCGAGGATATGTTTTGGATAGCACCGACGAGAGTGAGCTCGAGAAGAAAGAGGACGTTGGGAAACCCGAAGCCGAAGAGAAAGAAGAGACCTATATCTATGCCAACCGAAAAGTGATGACCTTATTTCTAAGACGAGTACTGAGTTTTGTCGAGCCTGGTTTTTTACCCTACCAGTTCTTTTCATAAAATAGGCCTTTTTTAAACCGATTAATACTAAATCTTGCCCATTTAATACTGATCCTCGACTAGGGTTTAAAGAAAACTGTTCCTTTTTGTTTTGAAAACAACTTTAGAGTCTATAACTTAACTATTAGTCTAACAATTAAAACCAATTTTACAAAACAATTTTTTAAACTAGAGAATTTGGATCCGAGAGTTAGGAATTTTAAACCTTTACGAGTACCATTGACTTTCCAAAATTAGAATTAAACTTAAAAATCATATTTTAATTTTGAAAGACAAAGCTTGATTATTAGTTACTTTAATTAGATGAATAAAATAATTTAAACTAAAGAAAAAGGAAAATTAGTTTCTTTTTTTTTTTTTATCGTCGCCCTATAGATGTTTACGTATCCACTATTCAGGATCAGATGTACATAGTTTTTTTAATGAAAACTTTAGTGGGTTAAATTGATTTTAATTTGGAAAACATGTCGAATTTACATTTTCAGTTCAATTCGGTTTCTTTAAGGAAATTTCTAAAAATCATAGTCCTAAATTGAATTTTTTTTTTTTTGGAAATTCTAAAAAAGGGCCCTAATTTTATAAAAGGTTAATTTATTTATTTTTTTTTTAAAAAAGACGTTTTTCTAATTGATAAAAAAAATAATTCTCTATACTACTTATTTTATTTTTGTTTTTATTATATTACCTTATTTATTTATTACTTATTATATTTTATCTATTTTTATTAAATTGATAAAATAAAATAAAGCAAAAATATACTTTTCTTTTTTTTCTTTTCTTTTCTTTTTTGATTTGATTACATTTACATGGAATAAATAAATAAAACAAATAAATAAAAAAAAATCTAGCAGAAGTTCGGACTAGGGAGGAAAGTACGGGTTAGGTTGATACGGGTTGTTTGGTCGGGCTGGTTCGGATGAGTTAAACTTCTTCTTCTTCTTCAATAGCAGTAGGCGGCAGAGGGTGGTTCTGACCGTTTTAGTAGCCAAATCGAGGGGGTAAAGGTTGTTTCGTGTGTTTCTTATTGGGGATAAGGGGGTAGGTTAAGTGCCGTAGTGATTAGAAGTGGTTTAGAGGGTGGTCTGGAGTAGTGGCCGACGGTAGTTTCAGGTGGTTGTATTCTAGAGTTGCTAGGCGAAAGCGAGGTGTTGGTTCTACAGTTTTGGAGGTCAAGGAGTTTGGTTATGTGATTGGTTTGGGGTAAAGATGGCTGGAGGTGGTGGTTCGAGGAGAGGAGGGTTTAGCAGTTAAGGTTAGGGTAGTGGTATATTTGGTGGAGTTGCTATAGGGTACGAGAGAGGTTGAAAGAGGTCGGGTTAGAGAGCTTAAACCACGAGGAGCTTAGCCGCCGTGGTGGTTTGGCTCGGGAGTGGCTAGAGAGAGGAATTCGAAGAGAGATAGAGATTGGTAGAGAGAAAGAGTGATCGATAAGAGAGAGAGGGGGGCTATAGGACTTGAATCGAGTTGTATCTAGTCATTTCTATGTGTCTGTGAACATCCCCTAACACCATTTTATAGTTGAATTCAACCTAAAAACAAAGGAAGGTTCAAATCGGAGTGAATGCGGGTCATCCAAATTTCCAGCTTTTTTCCAATCTTTGAAGCTCAATTTGAATGCACCATTGATTGAATTTAGACGTGTTATTGTGTTTAATTCAAAGTAGGCCATGCGAAGGATGAATTTTCACCATTAATTGGTGTGTTTCAGCAAGGAAAAAAGCACGAAATTAGAAGCCAAAGTGAGGGGGTTGGGCTGTTCTTGAGAAGACAAAAGGAGGAAAATAAGGAGAAAATGGAGGAAAATTGAGGGAAAGAGAGGGAAAGTTGGCTGACGTGGCGCCACGTTATCATGGTTGTCCAATCCTATGATGCTACATGTTAGGATACGTGGCACAGTGAGATCCTAATACATGACAGTGTGCTAGTTAATAAAAAATAAAAAGGTCTTCTTACCTTTGCCAAGATTCAAACCCAAGATCTCATACTTAATGCCCAAACCAAGTCCATGCATTTAACCATTAGACTATTAGCCTGTGCTTTGTTTATATGTGCAACTAAATTGTACACATGGATACGATTAGCCTGAGCTATAAATAATCTACGCATAGGTTCAATGGCAAAATTTCTAAATCTAATTTAAAAAAAAAAAACTACCCTAATAAAATGTTATTTTAAAAAATATTTTATTTTTTTAACTTTTCTAATTTTTTTTTGTAATTTTCTAAATTTTTAATCATATTTCCTTTTTTTTTTCTCTAAATTTCTCATTTGTTTCTTATCCAATTTTCTCATTTTTTTATGCATTTTCTTATTTTTTTGAAATTTTTTTTTGTATCTTACTAAATTTCTTAATTTTTTGGGTTTTCTTTAATTTCCTTTTTTTCCTTTTTGTGTTTTTCCTAATTTAGGGCCTATTGAGAAAAGAAAAAACTAAAAATAAAAGAGGGGGGGGGGGGGGGGGGATTTGGATGCTTACAAGTTCCTTATTAAACTCTAAGGAAGATTAGAGGGAAAATTTGTTTCATACCAAGTGCACTGTTAAAAGCCAATTATGCACGATCATTGTGGATGAGGGGAAGTTGCACCAATGTCATTGCATAAGGTTGGGATTGCCGACCTCATAGCATCCTTGACCTCATAAACTGTACTAGCTTTACAATAAGGATGTTTTGTGCATGACTATACAAGTGACTGTACCGTTTATTGTTGAGAATGTGTACGAAGATGTAATAGTTTACAATGTTGTCCTTATGGGAGCTTTACACTTGTTACTTGGACGACCTTGATTGTTTAACCGCCGTGTTACCCATGATGACTACAGGAACACATATGCCTTTGTTAAGGATTGAAAGATGATTGTATTGCAACCCATGACCCTATCCTAAGTAAACGAGACCCATCATTAAATCACCTGAGCCAGTAAGAAGAAGACCTTAGTTATGAGCCAAAGAGAACTCCGATTTGCTGAGGAAGTTGATGAGCCTATGTTCTTGTTGGTTAGAAGGATGTTGGAGGTAAGAGCTTTAGAGAGTGTTCCATATGAGATTCAAAGCCTGCTAAATGAGTTCCCAATCAGTTTCTTAAAGAATTGCCTAAAGGACTATCTCGAGTCTGAGGTATAAAGCACTATATTGATCCATAACCAGGCACTAGCCTGTTGAACCGACTTGCATATAAAATGAACCATAAGTAGGCTATCGAGCTGAAGAGACAAGTGGATGAACTTGTGGAGTAAGGATATGTAAGGGAGAGCATAAGCCCTTACACGATACCAGCTTTGCTTGTTTTGAAGAAAGATGGTTTATAGCGTATGTACATTGACAGCCGAGCAATCAATTGGATTATTGTCAAGTACAAGTGTCTGATATCGAGGCTTAATGACATGTTAGATGAGCTTCATGGTGACAAGATGTTCTCGAAGATTGATTTGTGAAGTGGCTATTACCAAATTCGTATGAGACTCGGTGATGAGTGGAAGGCTGCCTTCAAGACTAGGCATGGACTCTACGAATGGTTAGTTATGTCGTTTGGACTTACTAATGTGCCGAGCACATTCATGAGGTTGATGAACCATGTAATGCTCTCTCTAATTGAAAAATGTGTGGTTGTGTACTTTGATGACATATTGGTATATAATACCGACTTAAATGAACATGTTCAACATCTCTGCTATGTATTTGACATTTTATGAACTGAGAAGTTGTAGGGGAATGTGAAGAAGTGTATGTTTTGCTAAAATGAGGTGATTTTCCTAGGGTTTGTGGTGTTATGGGAAGGAATCTGGGTAGATGAGGAGAAGATCTAAACTGTTCTTGAGCAGTTAACACTAACGGATGTTACTGAGGTTTGAAGCTTTCATGGTCTAGCGTCTTTCCATAGGTGATTTATCAAAAACTTCAGTACCATAGTCACCTCTTAACCGAGCTGACAAAGATGAATGAAGGATTCAGGTGGAACGATCGAGCTGAGTAAAGCTTTAAGGAGATCAAGGAGAAGCTCACTTCGATGCCTGTCCTTTCACTGTCAAATTTTGACAAGCCCTTCGAATCAAAATGTGATGCATTAGTAGTTGGAATTGTCGTTGTCTTAATGTAAGAGTGACAACATGTCGCCTACCACAATAAGAAGCTTAGTAGCCCTGCCCTTAACTATTTTGTATATGAAAAAGAGTTGTACTCTCTTTATTGAGCCCTTACTGTTTGGTAACACTATTTGTTGCTATGAAAGTTTATTATTTATACAAACCATGAGTCTCTAAAGCATTTAGGGAGTCAAAACAAACTTTCGAAAAGGCAAGCCAAGTGGTTGGAGTTTATAGAAGGGTTCTCGTATGTCATTCGGCATATGAAAGGTAGCGCGAATGTAGCCGTTGATGCTTTGTTACGTTAACAAACCTTACTGACCACTTTACAGACAAAACTATTGAGATTCTTACTTACTATTGAGTAGTATACTCATGATCCTCATTTCGACCTTATCATAGAATAATGTAGGGATGGAATTGATGTTAAGGGATATTATCTTAAGGAAGGCAATTTATATAAGAACCAAAGGTTATGCATACCAAATTGTTTTACGCTTGAGCTGTTAATCAGGAAAGCTCATAGCGGTAGATTATCGAGTCACTTTAGGCAGACTAAGATAGCCAATTTGTTGAAGGAGAACTTTTATTGACTAGGTTTAGCTAAGGATGCCCATAAGATAGTTAGTACTTGTGAAATGTGTAAGCATGTTAAGGGGAAGAGAGAACCCTATGGAGAATACATGCCTTTGCCAACACTAACCTTACCTTGGGCCGATCTCAACATGGACTTTATCCTAGGGTTGCCTTAGACATCTAAAGAGAAAGATTCTATCTTTGTTGTAGTAGATCGCCTTAGCAAAATGGTGTACTTCATTCCGTACCATCGGACTAACGACGCTTTATATATTGTTGATTTATTTTTGTAGGAGGTTATTTGACTACATAGGTACCGAAGACTATTTGTTGAGCTTGGTTTTTCCTTCCTGGTTTTGTAAATTAAGTCTTCTTTAAACTGATCTATAGTAAACCTTACTCATTTAATACTAACCTTCGACTAGGGTTTAAAGAAAACCGATTTTTTATATCTTGAAAATGCTTTAGAGTCACTATGCAATCAGAGTTAGGATAAGGAGTTAAATTATAAGCAATTAAGTGGATTGGTTATAAATTAGCTACTGGTCTAACGATAAAACCAATTTTGTAAAATGGTTTTTAGAAAATGAAAGATTTAGATCCAAGGGCTAATATTTAAACCCTTACGGGTACCATTAACTTTCCAATTTAAATCTTAATCTTAATCTTAAAAACCATCTTTCAAAAGGCTATTCTATAAAGTGAAACTCAATTATTGGTGAATTGAATAATTTAAGTAATCTAAATTATGAATGGAAAAATATGTTTTTCTTTCTTTATTGTTGCCCTGTAGGTGCCTACAAACCCGCTATTCGGGATCAAATGTACATAGTTTTTTTTTTTTCCGAAAATATTAGTAGGTTAATTTATTTTAACTTTTAAAAAATGGTCAAATTTACGTTTTTACCCATTTAAAATTTATTTAAGGAAATTATTCTAAAAGATCCTAATTGGAGTTTATTTGTGGAAATTCTAAATAGAATCCTAATTTAGAAAGGGTGTATTTATTTTTATTTATTTTTGGCAAACCCAATTTTTCTAAGTGTCCAAATGATTTTTATTCACTGACCTATTTAGTTATTTTTATTATATTATCTTATTTATTTATTACTCATTCTATTTTATCTATTTTTATTAAACTAAAAAAATAAGTAAATAAATAAAAAATAGACTACTCTTTTCTTTTTTCTTTTTGTTTTTCTTTTCTTCGTTTTTTCTTTTTCTTTTTCCCTTTTTTCTCCTTTTTTTTTCTTTCTTACATTTGCATTCACAACTACATAAAATAAATAAATAAATAAAATTAAAAAAAATGACAAAACAAACAACAAAGTGACTAAACCAAATAGCAAATGAGGGTCGAACTAGGGAATGACTTGGATATGCAAGTTGGGTTTGGTCTTTGGGTTAGATCTTGAAGCTCCAGTGGGTTGAATCGGGTCGCTTAGGAGAAAGAGATCATAACTGCTTGGAGGGGGTGTTTCATCTCGATTTAGCCATCAAATGAAGTGGGAAAGTGATTTTCATGGGTTTTTTATTGGGGTTAGGGGGGTACGTACAACACTGTGGCGTTTAGTTGTCAATGTAAAGTGGTAGACGGCGGTAGTTATGTGTTACCATTGTGGGTGATCGTTAAAGGGATAAGGGAGTAGTGGCATTGGGTTTAGAGGTGCTACGAGTCTCGTAGTGAGGTTGTTTTGCTCCATTGCGATGGCTAGGATGGTGTTTCGAGGAGAGAGAGAGGTAACAGTGACTTAAAGAGAGAGAGAGTGGTCAGGGAAGAAAGAGAGAGTATGGGAGTGAGAAGCCTAATGATTGTCCATGTCTAAAACGAATTCCTAAACCCTTTTTTATACTTACAATCAACTTAAAAAGCAAGGAAAGTCGAAATCAAATTGAATGAGAATTTCCAGAATTTTATTTTATTTTTTCCTGATTTTACAACACCAATTTAAATGCTTAAGTGCATGAATTTAGATGTGTTTTAAGGCTTTATTCGTAGCATGTCAAGTGTAGAGTATAGGTAGACCAAAAAACAATGTGTTTTTGTGTGGAATTCATGAAAAAAAATGGATCCAAAGTGGGGGTATGTTGAGAAAGTAGAGGAAATTAAGGAAAAAGAAGAGAAAGGGAGAGAAAGGCGACTGACGTGGCACTACGTCAATTGCGCCGTCTAGTAGCTGTATAACATGTGTCCCATAGTGACATAGGGTACGCGATTGCTGATGTGGCATGCCATATGGCACCATGTTAGTGTCGGCTAATCCGAGGGTGCCACATATCAGGATACGTGGCACAATGGACCGTTAACATGTAGCAATGCTTGATGTGGTAGTATGTCCTCTAAAAAACAAGAAAAGAACTTTCTATACCTTTGATAGGATTTGAACCCTAAGACCTCCAACTAAAACCAAAGCAAATGTCCAAGTGTTCTACTGTTATGTAATTGGTACATGCCTTATTTATATGTGCAATTGCACATATGGACAAGGCTAACCTAGGTTAGATTCAATTCTAATCTCAGGCTCGACGATCCTCTTCTTATTTTATCTAAATTAAAAATTATTCCTTAAATCCTCTATTTTTTCTATTTTTTGTGACTTTTCAATTTTCTATATATTTTTCTACTTTTTTTTAAATTTTTTTGCATTTTTCTACATTTCTTATTTTTTGGTGCTTTTTGCTATTATTTTCTTTTTGTATTTTTCTAAATTTCTTAAATTTTTTTCCTTTCTTTAATTTTCTTTTTTTTTTTTGTATTTTGTCTAAATTAGGACACTTTATGTTATTTTAATAATAAATAAAAAAAAGATGGTAAAAATGAGGTGTTTATAATTGTCCCTCTTTGTGGTGAAGTTTGAGCAAAACTTTACCACAAAGACAAAAGAGACATTATTTTTGGCCCAATAGTGGAGACTATCCTAAGGAGCACCTTAGCTAGTTATCCTAGGTTCAGTCCATTAGGGATTTGTTAGAGAGAGAGGTGACGCTCTATGAGTTAGCTGAAAGACCAAAAGAGGAATTAAGGTGTGGTCGTGCCCTTCTGAGTTGATGAACCAAGTGGGCGAGCAAGTACTCTTTGAGTTGGCTAAAACCCTACAAAAATCTTGAAGACTTAGTTATGTCCTTAAGAGCTGACTGACCAAGGTAAGAGCGTCTTTAGGGGATTGGTAACCCCAAATCGGAATCGATTTGGAAAACTTGGTCGTACCCTTTTGGGCTCACTAACCTAGGTGAGAGCGTTTCTCAGAGACTAGTAACCTTAAGCTAAAATCGATTTGGAGAACCTAGTCTTACCCTTCTAGGCTTATTAACCTAGGTAAGAGTGTCTCTCAAAGACTAGTAACCTTAAGTTGGAATCAATCTGGAGAACCTAATTGTGCCCTTCTAGGCTCAATAACCTAGGTCAGGAACGTCTCTAAGGGACTAGCAACCTTTTGCTAGAATTAATCTAGAGAACCTAGTCGTGCCCTTCTAAGCTCACTAACTTAAGTAGGAGCTTCTTTCGGGCAATAGACCCTAAGCTAGGATTAATTTGGAGAACCTGGTCATGCACTTTTGGGTTCACTAATCTAGGCAGGAGTATCTCTCGAGGACTAGCAATCCTAATCTATAATCAATTTGGAAAGCCTAATCATGCCCTTATGGGTTCACTAATCTAGGCAGGATTGTCTCTTGGGGATTAGCAACCCTAAATTGACTTTAGAAGAAGTACCCTCACTAACCTAGGCGAACGCATCTCTTAAGGACTAGTAACCTTAAATTGACTTTAGAAGAAGTGCCCTATGAGCTCGCTAAGAGGAATTAATGAAAGGAAGCGCCTTACGAGCTTACTAAGAAGAATTGATGAAGGGAAGCATCTTACGAGCTCGTTAAGAGGAATTGATAAAGGAAAGTACCTTATGAGCTCGCTAAGACTTTAAAGAGAGTTTAATGGATAGAAGACGGGACAACACCCTAAAAGTTGGTTAGAACTCATAAATGAATAAAAGAGGGGACAACGCTCTAAGAGCTAGCTTGAACCCTAAAAATGGAAGATGGGACAACACTTGAAGAGCTAGCTTGAACCCTAAAATTGAATGATAGGATAGCGCCCTAAAGGCTAGCTGGAATCTCAAAAAGGAAAGACAAGATAACGCCTTAAAGGCTGGCTGAATCTTGAAAAAGAATAAAAGAGGGGATAACGCTTTAAGAGCTAGCTTGAACCCTAAGTGAAATTGATGAAAGCAAAGGTAGCGCTTTGAAAGCTGAGGTAACTCTTTGAAAGCTAGCTAGGCATTAAAAGATAGTGCAAAAGGTTAGCACCTTATGGGCTGGCTTAAAAGATTGTTATGGATAGAGTCATAAAATATTGGTCATATAGTCTAAATGCAAATGCAATGTTCAGAAACCAATGCCCTAACATCGTATAGAAGTACTTACCTAATCTTGTTGATAGTGCCCAAATTGTCAAACCTTTTCTTAGAAAATTCCATCAAAATTGACTAACTTATTCTTTGATCCTTTGTTGTCAACTTAACTAATTTTGATATGGGACCTCTAGGACTCTACTAGCTCTTTTAGAGAAATTACAAAAATGGCACCTACTGTTTTTGTCTTTTTGGAACCTTTATGAATCGAAGCCTTTGTTTTTTACTAATAAATATCTATTGTAAGGTGATTGCTTATTTGGATTTCACATTTCCCTAAAAAATAGACAATAAAACTCCCCATCGAGAGGGATCAATCTATAATAAAGTATTTTAAAAAGTTTTGTCAATTACCAATATCCTAGATCTCACTTCTTAACTTCTCTCGTGTTTTCAGTATGGGTTCGATTAAATGGAGTAAGGGGAACTAAACCTTTCAATAGAGAGGGTGATTATTCTAATGTCAACAATTGCCAAGCATACCAACTTTGCTTATAGATAACGAAAATTAGACCATAATGATATTAAAAAAGATTGGCATTTTCATGTTTTGAGCAAAAATTTCCATCGACTTCTCATGGGTAATATAACTTTACAGCATCAGCATTTATAGGGTCTTTCAATTTTAGACCATCCATTTGAGACAAAATTAAATCTCCTTCAGGTAATACTCAACTTTATGATGGCTTTAGATGAAGCTGATAGGGAGACTAAAAAAGTAAGATCTATAGTAGTTATCATGTATTTTGTCAAGTCATTTTGGGTTCTCATCGTATTAAATGAAATTGTCTCAGAAAATGAAGGATGCATATAATGCATCCAAAGCTTAGACTGTCACTGTTGAGAACGCGAGGATAAGGGTTGAAATTGAGGGGAGAAAGCTCTAAGAAGACCTTACTGCTGAGAAGTTGGCATATACCTTTACTATCGATGAAGTCGCGAGCTTGAAGGCTAAAATGGAAGAGAAGTACAAAGAGTTTGAAGGCTTAAAGGAGGAGTTACAAAGAAAAAATAAGAGTACTGGAGGCTGGGCCGAACTCTTTGCATGATGAGTAACAAATAAGATAAGCTCAGAATGCAAATTAAAGAGTTTAAGCCTGACAACTCGAACTTACAGAACCATGTTATCGAATTGAAGGAGACTTTGAAAAGAGGACCATCAGTTGAAGAGGCCCTTGATATAGTCACTCCTTATTGGTAGTACTAGAGAATTTTACAGAAGAAGTTGTTAGAGGGGGTTCAAGCGACAAGAGAGGAGATCTTGAAGCTTCACCCTAATTACGATCTCTCTTGCCTTGACTTTGTCAATGTTGATGACAAAGTTAGCAATGCTGATGAAGAGGATGATGATGAGGCAGGTGCCGAACTTATTGAGGGTAATGACAAAGCTTATGCGGAAGATCCAAGGGAAGACGAAGGGTGTTTATCAAAAGAAATCCCCTATGTATTAAAAGAGAAATCTGTCAGCTTTGAAACCCTAGGGACCAAGAAAGAAACTTGTTCAAAGAAAGCCCCAACCTTCGATCCAAAAATTACTTCTGCTGATTTAAAGAGTAGGCCATAGGATTTTCTTTGTATTATTTGTACCTTGCGTCCTCTCATGTAATTGTTTAAAGGAAATATTTTTCATATAATAGGCTGTACATTTGTAATTGCATTAGTTGAATGAAAGATTTTTCATATGACTGTTTCAATACGTTTTATTTTACGCACCACGAGTTCCCCAGAATCTATTTAACACGTTCTTATTAGTCAGCATGTTTCATTTCACACGTTAAGTATTTTTCAGCACGTTTTATTTCACACGCCTAACTAATTCTCGGCATGTTTTATTTCACATGCCTTACTATTTCTCGGTATGTTTTATTTTACACACCCAATTAATTATCGGCATGTTTTATTTCACATGCCCAATTCGTACATCTTTATAGATATTGTTTATTAGCCGTTTGAGGCGTGGACTAGCCATATTACTCGGCTGTAACATTAATTTATGCAGTTTTTTAACCGCAATAGGCTAGAACTTAGGTTAGTTCGTTTGCCATGTAGCTTAGAACTCATTAACTTGGCAATCATAAAATGAATAAAAAACATAATTAGATTTCAAACATAATTCTCATAAAAAAGTACTATAGTCTTACAATTATGTAGGCTATTGCCTTACAAATAAGTGGAGATGAACATCATTTAAACAATCAATTAAAATATAATTTCAAATTCTTGGTATTCCATGCTTAAGGGATGATAGATTAATCCAAAATTTCTAGTCGATAGGCCCCCTCGCCAATGACTTCCTGGATCCTAATAGGATCCTCCCAGTTTATGTCGAGCTTCCCTTGACTCGCTCGTACGCCAGTAGCTTCCATCTTTCGGAAAATTAGATCTCTAGGTTGAAAAACTTTGTGCTTTACTTTCTGATTGTAATACCTTGCTTCTCTATGTTAGTATGCCACAACTCTAACTCTTGCAATATCTTGTCTAAATTTTCTGTCAATCCAACTTGATTACCATAACATCGAAATTTTGGCATCCATAGATTCAACAAATCTAACTCAATTGGTAACATGGCTTCTGTGACGTATGTTAACCTAAAGGGTGTCTTCCTAGTCATAGTTCTATAAGTAGTTCGGTACCCTTATAAAACATTTGGTAGTTTATTGGTCCATTTCCCTTTGGCTTGATCTACTTTTTATCTTAAGCCATACAAAATAATCTTGTTTACGGCTTCAACTTGTCTATTTGTCTAAGGGTATGCTATAGACGTGTAGTTGAGGCGAATGTTGTACTTCTCACAAAATGCTTAGAACCTATTGTTGTTAAACTACGGGTTGTTATCTATGATTATCATGTAAGGAACTTCGAATCTTGATATGATGGAACCCAAAACGAACGCTTCTACTTTTTACTTAGTGATCTTCGTCACTGCCTTGGCCTCTGCTCATTTAGTAAAGTAATCCACAGCAACAATGACAAATTGTTGCTGGGTAGTAGACTTTAGAAAGGTTCCTAGAATATCTAGCCCCTACTAAGCGAAGGGCTAAGGGCTGGTTAGGCCACATAACTCAGTTGCAAGCGCATGACTTGGCGACTAGTACTTCTGGCATTGAGGACAATGTCAGAGAACTTCCTTTGCATCTTCTCTCATGGTTGGCCAATAATAGCTGAGTTACAGTGCTCAAACATAAATGTCTGAGCTTTTACATAGTTACTGCATACGCCTACATGTAGCACAGATAACACCTTTTGGAAATCTCTTAAAGGAAGGCATTGAAGATAGGGTTGTGATGTGCCGCATTTATACAACTGACCATCAATCAACGTATAGTTTACGGCCTGGTAAGCCAATCTTTGTGCTCCTTTCTTGTCATCTAGAAGAATACCGTCTCTCAAATATCCATAAGGGGATCCATCCAAGATTCTTCTCTTGAGTAAGGAGCCAACTCATAACTCTACGAAAGAGTGGATAAGCTTTTCTGTGAAAGAAATTTGACAAAAAGTTTTTCACTCAATTTGGGGAATGCCATACTGGCTAATTTTGACAACTTATTAACAGCAATATTCTTGCTTCTCGGAATTTTGTAGATGGCAAAAGATTGAAATTCTTCTATGACCGTTTGTACCACTAATAGGTACTTGCTCATCTTCTCTTACCTTACCATGTAACTTCCTATGACTTGATTCACTGCTAATTGTGAATTAAAGAACACTTCAAGTTTTTCGGTGCCAATCTCTTTTGCTAGTTTCCGTCCGGCAATCAAAGCTTCATACTTTGCTTCATTATTGCTAGCCGAAAATATGAATTTCAAAGCATAATGAACTCTAACATTGTGGGGAACAAGGCCTGCACCACTTCCTTTTTTCATCGAAGAACCATCTACATAAAGGAACCAAATAGGTTTCTTGGCAATTTCCACACTATCTTCCTCACTAGTGAACTTAGGTACAAAATCTGCCAGCACTTGAGCTTTTAGTGTCGTTCTAGATTTGTATTGTATGCTATGGGCACTTAGCTCAAAGGCATATTTCATCGTTCTCTTAGAAGAGTCAGGTCGTTGCAATGCTTGCCGTAATGGATGATCAATAAGCATTATGATCTAGTAAGCTTCAAAATACGGCTTTAACTTCTTTATCGGGAGAACCACTACTAAAACAAATTTTTTAATTTTTGTGCACCAAAGCTCTAGCCCTTACAAAACATGACTTACGTAATAAATATGTTAATGCTCATTGCCGTTAATTCGGACCAATAGGGAAGAAAGAGCTCAGCAACTAATTAATAGATATAAATATAAATTCTCTCTTGAAATAGGTGTTGAAAGTATTGGTGGTGATGCAAGGAATTCTTTGAGATTGCTGAAAGCTCTCTTGCAATCATCGGACCACTTGAATTCTTTCAGATTCTTTAAGATTTTAAAGAATTCACACATCTATCAGCACTTCTTGACACAAATCTATTAAATGCGACTATACTCCCGATGAGTTCTTATATTTCCTTTACCATACAAAGGGATTTCATGTTTCTTATTACCTCAATCTTTCTTGAGTTAGCCTTAATGCCGTGTCGAATAACCATGTATCCTAAAAATTTTCTTAATGTTATGCCAAGGACTTATTTCTGTGAGTTGAGTTTCATGCTATGCCTCCTCAATATAGCAAATGTCTCCTTAAGGTTAGCAAGATGTCAATCCTCCTTCACGGTCTTCACAATCATGTTTCTGTGAATCTGGAGTTTGAACATCTTGGTAACAAGTCTTTGGTATGTTGCATTGGCATTTTTTAGCCCAAAGGGCATCACAATGTAACAATGCGTGTCAAAATTAGTAACAAAAGACGTATGGACTTCATCTTTGTTATCCATCTTTATTTGGTTGTAACAAGAGAAAGCATCCATAAAAGAAAATAATGCGTATCCAGCGGTTGCATCTACTATCTGATCAATTTTTGACATTAGGAAACAATCCTTGGGATAGGCCTTATTGAGATCAGTGAAGTTTATGCACATTCACCACCTACCGTTAGTCTTTTTGACTAGCACACAATTGGCTAACCAAGTCAGATAAGGCTCTTCCTGAATAAATCTCACCTTTAATAACTTCTGGACTTCTTCCTCTATTGTTGCTTATCTCTCTGGTGAAAAATGTCTCTTCTTTTGTTGGACTACCTTCACATTCGGATCAATCTGGAGCTTATGTACCATAAATTCTCTCGAGATACTTGGCATATCCAAAGGAGACTATGCAAACATGTCGATGTTGGCTTGCAAGAAGTTGATTAAACTTTTCCGAATATCTACTGATAAGGCTTTCCTAATCCTCGTAGTTTTCCTAAGGTCATCTTCCAAAGAAATTTCCTCAGTATCACTTTTGGCATTCTTTATGCCAACCGACTTGCCTTTCGGATAGGTTTCCACTTGAAATACCTCTTCTTGTCTTAAGGCCTCATGTATAAGGACCTTGCCAATTGCTAGTCCTTTTTGTACACATTGGCTTCCGTGAAAGTAGGGAACTTAGCTTTAAGATGTGCAGTTAAATGGATAATGCTGAATAGATGTTGGTATGGCCGTCCCATTATCATGTTGTATGGGAACCAATATTTGACGATGAGGAAGTCCACTTTATCCTCTGTAACATACTTGTAATCACCAATCTGTATCGACAAAGAAATTACTCCGGCTACTTAAATTGGTTGGTTGTTGAAGGCATACAGTCATACTTGTAATGAAAACTCTGCAAATTTAAACTTTTAAACATGGTATCGGACTCGAGTATCATAGATATTTCCCTAAGTCAACAAAATCACATAAAATGAAAACCGACTAAAATTTTGAACTCAGAACTTAAAATGAACTTGATTTGGAAACCCTAATCATGCAAGAAAGCCTCAATCCCTACATACGCATACTTTTAAAAATGTAAACTTAAACTTAATAGAAACCGTAAATATCAAATCATAATTTTTTTTTTAAAACTCTAAAATTATCTTAATGCTTGAAAAGCCATAAATCAATAAAATTATCAATAATTTTGTAAAATCATATAAGATTAATAACAAACGAATCAAGGATTATTTCAAGTAATAATAAACAACAAAACTAAGCTAGTTAAAAGAATAAATTAATAAATTTACAAAATTAATTTTACTTGTGTACATAAGTAGCCCCATAATATATATATATGTATATATAAATATATTACTAAGCAATTTCCTTCTCTTTTCTTAATCTATCATATGATATATATATATATATATATGTTGCACAACAAAGCGATGATCCTAAATAATTAAGTCAATTAAACCTTAAGCTCCTAAGTGTAAGTTTACTCCTGAATTGGTGAAAAACCCAAAAATATATATAAACTCACTCGAACCCTAAAACCTATGATGATCAAGGACTTAAGACCCTAAATAAATAATTAAAAATATAATTTGAATAAATTTTATTCAACTCTAGAAAATTCTAAAATTTCTTAAGAAGCAAATCATAACCTACAAATTAATTTGAGAATCAAGCCCTAAATGAATTTCATATAAGACAATTCATTTATTTTCACTTATAAGCCATATTACATATAGATAAATTGTAAAACCTACTTTTTAGCGGACTTGTGATTCAACTAAGAGTATATCCCAAATGTTCCCAAGGATAAACTAAGCTAAGAATTCAAGTTTGCATTTAAAAACGAATTTAATTTTTCAATTCGAAAGTCTATTATTGATAAAAACTCGACTATAGGAACAACGGACTCTAAGTCACTCAAAACCTTAAACTCTAAAATAATTAAGGACTTATAACCCTAAGCAACCAATTAATAATTTATTTGAATAATTTTATTCAACTCTAGAAATTTTCTAATTTTATAAGAATTAAATCATAATTTACAAATCAATTTAAGAAACAAACTTTAAAAGAATTTCATATAAGACAGTTTTCTTATCTTCATGCATAAGACTTGTGCACATGAATAAGTAAACCAACCAATCACCCTAAATAACTTATCAATTGAAAGTTGGAATCATTTATCAATTGATAACTTATCAAAAACTAGTGATAAGACACTTTTCTTATCACCCCTTTACTTATATTACATATGGACAAGTTATCACATTATTTTATGTGTTCAACTTTTAATTAAGTAACGAAACAACTCAATGCCTCAAGAGGACACCCTATAACTGGTTGAGAAAAGAGCCTAAGGGAGGTCATACCTTGTCAACTTTCAATTACTCAATTGTCTTCCACATCTATTATCCACCCCTTAATGCTTACATCATTTAGTCTTATCAAAAAGTTGGCATTTTTGTATACTAAAAAACAACCAATTAAAGCTTCTTGAATACACTTCTCCTCCCATTCAAAAATTTGCCACTCTCTCTCTCTTTCACTCTCATTTTCACTTCATTTTCTCTCACTTTAAACACAAATCAAAAAAAGAAACCTAACCCCATAAAACCCCACATTGCCGCTACCCTTTTTGGTTCATAACTTACGACACAAAAGCTTGATTTTATTGCCTCCTTTTGTTAATTTCAAAAACCACTTTTAGGAACTTTAGAATATCTTCAAAGCCCCACTTCAAAGATCAAGACTCTAGTTTCAAAAGTACTTACAAAAAGAGAAAGGAAGACAACGAGCTAAGAGGATACTTAGTTGTACTACCACCTTGTTTTTGCTTTGAGGACAAGTAAGTTTTTTCTTTGTGTTAGTAGTTTCGTATTATATGTTAGGAGACTATGTTTTTATAAAGATATTAGCATGATCATAAGATGATAAAATAACTAGACTACCTTAAGAAGTAAGCTTGTGAACCCCTTTACATGAAAGTTGAAATATGAGCATGTTAAGTTAGTATTATATAAAGATATATGTTTAACACTTAGAATGAAAGATTTTAAGTTAAGAAGATCATGAAATATGTACATGAATGAGGAGATATCATGCTAGACATAGAGTGTATGTGAGTCATTTAGATATTATTTCCACTTTTATGAAGTCAAAGATGCTTAAACCTAGCCTTAGATAAAGGAAAGTCCATTACATGAAGTTTTTATAAAGAAACCAACTTTGTAAGATATAAATAATGATATGGAAGTTGTGATAAGTATGAGATCCACCATTTTCATGTAAAGTATAAGCTAAGTAATCATCTTATGGAAGAGAAGCTAAGTTAAGATTTGAATATAAGTAACTTAGGTTCATAATCTAACATTTAAACTCAAGGAAATGATGAAATAAGTTGAAAAACTAAGTGAGAACCCCTTGGATTCATCACGACCAGATCTAGAACATAAGTAAAATCTACTGAAGAATATGATAAAACCAAATGAACAAAGTGAAAAGATCAATCAAAGCAAGTATAGTAAGTATACAAAGCTTAAAACTCAAAATCGAGCTTAAAACTCTCAAAACGAGCCTAGAACTCTAAGTTAGGCCTTTATTAAAATCCTGACCAGCACTTTAAAATATTAAGAAAGGTTATTTTGAAGCCCACAAGAAGTCCACCTAAGACTCCATAAGCCCAATAAAGTCACTAACTTTAGTTTAAACAAAAAATAAGCCCATTTAACAACTTAAGCTCACATAAAAGCCCAAGGAGTCGTTGTTAGCACTAAGAGTGTAAACCAAAGTTGGAAATCTGACCTTAAGGAGTATTTTAAGTTTAGAATAAAGTCCTAAGCCCAAGCCCAAAGAATTTCCCAAGTTACGAAAAAGCCCATTAACTAAACAAAGCCCAAAAGCACTCCAAATCATGAGGATCGCTACTATTCTGACGTATAGGCAGTTTTGTGTGCCTCATCACGAAAATATAATCTCACCACATTAAAGTACACTTGAAAACGATGAAGATTGACGATAAGATTATAAAAATCAGATTTAAGACGAGAAAGTTGTACACGATTGAACTTTTAAGTAAAACCGGGAAAAATTATGAAACCAAATCAAAAGGATAGCTTAAAGGGTTTTAACTTAGTTTTCTAAGTTTTATTTCAAATCCTTATAGTATCGTATTTACGATTCTAAATTTTATTTCAAATCCTTATAATATGGTATTTGTGATGTCTAGGGGCCCTAGCTTTTGGAAGACGACCTACTCAAGATTAATTTGATTGATCCGCATGACTGAGTGAGTAAATTCTCAATGACTCTTTACTTGATTTTGTTTGTAGAATAGATGCACCTAAACTCATATACAAATAAATTTGGATGCTTGTGGGATATGGGAAATGCATGTATATGAATTAGTGGATGAATGCGATGGCTTGTTAATTATATAATAATGAGAATTATTGTGATAATTTATACCTACAAATGTATGGAATAAAATTGTTTGATCACCTTGAAAAATCGGATTAACGAACTATATGATTAAGAAATAAGATGAATCATGCATTCCCTATAATTGCATTTGGATAACACTGACTGCCACTTCACGCAGAAGATGGGAAGGGATTAACAGGCGAACAAGCCTCTTGCAGGATTGGCCACTAACTATGTCATCATTTTTATTGAGTCTCTATCCTAAACTGATGGGCTTACTAGCCGCTGGGAGACACCAACCATCGACAAGGGGTTGGGTCTTGTGGCTTTTGCTTAGGGCATATGTTTGTGGATTGTAGAGGCCACCACACCGCTAGACTTAGGATTTTAAAAATATGATTTGTTATTTGGTACAGAAAGTATATACATATATATATGCAGTTTTGTTTTGGCTTAAGCACAATAGTGCAAATAAAATAAAATCCAAGGTCTAAAACTCGAATTTTAATTTGGGTCAGTTAATTATCTCCAAACCTCAACTATAAGGGGCGTAATTTTGAGTCATATGCAGTTATTGGAATTGTCTATCTTATTTCACAATTTTGATAGGGGATATTGATTCTTTGCGGTTCTGAGGAATTATCGAAAAATAGATATCCATAATTATTTATATTATATAATGAGTCAATGAACTAAAATTGAAGACCCTAACAAATAACTATTTAGAATCTTGTATTCTCTGACTTGCAAGGCGATTTTTTTATCATGGGTGCACACGTGATATGGAAATTCTAGGAAATACTATTGGGCCCCTCCTAGGGTCATTATATGTAAGATCTTAGCTGTACCTTGATCTTGGGTCTCATCTGGTCGAACACATGTTGAAAAATGATATCAGTCGAACTTCCTGTATCAATAAGAATCTTCTTGACTTCAACGTTTGCAATTCTTGCACTGATAACTAATGCATCATCATATGGTCTCTGGATGCCTTCAAAGTCATCTTCCATGAAAGAAATTGCGTTATCAATCCTAACCTTCTTGCCTTCTATGTTGTAGATGTAATTTTTGGTGTTCATTAAACTTGAAGAGCTTAATTGGCTAATGGTAGGTCTAGCAACAATGGTGTTGATCACTCTATTGGGTGCTTTGTTAAGATTTGCATCCTTTGTATCTCTCCCAACCACAATTAGTCGAGTGTCATTCTCTTGTTCCTCACGTCTCATCTGGGACGGTCTCATGATATTTTTGACATCATGACTAAGAATTTTCACAAATGCCCATGTTGAATCGCATCTGCAATTGCGTTCTTGAGCTATATGCACTCATCTATATTGTAACCCTATCACGGTGGAAGTCATAGTACTTATTAGAATTTCTCCTCAAGATATTTCCTCTCATTATTTCTAGCTACTGCAAAACGCCTCACTGCCTATGTACTTCCATCAATATGTCTAAAATTGGACAATTGACGGGAGTATGGGATGAAAATATCGGAATTCTTGATCTCTTTCTCTCAACATTCGAACTTTAATCATCATTTGAGCCAAGTCTGTCCTTTGCACCTTTTCTCTTGTCATTTTTTCTATCTCCTCTATTCTGATCGTCTCTTGTCGAGCCTTTATGTTACCTTCCTGATAGATGTATGAAGTGGATTTAGCCTTGAACTCGGCAAAAGTTTTTAGCTTGTTCTTTGTGAGAAACTTGAAAAAGTCTCCATGGGGCTTAACTCCATTGATCATAGCATTAAGGGATACACTCGTATCCAATTTTGAGATTTAAACCATCTCAGCCATAAACCTAGCCAGGTAATCTCTGATTGACTCATCTAATTTTTGTTTAATTGTGTTAAGGATTAAAGAATCCTTAACAAGAAGTTTGCTTACAAGAAAGTGTTAAAGAAACACTTTTGCTAATTCATCGAAACAAGAAATGGTGTTTGGTTTTAAGTGTTTGAACAATGAGCTGGCTGCATTCTTCAAGGTTGAGGGAAAAGCTTAGCAAGCCACTGCATTACTCAAACCATGCAATTTGGCCAATGTATAATAGTACTCTAGGTGATCTTTAAGGTCCCTTATTCAATCATAAGTTTCAAATTGTGATAGCTTGATGTGCTGAGGTATCACTTCCTCCAAAATCACTAGAACAAAGGGGCTCTTCTTGATTTGGAATTGCTTGCTTAATGTAGTAAGGGTGTTGACATGGGAGGGGCTCGCATGGTGCACCTACTGCGATTGCTTGCCTTTGTCATTCTTTTTGAAAGCAAAAGTCGAGGGTCCCGTTGTGACCTTGGCTTACTTTTTTTGTAACTTAGGTGAATAAATTGAATCATTGCTATTATTAGTATCATGATTGCTATGCTCATTGTTCTGATTTAGATGAATACTATTATGAAGGAAGTTAAGGATCCATTCATGCTTTTTGTTCAACTTTGAGTTTTCCTTGGCCAAATCAAGGCATAATTGCATGCGTCTAGCCAGTTGTTGCTCATCAGTATGCTAACTCTCTTCTTCATGGCTAAGTGAAGGTGTCTAATCAACTCTAAGTGTGTATAATTCTTAAGGTAGGGTGTTTATCTTATTTGCATAAAATTGGCATAAGTGATGGTGCCTAATGTGTTTGATGCAATCGCTTTCCATTGTTGACCAGTAGTACCCTAGCTTCATAATCCTCTTAGCCAGCATGTAATTATTCATGTGAAGGCTACATGCTCCTTCATGTGAAGGCTACATGCTCCTTCATGTACTTCTTTCATCAACGTCTCAGCATCCTTGTCGTTCATGCACCTTAAAAGTGTACTATCAAAAGATTAGACACCTTCCCTAAAATGTAGGGAGAACATGTAGTCATGTAATATAATCTTGCTTATGATAACTATTCATGCCATAAACTTGAATTCAAATCAACAATGAATCTGTGTCACTCGACGTAGTGTCAAGAATGTAGATTTCTTAGTGATTTGCCAAGCATATAGATTACGTGGCCTGTTGGTAGCCGAATAGACAAGTAATACTGGTGGACAAAATTTACTATCAATAGTAGTAGAGTATATATTATCTGAGCTAATGCATTACCCAGACCAAAGTATGGCAAGTTCTTTCGATTTCTGAGTATTTTTGTTCCCCTTTCAATAAATTTCTTACTCAAGTAATATATAACCCATTCTTTTCCTTTCTCATCTTTCTGGTCGAGCATAAACCCTATGGATCTTAGTAATATTGTCATGTATATAAATAAAAGCTTTCTAGATTTTGGAGCTACCAAAATTTGAGGGTTCATAAGGTACTCCTTGATCTTTGTAAAGGCTTGCTGGCATTCTTCGTCTTAATTGATCTTGGCATTCTTTTTCAATAATTTAAACAAGGAACTACTATAAGACCCACAATCAATTACTTAGAGTTTGGCTCGTAGAATTTAGGACGATTGGTTAAAGGATTGGATGGAGCCTAAATTATAAAATAAAGCTGAAATATTAAGAAAAATGATCCCATAAGTTTGAATTTAAGAAAATAAGTAATAAAATAAAAGAATATAAAATTTTCAAATTTTAAGTATATTACTCGTTATTTATTGAAAATGCTTAAAATACATAAAATGCATTCCAATAATTAATAAATTACTAAAGATAAATTATATGCACACTAAAAATCATAAAATAACCTAAATAATATTTAGGAATATTTATTTGTACTATATATGAATTTACATGTTGGTAGAAATATGCGTAATTACTTAAAATACGTGAAATGTGCTAAAATAATGCTAAATAATTAAAGAAAATTCATAATTAATTAATAAAAAATCAAGAAAAATGAGGAAAAATCTAGAATTGAGGCGTGGCAATCTGGAATTAAAGAAATAAAAGCAACCAATCAAATTACAACAAATAGAAAGTAAGAAAAAGAAAAGATAAGGCAATTGTCAGATCAATTTAATGCACAATAATTCCCCAAGACCTCTATAAATACCCCAAATTTTTCAGAAACTCATTTTGGATATCTGGAAGTTTAGAAAATTAGAGGGTGGCAAAATTGAGAGGAAATTAGGGTTTTACAAAAAAATTACAAAAAAAAACCCGTATAGTTGGGGCTTCTAAGGAGAACCCAAACTCGACAAGCAACTGGGAGTACATAGCCACTACCACCACATGGTGGTGGCAGCGCCTAAATGGGCCGACACACTCATGGATACCGACAGTCGTCGGAGCCACTAATTCTAGTGAGTTCCAATTTCTACCCGATTTTTCTTAAATTGTTAAGATTATCAAAATAAGTTGGAAAATTATGAAACTTGTTATTTTGAAATATTTTTGTATTTATTTTTTAGGAAGAATATTATTTTGATGAAACTATGTCTTATGATATATGGTCCTTAAAAAATCATACAAAATCGATCATGTTTCGGTTTATAAATAAATAGGCTTAGGAGTACAGTTTAGAGCTCAAAATTTTTCTAGACTACTTAGGAGATATAGAATAGTACCACAAAGCCTTTCTTCAAAAATTAATTTTTGAAATTTTTAGGCCTTAAAATGATGCATAAAATGGGTAAATTAGGGTTAATTAAATAATTAAATGGGTAATTACTGATTTGATACACAATTATATATTTTAGGACATTGAAATCTGATGAAGTATGATACTTGTAGTATTTAGAGTATTAGATGTAATCATTAAGGTAATTATGTACAAATAAGTAATAGGAAAGAATAGTAAATTTTAAGTTAATTTTGTAAATTAAGGTAATTAGATGTAAAATCTGATTTGGGATGAATTTAGACAATTTAAAATGTTAATTGATGTTATGAGATGGTAATTAGAGTGATAGAAATATTAGATTTGTATTATGTACATAATAGGTGATAATACATAATATACAATTATTGGAAATATAATAAAAGAAGATATTAGAATAAAAATTGATATTATATAAATAATAGGAATATATAATAAATCTGATAGAAAACTTAAATTTAGGTAATTATATGAAAAATATAAAAATTTCTATCATCAAGAGTAAATTTGGTACATTAATAAGGATTTAAGTATACCGAGTGGAATAAAATTCTAACTATGAGTAATTATGGTATTTAGTATACCTGAAAATAATGTGATTAATTTCACATTATAGGTTAAAACGAGTTTCTAGGATTTGTGTATAAAACTATATTTAGAAACCGAACTGGAACTTAATTTAGAAATCGATGTGGAAATTAAACCAGAACCTAGCCCCAAACCGAGAATAATTGTAAAATATTTGAAAACCTAAATAATTGGACATATTAAACCTTAAACCAAAGATAACAATAAATGTTATAGGAAAACTGAGACAACATTAGTATTATAGGGATCATTGGCAATGGATTGAACGAGTCCTACCTCAAGTGAGCAAGCGAAGAGTTCAATTAAGTTAGGATTAATACAGTGTTGTATTTTGGAGGCTTAAAATTGTACTTGATTGTGCTTGTTCTGAGCTGATGATATGATTTTGATTTATTGCTTAGCTTGTATTGTAAGATTTGTATGAAATGATTTATCACCCTAAACTAAACCTAATCAAATATAAGACCTGTAATCATAAATCGGACTTGCATGGCAACCCATTAGAGAAAACTTAGGATTCTCTGGCCAAATGCTGACCCCTTCAAAAGGGATAGCACTGGATAGCATAGGATAGCATAATGAGTCCTTTCTTCATCCTTAGTCAAACTAAGTCACAGGTGAAGAGGTCGCGGTAAGAGTGAAGTCAATGGTTCGAAGGTAGTCGCGAGAGGAGCAGTATCTCTATTGTACAAGCTTGGGTTTGGTCGTGAGTTGTTGCATTAATGGCAACTCCTCAACCTAGATTAGAGCGGGCACAATTTCTCTAATCTCACAATAGGCCAGATAACGTTGTACGATGGCATTTGCTTAAACATGCATTGCACCTAACAAGTTGGTTAATAACCTTATTTGTATTTATAGTATAGTTTTAAGTCCTCCGTCCTAACTTACTGAGTTGTGGTTGCTCACATCCTTATAAACATCGTTGCAAGCGTTGGTTAAGAAGTGACTTATAACTATCTTGAAGTTAGCAATTGCTAGATCCTAGGGAGTGAGGAAAAACATTTGAAGAATAAACATATATTTTTAAGGTCTAAGCTCTTATCTTAGAATTTTTTATTTCTGAATAATGTATTAACTAGGAAATAGATTACGGTGAAACGTTATAAACGTTAATTATAATAATTGAATTCTAGTGTATATATGTATTTTCTTACTTTCTTAGGTAAATGACTTATTTAAATTACAAACTATTTACTTCAAAGCGGGTTAATCGTAGATGCCTTATGTAGATCAGGTCTAGGATAGCGGTTGTAAGGTCAACTTCTATTTTAGAATGGTTTGCATGGCGAGGCTATTACGACTCTGCCGCTTCAGAGCGTGATAACGACACTTGTATGTGAGTTGAGATATGAACCAGGTTATGTAGTTTAAATGGCTTAACAAGTCTCTGATTTCTTTAAGTGTGTATGGAGGAGGCAAGTCGACTATTGCTTTGACTTTATCAAGGTTCACTTCAATTCCCCTTTGGCTAATTATAAAACCCAATAATTTCCCTGAAGTTACTTCGAAGGTACACTTCTCTGGGTTGAGCCTCAACTAGAATTTTCTGAACCTATCAAATAATCTCCTCAGATTATCCACATGATTTTCTCCTTCCTAGGACTTTGCAATCATACTATCAATATATACTTCAACTTCTTTATGCATTATGTCATGAAAGATTGCAGCCATGGCTCTTTGGTAAGTTACCCTAACATTTTTAAGTCTAAAAGGCATTACTTTACAGCAAAATGTGCCCTAAGTTGTAATAAATGTGGTCTTGGCTTTATTCTCTTTAGACATTTGAATCTAATTATATCTAGAGAACCCATCCATAAATGAGAAAAGATGGTTCTCGGTAGTATTATCGACCAAGACATCAACATGGGGCAAAGGGAAATTATCTTTAGGGGTTGCTTAATTGAGGTTTTGAAAATTTACGTATATTTTGACTTTTCCATTCTTCTTCATTATTGGCACAATGTTGGTTACCTACTTAGGATAATCAAATACCTCAATGAAATCGACCTCCAATAATTTTCTAACTTCTTTCTCGATTTTCAACAAGACATCTGGTCAAAACCTTCTTAACTTCTATTTCTTAGGTTTGATATCCTCTCGTGTGGGTAAGCGATGGACCATGATTGATGGATCTAATTCTGGCATATCTTCATAAGACCATGCAAACCAATCTTAGTATTTTGATAGTAGTACAGTCATTTTATCCTTTTGTTCTTCTTTTAAATTCCCTCTAATTTTCATTGTTTTGGTGTTGTCATCAGTCCCAAAATTAATCATCTCAATTGGCTCGTTAATGGAAATTCTACTAATTTCATGTTTTTGCCAGCTCTCTTATACATTGCTATGGTTATTGACATCACTCCTGACGACTAACCCAGTAGGGTCGAAGGTATCCATGGCCTTTATTCGGAGCATTAGATCTAGGAAAAAGAAAAGTATGTAAAGGAAAGGGTATAAGTAAGGAAGAAGTGAATAGAAATATTTGGAAAAAATTCTTTTGAGTATAATACCGTAGAATAAAAGTAATTATTACAAAGCTCTATAAAACACTAGACCGTGATTCATCATTTACCTTAGAGAAGACTTATTGCTATTCATAGGGATGGAAAACCAATTATTTAAGTGTTGAGACTTATTGGATGGGCCAACTATCTTATTTATGCTGAAGGTGTCCTCTTTGGCAGGCTTTGAATTCTGGACATTGGCCTAGATGAAAGTTTATGACAATGGTGGGAAGGTCATTGAGGCGTGATATAACCCGTCACCTCTTCTGCCCCTAGTTGGCATTTTTTGCAACTCTTCCATCAGAATTAGGATGTAGCCTAACCCATAGGTACAAAACTAGCCTTCTTTGATTTCGACCTCTCATTTTTCTCTTGATCAGTAATTATACAAACCTCTTTAAACATTTGGAGCCCAAAGTCCTCTTGCTCTTCGGTGTTGATATAAGGAATGGTCATTTCTTTATATATTTCGTAATCCTGGTCACCTAGAATCGTTATGACCTGGCTATTGGAGATAAACTTAACCTTTTGATGAAGACTCAAAGGCATGGCCCCTACTGAATGTATCTATGGTCTTTCTAATAACCAGTTGAAGGTCCTTGAGATATCTAAGACTTAGAATCGGATGTTGAAAGTCTGTAGGACAATATCAACCAGTAAGTCAATCTCCCCTATAATTTCTCTTCAGGACCCGTCCAAAACCCAAACTATCGTCGAACTTAGCTTAATAGCAGTTGTATCGATACCTAATAGATCCACGGTGGCAAGAGAGCAGACATTCAAGGATAATCCATTGTCGACGAGGATTATTACTACGATGATGTTGTTTACCTTCACTATTATGAAGAGAAGCTTGGTGTGCTGGTTACTTTCTTCTCCCAGTTCCTTAGTGGAGAAAGAAATCCGATCCATAGTGAGGATAGAATTGATGATAGACCCTATTCTTTTAGCCAGTATTTTACGAAGGACTTTGACTTCCCTCAATGTTCTAAACAAAGCTTCCTAATGCAGTTCCAACGCCATCAATAAACTCATGAAGGGTATTTGTGTTAGAGTCTTAATGAGCTAATCCATTATTTTATACTTGCTAGACTTGATTATTTTGGTGAAGATAGATAATCCTTCTTCATGTTTAGTGTAAACCCTACAACTAGTCACTCAAGGTTTCAATCGGCTGAAAGATCCAATCGAGCTTAAATTATAAGTAAAGCAAAAAATATTAATAACAATGATCCCGTAAGTTCGAATTTAAGAAAACAAGTAATAAAATAAAAGAATATAAAAATTCCAAATTTTAAGTATATAACTCGTTATTTATCGAAAATGCGTAAAATGCATTTCGATAATTAACGAATCACCAGAGATAAATTATATGTATACTAAAAATCATAGAATGATCTAAATAATATTTAGGAATATTTATTTGTACTATATATGAATTTACATGTAGGTAGAAATACGCGTAATTACTTAAAATACGCGAAATGAACTAAAACAATACTAAATAATTAAAGAAAATTCATAATTAATTAAGAAAAAATAAATAAAAATCATAAAAAATAAGGAATGATCCAGATTTAGGTCATGGAAGTTGGGGGAAATAAGAAAAAAAATTAGCCAATTAAATTAGAACAACACAAAAGTCAAATTGGAAGAAGATAAGCCAATTATCTAATCAAATTAATGCACAATAATTTCCGTAAAGTTCTATAAATACTCTAAATTTTTTAGAAGCTCATTTTAGATGTCAGGAAGTTTAAAAAAATAGAGAGAGGAGAAATTGAGAGAAAATTAGGGTTTTACAAAAATTTAGCAAAAAACTGTGTAGCTGGAGCTTATAAGGAAAACCCAGACCCGAGGAACAGTTAGGAGTGGACAGCCACCACCACCATATGTTGGTGGCAGCACCCAGGTGGGCCGAAACACCTATATCCATTGACGGTAGCCAGAGCCACCCAAATGGGTAAGTTCGATTTCCAGCCTGATTTTATATAATTTTGTAAAAATAGTAAATGTTCTTAGAAAATTATGATTTTTTTTATTCTAGAAAATTATGAATTTTGTAAAAATAGTAAATGTTCCACCCAAATGGACACCTTGTGTAGATTAGGTTTAGGATAGCGATTGTAAGGCCAACTTCTATCTTAGAATGGTTTACACGATAGGACTGTTACGACTCTGCTGCTTCGGAGCATGACATTCAATTGGTTCATTATTTGGCATTTTTAGCATAGCCGCCTTTTTCAGGTCTTTTCTTGGATCATAAATTCTACTAAAGTGGGTAATCCCTCTTACAAGTAAGCTCAATTGCCCCTGATTTACTACTTAGTAATTAAAAAGGGCGGTTTTATAATTTTCGGGGGCTATAGGTACATGAAAGGTATACCTTTTGGTTTGTGGGATTTGCTTCTCCTCTTATTTATAGAATCTATAAACCCTAAGCTCTTGATTAGAACCGATTATGTTGATGGCAAGATCTGAGTCGTCAAAAATCATATTGATGATGGGCTCGTGGTTAGGCAAGTGGTTGTTGTTGATGTTTGGAATTAAAGCCTCTACGAAGTCCAATTAAACTGTGCCTTAGTCGATTAAATCCTAAATTTTATGTCTTAATCTCCAACATGAGTCTCTTGATTAGCCCACTTATCCTAGATGATATTGACACCTTGCATTGGGATAAAAAAATCTTGGCGTATACCTTTCATTGGGAGCTTCAGAATGGAGTAGATTATCTTTTCTTTGCTTTTCAAGCATTTGACTGAGTGGAACGAGTATTTTGGTGAACGGCCTTGGGGTCCTACTAACTTACAATAGGCTTTTGTATTGTTATTGAGCTGGTAGAAGATTTTCCCTGAAAGAGACTGAGGAGTTAGATTTGGTATTTGAATTAACCATATTGACAATAGCTTCTCTAAGCTTACTAGAGGTGGGTTTAGTAGAGGGTGGTCTTCTATTTGATGGTTCTTGTAACTTGCTAAAGGAGACGACAATTTCAATTGATACCTTGCTATTACTACTTCTGCAAAACTAGAAGAGGCTTACCTAATCAGGTAAGACAAATAAGGTCTCTTGAGAGTGTTGATAAAAGTCAAAGTTAACTCTTTCTCAGTCATAAAGGCGGGTACCCTTACAACTAGGGATGTCCACCTTTGGGCGTATTTTTTAAAAGATTCATTGTACCTCTTCCTCAGGGAAACTAAATCCATCATGGTCAGTACCACTTCAACATTGAACCTATATTGCTCATAAAATGCCTTAACTAGCTTCTCCCATGTATTTATCTGATTTTAGTCCAATTGGGCATACCAGGTCAAAGTAGGGCTTATCACAGCTATCCTGAAAAGTTTGAACCATGAGCTTATCATATTGTGCATACTTACCCATTTTGCGTATGTATAGCCTGGTGTGTAGTTTAACGTACCCAATTTCTTCATACTTCTCAAAGTCATGTACTTTAAACTTCTCTAGGAAGCTTCTATAGTCACAAGCAGAAAAAATTGTTATACTAACCTGCTTAAATCCATCATACCCTATGAGCATTTTCATCTTTTCAGTGATTTGTTAGGTTAATCATTTTTCAAGTTCTTTCAATCTATCCTAATCAACTTCAAGCTTTGAGTTAATTGGAAATGAGTAAGTGTTTGGCTCAAAAGTCAATTTAACCTTTGAAAAGAACCTTTTTGTCTCAAAGGTTTCAAAGGTCCGATTGACTTTGGGATAGGCTTCTTCTGCTTCAGGAAGTAGAGCTTCAACGTTCTTTCCGTATTGGGCTTTGGAATTTTCTTTGTTTGCTAGAGTTATGGACTTAAGTAAGGCGATGCTGTTAGAAAAGAAGCTCTGTTGATCTACAATCTTCCTTACCGTTCGTTCCGAAGAGTGGAACCTTAACTTAGTAGGGTCAATAACTTTCAAGTTGATACTAGTATTGTTGGTGTTGGTGTTGTCATTTCCTTGGCTAGCCATTTTGGTTTGAGAGCGGGTTCAAATAAGACTTCTCTGAAAGGTTTGACGCTTGAGAGCTATCTTGGCGACATGCTTTAGGATCACTTCTCAACAAGTTAGCAGATGAATATTTTAATTTTTGAAAATATGGAACTGAAATAAATGAATGAAATGCAAGTGTGCCATACGAATGAAAAGGAGGTGATCAGCGATTAACTGACAAAACGACAAGTTATTTATTATTCTTCAATTCTCGAAGTTTTATTACATAAAAGAAAAGAAAAATATAAATTCATCTAAACTAATCTTCTTTTCTTTCATGGGTCGGATGACACTTTCTTCTCTTAGTTGCTAGGTTCGACGGCTACTGCTTTATCCTGCTTTTACTTATGCTAAGTTGCTTCCTTAAACTCTTGGATTTTCTTTTAGGCCATCTTCAACTAGTGTTCCAGGGCATATGATCTTTGCCTAAACTCTTGAAAGAGGTTTTCCCATTTGTCTTTTTCATCATAGAGGACTTCCGCATAAGCTTTTACTTGGTCCATGTAGGTCATCATTTTAGAGCTAGCATTTACGGAGGAAGGTTAAAGGACTTCTAGTGCCCGATACTGCATCATGCCTACCTTATGAAGTTGATTGTATAAGTGCTCTTTGGTAACCTGGTGCTTGTTTACTTCTCTTATGAATTTGCTCAAATAGATGTTAGGACTTATGGTCCTGGAATCTCACCAAGCTTTGATCTTGTGAAGCTTGGATACCTTTTATGTAGAGTGAGGTTCTTTGAGGTTAAGGGTAAATGGCTCCAATAAAGGCCTGTGAACTGTGTCCTGGATCCCCCTAAATTGCCTCACAATGTTGTTTGGATAGTAGCCTATAGACCAACTTATTCTGATAAATGGTACGGCATAATAATCTTTACAAACCAATATGACCTTAGTATGCCATCTGGCAGTCTACAGTATGTCTTCGACTCGAAAATCTTATAGAACTTCTATCTAGAGAAAGGTAAGGATATCTTTTGGTAATTTGATCTTATTAACGAAAGAGTCAATAAGATCAATCTTGTTGGCGAATGTACCCCTTATCAAGTCTAACCCAAAGCTGATGCGGTTAATGAACCATACCATTAATAGTACCGTGCTTAACTTGAGATCTTCACAACCTCTTTTCTTAAGAAAATTAAGATTCTTTATTTGTTTAACAAGTATGGTAGGAATATAAGACTTTCCTTCTCAAAATTGAGCCATAAATTCATTCACCATAAAGTGTATAAGAAAAGATCTGCTTGGAAATAAGATGCTAGCAAATACTACTAATATATAAGCCTTGATTGAATTCTCCCTCCAATTACTAAGAAACAGAGCTGATTTGTTGGAGTTAGGTTCATTCTGGAACTAATAGATTAGATCCCATATCTTGATAACGTGTTTGTTGCAATCATTTAAGGCCTCATTTATTTCGGTCTTACGGATTCCTAAGAATTTTGAAAAAATGTAGGCCGAATTGAAGCTGAGTTATAGAATGTATATTTCATCCAAATGAGGGGCTTAAAGTAGTTGAGCGTAATCTTCTAGAGTTAGGCTGATTAGGTATGGCCTAAAATGGAATGCGACTTCTTTGAGCTCCCAGAAATGGACTAAGGCCCTCACTAGTGTGATGTTAACATTTACATTGGATAGTGAAAGTTTTGGCCTAATCTTATTGGTAATGAACTCTTGTTCTCTCGGGTTGAAGGTTTGAAACCATTGATTGAGTATGGGCTTTAGGTTTATGGGCTTGTGGACATGAATCTCTTTGGCGAAGACTTTAGCATTGGATGAGCTACCTATTTCTAAAAGATTACAAGGAAAACATAAATAACAAAGGAACGAATATTTACGTAAAAAGAAATTACAAAAGATTTTCTATATACATGAATTCTAGGAAAAATATAAGGAAAGATTTTCTATGTATACGAATGTTGTGTTGTTAGTTACTTATTGATCCTAAAGAATGTATGCAAGAAGGGTAAGTTATAGAGTTCCTTAAACTTTGTGACCTCACGCGTTTTTAAAAAACGGTTTCCTAGTCACATTGAAGTTTATGTAAGGTAGCCTAATCGACCTCAAGCAATAGTTACCTCACTACACCTGGAACTTACACAATGGCTCCCCATCTTAAGATCTAAAGATGGCTAGGTTCGACTGTGTCTATCATGCATTCATAGTACATAAAATAAATCCTCCCTAAATAAGTAATTAAAACTAAACCTATAGAGACATTAGTATAATTTTGGTACAAATAACAAAGAATGAATAAGTAAATGAATTGCACCAAGGTGATTTTCATAGATTAATTTTAATTTTGGAAAGTTGAATGGCTAACCTTCTTGACGTTCCCTAGTGGAGTCACTAAGTTATCAAGCCTAGTTTTTTCCTTCCCGGTTTTGTAAATTAAGTCTTTTTTAAACCAATTAGTATTAAACCCTACTTATTTAATATTGACTCTCAACTAAGGTTTAAAGAAAATAAATTTTTTATATCTTGAAAATGCTTTGGAGTTGCTATCTAATTGAAGTCGGGAAAATTAGTTAAATTATAACCAATTAGGTGGATTAGTTATAACTTAGTTATTGATCTAACGATAAAACCAATTTCATAAGATAGTTTTTTGAAAACTAAAGATTTGGATTCAAGAGCTAATTTTTAAATCCTTACGGGTACCATCAACTTTCCAATTTTAATTTTAGTTGTAAAAATCACCTTTCAAAAAATTATTCTATAAAGTGAAACTTAATTATTAGTAAATTGAATAATTTAAGTAATCGAAACTATGAATGGAAAAATAGGTTTTTCATTTCTTATTGTTGACCCATAAGTGCCTACGTATTCGTTATTCGGTATCAAAAGTATATAATTCTTTTCCAAAAATATTAGCAAGTTAATTTATTTAAAATTTTAAAAAATGGTTAGATTTATGTTTTTACCCGTTTTAAGTTTATTTAAGGAAATTATTATAAAAGATCTTAATTGGAGTTTATTTTTGGAAATTCTAAATAGAATCCTAATTTGAAAAGGGTCCGTTTATTTTTATTTATTTTTTGAAAATCCGATTTTTCTAAGTGTCAAAACGATTTTTATTCACTAACTTATTTATTTATTTTTATTTTTATTATATTATCTTATTCATTTATTACTTATTCTATTTTATCTATTTTTATTAAACTAAAAAAATAAGTAAATTAATAAATAATAGACTACTCTTTTCTTTTTTCTTCTTTTCTTCTTTTCGTTTTTCTTTTTTCCTTTTTCTCTTTTTATTTTTGTTTACATTTACATTCACAATAACATGAAATAAATAGATAAATAAAATTTAAAAAAAAATGACAAAACGAACAACAAAGTAACTAAACCAAATAGCAAATGAGGGTTAGACCAAGGAATGACTTAAACACATGGTTTAGGTTCGATTTTCAAGTCAAATCTTAGAGCTCTAGTAGGTTGGATTGGGTCGCTTGGGAGAAAAAGATGGCAGTTGCTTGGAGGGGGCATTTCAGCTTAATTTAGCCATCAAAACGAAGTGGGAAAAGTGATTTTCGTAGGTTTCTAATTAGGGTTAAGGGGGGTAGATTCACCACCATAACATTTGGTTATCGGTGCAAAATGGCTGATAGCAATGGTTGTGTGTTGCCACTATGGGTGATCGCTGAAGGGACGAGGGAGGAGTAGCTTTGGATTTAAGGGTGCTATGAGTCTCATGGTAGGGTTATTTTGCTCTATCGTAGTGGCTAACATGGTGTTTCGAGGAGAGAGGAGAGAGAGGCGGCAGTGGCATGAAGAGAGAGAGAGTGGTTGGGGAAGAAAGTGAGAGTACGGGAGTAAGAAGTCCAATGATTGTCCGTATCTAAAATGAATTCCTAAACCCTTTTTTATACTTAAAATCAACTCAAAAGCAAGGAAAGTTGAAATCGGATTAAATGAGAATTTCTAAATTTTTAGTTTTTTTCCAATTTTCCAATACTGATTTGAATGCTTAAATGAATGAATCTGGTTGTGTTTTAAGGCTTTATTCAAAGTATGTCAAGCGTAGAACAAGGTTAGACCAAAAAGCAGTGTGTTCGTGTATGGAATTCATGTAAAAAATGGATCCAAAGTCAGGGGTATGGGCTATTTTCATGCCGAGAAAGTAGACGAAATTAAGGGAAAAAGAAGGGAAAGGGAGAGAAAGGTGACTAATGTAGTGCTACATCGTCTAGTAGCTGCGTGCTATATGTCCCACAATGACATGTGGCACGCGAGTGCTGGCGTAGTATGCCACGTAACGTCACATTAGTGTCAGCCAATCCAAGGGTGCTACGTGTCAGGACACATGATACAATAGACCGCTGATACATTGCAGTACTTAATGTGGTAGTGTATCCTCTAAAAAAAGGAAAAAGGCTTTCCATTGCTTTCATAGGATTCAAACCTAAGACCTCCAACTAAAACTAATGCAAATGTCCAAGTGCTTTACCGTTAAGCCGTTGGCAAATTGCACATACAGATAAAGTCAACTTGGGTTAAATTCAATTCTAAGCCTAGACCTAACGACCTTATTCTTATTCTATCTAAATTAAAAATTATTCCTTATATCCTCTATTTTTTCTATTTTTTGTGACTTTTCAATTTTCTATACATTTTTTGTTTTTTTTTTCTTCTAAATTTCTTATTTTTTGGTGATTTTTCCTATTATTTTCTTTTTGTAGTTTTCTAAATTTGTTAAAAAAAATTTAGGGCTTTCTTTAATTTTCTATTTTTTTAATTTTTTCTAAATTAGGAATCTTTATCATATTTTAATAATAAATAAAAAAGAGGCAAAAATAGGGTGTTTACACTATTATCTCATATCGGGACAAAATTTTTAAGCTATTTTTGGAAGACTCTTTAGAGAAGACTTGGAACTAAACATGTATTCCTCTTCAGTAGCCACCCACAAACTGATGGCCAGACTGAAGTGGTAAACTAGATGCTAGGCAACTTACTCAGAGCTGTTGTAGGAAAGAACACGAGGGATTGCGATCTGTGGCTATTAGTTGTGGAGTTTATATACAATCGAACCGTCTACAGCATCACTGGAAAGACCTCATTTGAGGCCGTCTATAGCCTTAACCCTACAATCCCCCTAAACATGATTAGCACCTTAGTAGTTGCTAAAGAGAGTCAATCTGAAGTTGATCAAGCCCAATAATTGCAAACACTACACCAATCTATAACCAGGAAGATTGCCAAGTTTAATCAAAAGTAATGTGAAATTGGTAGCTGAGGCTGCTGAATTGTCACTTTCCAACTAAGAGACTTAATATGGATCCATCTCAACCGATAATGATTCTTGCACTTGAGACAGAGTAAATTATCTCCCCAAGCGGATGGTTCATTCAAGATCTTGAAGAAAGTCAACTACAGCATCTACCAAATCGAGTTACCCGATGACTACGGTGTTTCCTCCACCTTTAATGTGTCCGATCTAATCCCTCACCAACTAGTAGATGAAGACCCTATGAATACCCTAGAAAAAGAAGCAAAAACCACTCTAGATTTGAGGGCAAATCTTTCCGACCCCTAGGTAGATAATAAGAATCAACCCCATGGACAGATCATACGTAGCTGAGCTAGAGGATTCCAAGGACTTACACGAATAATACTAACTCGAAGCCATATTCGAGACAGGGATTCCTGTTTCGAACTAATCTCCTACTAACTTAGCTATTAGATCCTTACATGTGTTAGATTTACTTCTGCCCAACAACGATGCCTTATTCCAAAAGACAGCCTAAGACTAATAGAGCCAAGCTGCAGGGTCGACCATAGACATATATCGCCAATACAGCTAACTTCTCTATAGGACCGATTGACTTACGACCAGATCCAGATTAGGTTAGTCTGTGACTGCAAAAGTTTTTTTGCTTTTGCCTACTTTATATCATATCTCTCTCATCTAGCCACTAAGCGAAACATATCTTCTAACACAACATTCCATAATAATTTTTTTTTCCGTACTAAATAATCTTTATCTCTTTTACCCTTTTAGTATGTTTATGTAACCTAATTGTAAGAATACCTTTTTGTTTTTCCATATATATAAAGTAACCCTAGTGGATGGGTATATAAACCCCCACTTACTTATACGTAGGAATCAACTGATCAATATAGAAATTCCACATTTCCTTTGAGCAACCTTATTATTCTCATTATCATTTAACCCTTATCCATTCTCTTTAGTAAAGAGTAGTGGCGAGTAACCCTTCAATTTTGACCAATGAGTCATATATGATGGATAGTAGATTGAGTAGGATCAAGTGGTGTGTTATATCCATTCAGTAGCTATCTGGACTTTGCTTATTTTTTGTTCACTTGTTGTGGTGTTTCTTCTTGTGTCTTACCCCAAAGATACATCATACTTAGCACATATATTCATGCCTCTCCTACGTAAGTTATCCTTAGTTAATAACCCAAC